>OZ030392.1:3026889-4226889 GCA_964023965.1 Melinopterus prodromus
AATAACATTCAACCACCGATAAACAACGTAAAATCTAAGTTTCAAAAATCCTCCTGAACAAACTAAAATAGATAGAGGGCTGTACTTTTTAGAATTAATTACCCAATGTATCTGATCCATAAACGTGTATAATAATAATTTGTATCCGAACTACTTTGCCCGTAATCGCACATGAAGCGAAATAATAACATTCAACCACCGATAAACAACGTAAAATCTAAGTTTCAAAAATCCTCCTGAACAAACTAAAATAGATAGAGGGCTGTACTTTTTAGAATTAATTACCCAATGTATCTGATCCATAAAGGTGTATAATAATAATTTGTATCCCAACTACTTTGCTCGTAATCGCACACGAAGCGAAATAATAACATTCAACCACCGATAAACAACGTAAAATCTAAGTTTCAAGAATCTTCCTGAACAAACTAAAATAGTTAGAGGGCTGTACTTTTTAGAATTAATTACTCAATGTATCTGATCCATAAACGTGTATAATAATAATTTGTATCCGAACTACTTTGCCCGTAATCGCACATGAAGCGAAATAATAACATTCAACTACCGAAAACAACGTAAAATCTAAGTTTCAAAAATCCTCCTGAACAAACTAAAATAGTTAGAGGGCTGTACTTTTTAGAATTAAAATGTATCTGATCCATAAAGGTGTATAATAATAATTTGTATCCCAACTACTTTGCTCGTAATCGCACACGAAGCGAAATAATAACATTCAACCACCGATAAACAACGTAAAATCTAAGTTTCAAAAATCCTCCTGAACAAACTACAATAGTTAGAGGGCTGTACTTTTTAGAATTAATTACCCAATGTATCTGATCCATAAAGGTGTATAATAATAATTTGTATCCCAACTACTTTGCTCGTAATCGCACACGAAGCGAAATAATAACATTCAACCACCGATAAACAACGTAAAATCTAAGTTTCAAAAATCCTCCTGAACAAACTAAAATAGTTAGAGGGCTGTACTTTTTAGAATTAATTACCCAATGTATCTGATCCATAAACGTGAATAATAATAATTTGTATCCCAACTACTTTGCTCGTAATCGCACACGAAGCGAAATAATAACATTCAACCACCGATAAACAACGTAAAATCTAAGTTTCAAAAATCCTCCTGAACAAACTAAAATAGTTAGAGGGCTGTACTTTTTAGAATTAATTACCCAATGTATCTGATCCATAAAGGTGTATAATAATAATTTGTATCCCAACTACTTTGCTCGTAATCGCACACGAAGCGAAATAATAACATTCAACCACCCGATAAACAACGTAAAATCTAAATTAGTAGAAATAAAAGTCAAAATAAAACATCCGATTTTCGATGAAATCTAAGTTTCAAAAATCCTCCTGAACAAACTAAAATAGTTAGAAGGGCTGTACTTTTTAGAATTAATTACCCAATGTATCTGATCCATAAACGTGAATAATAATAATTTGTATCCGAACTACTTTGCCCGTAATCGCACATGAAGCGAAATAATAACATTCAACCACCGATAAACAACGTAAAATCTAAGTTTCAAAAATCCTCCTGAACAAACTAAAATAGTTAGAGGGCTGTACTTTTTAGAATTAATTACCCAATGTATCTGATCTATAAACGTGTATAATAATAATTTGTATCCGAACTACTTTGCCCGTAATCGCACATGAAGCGAAATAATAACATTCAACCACCGATAAACAACGTAAAATCTAAGTTTCAAAAATCCTCCTGAACAAACTAAAATAGATAGAGGGCTGTACTTTTTAGAATTAATTACCCAATGTTTCTGATCCATAAACGTGTATAATAATAATTTGTATCCGAACTACTTTGCCCGTAATCGCACATGAAGCGAAATAATAACATTCAACCACCGATAAACAACGTAAAATCTAAGTTTCAAAAATCCTCCTGAACAAACTAAAATAGATAGAGGGCTGTACTTTTTAGAATTAATTACCCAATGTATCTGATCCATAAAGGTGTATAATAATAATTTGTATCCCAACTACTTTGCTCGTAATCGCACATGAAGCGAAATAATAACATTCAACCACCGATAAACAACGTAAAATCTAAGTTTCAAAATTCTTCCTGAACAAACTAAAATAGTTAGAGGGCTGTACTTTTTAGAATTAATTACCCAATGTATCTGATCCATAAACGTGTATAATAATAATTTGTATCCGAACTACTTTGCCCGTAATCGCACATGAAGCGAAATAATAACATTCAACTACCGAAAACAACGTAAAATCTAAGTTTCAAAAATCCTCCTGAACAAACTAAAATAGTTAGAGGGCTGTACTTTTTAGAATTAATTACCCAATGTATCTGATCCATAAACGTGTATAATAATAATTTGTATCCCAACTACTTTGCCCGTAACCGCACATGAAGCGAAATAATAACATTCAACCACCGATAAACAAAGTAAAATCTAAGTTTCAAAAATCCTCCTGAACAAACTAAAATAGATAGAGGGCTGTACTTTTTAGAATTAATTACCCAATGTATCTGATCCATAAAGGTGTATAATAATAATTTGTATCCCAACTACTTTGCTCGTAATCGCACACGAAGCGAAATAATAACATTCAAACCACCGACTAAACAACGTAAAATCTAAGTTTCAAAAATCCTCCTGAACAAACTAAAATAGATAGAGGGCTGTACTTTTTAGAATTAATTACCCAATGTATCTGATCCATGAACGTGTATAATAATAATTTGTATCCGAACTACTTTGCCCGTAATCGCACATGAAGCGAAATAATAACATTCAACCACCGATAAACAACGTAAAATCTAAGTTTCAAAAATCCTCCTGAACAAACTAAAATAGTTAGAGGGCTGTACTTTTTAGAATTAATTACCCAATGTATCTGATCCATAAACGTGTATAATAATAATTTGTATCCCAACTACTTTGCCCGTAACCGCACATGAAGCGAAATAATAACATTCAACCACCGATAAACAACGTAAAATCTAAGTTTCAAAAATCCTCCTGAACAAACTAAAATAGATAGAGGGCTGTACTTTTTAGAATTAATTACCCAATGTATCTGATCCATAAAGGTGTATAATAATAATTTGTATCCCAACTACTTTGCTCGTAATCGCACACGAAGCGAAATAATAACATTCAACCACCGATAAACAACGTAAAATCTAAGTTTCAAAAATCCTCCTGAACAAACTAAAATAGTTAGAGTGCTGTACTTTTTAGAATTAATTACCCAATGTATCTGATCCATAAAGGTGTATAATAATAATTTGTATCCCAACTACTTTGCTCGTAATCGCACACGAAGCGAAATAATAACATTCAACCACCGATAAACAACGTAAAATCTAAGTTTCAAAAATCCTCCTGAACAAACTAAAATAGTTAGAGGGCTGTACTTTTTAGAATTAATTACCCAATGTATCTGATCTATAAACGTGTATAATAATAATTTGTATCCGAACTACTTTGCCCGTAATCGCACATGAAGCGAAATAATAACATTCAACCACCGATAAACAACGTAAAATCTAAGTTTCAAAAATCCTCCTGAACAAACTAAAATAGATAGAGGGCTGTACTTTTTAGAATTAATTACCCAATGTTTCTGATCCATAAACGTGTATAATAATAATTTGTATCCGAACTACTTTGCCCGTAATCGCACATGAAGCGAAATAATAACATTCAACCACCGATAAACAACGTAAAATCTAAGTTTCAAAAATCCTCCTGAACAAACTAAAATAGATAGAGGGCTGTACTTTTTAGAATTAATTACCCAATGTATCTGATCCATAAAGGTGTATAATAATAATTTGTATCCCAACTACTTTGCTCGTAATCGCACATGAAGCGAAATAATAACATTCAACCACCGATAAACAACGTAAAATCTAAGTTTCAAAATTCTTCCTGAACAAACTAAAATAGTTAGAGGGCTGTACTTTTTAGAATTAATTACCCAATGTATCTGATCCATAAACGTGTATAATAATAATTTGTATCCGAACTACTTTGCCCGTAATCGCACATGAAGCGAAATAATAACATTCAACTACCGAAAACAACGTAAAATCTAAGTTTCAAAAATCCTCCTGAACAAACTAAAATAGTTAGAGGGCTGTACTTTTTAGAATTAATTACCCAATGTATCTGATCCATAAACGTGTATAATAATAATTTGTATCCCAACTACTTTGCCCGTAACCGCACATGAAGCGAAATAATAACATTCAACCACCGATAAACAACGTAAAATCTAAGTTTCAAAAATCCTCCTGAACAAACTAAAATAGATAGAGGGCTGTACTTTTTAGAATTAATTACCCAATGTATCTGATCCATAAAGGTGTATAATAATAATTTGTATCCCAACTACTTTGCTCGTAATCGCACACGAAGCGAAATAATAACATTCAACCACCGATAAACAACGTAAAATCTAAGTTTCAAAAATCCTCCTGAACAAACTAAAATAGATAGAGGGCTGTACTTTTTAGAATTAATTACCCAATGTATCTGATCCATAAACGTGTATAATAATAATTTGTATCCGAACTACTTTGCCCGTAATCGCACATGAAGCGAAATAATAACATTCAACCACCGATAAACAACGTAAAATCTAAGTTTCAAAAATCCTCCTGAACAAACTAAAATAGTTAGAGGGCTGTACTTTTTAGAATTAATTACCCAATGTATCTGATCCATAAACGTGTATAATAATAATTTGTATCCCAACTACTTTGCCCGTAACCGCACATGAAGCGAAATAATAACATTCAACCACCGATAAACAACGTAAAATCTAAGTTTCAAAAATCCTCCTGAACAAACTAAAATAGATAGAGGGCTGTACTTTTTAGAATTAATTACCCAATGTATCTGATCCATAAAGGTGTATAATAATAATTTGTATCCCAACTACTTTGCTCGTAATCGCACACGAAGCGAAATAATAACATTCAACCACCGATAAACAACGTAAAATCTAAGTTTCAAAAATCCTCCTGAACAAACTAAAATAGTTAGAGTGCTGTACTTTTTAGAATTAATTACCCAATGTATCTGATCCATAAAGGTGTATAATAATAATTTGTATCCCAACTACTTTGCTCGTAATCGCACACGAAGCGAAATAATAACATTCAACCACCGATAAACAACGTAAAATCTAAGTTTCAAAAATCCTCCTGAACAAACTAAAATAGTTAGAGGGCTGTACTTTTTAGAATTAATTACCCAATGTATCTGATCCATAAACGTGAATAATAATAATTTGTATCCGAACTACTTTGCCCGTAATCGCACATGAAGCGAAATAATAACATTCAACCACCGATAAACAACGTAAAATCTAAGTTTCAAAAATCCTCCTGAACAAACTAAAATAGATAGAGGGCTGTACTTTTTAGAATTAATTACCCAATGTATCTGATCCATAAACGTGTATAATAATAATTTGTATCCGAACTACTTTGCCCGTAATCGCACATGAAGCGAAATAATAACATTCAACCACCGATAAACAACGTAAAATCTAAGTTTCAAAAATCCTCCTGAACAAACTAAAATAGATAGAGGGCTGAACTTTTTAGAATTAATTACCCAATGTATCTGATCCATAAAGGTGTATAATAATAATTTGTATCCCAACTACTTTGCTCGTAATCGCACACGAAGCGAAATAATAACATTCAACCACCGATAAACAACGTAAAATCTAAGTTTCAAAAATCCTCCTGAACAAACTAAAATAGTTAGAGGGCTGTACTTTTTAGAATTAATTACCCAATGTATCTGATCCATAAAGCTGTATAATAATAATTTGTATCCCAACTACTTTGCCCGTAATCGCACATGAAGCGAAATAATAACATTCAACCACCGATAAACAACGTAAAATCTAAGTTTCAAAAATCCTCCTGAACAAACTAAAATAGATAGAGGGCTGTACTTTTTAGAATTAATTACCCAATGTATCTGATCCATAAACGTGTATAATAATAATTTGTATCCGAACTACTTTGCCCGTAATCGCACATGAAGCGAAATAATAACATTCAACCACCGATAAACAACGTAAAATCTAAGTTTCAAAAATCCTCCTGAACAAACTAAAATAGATAGAGGGCTGTACTATTTAGAATTAATTACCCAATGTATCTGATCCATAAAGGTGTATAATAATAATTTGTATCCCAACTACTTTGCTCGTAATCGCACACGAAGCGAAATAATAACATTCAACCACCGATAAACAACGTAAAATCTAAGTTTCAAAAATCTTCCTGAACAAACTAATATAGTTAGAGGGCTGTACTTTTTAGAATTAATTACCCAATGTATCTGATCCATAAACGTGTATAATAATAATTTGTATCCGAACTACTTTGCCCGTAATCGCACATGAAGCGAAATAATAACATTCAACTACCGAAAACAACGTAAAATCTAAGTTTCAAAAATCCTCCTGAACAAACTAAAATAGTTAGAGGGCTGTACTTTTTAGAATTAATTACCCAATGTATCTGATCCATAAACGTGTATAATAATAATTTGTATCCCAACTACTTTGCTCGTAATCGCACACGAAGCGAAATAATAACATTCAACCACCGATAAACAACGTAAAATCTAAGTTTCAAAAATCCTCCTGAACAAACTAAAATAGTTAGAGGGCTGTACTTTTTAGAATTAATTACCCAATGTATCTGATCCATAAAGCTGTATAATAATAATTTGTATCCCAACTACTTTGCCCGTAATCGCACATGAAGCGAAATAATAACATTCAACCACCGATAAACAACGTAAAATCTAAGTTTCAAAAATCCTCCTGAACAAACTAAAATAGATAGAGGGCTGTACTATTTAGAATTAATTACCCAATGTATCTGATCCATAAAGGTGTATAATAATAATTTGTATCCCAACTACTTTGCTCGTAATCGCACACGAAGCGAAATAATAACATTCAACCACCGATAAACAACGTAAAATCTAAGTTTCAAAAATCTTCCTGAACAAACTAAAATAGTTAGAGGGCTGTACTTTTTAGAATTAATTACCCAATGTATCTGATCCATAAACGTGTATAATAATAATTTGTATCCGAACTACTTTGCCCGTAATCGCACATGAAGCGAAATAATAACATTCAACTACCGAAAACAACGTAAAATCTAAGTTTCAAAAATCCTCCTGAACAAACTAAAATAGTTAGAGGGCTGTACTTTTTAGAATTAATTACCCAATGTATCTGATCCATAAACGTGTATAATAATAATTTGTATCCCAACTACTTTGCCCGTAATCGCACATGAAGCGAAATAATAACATTCAACCACCGATAAACAACGTAAAATCTAAGTTTCAAAAATCCTCCTGAACAAACTAAAATAGATAGAGGGCTGTACTTTTTAGAATTAATTACCCAATGTATCTGATCCATAAAGGTGTATAATAATAATTTGTATCCCAACTACTTTGCTCGTAATCGAACACGAAGCGAAATAATAACATTCAACCACCGATAAACAACGTAAAATCTAAGTTTCAAAAATCCTCCTGAACAAACTAAAATAGTTAGAGGGCTGTACTTTTTAGAATTAATTACCCAATGCATCTGATCTATAAACGTGTATAATAATAATTTGTATCCGAACTACTTTGCCCGTAATCGCACATGAAGCGAAATAATAACATTCAACCACCGATAAACAACGTAAAATCTAAGTTTCAAAAATCCTCCTGAACAAACTAAAATAGATAGAGGGCTGTACTTTTTAGAATTAATTACCCAATGTATCTGATCCATAAAGGTGTATAATAATAATTTGTATCCCAACTACTTTGCTCGTAATCGCACACGAAGCGAAATAATAACATTCAACCACCGATAAACAACGTAAAATCTAAGTTTCAATAATCTTCCTGAACAAACTAAAATAGTTAGAGGGCTGTACTTTTTAGAATTAATTACCCAATGTATCTGATCCATAAACGTGTATAATAATAATTTGTATCCGAACTACTTTGCCCGTAATCGCACATGAACCAAAATAATAACATTCAACTACCGAAAACAACGTAAAATCTAAGTTTCAAAAATCCTCCTGAACAAACTAAAATAGTTAAAGGGCTGTACTTTTTAGAATTAATTACCCAATGTATCTGATCCATAAACGTGTATAATAATAATTTGTATCCCAACTACTTTGCCCGTAATCGCACATGAAGCGAAATAATAACATTCAACCACCGATAAACAACGTAAAATCTAAGTTTCAAAAATCCTCCTGAACAAACTAAAATAGATAGAGGGCTGTACTTTTTAGAATTAATTACCCAATGTATCTGATGCATAAACGTGTATAATAATAATTTGTATCCGAACTACTTTGCCCGTAATCGCACATGAAGCGAAATAATAACATTCAACCACCGATAAACAACGTAAAATCTAAGTTTCAAAAATCGTCCTGAACAAACTAAAATAGATAGAGGGCTGTACTTTTTAGAATTAATTACCCAATGTATCTGATCCATAAAGGTGTATAATAATAATTTGTATCCCAACTACTTTGCTCGTAATCGCACACGAAGCGAAATAATAACATTCAACCACCGATAAACAACGTAAAATCTAAGTTTCAAAAATCTTCCTGAACAAACTAAAATAGTTAGAGGGCTGTACTTTTTAGAATTAATTACCCAATGTATCTGATCCATAAACGTGTATAATAATAATTTGTATCCGAACTACTTTGCCCGTAATCGCACATGAAGCGAAATAATAACATTCAACTACCGAAAACAACGTAAAATCTAAGTTTCAAAAATCCTCCTGAACAAACTAAAATAGTTAGACGGCTGTACTCTTTAGAATTAATTACCCAATGTATCTGATCCATAAACGTGTATAATAATAATTTGTATCCCAACTACTTTGCCCGTAATCGCACATGAAGCGAAATAATAACATTCAACCACCGATAAACAACGTAAAATCTAAGTTTCAAAAATCCTCATGAACAAACTAAAATAGATAGAGGGCTGTACTTTTTAGAATTAATTACCCAATGTATCTGATCCATAAAGGTGTATAATAATAATTTGTATCCCAACTACTTTGCTCGTAATCGCACACGAAGCGAAATAATAACATTCAACCACCGATAAACAACGTAAAATCTAAGTTTCAAAAATCCTCCTGAACAAACTAAAATAGTTAGAGGGCTGTACTTTTTAGAATTAATTACCCAATGTATCTGATCCATAAAGGTGTATAATAATAATTTGTATCCCAACTACTTTGCTCGTAATCGCACACGAAGCGAAATAATAACATTCAACCACCGATAAACAACGTAAAATCTAAGTTTCAAAAATCCTCCTGAACAAACTAAAATAGTTAGAGGGCTGTACTTTTTAGAATTAATTACCCAATGTATCTGATCCATAAACGTGAATAATAATAATTTGTATCCGAACTACTTTGCCCGTAATCGCACATGAAGCGAAATAATAACATTCAACCACCGATAAACAACGTAAAATCTAAGTTTCAAAAATCCTCCTGAACAAACTAAAATAGATAGAGGGCTGTACTTTTTAGAATTAATTACCCAATGTATCTGATCCATAAACGTGTATAATGATAATTTGTATCCGAACTACTTTGCCCGTAATCGCACATGAAGCGAAATAATAACATTCAACCACCGATAAACAACGTAAAATCTAAGTTTCAAAAATCCTCCTGAACAAACTAAAATAGATAGAGGGCTGTACTTTTTAGAATTAATTACCCAATGTATCTGATCCATAAAGGTGTATAATAATAAGTTGTATCCCAACTACTTTGCTCGTAATCGCACACGAAGCGAAATAATAACATTCAACCACCGATAAACAACGTAAAATCTAAGTTTCAAAAATCCTCCTGAACAAACTAAAATAGTTAGAGGGCTGTACTTTTTAGAATTAATTACCCAATGTATCTGATCCATAAAGGTGTATAATAATAATTTGTATCCCAACTACTTTGCTCGTAATCGCACACGAAGCGAAATAATAACATTCAACCACCGATAAACAACGTAAAATCTAAGTTTCAAAAATCCTCCTGAACAAACTAAAATAGTTAGAGGGCTGTACTTTTTAGAATTAATTACCCAATGTATCTGATCTATAAACGTGTATAATAATAATTTGTATCCGAACTACTTTGCCCGTAATCGCACATGAAGCGAAATAATAACATTCAACCACCGATAAACAACGTAAAATCTAAGTTTCAAAAATCCTCCTGAACAAACTAAAATAGATAGAGGGCTGTACTATTTAGAATTAATTACCCAATGTATCTGATCCATAAAGGTGTATAATAATAATTTGTATCCCAACTACTTTGCTCGTAATCGCACACGAAGCGAAATAATAACATTCAACCACCGATAAACAACGTAAAATCTAAGTTTCAAAAATCTTCCTGAACAAACTAAAATAGTTAGAGGGCTGTACTTTTTAGAATTAATTACCCAATGTATCTGATCCATAAACGTGTATAATAATAATTTGTATCCGAACTACTTTGCCCGTAATCGCACATGAAGCGAAATAATAACATTCAACTACCGAAAACAACGTAAAATCTAAGTTTCAAAAATCCTCCTGAACAAACTAAAATAGTTAGAGGGCTGTACTTTTTAGAATTAATTACCCAATGTATCTGATCCATAAACGTGTATAATAATAATTTGTATCCCAACTACTTTGCCCGTAATCGCACATGAAGCGAAATAATAACATTCAACCACCGATAAACAACGTAAAATCTAAGTTTCAAAAATCCTCCTGAACAAACTAAAATAGATAGAGGGCTGTACTTTTTAGAATTAATTACCCAATGTATCTGATCCATAAAGGTGTATAATAATAATTTGTATCCCAACTACTTTGCTCGTAATCGAACACGAAGCGAAATAATAACATTCAACCACCGATAAACAACGTAAAATCTAAGTTTCAAAAATCCTCCTGAACAAACTAAAATAGTTAGAGGGCTGTACTTTTTAGAATTAATTACCCAATGTATCTGATCCATAAACGTGTATAATAATAATTTGTATCCGAACTACTTTGCCCGTAATCGCACATGAACCAAAATAATAACATTCAACTACCGAAAACAACGTAAAATCTAAGTTTCAAAAATCCTCCTGAACAAACTAAAATAGTTAAAGGGCTGTACTTTTTAGAATTAATTACCCAATGTATCTGATCCATAAACGTGTATAATAATAATTTGTATCCCAACTACTTTGCCCGTAATCGCACATGAAGCGAAATAATAACATTCAACCACCGATAAACAACGTAAAATCTAAGTTTCAAAAATCCTCCTGAACAAACTAAAATAGATAGAGGGCTGTACTTTTTAGAATTAATTACCCAATGTATCTGATGCATAAACGTGTATAATAATAATTTGTATCCGAACTACTTTGCCCGTAATCGCACATGAAGCGAAATAATAACATTCAACCACCGATAAACAACGTAAAATCTAAGTTTCAAAAATCGTCCTGAACAAACTAAAATAGATAGAGGGCTGTACTTTTTAGAATTAATTACCCAATGTATCTGATCCATAAAGGTGTATAATAATAATTTGTATCCCAACTACTTTGCTCGTAATCGCACACGAAGCGAAATAATAACATTCAACCACCGATAAACAACGTAAAATCTAAGTTTCAAAAATCTTCCTGAACAAACTAAAATAGTTAGAGGGCTGTACTTTTTAGAATTAATTACCCAATGTATCTGATCCATAAACGTGTATAATAATAATTTGTATCCGAACTACTTTGCCCGTAATCGCACATGAAGCGAAATAATAACATTCAACTACCGAAAACAACGTAAAATCTAAGTTTCAAAAATCCTCCTGAACAAACTAAAATAGTTAGACGGCTGTACTCTTTAGAATTAATTACCCAATGTATCTGATCCATAAACGTGTATAATAATAATTTGTATCCCAACTACTTTGCCCGTAATCGCACATGAAGCGAAATAATAACATTCAACCACCGATAAACAACGTAAAATCTAAGTTTCAAAAATCCTCCTGAACAAACTAAAATAGATAGAGGGCTGTACTTTTTAGAATTAATTACCCAATGTATCTGATCCATAAAGGTGTATAATAATAATTTGTATCCCAACTACTTTGCTCGTAATCGCACACGAAGCGAAATAATAACATTCAACCACCGATAAACAACGTAAAATCTAAGTTTCAAAAATCCTCCTGAACAAACTAAAATAGTTAGAGGGCTGTACTTTTTAGAATTAATTACCCAATGTATCTGATCCATAAAGGTGTATAATAATAATTTGTATCCCAACTACTTTGCTCGTAATCGCACACGAAGCGAAATAATAACATTCAACCACCGATAAACAACGTAAAATCTAAGTTTCAAAAATCCTCCTGAACAAACTAAAATAGTTAGAGGGCTGTACTTTTTAGAATTAATTACCCAATGTATCTGATCCATAAACGTGAATAATAATAATTTGTATCCGAACTACTTTGCCCGTAATCGCACATGAAGCGAAATAATAACATTCAACCACCGATAAACAACGTAAAATCTAAGTTTCAAAAATCCTCCTGAACAAACTAAAATAGATAGAGGGCTGTACTTTTTAGAATTAATTACCCAATGTATCTGATCCATAAACGTGTATAATGATAATTTGTATCCGAACTACTTTGCCCGTAATCGCACATGAAGCGAAATAATAACATTCAACCACCGATAAACAACGTAAAATCTAAGTTTCAAAAATCCTCCTGAACAAACTAAAATAGATAGAGGGCTGTACTTTTTAGAATTAATTACCCAATGTATCTGATCCATAAAGGTGTATAATAATAAGTTGTATCCCAACTACTTTGCTCGTAATCGCACACGAAGCGAAATAATAACATTCAACCACCGATAAACAACGTAAAATCTAAGTTTCAAAAATCCTCCTGAACAAACTAAAATAGTTAGAGGGCTGTACTTTTTAGAATTAATTACCCAATGTATCTGATCCATAAAGGTGTATAATAATAATTTGTATCCCAACTACTTTGCTCGTAATCGCACACGAAGCGAAATAATAACATTCAACCACCGATAAACAACGTAAAATCTAAGTTTCAAAAATCCTCCTGAACAAACTAAAATAGTTAGAGGGCTGTACTTTTTAGAATTAATTACCCAATGTATCTGATCTATAAACGTGTATAATAATAATTTGTATCCGAACTACTTTGCCCGTAATCGCACATGAAGCGAAATAATAACATTCAACCACCGATAAACAACGTAAAATCTAAGTTTCAAAAATCCTCCTGAACAAACTAAAATAGATAGAGGGCTGTACTTTTTAGAATTAATTACCCAATGTATCTGATCCATAAAGGTGTATAATAATAATTTGTATCCCAACTACTTTGCTCGTAATCGCACACGAAGCGAAATAATAACATTCAACCACCGATAAACAACGTAAAATCTAAGTTTCAAAAATCTTCCTGAACAAACTAAAATAGTTAGAGGGCTGTACTTTTTAGAATTAATTACCCACTGTATCTGATCCATAAACGTGTATAATAATAATTTGTATCCGAACTACTTTGCCCGTAATCGGACATGAAGCGAAATAATAACATTCAACTACCGAAAACAACGTAAAATCTAAGTTTCAAAAATCCTCCTGAACAAACTAAAATAGTTAGAGGGCTGTACTTTTTAGAATTAATTACCCAATGTATCTGATCCACAAACGTGTATAATAATAATTTGTATCCCAACTACTTTGCCCGTAATCGCACATGAAGCGAAATAATAACATTCAACCACCGATAAACAACGTAAAATCTAAGTTTCAAAAATCCTCCTGAACAAACTAAAATAGATAGAGGGCTGTACTTTTTAGAATTAATTACCCAATGTATCTGATCCATAAAGGTGTATAATAATAATTTGTATCCCAACTACTTTGCTCGTAATCGCACACGAAGCGAAATAATAACATTCAACCACCGATAAACAACGTAAAATCTAAGTTTCAAACATCCTCCTGAACAAACTAAAATAGTTAGAGGGCTGTACTTTTTAGAATTAATTACCCAATGTATCTGATCCATAAAGGTGTATAATAATAATTTGTATCCCAACTACTTTGCTCGTAATCGCACACGAAGCGAAATAATAACATTCAACCACCGATAAACAACGTAAAATCTAAGTTTCAAAAATCTTCCTGAACAAACTAAAATAGTTAGAGGGCTGTACTTTTTAGAATTAATTACCCACTGTATCTGATCCATAAACGTGTATAATAATAATTTGTATCCGAACTACTTTGCCCGTAATCGGACATGAAGCGAAATAATAACATTCAACTACCGAAAACAACGTAAAATCTAAGTTTCAAAAATCCTCCTGAACAAACTAAAATAGTTAGAGGGCTGTACTTTTTAGAATTAATTACCCAATGTATCTGATGCATAAACGTGTATAATAATAATTTGTATCCCAACTACTTTGCCCGTAATCGCACATGAAGCGAAATAATAACATTCAACCACCGATAAACAACGTAAAATCTAAGTTTCAAAAATCCTCCTGAACAAACTAAAATAGATAGAGGGCTGTACTTTTTAGAATTAATTACCCAATGTATCTGATCCATAAAGGTGTATAATAATAATTTGTATCCCAACTACTTTGCTCGTAATCGCACACGAAGCGAAATAATAACATTCAACCACCGATAAACAACGTAAAATCTAAGTTTCAAACATCCTCCTGAACAAACTAAAATAGTTAGAGGGCTGTACTTTTTAGAATTAATTACCCAATGTATCTGATCCATAAAGGTGTATAATAATAATTTGTATCCCAACTACTTTGCTCGTAATCGCACACGAAGCGAAATAATAACATTCAACCACCGATAAACAACGTAAAATCTAAGTTTCAAAAATCCTCCTGAACAAACTAAAATAGTTAGAGGGCTGTACTTTTTAGAATTAATTACCCAATGTATCTGATCCATAAACGTGAATAATAATAATTTGTATACGAACTACTTTACCCGTAATCGCACATGAAGCGAAATCATAACATTCAACCACCGATAAACAACGTAAAATCTAAGTTTCAAAAATCCTCCTGAACAAACTAAAATAGATAGAGGGCTGTACTTTTTAGAATTAATTACCCAATGTATCTGATCCATAAACGTGTATAATAATAATTTGTATCCGAACTACTTTGCCCGTAATCGCACATGAAGCGAAATAATAACATTCAACCACCGATAAACAACGTAAAATCTAAGTTTCAAAAATCCTCCTGAACAAACTAAAGTATTTAGAGGGCTGTACTTTTTAGAATTAATTACCCAATGTATCTGATCCATAAACGTGAATAATAATAATTTGTATCCGAACTACTTTGCCCGTAATCGCACATGAAGCGAAATAATAACATTCAACCACCGATAAACAACGTAAAATCTAAGTTTCAAAAATCCTCCTGAACAAACTAAAATAGATAGAGGGCTGTACTTTTTAGAATTAATTACCCAATGTATCTGATCCATAAACGTGTATAATAATAATTTGTATCCGAACTACTTTGCCCGTAATCGCACATGAAGCGAAATAATAACATTCAACCACCGATAAACAACGTAAAATCTAAGTTTCAAAAATCCTCCTGAACAAACTAAAATAGATAGAGGGCTGTACTTTTTAGAATTAATTACCCAATGTATCTGATGCATAAACGTGTATAATAATAATTTGTATCCGAACTACTTTGCCCGTAATCGCACATGAAGCGAAATAATAACATTCAACCACCGATAAACAACGTAAAATCTAAGTTTCAAAAATCCTCCTGAACAAACTAAAATAGTTAGAGGGCTGTACTTTTTAGAATTAATTACCCAATGTATCTGATCCATAAACGTGAATAATAATAATTTGTATCCGAACTACTTTGCCCGTAATCGCACATGAAGCGAAATAATAACATTCAACCACCGATAAACAACGTAAAATCTAAGTTTCAAAAATCCTCCTGAACAAACTGAAATAGATAGAGGGCTGTACTTTTTAGAATTAATTGCCCAATGTATCTGATCCATAAACGTGTATAATAATAATTTGTATCCGAACTACTTTGCCCGTAATCGCACATGAAGCGAAATAATAACATTCAACCACCGATAAACAACGTAAAATCTAAGTTTCAAAAATCCTCCTGAACAAACTAAAATAGTTAGACGGCTGTACTCTTTAGAATTAATTACCCAATGTATCTGATCCATAAACGTGTATAATAATAATTTGTATCCCAACTACTTTGCCCGTAATCGCACATGAAGCGAAATAATAACATTCAACCACCGATAAACAACGTAAAATCTAAGTTTCAAAAATCCTCCTGAACAAACTAAAATAGTTAGAGGGCTGTACTTTTTAGAATTAATTACCCAATGTATCTGATCCATAAAGGTGTATAATAATAATTTGTATCCCAACTACTTTGCTCGTAATCGCACACGAAGCGAAATAATAACATTCAACCACCGATAAACAACGTAAAATCTAAGTTTCAAAAATCCTCCTGAACAAACTAAAATAGTTAGAGGGCTGTACTTTTTAGAATTAATTACCCAATGTATCTGATCCATAAACGTGAATAATAATAATTTGTATCCGAACTACTTTGCCCGTAATCGCACATGAAGCGAAATAATAACATTCAACCACCGATAAACAACGTAAAATCTAAGTTTCAAAAATCCTCCTGAACAAACTAAAATAGATAGAGGGCTGTACTTTTTAGAATTAATTACCCAATGTATCTGATCCATAAACGTGTATAATGATAATTTGTATCCGAACTACTTTGCCCGTAATCGCACATGAAGCGAAATAATAACATTCAACCACCGATAAACAACGTAAAATCTAAGTTTCAAAAATCCTCCTGAACAAACTAAAATCGATAGAGGGCTGTACTTTTTAGAATTAATTACCCAATGTATCTGATCCATAAAGGTGTATAATAATAAGTTGTATCCGAACTACTTTGCCCGTAATCGCACATGAAGCGAAATAATAACATTCAACCACCGATAAACAACGTAAAATCTAAGTTTCAAAAATCGTCCTGAACAAACTAAAATAGATAGAGGGCTGTACTTTTTAGAATTAATTACCCAATGTATCTGATCCATAAAGGTGTATAATAATAATTTGTATCCCAACTACTTTGCTCGTAATCGCACACGAAGCGAAATAATAACATTCAACCACCGATAAACAACGTAAAATCTAAGTTTCAAAAATCTTCCTGAACAAACTAAAATAGTTAGAGGGCTGTACTTTTTAGAATTAATTACCCAATGTATCTGATCCATAAACGTGTATAATAATAATTTGTATCCGAACTACTTTGCCCGTAATCGCACATGAAGCGAAATAATAACATTCAACTACCGAAAACAACGTAAAATCTAAGTTTCAAAAATCCTCCTGAACAAACTAAAATAGTTAGACGGCTGTACTCTTTAGAATTAATTACCCAATGTATCTGATCCATAAACGTGTATAATAATAATTTGTATCCCAACTACTTTGCCCGTAATCGCACATGAAGCGAAATAATAACATTCAACCACCGATAAACAACGTAAAATCTAAGTTTCAAAAATCCTCCTGAACAAACTAAAATAGTTAGAGGGCTGTACTTTTTAGAATTAATTACCCAATGTATCTGATCCATAAAGGTGTATAATAATAATTTGTATCCCAACTACTTTGCTCGTAATCGCAGACGAAGCGAAATAATAACATTCAACCACCGATAAACAACGTAAAATCTAAGTTTCAAAAATTCTCCTGAACAAACTAAAATAGTTAGAGGGCTGTACTTTTTAGAATTAATTACCCAATGTATCTGATCCATAAACGTGAATAATAATAATTTGTATCCGAACTACTTTGCCCGTAATCGCACATGAAGCGAAATAATAACATTCAACCACCGATAAACAACGTAAAATCTAAGTTTCAAAAATCCTCCTGAACAAACTAAAATAGATAGAGGGCTGTACTTTTTAGAATTAATTACCCAATGTATCTGATCCATAAACGTGTATAATGATAATTTGTATCCGAACTACTTTGCCCGTAATCGCACATGAAGCGAAATAATAACATTCAACCACCGATAAACAACGTAAAATCTAAGTTTCAAAAATCCTCCTGAACAAACTAAAATCGATAGAGGGCTGTACTTTTTAGAATTAATTACCCAATGTATCTGATCCATAAAGGTGTATAATAATAAGTTGTATCCCAACTACTTTGCTCGTAATCGCACACGAAGCGAAATAATAACATTCAACCACCGATAAACAACGTAAAATCTAAGTTTCAAAAATCCTCCTGAACAAACTAAAATAGTTAGAGGGCTGTACTTTTTAGAATTAATTACCCAATGTATCTGATCCATAAAGGTGTATAATAATAATTTGTATCCCAACTACTTTGCTCGTAATCGCACACGAAGCGAAATAATAACATTCAACCACCGATAAACAACGTAAAATCTAAGTTTCAAAAATCCTCCTGAACAAACTAAAATAGTTAGAGGGCTGTACTTTTTAGAATTAATTACCCAATGTATCTGATCTATAAACGTGTATAATAATAATTTGTATCCGAACTACTTTGCCCGTAATCGCACATGAAGCGAAATAATAACATTCAACCACCGATAAACAACGTAAAATCTAAGTTTCAAAAATCCTCCTGAACAAACTAAAATAGATAGAGGGCTGTACTTTTTAGAATTAATTACCCAATGTATCTGATCCATAAAGGTGTATAATAATAATTTGTATCCCAACTACTTTGCTCGTAATCGCACACGAAGCGAAATAATAACATTCAACCACCGATCAACAACGTAAAATCTAAGTTTCAAACATCCTCCTGAACAAACTAAAATAGTTAGAGGGCTGTACTTTTTAGAATTAATTACCCAATGTATCTGATCCATAAAGGTGTATAATAATAATTTGTATCCCAACTACTTTGCTCGTAATCGCACACGAAGCGAAATAATAACATTCAACCACCGATAAACAACGTAAAATCTAAGTTTCAAAAATCCTCCTGAACAAACTAAAATAGTTAGAGGGCTGTACTTTTTAGAATTAATTACCCAATGTATCTGATCCATAAACGTGAATAATAATAATTTGTATACGAACTACTTTGCCCGTAATCGCACATGAAGCGAAATAATAACATTCAACCACCGATAAACAACGTAAAATCTAAGTTTCAAAAATCCTCCTGAACAAACTAAAATAGATAGAGGGCTGTACTTTTTAGAATTAATTACCCAATGTATCTGATCCATAAACGTGTATAATAATAATTTGTATCCGAACTACTTTGCCCGTAATCGCACATGAAGCGAAATAATAACATTCAACCACCGATAAACAACGTAAAATCTAAGTTTCAAAAATCCTCCTGAACAAACTAAAATAGATAGAGGGCTGTACTTTTTAGAATTAATTACCCAATGTATCTGATGCATAAACGTGTATAATAATAATTTGTATCCGAACTACTTTGCCCGTAATCGCACATGAAGCGAAATAATAACATTCAACCACCGATAAACAACGTAAAATCTAAGTTTCAAAAATCCTCCTGAACAAACTAAAATAGATAGAAGGCTGTACTTTTTAGAATTAATTACCCAATGTATCTGATCCATAAAGGTGTATAATAATAATTTGTATCCCAACTACTTTGCTCGTAATCGCACACGAAGCGAAATAATAACATTCAACCACCGATAAACAACGTAAAATCTAAGTTTCAAAAATCCTCCTGAACAAACTAAAATAGTTAGAGGGCTGTACTTTTTAGAATTAATTACCCAATGTATCTGATCCATAAACGTGAATAATAATAATTTGTATCCGAACTACTTTGCCCGTAATCGCACATGAAGCGAAATAATAACATTCAACCACCGATAAACAAAGTAAAATCTAAGTTTCAAAAATCCTCCTGAACAAACTAAAATAGATAGAGGGCTGTACTTTTTAGAATTAATTACCCAATGTATCTGATCCATAAACGTGTATAATAATAATTTGTATCCGAACTACTTTGCCCGTAATCGCACATGAAGCGAAATAATAACATTCAACCACCGATAAACAACGTAAAATCTAAGTTTCAAAAATCCTCCTGAACAAACTAAAATAGATAGAGGGCTGTACTTTTTAGAATTAATTACCCAATGTATCTGATGCATAAACGTGTATAATAATAATTTGTATCCGAACTACTTTGCCCGTAATCGCACATGAAGCGAAATAATAACATTCAACCACCGATAAACAACGTAAAATCTAAGTTTCAAAAATCCTCCTGAACAAACTAAAATAGATAGAGGGCTGTACTTTTTAGAATTAATTACCCAATGTATCTGATCCATAAAGGTGTATAATAATAATTTGTATCCCAACTACTTTGCTCGTAATCGCACACGAAGCGAAATAATAACATTCAACCACCGATAAACAACGTAAAATCTAAGTTTCAAAAATCTTCCTGAACAAACTAAAATAGTTAGAGGGCTGTATTTTTTAGAATTAATTACCCAATGTATCTGATCCATAAACGTGTATAATAATAATTTGTATCCGAACTACTTTGCCCGTAATCGCACATGAAGCGAAATAATAACATTCAACTACCGAAAACAACGTAAAATCTAAGTTTCAAAAATCCTCCTGAACAAACTAAAATAGTTAGAGGGCTGTACTTTTTAGAATTAATTACCCAATGTATCTGATCCATAAACGTGTATAATAATAATTTGTATCCCAACTACTTTGCCCGTAATCGCACATGAAGCGAAATAATAACATTCAACCACCGATAAACAACGTAAAATCTAAGTTTCAAAAATCCTCCTGAACAAACTAAAATAGATAGAGGGCTGTACTTTTTAGAATTAATTACCCAATGTATCTGATCCATAAAGGTGTATAATAATAATTTGTATCCCAACTACTTTGCTCGTAATCGCACACGAAGCGAAATAATAACATTCAACCACCGATAAACAACGTAAAATCTAAGTTTCAAAAATCCTCCTGAACAAACTAAAATAGTTAGAGGGCTGTACTTTTTAGAATTAATTACCCAATGTATCTGATCCATAAAGGTGTATAATAATAATTTGTATCCCAACTACTTTGCTCGTAATCGCACACGAAGCGAAATAATAACATTCAACCACCGATAAACAACGTAAAATCTAAGTTTCAAAAATCCTCCTGAACAAACTAAAATAGTTAGAGGGCTGTACTTTTTAGAATTAATTACCCAATGTATCTGATCCATAAGCGTGAATAATAATAATTTGTATCCGAACTACTTTGCCCGTAATCGCACATGAAGCGAAATAATAACATTCAACCACCGATAAACAACGTAAAATCTAAGTTTCAAAAATCCTCCTGAACAAACTAAAATAGATAGAGGGCTGTACTTTTTAGAATTAATTACCCAATGTATCTGATCCATAAACGTGTATAATGATAATTTGTATCCGAACTACTTTGCCCGTAATCGCACATGAAGCGAAATAATAACATTCAACCACCGATAAACAACGTAAAATCTAAGTTTCAAAAATCCTCCTGAACAAACTAAAATAGATAGAGGGCTGTACTTTTTAGAATTAATTACCCAATGTATCTGATCCATAAAGGTGTATAATAATAAGTTGTATCCCAACTACTTTGCTCGTAATCGCACACGAAGCGAAATAATAACATTCAACCACCGATAAACAACTTAAAATCTAAGTTTCAAAAATCCTCCTGAACAAACTAAAATAGTTAGAGGGCTGTACTTTTTAGAATTAATTACCCAATGTATCTGATCCATAAAGGTGTATAATAATAATTTGTATCCCAACTACTTTGCTCGTAATCGCACACGAAGCGAAATAATAACATTCAACCACCGTTAAACAACGTAAAATCTAAGTTTCAAAAATCCTCCTGAACAAACTAAAATAGTTAGAGGGCTGTACTTTTTAGAATTAATTACCCAATGTATCTGATCCATAAAGGTGTATAATAATAATTTGTATCCCAACTACTTTGCCCGTAATCGCACACGAAGCGAAATAATAACATTCAACCACCGATAAACAACGTAAAATCTAAGTTTCAAAAATCTTCCTGAACAAACTAAAATAGTTAGAGGGCTGTACTTTTTAGAATTAATTACCCAATGTATCTGATCCATAAACGTGTATAATAATAATTTGTATCCGAACTACTTTGCCCGTAATCGGACATGAAGCGAAATAATAACATTCAACTACCGAAAACAACGTAAAATCTAAGTTTCAAAAATCCTCCTGAACAAACTAAAATAGTTAGAGGGCTGTACTTTTTAGAATTAATTACCCAATGTATCTGATCCATAAACGTGTATAATAATAATTTGTATCCCAACTACTTTGCCCGTAATCGCACATGAAGCGAAATAATAACATTCAACCACCGATAAACAACGTAAAATCTAAGTTTCAAAAATCCTCCTGAACAAACTAAAATAGATAGAGGGCTGTACTTTTTAGAATTAATTACCCAATGTATCTGATCCATAAAGGTGTATAATAATAATTTGTATCCCAACTACTTTGCTCGTAATCGCACACGATGCGAAATAATAACATTCAACCACCGATAAACAACGTAGAATCTAAGTTTCAAAAATCCTCCTGAACAAACTAAAATAGTTAGACGGCTGTACTTTTTAGAATTAATTACCCAATGTATCTGATCCATAAACGTGAATAATAATAATTTGTATCCGAACTACTTTGCCCGTAATCGCACATGAAGCGAAATAATAACATTCAACCACCGATAAACAAAGTAAAATCTAAGTTTAAAAAATCCTCCTGAACAAACTAAAATAGATAGAGGGCTGTACTTTTAGAATTAATTACCCAATGTATCTGATCCATAAACGTGTATAATAATAATTTGTATCCGAACTACTTTGCCCGTAATCGCACATGAAGCGAAATAATAACATTCAACCACCGATAAACAACGTAAAATCTAAGTTTCAAAAATCCTCCTGAACAAACTAAAATAGATAGAGGGCTGTACTTTTTAGAATTAATTACCCAATGTATCTGATCCATAAAGGTGTATAATAATAATTTGTATCCCAACTACTTTGCTCGTAATCGCACACGAAGCGAAATAATAACATTCAACCACCGATAAACAACGTAAAATCTAAGTTTCAAAAATCCTCCTGAACAAACTAAAATAGATAGAGGGCTGTACTTTTTAGAATTAATTACCCAATGTATCTGATCCATAAAGGTGTATAATAATAATTTGTATCCCAACTACTTTGCTCGTAATCGCACACGAAGCGAAATAATAACATTCAACCACCGATAAACAACGTAAAATCTAAGTTTCAAAAATCTTCCTGAACAAACTAAAATAGTTAGAGGGCTGTACTTTTTAGAATTAATTACCCAATGTATCTGATCCATAAACGTGTATAATAATAATTTGTATCCCAACTACTTTGCTCGTAATCGCACACGAAGCGAAATAATAACATTCAACCACCGATAAACAACGTAAAATCTAAGTTTCAAAAATCCTCCTGAACAAACTAAAATAGTTAGAGGGCTGTACTTTTTAGAATTAATTACCCAATGTATCTGATCCATAAACGTGTATAATAATAATTTGTATCCGAACTACTTTGCCCGTAATCGGACATGAAGCGAAATAATAACATTCAACCACCGATAAACAACGTAAAATCTAAGTTTCAAAAATCCTCCTGAACAAACTAAAATAGATTGAGGGCTGTACTTTTTAGAATTAATTACCCAATGTATCTGATCCATAAAGGTGTATAATAATAATTTGTATCCCAACTACTTTGCTCGTAATCGCACACGAAGCGAAATAATAACATTCAACCACCGATAAACAACGTAAAATCTAAGTTTCAAAAATCCTCCTGAACAAACTAAAATAGTTAGAGGGCTGTACTTTTTAGAATTAATTACCCAATGTATCTGATCCATAAACGTGAATAATAATAATTTGTATCCGAACTACTTTGCCCGTAATCGCACATGAAGCGAAATAATAACATTCAACCACCGATAAACAACGTAAAATCTAAGTTTCAAAAATCCTCCTGAACAAACTAAAATAGATAGAGGGCTGTACTTTTTAGAATTAATTACCCAATGTATCTGATCCATAAACGTGTATAATAATAATTTGTATCCGAACTACTTTGCCCGTAATCGCACATGAAGCGAAATAATAACATTCAACCACCGATAAACAAAGTAAAATCTAAGTTTCAAAAATCCTCCTGAACAAACTAAAATAGATAGAGGGCTGTACTTTTAGAATTAATTACCCAATGTATCTGATCCATAAACGTGTATAATAATAATTTGTATCCGAACTACTTTGCCCGTAATCGCACATGAAGCGAAATAATAACATTCAACCACCGATAAACAACGTAAAATCTAAGTTTCAAAAATCCTCCTGAACAAACTAAAATAGATAGAGGGCTGTACTTTTTAGAATTAATTACCCAATGTATCTGATCCATAAAGGTGTATAATAATAATTTGTATCCCAACTACTTTGCTCGTAATCGCACACGAAGCGAAATAATAACATTCAACCACCGATAAAGAACGTAAAATCTAAGTTTCAAAAATCCTCCTGAACAAACTAAAATAGTTAGAGGGCTGTACTTTTTAGAATTAATTACCCAATGTATCTGATCCATAAAGGTGTATAATAATAATTTGTATCCCAACTACTTTGCTCGTAATCGCACACGAAGCGAAATAATAACATTCAACCACCGATAAACAACGTAAAATCTAAGTTTCAAAAATCCTCCTGAACAAACTAAAATAGTTAGAGGGCTGTACTTTTTAGAATTAATTACCCAATGTATCTGATCTATAAACGTGTATAATAATAATTTGTATCCGAACTACTTTGCCCGTAATCGCACATGAAGCGAAATAATAACATTCAACCACCGATAAACAACGTAAAATCTAAGTTTCAAAAATCCTCCTGAACAAACTAAAATAGATAGAGGGCTGTACTTTTTAGAATTAATTACCCAATGTATCTGATCCATAAACGTGTATAATAATAATTTGTATCCGAACTACTTTGCCCGTAATCGCACATGAAGCGAAATAATAACATTCAACCACCGATAAACAACGTAAAATCTAAGTTTCAAAAATCCTCCTGAACAAACTAAAATAGATAGAGGGCTGTACTTTTTAGAATTAATTACCCAATGTATCTGATCCATAAAGGTGTATAATAATAATTTGTATCCCAACTACTTTGCTCGTAATCGCACACGAAGCGAAATAATAACATTCAACCACCGATAAACAACGTAAAATCTAAGTTTCAAAAATCTTCCTGAACAAACTAAAATAGTTAGAGGGCTGTACTTTTTAGAATTAATTACCCAATGTATCTGATCCATAAACGTGTATAATAATAATTTGTATCCGAACTACTTTGCCCGTAATCGCACATGAAGCGAAATAATAACATTCAACTACCGAAAACAACGTAAAATCAAAGTTTCAAAAATCCTCCTGAACAAACTAAAATAGTTAGAGGGCTGTACTTTTTAGAATTAATTACCCAATGTATCTGATCTATAAACGTGTATAATAATAATTTGTATCCGAACTACTTTGCCCGTAATCGCACATGAAGCGAAATAATAACATTCAACCACCGATAAACAACGTAAAATCTAAGTTTCAAAAATCCTCCTGAACAAACTAAAATAGATAGAGGGCTGTACTTTTTAGAATTAATTACCCAATGTATCTGATCCATAAACGTGTATAATAATAATTTGTATCCGAACTACTTTGCCCGTAATCGCACATGAAGCGAAATAATAACATTCAACCACCGATAAACAACGTAAAATCTAAGTTTCAAAAATCCTCCTGAACAAACTAAAATAGATAGAGGGCTGTACTTTTTAGAATTAATTACCCAATGTATCTGATCCATAAAGGTGTATAATAATAATTTGTATCCCAACTACTTTGCTCGTAATCGCACACGAAGCGAAATAATAACATTCAACCACCGATAAACAACGTAAAATCTAAGTTTCAAAAATCTTCCTGAACGAACTAAAATAGTTAGAGGGCTGTACTTTTTAGAATTAATTGCCCAATGTATCTGATCCATAAAGGTGTATAATAATAATTTGTATCCCAACTACTTTGCTCGTAATCGCACACGAAGCGAAATAATAACATTCAACCACCGATAAACAACGTAAAATCTAAGTTTCAAAAATCCTCCTGAACAAACTAAAATAGTTAGAGGGCTGTACTTTTTAGAATTAATTACCCAATGTATCTGATCTATAAACGTGTATAATAATAATTTGTATCCGAACTACTTTGCCCGTAATCGCACATGAAGCGAAATAATAACATTCAACCACCGATAAACAACGTAAAATCTAAGTTTCAAAAATCCTCCTGAACAAACTAAAATAAATAGAGGGCTGTACTTTTTAGAATTAATTACCCAATGTATCTGATCCATAAACGTGTATAATAATAATTTCTATCCGAACTACTTTGCCCGTAATCGCACATGAAGCGAAATAATAACATTCAACCACCGATAAACAACGTAAAATCTAAGTTTCAAAAATCATCCTGAACAAACTAAAATAGATAGAGGGCTGTACTTTTTAGAATTAATTACCCAATGTATCTGATCCATAAAGGTGTATAATAATAATTTGTATCCCAACTACTTTGCTCGTAATCGCACACGAAGCGAAATAATAACATTCAACCACCGATAAACAACGTAAAATCTAAGTTTCAAAAATCTTCCTGAACAAACTAAAATAGTTAGAGGGCTGTACTTTTTAGAATTAATTACCCAATGTATCTGATCCATAAACGTGTATAATAATAATTTGCATCCGAACTACTTTGCCCGTAATCGCACATGAAGCGAAATAATAACATTCAACTACCGAAAACAACGTAAAATCTAAGTTTCAAAAATCCTCCTGAACAAACTAAAATAGTTAGAGGGCTGTACTTTTTAGAATTAATTACCCAATGTATCTGATCCATAAACGTGTATAATAATAATTTGTATCCCAACTAGTTTGCCCGTAATCGCACATGAAGCGAAATAATAACATTCAACCACCGATAAACAACGTAAAATCTAAGTTTCAAAAATCCTCCTGAACAAACTAAAATAGATAGAGGGCTGTACTTTTTAGAATTAATTACCCAATGTATCTGATCCATAAAGGTGTATAATAATAATTTGTATCCCAACTACTTTGCTCGTAATCGCACACGAAGCGAAATAATAACATTCAACCACCGATAAACAACGTAAAATCTAAGTTTCAAAAATCCTCCTGAACAAACTAAAATAGTTAGAGGGCTGTACTTTTTAGAATTAATTACCCAATGTATCTGATCCATAAAGGTGTATAATAATAATTTGTATCCCAACTACTTTGCTCGTAATCGCACACGAAGCGAAATAATAACATTCAACCACCGATAAACAACGTAAAATCTAAGTTTCAAAAATCCTCCTGAACAAGCTAAAATAGTTAGAGGGCTGTACTTTTTAGAATTAATTACCCAATGTATCTGATCCATAAACGTGAATAATAATAATTTGTATCCGAACTACTTTGCCCGTAATCGCACATGAAGCGAAATAATAACATTCAACCACCGATAAACAACGTAAAATCTAAGTTTCAAAAATCCTCCTGAACAAACTAAAATAGATAGAGGGCTGTACTTTTTAGAATTAATTACCCAATGTATCTGATCCATAAACGTGTATAATAATAATTTGTATCCGAACTACTTTGCCCGTAATCGCACATGAAGCGAAATAATAACATTCAACCACCGATAAACAACGTAAAATCTAAGTTTCAAAAATCCTCCTGAACAAACTAAAATAGATAGAGGGCTGTACTTTTTAGAATTAATTACCCAATGTATCTGATCCATAAAGGTGTATAATAATAATTTGTATCCCAACTACTTTGCTCGTAATCGCACACGAAGCGAAATAATAACATTCAACCACCGATAAACAACGTAAAATCTAAGTTTCAAAAATCTTCCTGAACAAACTAAAATAGTTAGAGGGCTGTACTTTTTAGAATTAATTACCCAATGTATCTGATCCATAAACGTGTATAATAATAATTTGTATCCGAACTACTTTGCCCGTAATCGCACATGAAGCGAAATAATAACATTCAACCACCGATAAACAACGTAAAATCTAAGTTTCAAAAATCCTCCTGAACAAACTAAAATAGATAGAGGGCTGTACTTTTTAGAATTAATTACCCAATGTATCTGATCCATAAAGGTGTATAATAATAATTTGTATCCCAACTACTTTGCTCGTAATCGCACACGAAGCGAAATAATAACATTCAACCACCGATAAACAACGCAAAATCTAAGTTTCAAAAATCCTCCTGAACAAACTAAAATAGATAGAGGGCTGTACTTTTTAGAATTAATTACCCAATGTATCTGATCCATAAACGTGTATAATAATAATTTGTATCCGAACTACTTTGCCCGTAATCGCACATGAAGCGAAATAATAACATTCAACCACCGATAAACAACGTAAAATCTAAGTTTCAAAAATCCTCCTGAACAAACTAAAATAGATAGAGGGCTGTACTTTTTAGAATTAATTACCCAATGTATCTGATCCATAAAGGTGTATAATAATAATTTGTATCCCAACTACTTTGCTCGTAATCGCACACGAAGCGAAATAATAACATTCAACCACCGATAAACAACGCAAAATCTAAGTTTCAAAAATCCTCCTGAACAAACTAAAATACTGGCTTGAGACATACAGAAATTGCAAAAATTACTAATTACTATGTACTTTTACGGTTATTGCTTAGTAGAGTTTCTTAAAAATATATGAGAATTAAACAATCTCAAAAACAGCGAGTATTAATAATTAAGGCTCATTCATATGCGTATTGCAATCATCAATGGTAATTAAAATCCACTTCGCAACAATAATATAAAAAGAGAACATCCTCTATTACGAACAAATACAATAGCAATCGTATAGTCATGTGACATCTGTACCGGAATTGATGTTTTGTTTTTCTGTGCGAGATGGGTCGAAAATCTCGTTTCGCATACTGTAATATTGAATTATCGTGTTGACCGACAGTGTTATGGGCTGTACTGTAGCTACAAAATGACGGTCCATCAATTCTCGTGTTTATTTCGTTTTTGAACTGGTTTTTTATCCGTCGCTGGTGACCGACGGTAGCGATTTGTTGGGGATATTGGCCAGACGAAAGAAAAATCTAAATAAAAAATGTTCTCTGAGCGCTTATAAATTGGCTGATATAAGAAATATGGGTAATGAAGTGTACAAAAACTATTCAGTATCGATTTCCAATGAATTCTAAGTAACAAAAAAACCTTTGAACCCTAATTTGTCTACACAATTTCTGATTTCTACTAAATTATAATTTAATTAGAAACTGTTAGCGTTCATCATTCAATTTATCTAGATCACGGTATGCTCAAAATACTACTGTAGGTGAATCCTGTACACGAGTGTAGAGCACGTTCTTGTGTTTGAGTGTCTATACAGACCGTAGCTAAAAGTGTAAACCGTAAGGCTTGTATGTACATAAGCAAATCCTGTATCGCGCCAAGTAAACCTGCAAATTTTACCTATCGCTAATAGCAGCTTAGAGGAAGAAACTGTACACAGTGCAGGGTTCATACCTGCCACAGATTTGACATAACACCTTGTGATTAACAAAAATAAAACACTGTTCATTACTGTATTTTGAGTAATTTAATTTGATATATAAATTCATAAATTTAGAAAACCGAAAACAGTTTCACAATATTATGCAACTAAAGTACAAAAACACTGTTTGTACCAAGTAAATTTGTCAATATAAATAAAGTTAAAAGAAACGGTGTTTCTGTAACATTATTGTCTAATGCTTGGGGAGAATATTTGTTAATAAAAAAAGAAGAAAGCACAAAAGAAACGGTTCTCCGTTATATTTTGTGTTTTCCGTTTGACCGTTATGTTGAACAACGTGGTTAATGACGTTGGTACAGCAACTTTGACAGAGAGTTTTTAATGATTTTGAATGATTTTTAATGTCTTCCTTTGAATTTTCTATTACATGTGCACGTAATATTAACGACTTTTATGTACAGACGTCGAAAATTCAATGGTAACAGGCTTGCTGCTAGTGTACACCAAACGTAGCTCGGAGATTGTCGGTCGTCGGATACCTACCTGCTAAAGTCATAAAACCAAAGGGTTACTTTTGTTTCGTTTCGTTTTATTTTTCTGTATCTATGGAATGAAATCGAATTTCGTCTATTTATATGTTTCCGATATCCGAAACTGACAAAAGTGCACTGTAATATTTAATGTATTTTTTGCATGTAGTTGTAAATCGTATATGCCCCGGTTTCTTCTTTGCTGCAGATATGCCCTTTAGAACTGATACTACAGTGTTGATCAGCATTTTAGCTTAATTATAAAAATGTTGTTATTTTTATGTTTATTAAAACTATATATTTACGTTCTATAATAACATCCACACACAATTTTCTTTTATGTGTGACATGTAAGGGCAGGATTTACAATTCAATATGAATGATATCACATCAGAACGATATGCAAATAACTTTGAAAAAATTTATAATAAAATCATTGAAATTTCAATCTATATTTATGTTACTCAATCGTTTTCGCCGTATTGCAAAAGTTTCAAGTCCACTAGTTCCTTGTATAATATTTTGTATTGCGGCCGACCTACCGGACGATCAAGCACAAAGGTAGGTATTTTTATTACTATATGGGTCGCGTTTTGTTCCTTAATTTACTTTCTTGCTGGCCTTTCCGCAAATTAGGCAAATATTGAAAATATGTATCACATAACGTTGTGACTTCGTGCCATCGACACACAATTTCGAAGAGTTACAATGCCCTATCACCTGTCTATTGAAGATCGTGCAAGAATCGTCACCCTGTGGGAACTTGGCAGAAACAAAGGAGAGATCGCTAATGAACTAAATATATCGGTAAGTTTGCTTTTGTATGATTAAAATCATTATTGTAGTGCATTGGGTATGAATACGTGTATTGTAAATATAACAGTGTTTTGTTAAAATGTTTGCGTGCTATTGGTTTTGTTGATTATTTTATTATCATTAAATTGTTATTTACCTTAATATTAAATAATCAATTGAATTATATTATTTATTATGTAGGGTATGGATACGACAAAATCCCTGGAATGAATTGCTATTGTAAAAATCCTCCAACTTGTCAATTTGAACACCAGAAAATTTCTAAAAGAAACCTAAAATGGTTGTATTCGAAGTGATCCGTTGCTGCATAACAATTGGTAATACAAACGGTTAAATTAGAAAATCAGTGGCATTACCCCGGAAATTATATTTTATATAAAAATTTATTTTGCTAATATTTCAAGTGCGCTGTAACTTTTTAAGGATGTGGGATAACAATTAGGTCCATATGAAAAGTTTTACTCTGAATGACATTTATTTTTTAAAATGCTTTTTGCGGGAAAAATGTTAGTCATATAATAAATATGAATATTCCTTTTATAATACATTTTAAACACTTAAGTAAATAAATGTGCAATACAGTCCAAACCTCTATAAATTATAATGAGTAGCTAAAAGGTCGTTAAATACGTCCATTAGTTTAATTAAATTGCAATTTAAACATTATATGTAATTTAAAATGAAACATGATAAAAATGTGGTCGTAGTAATCGGTTTGCCTTGATGCATACACCGACGTAGCCATGATGATGAAGTATTTCAATATGTGCCTAATTAAAATTTTTACAATTATAACTAACGTTACTATGTATTTTAGTATAAATGAAATAATACTGCAATTGCATATCGAAACAAAAATATTAACGAATAACAATCTTTAGGCACGAGCGGCAGTTTCGCTCCGAATATCGAAAATATATTATATAAATACGAAACTCATATTCATACCATCTATATACAGAAAACTTAAAATGAAATGAAACAGAAGTGACTCTTCGGTTTTATGACTACCAGGTAGGTATACGACGACCGACATTCTCCGACCTACGTTTGGTGTACACTAGCGGCAAGCCTGTTACCATTGAATTTTCCACGGCTGTACTTTTAGCTTTCACTGATGATGCCCTTGATTGAAAGGGCGAAACCGGTTTGATATAAATAAATTATAAGTTGCAAAAAAGGGGTGTTTTACTTAGTAAAGTAAATGTTACTGTAGTAATAGTAACAATTTGCAATATGGATCTCCACTTAAGTATATGTATCAGTTGTATAGTGACGTTTTAAATGTTTTATGCGTGACTGATGAATTGTAGTAGTATAACTCTGATATGAGTAATTTGTGCTTTTATTAGTGTTGTTTTCTGATAAGACCGAAGTCCGAATTTGTCTGAATTTCGGGCGTTTACATTACGTGAAGTTGGGAGTTTCACTTTATACATTTGGACACGGTTAGAATCAGAGAAATCAAGCATTTAAACTGAAACACTTCATGAAGAGTTAAATGTTTCCGCCTGCTACTAAAGCATTCATTTCGCCCCTATTAATTGGAGGTTCTTTTGCGAGCTACCGGAACACCTAGAGGACAAAAAGGGTCCACTTTATTGCCATTAAATGGAAATGGTAAAGGGGTTTAAACTGGCGCCGAACTCGTGACCCAATTTCAACAGAATTTTCCATCTGTCGTTAATTTCAGCAGTCACTTTTATATAGATATATAACCATTGTATATTGTTTCGTAACAGGTACTAAATAGTGTATATGCGGGGTGTTAAAAATAATGGTAACGTATGTAAAGGGTATACAGACGTGTCATAGTAACCCTATTTGTTATAAGGAACTCTTAACACCCGTTCCCTAAAATTTGTTTATAAGACACATATAGCAAATGCGTTGATAATTAAATGATTAAACGAACTTACCTTAGTGAAGTTCTATCATAATTATATGATCTTTCCATCCGGAATATGACAATCTGTAGTCTCTTTATTTCCACAATAAGCCACGTGTCTTTAAAGCCATGGTATCGAAGAAATGTCCAGTATGACAGGTATGGGTAAGCCGGCCTTGGTATATATCAGTATATATCTGACATTCTCTTGAAAGCATAGGGTCTCTAAATTGGTCAGGGTTCGGGAAAGTCTAAACAAAGGAAGGGTGGGTTATGTCATATTCCGGATGGAAAGATCATATAATTATGATAGAACTTCACTAAGGTAAGTTCGTTTAATCATTTAATTATATTTCCTTTCCATCCGTTCATATGACAATCTGTAGATGTTTAAAGCACAGAGCAATTTAGAGCCAAAACAGCATTATCGTCTGTTTATGAATAAGAAACAACAAAATGCACTTGAGAGAACATGTTAACATTTTGTTAACATGTTATTGCAACAATATATCGTTATCATGTTATTCAAAGTTAAAGAGTCAAATGTAAAAACTTTCATCAAACTTCTTTTCATGCATGCAGTTGTAAAATTGAAGAACAATTGCAAAATTGTGGGTATTTCAACCAATTTAGGCAAACTGCCAACACAAGACTAGATGCCAATGCTTGCATGACTTGTGACAAGTGCATGAAATACATATGGAGAAAGGTAATTATCGGGTAATTCCGTCATCGAAGAAAGCAACCATAGGCACGTGTTTCGGACTATTAGTCGTCATCAGTACGGAATACATATGAATCAACTTTTAATAATTCCAATGTACTAATTAGTATAAATACTTTAATATACCTGTCTATGTGGCCCTTTTAAGGCTATAAACAATAAGAAGGTATATATCATGATGTAGACCTTTGTAAATAATCGGTAAATGTACTTTGTAAAAAAGATTAATATTATAGATAAACAATCGTACCTACAGCAACAGATAACACACCTAGATGTATATAAATAAAGACTGGAATTAATTGCATATGGTTATGAATAAAATTAGACGTTTAATAACCATTGGGAAAATCTTTGAACGCGATGAGCAGCGGACAAAGGCAAAGGTATAATTAATTAGATCTTTTAATTAGGCTTTTCTTTATTTCAATAAGTCTAATGGTGTCCCATATTTGATATGCATATTGTTTCTTACTGCCTCGAAAAGTAATATAATTCAATACAATTGCTGAGTACCAAGTAAAAACTTAAGCTTAGTTGGACGGGACTTGACAACACCGTTTACCGGTAGTTTCAGATAACATGAGCGGTCTAAACTTTATCCACAAATAATAAAGAAAGGGTATCCAATAAATTCCTTAGTGTTTTGATGGCTCAGCATCTAATTTACATATGATTGACTATAAAGACAACTCTAGACTGTTTTGACTGTAGTCATGGTGAACTGTTACTTAAAGAACTAACCCAGCAGCGGCTGCGCGGTTATTATTGTCCAGAAGTAAAAACACAAATTATTGGTAACGGTTCACAGGAACGTATCAACAATGAGCCGACCTCCGTATCCAAATGGTTAATATAAACCAGCGATCGCCAACTTAGGGGTCCGCGTACCCCCAGGACTGGAGCAGACTTATGGGACTGCCCGTGAGCGGGAGAAGGACCGCAGATATAAACGGTCCATTTAGCTGCTCCAAGTTCACGCCCTTGGTCGATCCAACGCAACAAACAAAGTAATTGCCCCGTTAGCGTAACTTTTGGGATCCATCTTAGACCAAATTATTAAGTTTGTTATTGTAACAAAACAAGTGTAAAAAAAAGATAAATATATCTTTCAAGGCTTATATTAACAGTCAGCTGCCTATACAGGAGTGTCAGGAATCTTTGATTTGCGCACCCAAACCGCTCAAATATCTGAAAAGTGCAGCAGGCATTTCTTAATGAAAGAGTAAAAACCTATTGGGCAGACTCCAAAAGGTATTAATAGTCATGGTACTAATAGTCATATAAAACATATGACACACACGCATGCAACGTTGCGATGCCGTAATGACCGAAGGAAGTAATAACTTCGTTGTGGAGGATACGCAAGTTAATAACGTTGAAAATTTTGGTCAAATAGGCAATTTAAATGAAAATTCCCTTTATCTCAGCCCAAATGTCGCTTTAATTTATGTGAATTTAAAAATTTTCAGCAGAATTATGAGCAACATCTGTTGATTCCATACCTAATCCCTAGCCGGTTTAGAGCTTGGTTGACATCTATCCTGTCAACAGGGAAAGGCTTTGTACAATAGGACAACTGCGGTTGTAACGGCCAAAGCGCACAACTGAAATTTGTTGTAGGATTACTTGTAGGACTAGAGGTGCAAATATAAGAAAGAATAAAGAATGTTGTTTGCCACAAAAAAATGGGGGACTTCAGCCGCTATGAAATTAGGTTATTTAACCAGGAACAAACAAGCGTGCCCCGATTAAATACTTTTCGGTACAAATAAAAGTATAGAAGGCGTATCCAAACATTGAGTAATCCTTTTGGCAGCAACATTAATTAGCTGAATTCAGTTATCAGATATTAGTCTATTTTTAATGATCTTGAAGCAAAATCGAGTCTAACTTATTTTTAGAAAACAAACAAGTTTTACGTCCTAAACATCCTTGGGATGGTTTGTTTAATCTGTCAAATGCTCGACAGCAATTTTCTTGATACAAAGTATTGCGATTGGGATATCTAAAAGTTTTCATTTGAAAACATTTCAGTCTTTATACGGAGTGAACCACCTTATATAGAGTCATCTAATGACAGCAATCAAGGCAAGAATATGGTAGCTAAGGAATGTTGCTTAAAAGACAAGACACTTTCTTTAAAATAGTCTTGTATAAACCGAAATATATTTCAAATTATAAGGCAACATTAAAAATTTTGCCAATCTCCATTATTTTGAAATATTCTCTCTGAATATTTAGAGTTTGATTTTAATAATTACTAGAGTAACAGAGTAATAGAGCTATAATTCACGAACAGAATTTTGCAATATTGGAGAGTGATGACAAATCTCAATCTCCACTAAATTTGATTTACTATTAGAGCCACCCGGTTCTTCTTTCTTAAGAAAATTTGGGGGCAGAAACTGATCAGAAGAATTGGTCCACCTTGATACAACATATCTTAGTCGGCCCTGAATAACGACCAAATATGGTCACCCAGATTCTTTGCCCAATGTACGCATTTCAATATGGTCTAAATACTGGCTTCCGATAGGAAACGTTCCAGGTTCTGACGGTTGGGATATTGTATACTGGTACCAAATATAAGGATGTCTGCCTTGAAAGGGTACTTTAGACCAGTCATCAGCGTCCCAGGATATTGCGCCAGAATTCGCAAGATACAAAAAAAAAGTTGACCTTTGGTCTCTGCATATTGTTGAATAGTTCGATATTCACAATTACAAAACTTCAACAATCAATAACTAATCGATTGGGGAGTTGTTGATGACCTCATTGTGAGGTTTGTCTAACTTAACGGTAAGTCGCCATAATTATTGAACACAAAGTAATAAACTGAGGAACCTCAGTTTGATCCACTAACTTTGCAAAATAGACCATAATATTTTGATGCACATACTCCTCCCCCAAAACTGAGGACTATTATTCTTTTGGTATTCAAATGCGTTGAATCTCAAAAATCTGTAAAAAATTATTTAATTTCTGGACCAGTCTACGGAAATTTTATAGTGTTTATACATCATTGAATTGTGTAATGCATTACTGAAATTACAGCTTGGCCAATGTCGGGAGGAGGCGCCGACAGCTGGGTGTCAGCAAAAGGTACACTGGCTGGGACCACTGCCAGATAGATATATCTGGCGGCACTCTAGAAGTTTACTGGGTGCTCTCGGTGTACACCAAGAGTAGCTTTCTGTCACTTGTGGTCTTCTTGAAGTGGTGAATGATAGAATAACGCACCTCTGGTGTCCGTCGTCTTGCCCAACATGGATCAGATGTCAGAATCCAGCTTATTACGCACAACAACACGGCCCTCTTCTACATGCGTGTTACTGAAGCCTAGGCATGCCCGGAGGTGGCACTGACGTCTGTGTGTCAGCAAAAGGGCACTGGTTGTGGTTGTGACCACTGCCTGCCAGATGCATCTGTCGGTACTCTAGAAGAGTACGGGGCGCTCTCGGTGTTCATCAAGAGCAACTTCCTGCCACTTCCATAAGAACACGACCTTCCTCTACATGGGCTAAAGGAAATGTAGGTAAAGGTAAACATTAAAAAAGTGCAGACCTGACAGCTTGTCAATTTTGACAAAAAATCACTGTTAGTGACAGTGACAGTGAGTGCCGGGGCCATGCCATTCTCCTTGGTATCGTTGAGATCTTCAACGACTAAGCTAACTGGTTAGGTTAAGATTTTGAAGAAGCCGGACGGTAAGCGATGTTAGGCGAGCCAAAAATGTCACCATCTGGTAACATTAGGGCAACCTCCTCTGCATCGTTGAGATCTTCATCGATGATCAATATTCCGGCAACAGATCCGGGAATAAATCAATCATGAACGCTAAGCCAGCTGGTTAGGTTAAGATTTTGAAGAAGATCTCGCTGTTAGATATGCTCCAGATGATGTGGGTCCAGTCCAGACTTGATTACTTCCATCTTCCGTTGGTCCCAGGATGCTCCCATGGCTAAAATTTTAAGCTCTGGTAGAGAGCTGAAAAAAAATGTGACGTGACATATCACGTGAAAAAAAAGAATGTCAGATATATACTGATATATACCAAGGCCGGCTTACCCATACCTGTCATACTGGACATTTCTTCGATACCATGGCTTTAAAGACACGTGGCTTATTGTGGAAATAAAGAGACTACAGATTGTCATATTCCGGATGGAAAGGAAATATAATTGTATTAAAGCAAAAGTGTGCTAAAAAACTAAAATTTTCATATAATGGTAATACTAAATTATATGGTTAGCACCAAATGCATCGACGTATATCGAAGCATCATCGGAAACAATTTTAGTTTAGATTGGCAGTGACCTTCAAGTGTTATCAAGATGAACATAGAAGTCTAAAATAGACCCAATTTTTATGGCTCCAAACATTTGTGGCCCAGACTGTGTTGTTTGGCAATGCAACAAATGCAAATGCATGCCATTGCATACCAATTACACCAATTGAAGGTGTGAATGCAGTAACCGGGTTTATTTTGTTTCATATTTAGTTGCACCTAAAGTGAAAAATTATATTATTAAGGATTGTTTTTATTATGAAGGAATTTCCATTGATAAATAATTTACTGTATTCTACGAATAATCTGCTTATCTGATGTTTGATACTTTCATTACAAAATATATTGGCTACTTCAGCTGTCAACAGGACGATGATTTATAGGTTAGATGCTGAACAGATTATTACGCGCAATCTAATTTACAATTTGATCCTTTCTGAAACTCAATTTCGCTGATATCAACGAAGTTTTTAATGTCGCAGGTTATGCATAATAAATAAACATAGAACAAGAACAATAAAAAACAAAATCGATTCCTTGCAAAATACATTACAAATAATGCTTGTTGTGTACATTAATTTATTATATTTATTAGCATTCTCACAACAAAGAAAAGACAAAATTATCCGAATAATATTTACTTATTCATTATGCTGTAAACTAAGTACATTAATTAATAATAACTAACATCAATGTATATTAATAATCTTTATTTATGACAAACACGTCGTAAGCTATGTGTGGAGTCGTGAACCTGATGATATATTGTTGTGACAGCAAATAATGTGAATCATGAAGAAAACTCATACAAAATTCAACGTCGTTTCTCGCTTAGAAAATGTCCGGAATGTTTTCGATCAACCTATTTAACGTTAATTATCAAAGGCACATGCGTTATTCCCGTTGAATATCCACCATTAATAAGTTTACAGTGTTATTACGCAAATATATAAGTAGATCAACAGAACCTGTCAACAGGCTGTTAGAGGCAAACGCCTGGAAGTTGGTGTTGATGTAATGCGATTCGCCGAACTTTCGGGCTAATTAAAACTTAGTTTTGGAGCCTATAAAATTATTCAGCGTCGAAGTTTCTAAAACCGGTCGAACGCCAGAGCGAACGCGTCAGTTCAGATGGCCGTTTTAGGTTTTAGTACAAAGTTGGTTCGTATTCTGCGCTTTTTTTTGTTGCTCGATTGTCTAACGCCGTAAATCCGGGAAAGTCGAATTAAATACTAATGGATTAGGGGAGTTTCTATGCAGGGTTGGGTAAGATTTCTAACTTAACAGACACTTAAGGGGAAGTTCTTAAGACCTAAAAAGTAGCTTAAGTTTAGGATAGTTTTGCAAACAAATTGTAAGAGATATCAATAATTTTTTTCTCTTGATACCTGTGTACTATAGTTTAGTGTACAAACAGAAATTGTGCCAGAAATAACTATATACCTACAAGAAGTGGATACTGTTGTATCCAGTGTAGCCACAATATTTACTAACTTTACGTGACTAGATTACCTGTTCCATAAAAACAAAATAATCCCTATAGAAAACAACTCCTAGCAGAATTATAGGTCAAATTCTAACAATATTTGTTATCAATAATTTCCCCTATCCGAAATGACCCCTAACGAATTGAACTTACAATTTGAATTTGCTGCTCATAATGAACTTTAGGATAAGATTAGACTTGTGGGTTGTGGATTTTAATATGTGTTTACATTCCAGATAAGATTACTAATCTATTGCCAGACAAGTTCTGAGTTTCTATGACAGAAATTGTAGCATTTATATGACCATTCATAGGAAATCAATAAATGTACAGAGTGATTTGTATATCTAAGCGAAAATTTATTTGGTTAATCACAATAAAGCTATAATAAACTAATAAACTAATAAAATAAATAAATTTTAACATAGAATTTTCTATAATTATCTTGTATTGCTGCAGCTTTCAACATTGTGTATATATGAGCAAACTTTTTCATTTATAAATTTTAAAAGACAATAACAATGACGTGCTGTGTAATTTTGATAGCAAAACTATTCTACTATAATCTATACCATATAATGGCTTGGATATTTATTCACAAACTTTATTTTCAGAACGTAAATGTCAATCTCACTAAATGTTTTTTATTATTTATTTTTCAATGCTTTAAAAAGTACAGTAGTTTGGAATATTAACAAAACCGGATTTGTTTACGGAGCTAATTAGCGAGGTTTAAAAGTTTTTTAAACGCCATTTAGAAGTTTCTAATATTATAAATGAAAATGTTTAACGACATATATTGTCAAATTAATATTATAGATTAATAATATGGTGATATACAGACGGGATGTACATTTTAAATAAATCAAAAATTACAGCCACATCCTGGATTTGAACCAGGGACCATTGTGCTAGAAACGCAAAGGTCCCTGGTTCAAATCCAGGATGTGGCTGTAATTTTTGATTTATTTAAAATTTACATCCCGCCTGTATATCACCATATTATTAACCAATTTCTAATATTATCTTCTTATCAATTGGTCCATATGAAACTTTTTACTCAGAATAAATGTTTCTTAATTTTTGCATTCATTTTAGCTTTACTTCTGATATTTTTGTAAGTTACGTTAACGAATTTATATAATTATTGTAATAATTACTGTTTGTATTCTTCATTTTCAGATTGTTCATTTGAATTATCCCTTAGTATATTCCTTCCTTTGGCAATACTTGAAGGAGCTGTAACTTTTGGAGGAAATGGAAAGAATAAATAAGTTGATACACAGGTACAACTGCAAAGATATAGAAAAATAATTTGGTATTTTTAACCGATTACATGAGAGCCTTAAGGTGGAGGAAAATGTATTAGTTCAATTTCTTAATTAAAAAGGGGAAGTTAGATCTAGTGGGTAGTAGTTTAGAAAACAACTAATCCACTAACCACCTAACCTAACAACTTACAAGTCCAGAATCACTTACGAAGCGTTTTCTCAGCTTTGTTAATTTAATTTAATTTAACAGTTCCATTCCATCTAGTTCTTTCTAAGTATATATTTTAGACAACAAATCTTGTAAAAAAAACCTGGAGCCCATCACTATGTGGTGGATGTCGATTGTGTATATCTATATAATGGTATGCTAAAATACGGCGTACAAGGTACAAGCATTCTGTTCTCGATGCAGCAGAAAATTAAGGACGTTCTATTAACGAACTCGAGTAAAATTTGCATGCGGTGACGTACATTCCATATTCAAATTTTTATTGAACTGCATTGGAATGAATCATTAGGTGGGTGTGTATCCAAAAAATTTGCACAAAATTAGCATTAAAAATTTGTCCATATATCACTAACTAAGTGTAAATTTTTAAGAAGATTAACTATTAACTAGTAATTAACTATTTAAATTAATAAATCAAATTCTGATTAGGGCAATGGATATTTTAGTGTCCAAAACTGTTTATAAAGAATGACATATTCTCGAGAAATTAAAGATCTTTTGTCTAATACCTGGTCTGCTAGTTATTGAAAATTTGTGTGTCCGCCTGATAGTTGGACACTAATGGGAAAAGCTTTAATTATTGGCTTTTTATGTAATTAGGTGCTTGCATGTATTAATTATTAATTAACGAAACTCTGAAAAAGTCTGAAGAGTATAGTCCATTTATTTTCAAGGCTATGCAAAAATGTTAAATTTGAAAGAAGTAGATGTAGAAATATTGGAGGGAATTAATAGGAAATTATAATCTACTTCGCCGTTGCATGAACAATATAAACATCCAGCAGATGGAACGTCAAAGGTGACTATAATTTCATATTTAGTGACTTCTAATATTTTGAAATACTTTTATTAATGATATGTTTGGTTTTGGTAACACCCGGTACATGCAAGCAGATAATAACATTCTAACATTTACATTTTAGGTTTAACATAATCCAGAAGCTTTTATAAAGTATAAAGTTTTCCGAAAGCCAATAATAAGTTTTCACATCAGTCTCTTACTTTCTGTCGGACACTGTATATCAACATACACATCAATCTAAAAAATTTCTACACCATAATCTAAATCAGGTGTCAAGTAACCTACAGCATAATTTTATTATAGTTAGTATTATTGAATAAAATATATAATTTATATTTTTTATTATACAGTGTGTTGCACCCCCTACCTTGTGATATATCATTTTTAGGGCACAAAACTCTACTCAACCATGATAAAAAAATTAAATCAATCGATTAGTTCTTAAGATAGACTACACAGAAGATGGAAGGTATGAAATAACTCAACCCTTAATAACTCTCTTGACCTGATGTGATTATAGGTTTGAGTAGAAACACGTCGATTTAGATATTGAGGGGGAAGATCAAAAATAGTACTTAGAGAATTTTAGGTTTCCAGATTTAACACCCCATCATTTTTAGGATTCCCAGATTTAACACCACTCGACTTTTTTCTATGGGGTCACTTGAATGTACAAATTAATTAAATCTACGATTTAATAGTTTTCGCATTGCAAGTGCAAGTAACCTACCAAAATCTACTTTGAGCTTAGATTTAAATGAGTTTAATCAAAGGACCGCTTTTTATTTTGTCAAAAATTCATCCGTTTCAGAGCTATCCGTTCAAACTGTTATATTAAAAACGTACAGTATTTTTTAATCATTAAAAACTAAATTAGGGGTTGCTACCGTGTGTCAAAGTTAACAAAACTAAATAAACAAAAAAGAAAAACTACCGCAATTATTAGGTTAATAAAAAATAATTAAATAAAGGAAATTAAACTAACCTGGTCCACAATTGAAGGAATTCACAAGTGATAACCGATTCTGGTGTGCTTCGTTCGTGGAATCGGCATCTGAAAACAAAAATTGTAAATTATGTAAAAAAATAATAATAAAATAAAAGAAATTTACGTCTAAAAAATTAATCCATTAACTTTTAACGCCTTGACTGTCTTATTTTTTTTTTAAGGTCTAGTAACCAAGAAGACTTAAGAAAGCTTAAACGGCAAAATCTTCCTATTTTATAGCAAACATATTGGTGTAAACGAACATTTTATGCTTGATACGAAAATAGTAGCTCAATTGATTTATTGTAGATCAGCGCCCACATTTCAGCAAACAGAAAAAATAAGCAAATAATTTATATTTAACATTTTCGGGATCGCGGGATTTAGATTTATAATCCTGGGATCCGGAAAAAGGTCATTAGTTGCAGGGATCCCGGGATTGGAAGCCCTAGTACAACCGTGAGCGCGAGAGATATAAAAAAATACCCCCATTAATTCATTTTTAAATTATTAACGCTTGTCTTTCCAATTTATGCCTCATAAATCGCTTACCACAAAAATTAGAATTTTTGTGAAGGTTCCATTTAGAGTGTTTTCTAAAAATTGGAGTGTTTTTTTGGCTTGTTTTTATGTAATAAAGGTTGTGAACCAGATTTTGATGGAAGCGGATATCTCAGTAACAAATATTAGCAATGTTGTTGGTAAGGATAGTTACGTAGCTTATATCATTGTATTCTTGTCACATGAAGTAGGTACTTAAAAATATGTGTAATAACCTGGTATTTAAACCCAAAAGTTACTTCATTATTTTTTTTTCTATTAAGTTACTACCTGTGATTTGTAAATTTATTGTAATAAAACCAAATTTATAATAATTCAATTACTCGATTTTGAGCCCCTTGTGACACGTGTTAATATGGATGCATCTATCTCAAATTCCACACGAATTAAGAATGGATATAGAGGATTAAAAGTAACTGAAGAAAATTTTTTTTTTGAGAAACAAGGACGACAACGTTCAAAGTACTATCGTGGCCATATATTCTGTCCCCTCCTTTGATGTCCATTTTCTCGCAAATCTAGACAGCGACGCTGCCAGTAGTGGCGGATCGGACGTGCGTTCGTTACTAGGAGAACAGTGTTTAGGGACACAAATATATATAACGACACGGCGATTATGCCTCGCCAAAGAAATTTGGATATCCGGCGACAGCGTACCGAATTAAGAAATAATGGCAAAATGAGTCAATAAGATAACAGAACCACGAACAGGCATTTGGAAGTCCCATGGGAATTCTTGGCAATTTAAATCGGGTTTCGGGATTAGCATTTAAAATAAATGAATGATCTGCAACATATTCTATGTGTCTACAAATTTACGATGCTAAATTTGTAAAAGTTTTATGATATTTTTAAGTTCTATACGCTCACAGCTGACGTGTGTAATATATGTAATATATCAAGAGTTGGTATTTATTTTATATTGTTTGTGCATGTATTTAAATATTATTAATAAATAAACTGTTGAAACTGTTATCATAGTTTGAATATTTATATAACAAAATCGGGCATAGTTTTTAAATATTTTTTCTACTTTGCGTTCGTTATGAACTCATAACGAAACCGGTTTCGGTGTCGTTATGAAAACACTAAGTCACAAACATTTGGTAACTTTCAGTTTTCCAAGATTGATGATATTGACGTCAAGTGCCAAATAAGGCTGACATCTGGCTGACATCTCAATCGCTATTGGCTCGCGTCAGTCGTATTTGCGAATTGTAGTACAAGTACCAACTTTTGAATATGAAACTACTCTAGATTGTAAGATGACAACCGCAATTTTTTAAATTTATGTAAATTTAATGTCGCAAAGTAGAAAAAATAGTATATAACACTCGTTTTATAAGACGTATTGGCGCACTCGTTCCATTTGGGCACTCCTCGCTACGCTCGTCGTGCCCAAAACTACTCGTGCGCCAATTTTTGTCTTATAAAACTTGTATTATAATATACTATTTTAGGTTTATCAAGCAAACTTAATTTAGTATTCACCACTAATCGGAAAATCTGCTAGCTCCATATTATTGGATCTATCCGCTTCCATCCAAATCTTGCTTACAACCTTATTGTATAAAAACTGAAGAAAACTTAAACGCCAATCGATAGAAGAAATTTCTCTCGTACCGGGACACATAGTATAATCAAAATTATGCATAAATTAAGAATTTAATTGTTAGTTAAAAGTACTATATTGACAAAATATCGTTCTTTTTGTGCATTGATAATAAGGTGCCCCGGTTCTCTCAGCTGTGTCGGTTTTCTCCGACATGACAGCACCGCCTCCCTTCCCCGCAGCAACCCAAAGACCGTAGAGCGTCGGAATTCACGCGGAGTTTCAGCACGATCTTTTGTATGAAAAATGCAAGATAAACTATGATTATGTAATAAACTTTAAACCTATGAATTGTTGGGTAGCCTATTGTCTATATTTCATTATTCTAGCCCTCTAATAACGGAATGGCTGGCATTGCATAATATAGCTTTTTGTGGGTCAACCACTAACCCAATCATTTTACAAAAATGCACATTGAAAGCTAGCATTCCGCAGGTGATTTTACTATTTATTTCGTTGCTATTGATTATTTCCGGAGTAATTAATTGCTAAAGTTAAACGAATGAAATTTACGGGGCAAAAACAGCGCCAATTCTTCTTAATCTGGAAGAATCGGGAAAACGCCAACATATACAGCTTTCTAATTTTTATGAGTTGTAGCATAATATTCAAGGACAGAGCCAAATTTTTAAAAATTTTTTTTTGCCTCTAGATTTGCGTGAAAATGGACGTCAAAAGAGGGGACATAATTTATTGCCACGATAGTACATTTTCCATAATTCACTTTTTATTTCGGTTCGCATATACTCATTACAATACAACATCTCAAGTTAATTCTTCTCGGCTAATTCTGAACAAAATGTGGCAGATTCATGCGCCCTGATTTTAACCTTACACAGCGACGGCTACGTCCTCGTCCAGAGAAGAGCAACACGCACGGCGTCGTCTCTACTCGAAGCGCCGCGACGCCCAACTGAAAGCACGGAGTCTGAATCCGCTCACAACTCTCCACGTTCAGTGTGAAGCAGCACGCGACCGCCACAATAGCTCACTGGATCGCCAGCGTTATAGCAACAGCATCAGGAAGACGCGACGCGCTTTTGTTTTCGTTCTGATCATCTCAGATCCGACGGTTTGTGTTAGTGACCATTTTTTCTCTTGTTATTACGCGTTTTTATCGGAACAATCAGGCATGAAATGGTCTCAAATCATGGTAAGTAATTTCCTTGTTGGCGATGAAGTTTTTTATCGTGTTTGTTCGAAATGATCTGACGTAAAGTGTAATTTATAGCGCAGTCTGTTTTATGTTTGACGGTGCGGTAAATTGTAATAGGTTGTAAGCAATTTGCGTAAAAAATTGTAGAATTAATTTTTAATTGTGGCCGGTGCACATCAAGCGTTTATTATCCAATTAAATCGTTGATTTTTTATTGTATAAATTACGTATTTCGCACTGGTTGATTCAAACTGGATATTCAGACATAATTTATAGCACAAATTTGATTATTCGGGCAGGTGTTTATAAAATAAGGTTTATAAAATAACTTTTGGTATATATAATGGTTATATTGGGCATTTAAATTTGGTAATTTTGCCGGAAAGTGTTTACGCAATGTCGCAGGGTCGGCCAACGTTTTGATTGATTGCTAGATATTTCGGTCTCACAACAAAACTCGTGAATATCCGCAAACAAATCTGTTGAAAGACAATCTGCGGACAATAGACGCTTGAAAGCATTTATCAGTTAGAATAATTGACAGTTTATAATTGTGGATAATGTAGAATTTGGTTTAGATAAAATACAATAAATCACTATGCTTTCCAAAAAAAAAGAATTATTTCGGAATATAATATTAGTTAGACATAATGTCTAACTAAATAAAAAATATTTCATGAAAATTACTACAAGTATTTTTTTAAAATAGCTTTTAAGATTTTTAAGTTAAATTTGAGAAAACATTCTATACATACAGTGAGCCCGTAAAGTATGGAAACATGAGAAAATCTCAAGAACGGTTTGCTATTTTAAAAAATCCTCGAACACGTTAATTTATAATTATTAAAATACGCCTTTTGATATCATATTAATTTTTTTACCTTCAATTGTTTTTAACAATGTTTTTAAATGACAACTTTATATTGTTTAATGAATTTGACAGATCTTTTAATTGTCTTAATGGTAGTATAATATTTTTATGGACATACATAAGAGAATTTTCGATAAAAAGACTTGACTTTAATTGAAGCTTATGAAATAAAAAACAAAAACAGTTGGACCGAATAAAAAGATATTTTGGAATCAAGTATTTTGCAACCATGTGAAGTCACCGTTTACAGTTTTTGAGATATAACCTCAAACTTTTGAATTTGAAATAGAACACCCTGTATATTTTGACATTTTCTGTTGCACTCTTACATTGCCTATTCACCTGTATACTTTGACATTTTCTGTTGCACTCTTCCATTGCCTATTCAATGTTACTACGCTTGTTACAGTATTATATCAAAAACATCTAGAAATTAACAAAAATCTTTACAACTTAGGTCTAAAAATTAACTAAGAAAAAATGGATAACAAAAAATAACAACAACAAAAAATAAACCGATCAAATTTAAAACAATGTGTCACTGGTTGAGAATCCTCATAAACCAACTAGAGTAGTTGCAGTAGAAAATGTAATAATGTAATAACGCGCTCAAAGTATAATAATACTATTTAACAAAATAAACTAATAAATAGATTTTCTATTTAATAATGTTTATCTTGCTTTAAACAGGTTTTGTTACTTGGTATTACTGTTGTTATTGTATCTCCTTTAGTAATAGAGATAATGATGATAATTATGAAGGACAATGTTCACGAAAGATTGGGCTACTCCTCCATTTCAGTAAATTGTATGCGTTTAGTATTGAGACAAATTTGTAAATTATATCTAACATAATTTCAATATTTCATTTAATACTTGAATATTATATTATTCTTTTTACAATACAAAATATCTGGGACGGTTTGCATTTAAAAATCTGGGTTTCTAATTATCAACATATGTACTTCCTAATTGTTACATAAAATTCAATTTTCGACTTTCAATTGTTATGGATTTATAATATTTTACAAAATCCTTGAAACATGCTAGAGTTTCAGCTGTAAGTTTGGTACTATTTTACAACACGACTACAAAACTTACAATACTTACTTCAAAAGCTAGTGGCTGTTACAAACTTAGTTACAAACAAGATACAAACTTTCTACTGTGTTTTAAATTTATTCTACAATAAATTTTCATACAACTGAAAAATCAGTAGCATCAGATATTATGTTTTTTTTGCACTAACTTTCTGTAAAACTCGCCTTTATTTGCAATAACTGCTGTGACTAGTGATTTTCTCTAAACAATTTGGTATTTTAGTAGAGGACGATTTTATGAACGCAATGTGGAATGAAATTTGTGAAAGGAAAGTTCATAGGTTTAGACGTTTTTCATAGACTTCAAAGCGTTGTTCTTAGAGTTATCAATATTTTACAATTACCACTGCCTTTTCTAAAAAAATTCTTATGTAAGACACATTCCATTCCAAACATCAGTGTACCTAAAAATTCATATTCTACTAAATTTCGGAAAACAAATATGTATGCCGTCTCATATGAAGAACTAAAGCTGACGTGAGTAAAAAAATACGGGGGTTCACATCAATCAGATGAACAAACACCACGAAACTGGATAGTATCATCAAATACCCACAAAATTGAGTTATAGCGTGATAAGGATACCAGGGACAGATCCGCTTAAATAGGGAAATGTCGCAACCATGATTCTACCCCACTGTGAGCTATATATTAAGGTATTTGAGAATGGTAACTCAATCTGACAGATATATTACATAGGTATAGAGAATATCGAAACCGTTTCATCTCTATTTGACCGAAACCGATGGTTTCCTAAATTGGAAAGCACTGATCTGCATATATCACGGTCTACACGATTCGAAATTGGGACTCCAATCGTAATTAATCGAAACTGTTAAGTCTCATTACATTACACTGTATAGATTAGGCAATTAACTTGTTACGAAAGTCCAACTGCTTCAATAACGTCAGCGGTTATTGATAGCCCACTATAGATAAACTTATTACTATTATAGCTCACATTGAGTATGTTTCTTCTAGCTGAAAATCTTACAGTGCTAAAAAAATAGACTTCCAGGTTTTGAAAAACTGTTGTCCTAATTTTCTACAGTAGTGTAGTTTCTAAAAAAATTGTAATGCTGTCTATTCCTGTGATTTCTGAATATTCCTGAAATGTTGGTCTTCAAAACAACGAATTTTATCCATATTTACAATATAAGGAAAAAGTAACTAATTGTTTTTAAAGTAGTAGATAATAACTTAACAGTGTCTCGTTAAATTCTTCGAATTTCAACTTTCTATGTCGTCAGAAAACTTTGCGTGTCGCAAGTCGGACCAGGAATGTTTGAATTTGCATTGTTTTACGTAAATCCTACGTGCCACTGAGACGGAATGAAATGATAATGGGAGTAACTCGAGAACGCCTGAAATTTCTGAAAGTGCAGCGAAGTGAACACCGAAGTAATTAAGTCCGGAAAAGCTTTAAATAGAGGGCAGACAAAAAAAAATAGCGCAATTGTTGCGACAGCTAAAAATTGAAAAACTTGGACAACTGAAAACTTTCCGACAAAAGCGATCCCAGCTGAAGCAATCCAACTTTCAAACGCCGTCAAGTCAGCAGAAAAAAGAATCATTAAACTTTCAGTATGCAAAACTTTGATAAGTAGAGGCATCCATTATGGATGGAATCCGGTTGAACGGTTACAAATAACGATAATAAATAATGAATCAATTAATTCCAGCCGGGGCAACTACGATTACCGAACTGGCTCAATTTATTCACGTCAACCGTAAACACTACCTAATTTTGTATTATTCACTACCGATTTATTGAAGAGAACAATTATTCATTTTGGTAGGTAGATATTTATTTATATTTCATTATATTTAATTAATTTATTTATATTATAATTAATATATTGAGTAGTCAGTTCAGGAAATAAATATGCTAATTCAGCAGAATTTATGAGCAAAATTTAATTAATATATTTAAAACTAAAAACAAACTTCTGTGATTCCATATCGCGTTGATTCTTTTAAACATTATAGTGCAAAAAGCACTAGTCAGTTATTGATCTATTTGTATAAAAGCCATTATTTTAAGAAACTAATCGTGATATTTTGACATGTTTTGGTAAAATTAATAGTTTAGCTGCATGAGGAAATTCTATTTTATCAAGATCGCTCGTATTTGCATTAGAACAACTCTGAAACTGTAAAGAAAACTCTAAGTATTTTTTTGTTTAATGTGTACTTTTCAAGATAATTAAATCTTAATATTAAAATGGCCAACCCGGAATGTATTTGATAGACATAGTCTGGACTAAAATAAATTTTGGGTGAAAAGAAATCCAAATAAGCTGAATTTTACTGAATTTGACCTAACCACATAAACTAAAAAGTTATAGCAAGATAAAGTTGCATATATTAATTTTATTATTCTTTACAAACTAAACAAGTAAGAAAGGTTTTAAATTTAAATTAAGATGTCTGACTGTTAGTTACCACCCATGTTCCATTTAAAATGGAGAAAGAATTATAAACATAAAAGGTACTGCTATTTGTTGTGAAATTACCTGTAAATTTTACAATAAATTTTAAAGTGATGTAGGTTTCGTGTCATTTATGTTTGGTATATCAAACACGTAACTAGTTCTTTATTTATTGAAAATGGGACATATATACCACCCACAGAACAACACTAAACGTCACAATTTAAGGACCACGCAGTTTTCCCGTACTCAAGTTTTTATTGTAGAAAATTTTCGGAGTTTTTTATTGCGCGTCGTCCCCTGGGAAGCATTAAGTTCCCATCGTCCGTTGCCGGTTAGTCCCATGAGCCAAGCGCTCGACTGCAATGTTACAGTAATGTTACATATGCTGCAAAACTTTTGATAATTTCATTAAATATTCAAGTTGCATTTCCTCCAAGTAGCGAGGCTCCTAAATATCTCAAGTGGTAACTCAAGTGGTATGTGATAATATGTCACCAAATTTAAGCGACATGTAAGTTTTAGAACTGCAAGTTTACGGCTACTGCAATTAGTTCTCAACTCAGATAAATCCGCGCAATGGAATGTGGTTAAAACTTAAGCGCAAATGCAACAAGTTTTGACCTACCTCTAGTCATTAAGTTTTACATTCCGTTGGTTAGTAATAAACTCGCATAAAAACTCGCATTTTCATAAGCTGTAAACGATTCGAAGTATTTTCTCTTTTCAGCTGGATTCTTGTATAGCCTTTCTAATAAAACCCCCCTAGGAAATACCAACAGTATTAAGGGACGCTGTAGAAAATATCTTATAAGAAAACACTGAAGGAATGTAGAGGCTGCGTTATGTCTGCTAAATCCTAATATATTTTTTGGTAATTTCGCTTGTAATGGGGCCCGAGCATCGTATTCGTACACTGTTAGTAACAAATAAGATTAAATCCCATCGGCTTCCCTTTACAAAAGATATACTGCCATCTCTCCTTTTGCTAATATTGACTCCCGTGTTTCATAACTCGAAAACTACTGTACAGAAACAAATGAATTAAAGTGCGCCCTACTCTTGAATCATACATAAGTTATGTATGTATGTAAATAATGTATGAACTATCGCAAACTCTAGCATTGATAAATTAAAACTATATTCTAGAGACTGAATACAGGACACACTAATTTATTTTGTTCGGTGTCCGTTCTTTATAAACAACCGATAGACAGACATTGCGTATAGGTTGTATGGAACCATATTGCTCACGGGTGCAGCGGCCGCGACTGCACACGAGCCCCTGACGAACGTTAAACATTGCAAACTTAGGTGTAATTCAAAAACTACCAACAAATTTTGATCGAACATTTACCTATGCATTCTTTAAACTCCAATAAATAATCCAGATGAAGCTAGATCAGATTTTTTTAAAATTATTTTATCTCATATTTGTTTAATAAAATTATAAACCCCTAACCACAACAAGTATTTTAGAACCTTTTAGATACTCTGGTAGTCAGGAATAGCAAAAATATAATAGAAATTGACGTGTATCGGAAAGATACTAACACAATTAGGTTTATCCCTAATGATTCGCAGCATCCTTTTCAACAAAAATTGTCTTTAATTAGTTGTTTAGTAAATAGGTTATTGAAATTTCCATTGTCCGCAGATAGATATCAGCAAGAATTATTGTTTATTAAGAATAATGGATACCCTAAGACAATAGTTAATAGAATGATTAAGAAGCAAAATCAAAAAATGTATGTAAATCAAATATCTACTTTAAATACTTTGTCTGTAGAAAAGAAGAAATATGTTAAAATACCGTTCGATTGTGCATATACAAGGGGTTTGAGAAGTATTTTTACATCACAAAATCTCTGTATAGCATATTCGACTCATAATAGCATAAAAAACCTTCTTGGAAACCCAAAGGATAAGGTAGATGTACTTGATAAATCTGGTATATATTGTATCAAATGTCATGACTGTGAAAAAGAATACGTAGGCCAGACTAGAAGAACAATTTTAACTAGGTTCAAAGAACATGTAGCTCATTTTAAATATAATCGTTTTGAAAAATCTAGTGTGGCTCAACATATTTTAGACACAGGTCATAAAGTAGTTGTAGATGACTTAAAACTTGTAAAAGCTGTGTCAAATAATAGGGAACTAAACAGCTTGGAAAGTATCTTTATTCACTTGAATAGAGATAAATTATTAAATTCAGACAGGGGTCCTATACCTAGTCCGCTATTGTTTGACCTGCTTTAATTAAAACTTGTTTTTTACGCTTCAATGATCAAAATTCACTGAGGTGTGAACAACAAATGGTATATATAGGGTAATTTTTAACATGGACGTCACTTCCACTAGTGATTTGCTTGGACAATATCCAGTAAAGATACTATGAAGTGCTAATCTCTCTTTTCCTCTTTTTAGGTTCTACTGAAGATGGCAACATAGTTGCTGAAATACGTATTTAGGTTCTAAAATACTTGTTGTGGTTAGGGGTTTATAATTTTATTATTAAGTTCGCCACAGTCTCTAAAATATTGTCATATTTGTTTGTTGGTTTATTTAAATTCGCCTTTGGGCAAACGTATTTTCAGTGTGCAGCAGTTCCGATGCCATTTGGCGCTTATGTTTTAAACTTGTGTTTTTATGATTTTTATTTAATAACGCAATAATTCTAATAACAAGATGCATGTGGTGCCTATTTGTATGAAAGGTTACTCGTATTAAATGAAAATTATATCAGATTTACCTACACCACGGTCAGATTTATTTCTGTTATAAGAAAAGTTGAAGTAAATATTGCTTAATAAATGATAGGAGATAAACAAAACCCTCATAATTTTGCAAGAATATTTTACTTTGGTACTAGTTTCGATCAACATGATATGTTATTAGCTACAAGCACGAAAAAACGAAAAAACACAAAATAATCAAAAGTTGTCTGATGTATTGTGCCTCTTATAATTGATTTTGACTGTAAGTTTAACATTTTTATACATTTTCAGGGCATATTTAAGTGATTTTTTCTGTTACAATTTTGCGTAATTGCTTCTGATTGTTTTGTGTTTTTCTGGCTGAAATTATTTGTAAAGTAAAATATTCTTGCAAAATTAAATGTTTTGTATTATCTAAGTTTTCACTACGAGAAAATCAATCAAATCTTCTTTATTTTGAAAGAACTCTAGGACTTAATAAAAAAATTGACAAATCGATTTAATCAGGCGCCCTTTAATAACCAGGGTACTTCGGTATGAAGTAGCAAATGACTAAAATCTTATTTTCTCTGCTAATTTGTGTAAACAACCTAGTTTTGAAGGCATGGCTTCTGATATTGCTAATTGCTTTAATTCCGTTCAAATTACTTTCTTTCTCTTTAAAAACCTGTTCAAATACATGAAATATTGATTCTCCTTTACTATCAGAAATCATTGTTTGTACACATACGATGTCAAGCTTTCGAACTGCTGAGCTGAAATCCTGAAATCCGCTACTAATGCTGCAATGTTCTACGTGAATATCCTCTAATGAAAATGGAGTTCTCAGATGTTGCGAGATCAACTCTGGGATTGTTAAAGTAGGTATTCCATTCGAACATTCATGTCTATTTCCAGCGCTAGCATGGTTTGTGTGTAGAACAATAGATCGAACTTAATCAACCTTTTGAAGCTACTGGCTGCCATACATCGCAATGCAATATTCAAGGTATTTGACATGGTCGGAATATAGTTTAGATTCTGTTTTAAACTAACAAACTTTAAGCTATTTTATTTATATGCATATGCAGCAAAACTAATAGTTGATATATAAAATATAATTTTATAGTCTCTATTTCTCAAAATACATAATAAAATGTTTATTTGTCTCTTAATAATAATAATCCTGTCTGGGATCATCTTTCTATATTTGCCGGAGTATGTCTTATTAGCCTAGCTTTTATATAGCAAAGCAAGGATTGATGAGCAGAAAGTCATCTTAAAGTTTGCCATGAGGAAACTCGGATATGCTTTGATGTATTTTCAGTGTGTTTCTCAGCTTGTTTACTTAGTTTCGCTCGTTTACTTCATCACGAGAGTTTATAAACAGAACTAAATGCTGTTCTCGTTTTGATGAACTCGATATCACATTAGCTGGCATTACTATTTTATTAATTAAAATTGTCTATTACTTATGTTAGATATTGAAACATAATACAATCAATTGTTTTAGTTTATTTTTATCGTTAAACATTGCGAGATGACCATTGCCTCAGTAGACAGTAAATAAACAAAACTAGGCACATTATTAGGTCTTTTACACAGTGCCTACATATGTACATAAATATGTTCAACCTACAAAATACACAGGTCTGTGGTGAGAGATGATTAACAAACAAAAAATAATTCACAAAATTAGTAAAATAATAGACGTAAATTGCAAAGCTTCTAGAAAAATAAATGCCAATCAACGGTAGGTTCCTATTTTAAATCATGTTTTTATATCCTAGTTTGTCAGTTGTTATATCGAATCATTTGTAAAATTTGTAGAGCATTGCATCTTCCATAACTACCTTCAGTTATACTTTTGGCTGGGAAGTCACAGAACGAAAACATTTTGAAACAACTAATTTTAGACCAGTTTAGTGGAAGGTATTAAACAAAACAAAGACATTAAGAACTTGTTGATATCTAACTTCAATATTAACGTACAGCTCATTGGCTGTTTTGATCACAACACATACCTCAATTATATAGTTATGCTGTTCAGTTTGTTACAAGTAAACAGCATCTCGTAAAACAAGATGCCATTGAAAACAGGCAGATGGCTCATATTTACACGCTTAATAATAATTGCTTTTATTAAAGTCTGAGACCCAAGGTTGTGGCCAATAATACTTGTTTACACCTTATTATTATTTTTGTCACCGCACATTTACTCATCATGAAGAAAATTTCAACGCAAAAGCAGCCCCCAAAATGGTGGCGCAAATAAAAAATTTAAGGGACTCGTAAAATATTACGTGTCCAAGCTGTCAGAGCGATGATTGATGACCTTTTATATACCTTGTCGACGATTAGCCACCAGATTTTCGGTCCATTTATATCTTAATTATCTGTCAAACTTTTTGGAAAACGTAGAACATAATTCCAGAATTAAGATTCCATGGAATTTGTCAATTTTCTTATGAACATTGAGATTAGTTTTTAGTATAGGGCGCGAAGCTTGTGTAAAGTAAATAGAAAAATGGTCCTAAGGCACCACCTTGGAGCCTGTATTTGAAATTGAAATTGCCTGTATTGAAACATCGGATTTCTTCGAGGCGATACACATTTATTTGAATTAAACAATTTTTTTGTATCTGTGTACGTCAATATAATGTGTAGATCGTTCTGGCATGTCATAAAGCAATTTGTGGTCAGGATTGATATCTCGCGTATAGAACACAAATTGCCCAAAATATTTCGACCTTTAGGCATATAATTTGAGCATTTTAGTGGATATTGAGTCACTAATACGTCATTCCATCAGGATTATTAACATACTGCTTGGGATATTAAGGTCCACAAAAAGTATAATCGGATAACGAATGCAATAAACGTAGAACGAAATATGCCATTAACTAGGAGCCCGCGAGATTAATGTTTCCAGATATCCAGACAGCATTATAATTGAGAAAGAAAGGTTTCAATAATTCATTAATTATTCTGGTCGAAAAGGTTTTGATGGCACTATATATTTTTATATATTTATATACCGGGTGACTCACGGCATAGGTACTCCCGTTTATTTTTTTTTATAAAGCTGGACGTATGAAATGTGTGAATGTGTTAATAGACAGAAAATGCCATTCTTTTGGGACACTTTTTGGGAGATTAATACGACTTCCGGTTTTTCCGGAAATGACTTTTTGTGTAGTAATCTAGGTAGCTAAAGCAAAATATTAACCTGGTGATCTGTTAGCGTACCAGTCAAAGCCACTCAATGGACTACTCGAAGAGAGTCTGTGTTACGGGCTCCAGAATTGTTCCACAATATTACGTAGTACGTACATTTCACATCCAATATATTTTTTGTTGCGCAACAAGGTGCATGCAGCCATCTAACTACTTATGCCCTTTTGTGTCTCTCAGACTGTAAACAGCCCACTGCAATTGGTAAACAATAAACATCAATTCAATGATCTAGTAAGGGAAAATGAAAACGATGAATCCCGACAAGTGAGTTGCAGTGACGTCGCTGTTACCAATATTATGTGAAAAGGAATATGTGGATTGATTTTCAAATCGCTATAGTTTATTTTGTAGGCGATACAAACGGTACATAAATTGGGCAACATAGTGTTTAGTGTATTCAAGGCAATTTTGTCTTTCCATTGTGTTGGAAGGGTTCCATAGAAACCGTACAATGGACGCGGAATGAACGGGGAACCGAATCACTTAGCGAATTGCATCTAAAATGGATTGATTAAATCGTAAAGTTTTATTTTCTTGTGGATGTCTTGAAGGCGATGGGGAAATCCTGTATTGTTGGCATTCGAAAGCTGCGGTTAATACCTTTTATAGATTTATTTGTTAAGGATCTTCTAAATTCACTGGCGGATCTGTTTTTGAAATAAATCACTCCACAAAAAATATCCTTTATGTTATTTAGGTAATGGTCCCAAACCTCATTTATTATGTAATATTATTTATTTTCATGTACACAAGAAAATGTTCTATTGTAACATTATTATCTAATGCTTGGAGAGAATATTTGTTAATAAAGAAGAAGAAAGAACAAGAGAAAATCATTCTAGAGAAATATACGCTTAGTGTCGGAAATAGAAGAAATTGTTAAACTTATAAAATATATAAAAAATATATATAAAGAATTCAGTTTTTTTCACATAAGATACAAAAACAAATTTTAAATTTTGAGATAAGTATTACCATCTCTGAAATCTGTAAACTTGACAAATTATTGACTGATTTGAAAGTTACTGTTCCTCGTTTATTGCCGTCTGATATTGTTGTTGATTTTTTGTCACATGTTGAAAATTCTTATAATAAAGAGTTCAATAACATTAAATTTAATAATATAAAGAAATATTCAAGACTTTTACATAGTTCCGTTATTACAGATGCTCCATTTAAAGACAACTTTAAGTGGCTAGTTAATTTAACTGACAAACAAATTCCACAAGATTTCTTAGATTTTTGTCATTGGGTCCAAAATTTTCTTTACCGATTACTGTAAATAATTGTGATTTTACGAGATTACTTTGAGATATAGACTTTGTTACTTTGTGTTTTAAATTTTTTGCCTACTGATACTGTTGATATTTGTAGAGGTAAGGTAACTAATGTTATTACTAATTTTTTACATAAAAATAAAATATTGTTTCAAAGTGGGAAGGTTTCGAGAAAACATGTAAGGATTATTTAAAGAGCAATCCAGATATTTTAGTTCTTAGAGCAGATAAAGGTTCTGTTACAGTTATTATGTCCAAAATTGAATATTTTGAGAAAACTAATACTTTACTTAATGAAGAATGATATTATTTGTGCGTTGCCCGAGGACCAAATTGAAAAAACCTTAGTTTGTTTTAATAGCTTTAATAAAAATATTTAATTGACTGTTGAAAAAGAAAATAATTTTTGTGTTTCTTTTTTAGATATAAATATTATTAGGACAGATGAAAATATTTTGGTTTTAGATTGGTTTAGAAAAGTTACAAATTCAGATAGATATATTAATTGTTTCTCATATCATTCAATTAATCAAAAAATCAACACAGTTTTGGCATTAAAAAATAGAATAGAAAAAATCTGCAGTTCCAAATTTCGACAGAAAAATTAAAAAAAATTGTTTTCGATATTTTTGAATAATGGTTTTCCTAAAAATTTACTTAATCGTTTATTATTTGGTTCTCGGTCAATTCATAATTATAATGTTCCTTTGCCTCAACAACCTCCATGTTTTTAAAAATTCCATATATAATGGGTTTAACATCTAGTTTAACCAAAATTTAAAAAAGTAATAACATTAAATTTGCAAAATATAATTTGTTAAAAATTAATAGTTGTTTTTCTTTTGTTAAAGATAAAACACATTTGGCTTTAAATTCTGGTATTGTTTATTCTATTCCTTGTTCTTCTTGTAATCTATTTTATGTTGGTCAGACTGGCAACTATTTAAAAACTAGAATTTCTTTACATAAATCGGACATCAAAACTAGCAAATTAAGATGTGCATTAGCGCAACATGTTTTTAAAAACAACCACAAATTTGATTTTGAAAATATTAAAATTTTAGGTGTTTGTAAAAATCAACGGAATAGAATTTTTGGTTGATTTATTTTTTCATGGCTATTTGGATATCATTTTTATTTTTACATCGTTATGAAGTATTTTGTTTGACATTTGTCAAAAGTTAAAAAAAGTTTTATGTGTAATTATAGTTTATAGTTATTTTAGTAAGTATTGATTAGTTTGTTATATTCTTGTTTTATAAAACGTTCCTTCTTGCAGATTTTCGTGAAGAAGCCTATAATATAGGCGAAATATTGAAAATTAAAAAAAAACTAAAAAACTTTGTTTGCCGTTTTCCCAAATATTTAATTACATTATTATAAAAATATATATAAAATATAATATAAAACACATAACTATTATCAATTTTGTTTAAAAATGATAAGCCAGATATCTTTAGAAGGAAATATGTGTACAAGAAAAATTAACATAGTCATTTTCGCCACAAAAATATAAATTCTACAGTTACAAATGTAACAAAAGTTCCTTAACCTCTCTGGATTTGGGGCGCTTACCTAACATAGTTTTGTTAATTAACGTAGTTATATCTAATCAAATTTAATGAGCGACGAACTCATATTCTATGCTCGCCGACATGAATATTTTAGTGTGCAAATGGAATAAACGCGAAGCAGCATAACTTCTATTCTAAGACATGGAGATTAAAAACAAACAATAAGCACTAAACAGTTGAACGTTTAATTTCCTGCCCCATTAATTACTATTATAGTCAGTATTCGCATCTAATACCTTCGCATAGTTGGCGGGTATCCATGCGGAGACAAAATTGCACTTCCACTTAAAATTTATTTCGTACGGATCGAAACTGCCTGACAGGAAAATATTTGTGTTTGATATCGCTGCCAGCGAACTAGCTGTTATTCCTCCGGTTGTATTTTAGGTCGGCTATTTGTTTTAATTTTGTTGCGAGCGGTTTCTATATTTTGCATGTAGCCAGAACACTGGCAGCGAATAACTACTTGTTCTCAGGTTTCCTATCTATCCCTGCTGAGATGTTTTGTTCTTAAAATATTCGGTAAACAATTGAATCTTTGCGGAAAACGATGGAGTTTGAAATGAAATTTTTGCAGCGAAACAAATTCTCCTGAAAAGTAATGGATAAATAACATTATTCTTGTGGAGAAAGATAAAAACGTGAAGTAAATTTGTTAAATAATTTTGCTTTAATTTTAAAAAAAGACAGATTATCGATATTCAAAAACAAACATTTAAAACTTAAAAGTTTATATAAAATTGAATGATGAATGATACCCATTTAATAGAGACATTTAATAAAAATTGGAATACTTAATTAAATTTCACAGTCAGAGTATTAATTTTAGATACGATGAACAATAATACAAATGAAGCGAATACAGCTAGAGCATCCGTAATTTCCTTTACGGAATTTGGATAGTATTCAATTCTAATAGGCTCCAATTAACAATATTGATTATACCCTGACAGCAAAGAGGTCACCGCATCTTAATTTAACGGAACAGGGGCTCAATCAACCGGGGATCCCCTAAATAATCCCTGATCTCCGAGGCGTTTCCGTCATAAAATATATAACACTAATTGAATTTCAAATGTTTCAACCTACATAAATCATAATTACGACCGTAGATTTATATCAAAAGACAAAAGGGGGTTATAAATGTTGGGCAAGCATATAGGAGCGAAGCTTATATAATTGGCGCAGTCGATAGGATAGCATTTTCATACCTACCTACCTGCATTTTTTGCTGGTAGATTAATCTTATATTGGTTAAAACTGTATTTTTATGAAATAAAATATTGATAGGTTTGTTTGGTGTTACTAAAAAGCTATAGCTATATTTATTCATAGATTCTTCGAAAAGAGTAAACAAACGGAAGTACTATCCAAGTTATAGAAACACACGAGAAATACATCAAAGCTCTCCGTGTTTCTCCAAGTCAAACTCCAAGTTTACTTTCAGCTTTCAGCAGCTAAAGGCACGCTCTTACCAGTATCAAATTTGTCGGAAGATGACACAGTGAGAAAATTATATCATTTTGAGATACATATAAGGAAGAGATATACAGGGTCCTGCAACTAAGCTCCCGTCTTCTGTAGCTCACTTACTCATTAAGCTAAGAGTTTGACATTTTGCAAGCTTACCCTGTACTTCAAGGTACACTTCAAGAAATTATTTTTTATTATACAGGGTGTTCCAAAAATGTGCAACGCCATGGTAATATATTTTTTTAAATTGCATGCTATACATTTTTCTACACATTTGGAAGCCTTTTCTGGTTGCCTACATATCACCAAAATTTTATTGAAATCGGTTGAGTGACCGCAGCGGAAAAAAATAAAAACAAAAAAAATATTTTGCATCGTAGGCTTTAAAAATCAATAAAAACCACAAAATGCACCTCGTTAATAAAATTTTGCGACGAGGTTATTAAGTTAGATGTAATAGTCTCGTTAACCAAGTGACATTGATCCAAATTATACAGGGTGACCAAAATCGAGTGTCAAACTTGTCAAACTTTAAAGCGTGTTATTGTTCTTATTTTAAATTGGAACCCATAAATTGTTTTATGTGAAATGATGCAGAATTAAAAAATAAATATTGTTTCTGAATACAACCGCATCACAATTCCCAATATTTTAAGTTATTCGCCAAAAACTCATTTTTCAACGTTTCCAACGGCAATTTTAGATAATAAATATCGTACGTGGCTTTGAAAAACAATTTATTTCATAAAAAATAATAGACGTATTTTAGATTTGAGTGTACTTAATTAAGTAGTTAATCAAATGCTAAATTTACTGCATAATTTACCTATAGCGGTAAGGACGGAAATGTGGCTATAGGTAAATTTTGCAGTAAATTTAGCAATTGAATAACTACTTAATTAAGTACAGTAAAATCTAAAATACCTCTCTGCGTTATATTTTATGTAATAAATTGTTTTTCAGCGCCACGTACGATATTTATTACCTAAAATTGCCGTTGGAAACGTTGAAAAATGAGTTTTTGGCGAATAACATTTAAAATATCGGGAATTGAGATGGGGTTGTATTCAGAAACATTATTTATTCTTTAATTCCGCATCGTTACACTTAAAAAAAATTATTGGTTCCAATTTAAAATAAGAACAATAGCGCGCTTTGAAGTTCGACAAGTTTGACACTCGATTTTGGTCACCCTGTATAATTTGGATCAATGTCACTTGGTTAACGAGACTATTACATCTAACTTAATAAGCACGTCGCAAAATTTTATTAACGAGGAGCATTTTGTGGTTTTTATTGATTTTTAAAGCCTACGATGCAAATCAATTTTTTTTGTTTTTTTTCTGCTGCGGTCACTCAACCGATTTCGATAAAATTTTGGTGATATGTAGGCAACCATAAAAAGCTTCCAAATGTGTAGAAAAATGTATAGCATGCAATTTAAAAAAATATATTACCATGGCGTTGCACATTTTTGGAACACCCTGTATAATAAAAAATAATTTCTTGAATTGTACCTTGAAGTACAGGGTAAGCCTGCAAAATGACAAACTCTTAGCTTAATGAGTAAGTGAGCTACAGAAGACGGGAGCTTAGTTGCAGGACCCTGTATATATATATATATATATATATATATATATATATATATATATATATATAGCCAAATAATTTACTTTGTGGAATATTAAATTTCATAAATACGGAATTTTGATAACGGACGATACCAACTGAAAACTCGTCAATTATTTATGATATTTCAGACTGCTGGAGGTATAATATTTGCGTTGTTCGAAATACCGAAATCGCGTCCCTTGTGGTTGAGTTGTGTTTAATAATTAAATAGTCCATTAGCAAACGCGAAGTATAGGTACGTTTTATAAATCAACTGTAATATTAACGCGAACTGTATTAATATTTGACATTTGACATTTGACTGGAATAAGTACTACAATTGCAAATCTCTTACGTACTAGGTTACTTCTGATCTTGTAGCATTTACTAATACACAGAAAATTTAAATTACTTCAAATAAATATACAAAGAATGAAAGCAATCTGGTTTAATACTGTAAACTAAAGTAAATAAACTTTTTCTTGTATATAAATATACTTATTTGAATCAAAATACGATTTCTTGGACGAAACAAAACGAATCTTCATGTCGTATTTTTTTTTGTAATTGATTAATTGCAATTGATTATTTTTTCTATTAACTTAATGATTGTGGTATGTAAATTTATTCTAGAAAAACAAACAATTACACTTTCAAATTTCACATAAATTAAGTACGCATATAAAATATCACACAGGCAGACCTAACCTCAATGTTATATCAGTAAATTGAGACATTTATTACATTAATAGAAACAGCCCGAACCAATTAAAATAATAATTAGCAAATAAAACCGATTTATTTGATTTAAAAAGAAATGAAATCGCTCTTCTTGATAGGGTTTTTGTCAATTTTTCATTTGAAAGGAAACCTCGGATCGACTCCAGAATTAAATCGAGCTTGAGATTTTATAATGCTACTTTATGTCAATTATGTCTCCCTGTATACCTTCATTCTTGTTCATGGTTTTAAATATTTCAATTTTGTGCCAATCACAAAAAAAAATCGTCTACTTGATCCGGATGATGTCGAATGATTCCATCCAATCTTTTTACAAGAGGCTTCTTTTTTCAATTATGTTTCCATTCATGGCCCCTTTTGTCTGTATCAGTACGACGGAAAATTGGATATGTAAATACAGACACAATATAGCACCAGCACATATCCATTCCTTTGTTCGTATTGAAAACCAAGACGTAAGATAAACGCCCAAAATTCACTCAGGTTAAGGAATTTTTGTTACAGTTTTAACTGTAGATATTATATTTATGTGGAGATAACGACTATGTCTACTTTTTTTTAAACCAATATTTCCTTTTAAGATATCTAGCTATTCATTTTTAAAGAAAAAAGTTTTGTATTTCTTTTCGTCAATTACAAAAATGTCTAAAACGGTTATTACTTCCTTCAATCCGATGCCCAAAAAAACAATCAGAGTATTCAGACACAGAAGGAGAGGATAACTAATTACCAACCCCTAAATTAGCTCTTTTGTCAGTAACAGCCCGAGTTCGTTCCATAACAAACTTCATCAAAATAAATCAACGGTTATAAAACTTTACAAATAACAGTGTGACTGCGGCTAAGCTAATCCTGTTTTGGAGTTTCCATATCTCGCCAAAGGATGCGCAGAGGCGGAGCGGGCTTCAGTATTTAATAACATGGTAATGCCCAGTGAGGGTTGCTGCGACAGCTCAACCCTAGAGATTAGTAGAAGTATTCAATTTCGGATGACCCTTCGTCTCGCATATTTGCAATTTTAATCTAATGACTACCAGCTTGGCACGATTCATAATTTGCGCTCTGTTGGAGCTTTTTATTGAAATTTATCAAGTGGAGAGACCCAAGCATGGAGTTATTCGTTTGCAAAAATATTCTGCTTTTGATAACCCAAAAGATAAATGTCCCCAGAAAGGAAAATCTCGTAGAAACTAATTAGGTATTTCTGTTTATTTAGATTTCATCCCATGGAAGCTGGTCTTGTAGACATAAAAACAACATTTGATGGCACATTTGTTCATTCGGTGAGTAATGTTTAAAGTATATTTTGTGATAATTATTTTGTTTGCTACCATAAAAAAATTACGTAAATCATTTGTGTTTATCGTTGGGTGCAATACACCATTATTTAACCTGAGATCAATAAGCGAATGACAAGGCATTGTTACATTCCCGAAAACCGAATCAAGCTAACGAGATTTTCCGACTAAATTAGATTGTGGTAGAATAATTGCATTTCAAATTCCCAATCCACGTTCGTTATTGCCTTCAATATCATACTTGCCACCACATATAGGGTGGTAATTAAGTAGATTTGACATTACACTAATAAACCCACAATTGTTTCCTATACTACGAATTTCAAACTCTAACGGTCTTTTACTTCTAACGGTGATTTAGCATCTGCTGTTACATTATTAACAAATGCTTGGAGAATATTTGTTAATAAAAAGAAAAAAGCACAAAAGAAAATCGTTCTAGAGGAATAAGGAAGGAAGCGAAAAAGTAACAGAACAAAAGCTTCGCCAAGAAAAGCACTAAATATTCCAGATGCAGGAAACAGTAATTAAAAATCGATCGTTCACAGTCTAGTGTATGATCAAAGTCACTTTCTGTTAATTCATGAACCAATTTAATAATAATAAATAATAATATTAATAATAATGATACTGATACTGATTTATCCTGAAAGTGCTCGAGACCTTACATTATCATATTGATTTTGTCCTCACTTTGTATATTATGTCAATATTAGTCTAACAGCTCCATTAATCTAGCATTAAATTCTATTTGCCCTAATGATATATAATCTAGGTGTAGTGGATCCCATTTCGCACTAAGCAAACATGCACAAACGTGCTTTGCCACACCGCACACCTTGTATCTATTAGCATAAACAGAGAAATATTATACCTGCAAAGCTGAGTTACGCCAGTCTGAAGCAACGTTTACACGTCGTCTGGTTCAGAGTTCGCTGTGGACGGCTAATGCCTTTTTAATGACAGCTGAAGGGCTATTATTTGCAAGGAGCACTTCCTTCCGACGTGTCAAAGACATTAAGGCCTCCCGGGCGTTAATTTCTAAAGCAATCAAACAAACTTTTATACCCGAATATTTACTTAAACCTATGGAGTAGAACCAGACGCCTGGAAAGTAAGTAAGTTTTTTCTAATACACATGCTATCAAAACTGGAATAAATATTAGAAATTTATTGACTAATTGGATTGACAAATTGAAAAGGAGCATTAGAAGACAGAAAAACAATTATTGCAGTTTTTGTAGACTTGAAAAAACCTGAGAGTATTTGTTGTCGAAAATTATTAGAAATTATTAGAAAACGGAAATATCTGTAATCAGAGGAAAATAATGGTTTGAAATTTATTTAGCAAACAGGACGCACCCGGTTAAGATTGTAGAAAATCAGTCAAGTGAATTAGTAAACAGCTTGGGGGTACCACAAGAGTCTGTTGTTGGACCTGTTTTATTTAATTTGAAGAATAGCAGTTGAACAATAGGAAAAAATTGTTTATTACGGTAAAAATTAATGTAAAGCGAATTAAAGCGATCGGAAATATGTAAATTAGCATCTGTAATTAATTAATAACTAATTAGGTTACACGGAACATTTGCCAAAATCGGGATATTCAATATTATCTCGTGGACCCTTTGTGCCATCTTAATAAAACCACAACCATTCGATTCCCCTCTTCTTAAACTATAGGGATGCCAAAAAGTCCGATCGCGATTATATAACCTTAAGGTGGCAGGCGTGGACCGAAGTCGGAAAACTAACGATAAATAGAATGCAAACAAAACGTTTGGTCTTGCTGAACCTTTAAGGTGTCAAACAGTCACATCGAATCGCAGGTGGAACTTGAAATTGCCACACGTGACATGGAAATAAAGTAGTTTTCAACCGCTGATACGGCCGGACATATCTTTGAGGTTAACACCGAAATAAATTGCTGACTCCCGATGTAAAACTGCATGCTTGGAACATGAATATTCCATTCTGCAGCTAACCGAGTCAAACTGTGGGGAAAACTCAGCAAACACTTCACAAAACCCGTTTACACCGAGTTAACGCCACCGAGTCAACCGCGGCGATTGCAATTGTGTAATCGAGTCACCGTATTGTTCGATTTTTAAATGTCAGCGTTTTAAATTGAATCGCAAACGTTGCAAACTATTGGATTTGATTTAATTATACTGGTGATCTATGAATGCTTTTTAAACGTTTCTTATTCTACCAATGTTTTAAGGGTCAGAATATAACTTAAAAGTTTGACTGATCTTGATGATTGAGTGTTATGCTAAAAGTTGATTTTTTCTCTATAAGGTAACATACATGTTTAACATTTTTTAATAATAAATCATATTTAACAATATTTAAACACAATATTTACATGAATGCATGTATTTAAACACTTAAACACTTAATATTTATATGAATGCATGAACTATTATCAATTTTCTTTAAAAATGAATAGCCAGAATGTTGTACTTGCAAGTTGAATGGTTTGATGGCCATCATATGTCTAAATGATCGATAATCGTTATAGGTAATTGACTGATTACCTCAACTATATTACTAGTAGCTAAACACATAATACACATTAACCATAGGATATATAATGTATATGATGTGCTGGGTATTAAATTACTTGTAAACGTTATCTTAGAATTGACAAAACAATAATTATAGGAACCAGATATCCACGAGATGAGTGTTGCTGTCTCAGGCATATATAATATTCAAAACAACCATTAGAAATTAATCGGTTAGTTATGATGATATATATGTTGAAACTTGTAAATATCGGATTTGCCATTTGCTTACAAGATGAAATATTAGAGCCCAGTGAAAAGCATTTATCCGTTTGATGTGTTTATCTCACAAAATCTGTATTTATTAAAGTTTGCGTGCATGAAAAATAAATAATTTATAGTGGATGATTAACAATCATAACTAAAATATATTAATAAAAATTACACCTATAATAGGCAGTCATTGTTTAGGGTATACCTTTTGTTATGAATAAAATTTGCGTTAATTCTAATTAGGGGATTATACAATAATAAATGGGAATATTATAACAAACCTTTTTACATTCCGCGTCAAAGTTTGTTCTAAAAACCGTTAAGCGTTCCCTAAATATTCATTACGTACTTAACTACGTACAAACCTTCTGACCGAGCGCCCCATTAAAAACGAGCTTATATTATAAAGTAAATTTTAACCGAAAGTCCCGTAAGCCGTACAGTGTAAGGAAATAAATGGTAAATCTTTTGTATAGAAATAACCAAAGCTTTTAAAAATTCCATGCTATCGATACCAGCGAACTTTGCTTTGTTGTTCACGAATTTCAACAGAAAATTTCAAGTCCGGGCGAAACGGCTTTGCAGCGGTACTTCAAAGCGTATTGGAGGAATATAGCCAGATTACCAACGGAAGAATCAGTAAACGGGAAAGCAAAGAGTTACAAATAGATGGTTTGATCGATGGATATTTTCGTTTCCGTCACAACTGAATGTAGTTTTGATAATATTGTCGTGCAAAACGTTACTACCAATATTTTGCCACATTTGTACCAATTAACTGCATAAAAAATGTTACTAAAAACAAATATTCCAAACAAATTAGATTATCGGTTCGAGAGAAACTTTTGAACTCTTTGAAGTTGGACATTATTCTTTTAGCTACTATAGACTTTGAAATATTTAGATTGTTGTATGATTATATTCATTATTTATATGAGTTTCATAATCAGCCTTTTTAATTTCACATAATATCAATTCAATGAATAAGTAATTTGTTAATTTTCATGGTAATTCAACCGTGTTATTTAGATGAAAATGCTGAACAAAGTTGACCAAAGAACAAAATTGTTAAGGGCTACATACTCCATACCACGAGGTAAGTGACTGTTTTTAGGAATACTTTTAGGGTTTAAATTGCTAAAAATTAGAGAAAATATATTCATGGCATGTTATTCATTGGCTCTTTAGGCACAACAAGAAATTATTTCACACATTTTTTTTATTACTTATGTGCGTAACTAGAGTTACTGGAGACCACGGATATAAAAGCTTCCCTAATGGTAGGCTTGATTTCGTCCGTCAATATCAATGGATCCTAAAAATTTTGCAGTGACAAACATTTTAAAGTTAAAAACATATACTTTGTGATCAATTTCGTTCTTTGATTGTTTATAAAAAATGCATTATTGGGCAACATCCACCTTGTCAAGAAAAATCTGATGTGGCCACCCACATGACTTTATCATACAATATATAAAATTAATAGTTTAGCTGCATGAGAATCTATTTGCTTGAGATAAATCGTGTCTACATTAAAATTATGTAGTTAGCCAGGATTTGACAATTATTTTTATTATAATGACCTAGTGTCAATATTGTCAAATTATCTGTCAAATCCTGGTTAACTTGTTTTATTTTAATGCAGACACGATCGATCTCGATCAAATACAGGGCTAGGGCGCTTTTGCCGCCGTAGGCAAATCCCAATAGTGCCGCCCCCTGATTGATTAATTACCTTTATAACAAACAAACTGCAAATCATTGAAATAACTATTATCAAATAATAAATTCATGCATCATTCATTGCGTCCTTGCGTGTATTATTTTTTATTATATTTTGCAAGACACGTTAGTAATGTAGCAAAAACAAACATCCTACACACTACGTACCAAGATATTATTTTCTTGTCGAAAGTAAAACGTATTAAGAATTCTATAGCCCGAAAACTATTTCTTGCAGGCATAAGAATGTATTTTTCACCGGTGCATTCATGCGGCATTAATATGTTTACCTCAAATAGTCTGCCCAATATCGGCGTAGAAGGTATTTATTTTTACGGCCACAGAACTACAAGTTTTTGTCGAGCCAGCCGGTGCGTTCTAGACCTTGCAATGTGTTTGCAAGTCCAGATGTGCGATGTTACGAATCGACATTAAATGATCATATTTTCGGTACTTGCGGTACAAATACATATTTGACAGTGCATATCTCGCAGTGCAATTTGCTTAGATTAATAGGATAATAATACTCGAAAACAAAAGACGATAGCTAATTTTGGTTTTCACCATTGAGTTTCTCTCAAAAAAAAAAAACAAGACGATCTTACTCACATTTCGATATCTCTTATAGTTACCGAGATCTCGTATAGTAACATCGAATTTGGCCCACCTGTACATACTTAATTAATTACATACTTACAAAATAGCAGCTCAATTGATTAATTACTACTTATTGTAACAAACCAACTGCAAATCATTGAAATAATACTGGGTGCAGAACCGGCCCTAGCGTTTTTGACGCCTTAGGCAAATCTCAATAGTGCCGCCCCCCTAACTCCAAAATGATTTATACAAAAAAACAGATTTATAAAAAAATCATGATCCAGAAAAATACTGTCAACACACATACAATATTTACGAAATTTATTTGTATTAAAAACACAACCTTTGGAAATTATACTAGTACAAACAATATTTTTAAAACAACAAAGAATACTATTACAAAGTTTAAGTATACAAAGTTTAACCCTAAATTAAAATTAGCTCTTTCGAACCGTTTTTCTGCAAAATCGCGAGTAACTTCTTTCAGGGTTAGCCTTCATTGCTAACCCATTAAGACAATTTTAAGTAGACATGGTTCTTAAATACTTTTTTTATTAATATTAGTTTAGCAAACTGTCTATCGCCCGCTCAGGTAGCAACAGTTATAGGCAGGGTTAGAAAAAAACTGCTAAGCAATGTTTAAATGTGGCTCAATGTTAAGGGAGGTAATGAATTTTTAAAAACGTCAACTGGACATTCTGGAAACAAGGTCTATAGATGCAAAATCATTTAACATCATAATTAATTCGCCCGACTATAAAAATAGTACCAATAATTCCATCAAAATGTTAAATGAATGAAGACATTATTACTAAAATTTATTATAAATTATATACCGCATCAAATATCTCCGAATGTATTAAGCTTAGCAGAACAAAATGTACACGATATTAACGATGAAAAGAATTACTTAAAAATATTGAAAGATGTAGATTTGGGAGAAGGTTAAAAAACGGGTTTTCAGAACCGAAATATTATGTCAATATCTACAATGTTAAGTCATCTGTCATCAGTAAACATCTCTCGTTTTTGACAGAATAGATATTAATAAAATTATAAACCCCTAACCACAACAAGTATTTTAGAAACCTAAATACGTATTTCAGCAACTATGTTGCCATCTTCAGTAGAAACTAAAAAAGAAAAGAGAGATTAGCACTTCATAGTATCTTTACAGGATATTCTCCAAGCAAATCACTAGTGGAAGAAATCACTTCCACTAGTGATTTGCTTGGAGAATATCCTGTAAAGATACTATGAAGTGCTAATCTCTCTTTTCTTTTTTTAGTTTCTACTGAAGATGGCAACATAGTTGCTGAAATACGTATTTAGGTTTCTAAAATACTTGTTGTGGTTAGGGGTTTATAATTTTATTATTAAGTTCGCCACAGTCTCCAAAATATTGTTAAGAATAGATATTGACATAATATCTCCGTTCTTTACATTTTCCCAAATCTAAATCTTTCAACATTTTTAGTAATTCTTTGTTTATCATGTACCCAAATCTTCATCAAAATTTTATCTTTAATATGATGTATAATTTGTTCTGCTAAGAGTAATATTTTCGGAGATATTGATGTAAGCATTTCATGGGGAATTTTTTAATCACTGATAGATTTTAATTAATTTCAATAATAATATCATCAAAGACTCAGCACATTTTAATATTATTTTTATAGGCGGGCAAATTATGTGTCTATCCAAATAAAAATTAACTAGCTTACCAGTTCGGCAGCAAATGCTAAGCCGTTAAGATGGAGGAATCGCCAATTTTTAAAGCGGTTTCTATATCGTTGGAATGTGCCAGTAAATCATTTTTAATTATAACATTTTCTTTAAGTTTGTGGATATCGCATAAAAACTCAAAACGATCGTTAGGACTATTTTATATTTCTCTTTTGATTTTTGTATAGGATCACTACACTACAGTACACTTTCATATTATTTTTCCTAATTGATCATATTATTTTTCCTAATTGATCCTAATTCTTTATAAAAGCTAATGAGTTATTTTATTTAAGTATGTCTATTATTGGCTGCTATGCATCTTAAAATATAGGAATGGCCTGAAGCCTGTCAATTCCGATTGTATTTGATTGTATTTTACTATTCGTTTATTTTCTAGATTCAGGCAATATTTTAGAGCCTTTTTTTATTGTAGTTCAGTTGGTTTTGCCGCCCCTAAACTTTGCCGCCGTAGGCAGTTGCCTACCTTGCCTACCGCCTAGGGCCGGCCCTGTCAAATAGAATCTCATGCAGCTAAACTATTAATTTTATATATTGCATGATAAAGTCATGTGCCATGCCACATCAGATTTTTTCTGTCAAATCTGTACCCAAAAACTTGTAGTCACGTTTCAGTCTTATAAAAACGATCTAAAAATATTTCCCAATATTATCTATACTCAGTATAGGAATGTTCAATACCACTGTAACGCAATAACTAATAAATTAAACACTCAATGTCAATGACGTAAGTAAACCGTGAAATGCGTTATCGCGCACAGATTTTTCCAACCTCCATTATAGGTCTGTAAATTTGGCCATATGGTGTCCTATCTGACACGTATAGTAGCAAACACGCGCTGATTTTTTTGCGTCTGTGTGCGTTGGTAATTACTTTATGGTCACGTATATTAAACAGCAATCTGCTTCCAATTATCTAACAGCGGCGATAACGTTTCACGACGGCGTATTAATTACAGACTGCGTTGCAAAATTATTCGTGCAAATTTGCTGGGTGGCATAATATGTAAGTGGAAGGTTTTTAATAGCCATAAATTGTGTGCAGTCATACATTTTATGCGAATGCACCATACCAGTAATTATTCGCGCTGCTGGTGGTACACTGTATCTTGCAGCATTTTGTGGGAATATTGGATGTTGACGTGTTAATGTATGGGCAGGATTTGTAGCAATAGTTCGGGGCGTTGAATTGCGATGCAGGTTTTATCCGTTTTGCATCATTTTAGGGGTGTTCTGCCACATTTACAGCACTTTTTGAGATGTGTACTTGGATGTGAATAGAGATTTTGAATTTATTGCTACAGTAGAAGAAACGTTACTATGAATTTCGTGTAGGTACAAACGAAGCTCATTATGGCAATAAGCTCAACATTCACAGCAGCATGAATATCGATTGTATGGACGTAAATTTTGGTAATTACACCATCCATTATATTTCGAAGGTCTGTTTTTATTTTCAATGTATCTACATTAATTTAATGTAAGTAAATATACAGACTAAATTTTATTAAAACAAAACAATTTTAATTTATCTTGTCTGAAAACAATGTGCTAGAAACTGCAGAAAGATCTCAAAGTAAACCTTAAAATTTATCGTTTCTCTTAAAATCCTCAGAGTACATTAAGTCCCCAGATGAACCTGGAAACAGATAGATGAATACTCGGACCAAGCAGGTGTACCCCAAGGTAGAGTCTTGGGACCAGTTCTCTTTCTACTATACAGTGAGAGCGTAAAATATGGAAACATGACAAAATCTCTGAAATGGTTCGTTATTTGAAATAAATCCTCGGACAAGTCGATTTGTGACGTCATCGACCCCCTTTTTAATGGTTTTTTTTGCACTAACATTAATAGATCTGACAATTGTCCACAAGATCACAAAAATCGACAATAAGAGGCAGAAACGAAAACAGGGAAGACTCGTAGACATTAATTGAAATAAATTAATTTACTCAGTAATTAGCATCTAGATCTCAGGGTTTTCTAAACTTCCTATGTCCAAATTTCACACCAAAGCGTCACTAAAAAGTATATGTCGAAGCCGCACATTTTTGTGGCGACTGTTATTAATTTAAACTTATGTTACATAATACGTACGCCTAATGCGAAGAACAGCCGCATAAAGGACACTAAGGGGAAACAAAGAGCATCTCACCCCACAGGAGAATGAAGTAATATACGACTATAACCTTCAACGAAGTTGAAAGACCACAACGAGGGTTGCCTTCATCTTAAAATGTAATAAAATTTAATACTTTTCCTCCGAGAAAATATCATTTATTTACTTTTTTCTTGCCTCCTCACAGCTTTGTATTTCACCTCACATTTTTTCCTTATTACACCAAATATTTAAAGTCGTGGAATTATTAGTATGTGGAATGATACTTCATAGATAACAGAACTAACTATATAATAACGATACTACAAGTTTTTACCAGATTTTAAAAGATTAGAGGATTTAAAAAGGAATCCAGTTAAACAATGTAAACGTCCAATTGACGAGGGTCGTTTTTACCTTCCCCTAAGCTCTTCTGCAAGTCAAATGTATTCAAAGCTTCGCCTCCACGTTTTCGTAATTCAGTTCAAGGTGAACGCTGGCCGGGAAAGTGAGTAAACGAAAATAAGAGGGCTAAATGGCACATGTAATTCGACTTTCGATCTCATGTAAACGATACGTGACCTCGCAAGTTCTGTAGAGGCAGATCTCTCTTGAACGTGTAGGCTTCAATTTCGCAACAGCGGTTTCGATAAGGTGGGCAAGATTCAGAGTTGCCTTTAGCACGCCTCAATTAATTTCGTTGGCCTATTAATTATTTACTTAAATTACATACAATGGGATTGGCTTGCTAAAAGGCCGGCGGCTTGAATAGCTTAACCGTTGTGTTTTGCATGAACACACCCTTCGGTGTTACATTATTCAAGTAGATAATAGGGGTTTCATGCTTTTCAAAATGTGGACCTACATAAAATACTGATGTTTTTCTTTCGTTAAATTTAATGCGTGTATTATTTTAAGGAAGTTTGGTATATCCACCAAATTTTAGACAATCAGGGCAGTTGAATGTCAGTCTAGGGGATATTATCTTTTCTAGCCAATTATCGAGAGTTGTTATCTGAAAATGTAGTTTAAAAGTGGAGTATTTATGTTACTATTGTTATTCTAATGTTCTATTAATATAACAATTATTACTTCTATTATTAGATAAAAGAGAATGAAAGCACAATTAATGTTGATTATGCACATAATGGAAATACATTAATATCGAAATTATTGCCAAATGCGATACCGTCACATCTATATTTTTTTCCACACACGTCACTATGTATTAACTTCAGAAAAGAATTATGAGCGTGGATATTTACAATGATTAGATCAATTGTGGAAATTATTGTCCATTTTCCAATCACTTGCAAATTACAATCTATTTTCATTATGTTTAGGTATGAATTATTATTATTATCTATTTATTATTGTAACAGCTACATATATTTATTTTATTCTTCATTGAGTTTTTATTAATATGTGTTAGATTTATGAAACGTTTTAAATACCTAGTTTAGGTATGGTTGATTTGTAAAATTATAATGATATATGTAAAATTCCTTTAAAAAATTGTATTTAATATCAACTGTGAATAATTCAGGTAAATTGTAATAAAGAATTCCACAATAAACAATAAATGATAATAAAAATATAATAGGAATAAGATAATTACTACAAAACTAATAAAAAACAAACACATTTTCAATAATGTAAGTATTAAAACATTTTTTTCTTCTAATTATTACGTATCTTTCCAGTGCTTGTAGTACAGGAACTCGAGAAAATCTTGAATATATCCATAAAATTATGATAATTTGTTTTCGCTTGTCTGACAGGCAGGCCTACAAATTTTTACAGGACTAATTTTTCACGTAAAAATTACCATTTTAATATAAAAAAATTTCGAGAAATAATACTAAGGAACGTTGATTCCATCTTTGTAAATAAAGAAAAAAATACATTCTTCTTTAAAAGAATCTAACATTTGGATTGATTATTTGGATTAGCTATTATGGTCAAGTCAATATTGGTAGAGCGCTGAAAACATAGTATATCTCTCTCAGATATTAGGAAATACACGATGTAATCTATCTCTCTAAACGCTCTACTAATAATGATTCGACCATTAAAACACACATTTTGTCGCTTAAAGACTATTTTGCTACATTTTACGATCGGGGTTATTTTGAAGCCATTTTGAAATTTCCAGGATATATATGGTTCAGCCGCTAAAATAAAATTGGGTTTTAGATACTGTAATTGCTAGTCTTTTCAGTTTACAAGCTTCTCTCAACATGATTTCAATCATAATTACCGTATTTAATATATTCAGCATTCGTTCCACTCAAGCAGTTCCTTAGGCTGACTAAAACATCATATTGTAAGTTTGGATAAACACCAAATTATTAAACAAAAGGCACACCCTTTAATAATACGGCCATTTAAAGTTAGCAAAGTTATACAACTGCTAATTGAGTTCACAGCCAGAACATATTTGCTTACATAACTTAAAACTGCTTTGCAAGTTGTACAAGCAGTTTAGTTAGGAACGTAGATATTTTGCTTTACCAAAGTTTCGACACCTTGAGGCTAGAAATAATAACATTCCTGGTATTTAGGTGTAAATTAAGTTACTGGTGATACTAAATATCGGGAATAACAAAGTATTTGCTGTGGTGAGTTTAAATTTAACAATTTACGGTCAAAAGTTGCAATTTGTGGTTAAATACCGCAGCGTTTGTGGGTCCTGTTCTCAAAGGGCTGTTACGTTGTTGTTTTGGAAACTTCACTGTTGATATTGGAAGCTCATTGAGTTGGTGTTCATGAGTTCAAACTAATTTATACAGTTTACCTGGGTTCCAAGAATTGTTACCCTTTATTAGACACCTAAAACTTTTGCTGTAATGAAGTGATAGTTCATACAGTAATACATAATAGACATTGCTTAAATTAGTTTTATGACTTCATGATTATACACTGCTCAAAAAGTTACTATTGAACACGTGTGGGATCAGCTTCACCGAGGTGTTAGCAAGCGCCCTAATCCACAACTAAACAGACGGGAACTGACACAACCCCTGATTGAGGAATGGGGTAAGCATAGAGTTTTGTTTTCCGTTATTAATTTACAGTTTTAAGTGTAACTTACCTAGAAGTATTATTTAAAAACTTACAGGTTTCGAAACCAGTGTTCCCCTATTTTTTTTAAGCAGTCTGCTATACAATCTATGCTTTTAATGTTGTTTTTTATTGTTATGACGCTTTGCTATAAGTATACATATGAAATAATTAATGTGTTCGGTCCAAAGTAGCTATAAATTTCGAGGAAATTATAGGGCGGTAACTATGCCTACCGTCTATACGATAATTAATACGTTAGGAAAGTGTAATTAATGTTCATATTGGCCCATTTAATTAATGTTCGTGAGGTATCGTTATGAAGGTTTTCTAAACGGCTCAATAAAGGCTTCAATTTCACCAGAAATTTTCTTACATTACTATCGATCATATTTTAGTATAATATATAGCTTTAGAACCCGCGTTAAAATAATTATACTCTCAATAAACACTACGAATACTTTTCATCTGACAAAAATTATATGGAAAATGACTATTGACATAAAAAAAGGTTGTAGTACCTAGTGTGTACTATTTACTTCGTCAAAATTAAGAACTGTCTATAAAGCATTAGAAAGAAAATTCTTTCAGGCAATTTTTTACTAGCTTCCTCAAAAATTACTCACTTTGTTACTTTTTAAATGTTAAAATGTTGGTGTCGAATTGAGTAGGCAACCAAATATATTTCACAATTTTGTAATCAGATTTACACCGAAACAATTAGGTATTTCCATTTAAATTATAAGTGAACTTTTTAAATTTTGCATCTCACATAACAATTTCGTAATGAGACAATAACGCACAGGAATGATCAGCAATGTACACGCAAAACAACAACTAAAATCGATGAGTCACTCCCATTTCTTGTAGGACATACTAAAGATCTAAATATTCCAGCTCGCTGAAGAACTGAGTCCCAAACGCAAACCCTTTTTTAATACAAGAATTCTAATTAAAAATTGCAAGGAGAACACAATAAAGACTGTTATCGCAATTTTTCAGCTCCCGTCATAAAGAATTTTTAATTGCTTTAATTCGAATCTTAATTTTTCATTTTAATTCATCCCGAATGTGTTTATATACTGGAATATTAAAAACAATGCAGTTGAGTCACCTTTGTGTTTTCTCACATTTTGCTAATCGCGCTTTTCAAATTCCGATCCGTCACATTAAGAATTTCAGTATCAGCAGTCTGCACAGTGTTGGCCAAAGAAAGAATACATTAGAGCGCGGTCTTGGTGTTTCAAAGGGCTCACACTGACAGAGACGGCATCAATTTGCATCAAATCGGTTGTGCAAAGGAATCCTGGTGAATAATTCATATCTTAACGCATATCTTGACACGTCACCATTACGGTGAGTCGATATTTCTACAATATACAGATGGAAATTTTCTCTTTGATATCTAAGATGTATTCAGTATAATTAAATTCTTTAAGAACGCAGCGTAATGAGCAAAAAAGGACACGAGGCACGTCGATTTAATAAGTCCTTAATCTGACTAATTGAATGTCGGAAAATGTCAATACCAGGCGTGAAGTAATTAGCTTGACAACCGCAACTAAGGCAAATTACAACTAAAAATTTTAGTTTACTCGTATATACGGGACTAAATATCAATATAATATCACTGAAAAATTTAAATTTATAAACTTCCTGACAGCTTTTTTTAGTTACCGGCGCCTCCACCAAATGAGGCACTAATCTCCTTTACGCCTTTTACGTGCAACAAGTTTAGAAAATTCGTACGTAATAATCTCAACGATTTTACCTTGTTATAATTAACTAAGTTATTTAGAAGCAACCCCGTTATTCGGGCTTGTCTCGACAGAATTGTAATCGTTTTATTGCATTATTTCTGAGTAATTGGAGACGCAATAAGACTATAATTCCAGCTTCGTTGTAAATTAAATTATAGTACCTACTTTATGTGATTAAAATAACGGTTGAATGAATAGTTTCGTTACAGGTAACGTTCTGTTTTTATTATTTTACTCGTTGCCAATGCGTAAATTTTGTTTGTGTGTGAGAGTTAACGGCGAAATTTAGTTCACACTGTGAACTTTTGGACGTATATTTCGCAGGAGTTATGGCAGAAGTTTTACGTCAATTCTGTGGGCCATAACTCATATTTAACGGTTATTGGATACCTGTTTGAAACATACATTCTTGGGTTAGAGACAAGAACCCTAAAATAATAAATAAAGTCCAAACAAAGGATGAAAATATTTTGCCAATTTTATAAACTAAAGATTAAATTAAATAAAAAATAAGATTTAGACGGATGCATTTATAAAAGATCCATCATATGATACCATATTTTATCTCTATTTCAATAAATACTGTCGGTATTCTAGTGTTTTGACATTCGAAACCCAGATTTTATATTAAAAAAAATGTTTTAGATACCAGTTTACAATACAATTAATATGTAGAAATAAAGAGGTATTTGATTAAAAATTGCCATTTAAGGATGTCTTTAATCTAGCAGAATATTGTATATATTATGCACTTCTCAAAGATAATATACATTACTGTTACCACAATAAAAAATAAATAAATGTAAGTAAAACAATTAAAAATTATAAAATTAAAGGGAAATGAAATAAATGAAGAAACAAATAAATTCATATAAGCAATTTCTTAAGAAATTAGACCGTCCTGTTGATATTTCTGTAACGGCTGTAACATTCTAAGCGATTGATAAAACAAATACGTCCATATGAAACTTTTTACTTAGTACGTGGGAGACACCCCCATAAAAATAATGACACTTTTTGCTCTTTCTGGCCGTACTTAATAACTTTTCTCTCTGCTGACACGTAGGTATATAAAAAGAGCGCCATTTTTATACTTCCATTCTATTAGTGCAGAAAAGCTATATTCTTCATATGTTTTTCTTAAAAAATAAATAAACGTTTCACCTGGATTTCAAAAATATGGAGAAATAATTGTTTAAATACACCGAAATAATACCAAGTTCAGTAATTTCGTGAAAATAGTTAAATAATAAATTAAAGTAGAGGAAATTCTGAATAATTTATGTCTACGAAATTTTTTGGTGAATATAGTAGTTTAGCTGCATGAGCAAATTCTGTCATAGAGATCTGTTCGTTCTGCATTAAAAGTAGTTCATAACATAGTTTTAGCCAGGTTTTAAAATTGAAAACTTTTGCAATTCGGTTTTTGTATAAAACCAAAATAACACGTTAATAAACGATGGAAACGCGACAAAATTAAATGAAATTCACTCTATGATCGAAAGAGAATTTAAAATACGATAATACAGTAGCAAAAGTATTCATTTTTAGTTTTGTTGAGCATACAGGGTCACAACCGTGGCATGTAATGTAGATTCTTCGTGGTGATTGTAATTTTAGCTTAGTATAACATGTAACATACATTTTCGACAGTTTTATTTAATAATAGTAAACTAAGAAATAAGACAAATAATAAATCATGAGGATCTTATTGAAGTTTAGATTAAGAGAAAACCCTCGCAACATCAGGAAAAAACGGTCGTAGACGCTGGAGTCCCACAGGGGAGTGCGTTGGGTCCCCTGTTGTTCACAAATTGCCTCAATGATCATAAAAAGAATTCCTTCTTTTTCAGATCTGAAGGACAACACCATCCACACCATCTCCAACATTGCATCTATCATCACCAAGAATGAACAATCGCCATGAACGCCACTAACTCCATGCCAGTGGTGATGAATGGTACCCACCATTACTGCAACCTGACAGACTTCGCAAAGAGTTACGCCGAGATACACGGATATCTCAGCATCGTGGTCTGCATATTCGGATCCATAGCAAATATCCTCAACATCTGCGTGTTGACGACGCGAGAAATGAGATGGCCTACTAACTTCATCCTAACCGGCTTAGCAGTATCAGATTTACTAGTCATGATAGCTTATATTCCTTTTGCAAGTCACGTACACCTCAGTCCGATATCTCGAAGGAGCTCAGATTATTTTAGTTACTCCTGGGCTGTCTACATGGTCTTCCACGCTTTGTTCACCCAAACCTTCCATTTTATTTCGTGTTGTTTAACAGTTATATTAGCTATCTGGAGATATATAGCCATAACCCATCCTCAAAACAACAGACTGTGGTATATAGTCAGCAACGTCAAAAGCACTTTAACCGCTATTGGTCTCACGTATATCCTATGTCCCTTAGTATGTATACCATTATTTTTATCGTTAAACGTGATACACTACACGAGATCTGTTGACATAAACAACACGATACTCAACCTCAAACTAAAACCGAACTTCACCGGCGAAATATTTAATAGGACGTTATATACAGCTGAATTAAGTGGAAGTTTTAAAGAAATCGGTATGTGGATATATTGCCTCGTGCTAAAACTAGTGCCGTGCATATTACTAACTGTACTCTCGATGAGGCTTATATCGGCTTTGTTGGATACGAAAAAACGAAGAAGGGATCTTCTTAACAACAGTGGGGTGCCATTGCGGGAGCAGAACGCCATCAAATACAGGAGACATCTCGAGAAGGAGCAGCAGACCGATAGGACGACGAGGATGCTGTTGGCAGTCCTGTTGCTTTTTTTAATAACTGAATTCCCGCAGGCTATTCTTGGCCTGTTGAGTGGAGTTATTGGGGAGGTCTTTGTCAAGCAGTGCTATATACCGCTGGGTGAGTATGGCTTAATTTTAGATAATCTTCAGCAGTCTTTAGTGCCTCTTGAACTCGGGGGAAAAGGGATTTAATTAAGATTTTTTTATGGGAGGGTGGGTGGTGTAATGGATTGAATATCGATATAAGGGTGGAATTAGACACGATTTTATTTATGTATTAGTTATTTTTTAAGTTTAAAGTATAAGGGAAAAAGGAATAATCTTTTAAAATTTATTATTTTAGAGTTCGGTTGTTATACAGCATTCAGTGCCATGGAGCTGCGCTGTTTGTCGTTTATAGTATAATCATCATACTGCGTATGATAAAGTAAAAAATAATTAATTACAATTTCATATGTAAAATTTCGGAATTATAAACAAGCAGTAGTATTCAAGTGTTAAAGTTTAATTATTTTTCACGAGAAAAAGATGATTTATAACTGAATTTAGGTATATACATTAAGTATGTGCCCAATAGAGATTATACAAACATGGCTGGTGCTTTGAACAGTTTCGGGCGTTCGCATTATCCCAAATGTGCAGTTGACATTTATTGGTCAATCTGTAAATCATCACTTCCGGAGGGCGTACACACTTCTTTTGATCGAGTGATTTACGTTCACTGCTTTGCTGTATATACTGCCTATAGATTTCCATTAACACTACATGACATCAGCTAATATGAATGTGAATTTATTTAGAATAAAAAATAATTTTCTTCTAATTTATTATAGTAAAGTTATACATATCTATGTGCATGTATGAAACATTAATATATTCTTGTTGTTGTCGATTTCGTGTTTAATCACTAGTATTTATCAATTAATCCCAGTACCTGTATAAGCTGATAACATATGGGCAACATTTTAGGAAATACGAACATAAAAATATAGGTATAAACTCCAATTTAGAATGTTGTATAGCATATTTTATTAAAGTAATAAAATTTTCGATTTCTTACTAAATTTTGTAAACGATATTAGAAGGATAAACCTTATTTATTTATAATATTATAACCATGCAGGATCCGCATGAAACTCCGCAAACTTTGTAAATTTTATACCCCGCATAAATATAAAAATAAGCGAAGTAGAAACCGCATTCGTTCAGAAACAGCGGTAGAATTTTCTTAGCTTGCAAATAAAATACAGACTCGGCATTTTATAGCCTCTATACGATCTTATTTGTAAATTTTGTCAGACCTGCCTCACAGTAATTCTCTAACGGATCTTCTTCGATTCAAGTACACAGATAGAAAAGATATCTTGTTTTTAAGAAATATATTCTTTTGAATTTACTCTTTTGAATGAAATGTCTTTGAAGACAACAATATTTACTCCATTGAATACTCTAGTTAATTTGCAGTTAATAATGTGTATAAAAAGAATAGCATAGAGTTTATCACTTTTTAAAGAACTACACACATATCTTGATGTTGTTAGTTCCCCCATAAACTAAAGCAATTGTGTTCTCCCATTACCAAACTTAATTCTCATACCAAACACATACACACACACACACACACACACACATACACACACATTCAATACCTATCAGTTTTGGCAAAATTCCAACTCGAGTAACAATTTAGATTAACTATAGTGGTATTGCATACTCCCCATTTAATATAAGATTATATCATGGTACCGACATCCGAATTTTTGTTGTCGCCGTATCAACTTCTGCCATTTTCCGAAACATTTCACTCAATAAAACAGAGCTGGAAACGGAGGAGAGACTGCTCGCCAAAGATAACGAACCAATAAAATGAAATGTTACATGGGTCGTCATTCTACATTGTTCCGCCAACTTTCAACCCTTTGTTTCGAGAAAATGATATCTTGATTTCCAATAGGACAGACCGCCGCACCGCGTTTCGCTGGCCGTTTATAACTTTAACGACATTATTACTTTGACCTGAAACTTGCTACGTGACGATACTATAAATTACCCGCGCTGGAAAGGGTTGTACAAAAGGCCGGTTTATCTCACATCGCCCGTATTCTACCTGATTATTTCACTAGTAATTAAAACGCTTTGATATCATGATGATAAATGTCCCAAATTTAGAGACTCACTGTCAGAACCAGATATGTGTACATGGTTAGAAGTAATACATATAGGGGCAAAACTCTGAACGTCATAGGGATATTAGGTTTCTTAATTACCTACAATTTGAGTTATGATTGAAATTTATGCAAACATTTCAATTTGAGGTATAATAGAAATTTATGCAAAAATTTTTGAAGAAGTTATAAACATTTTTCTGTGGAAATTGATTGAAATACGTTAGCTATAGAAACGAACATTACGCGATTTAGGGGGTTGCAAAACTCTGAACGTCATAGGGATATTAGGTCTCTTGATTACCTACAATTTGAGGTATGATAGAAATTTATGAAAACATTTTTGCAGAAGTTATAAACATTTTTTTGTGGAATCAGCATTGGTCCCAATTAGTTTTGATTATCCACGCTCTACTGTACCAGTATTTGCTGCATATATACGGTAGAAACTTCATCTATTTACTGAAATTTGTAATCCAAATTGATCATTTCCAACTTACACGGGATGACTAATTGGATTCCATGTGTATTTACACTACCCACATCTGTTGAAATCTACCAAATGCATAACGGATGTTTGCAAATTCTTATAATTCCGAAGCTAGTTGCATACGTCCTGGAAGTTCGACTGGAAATGTTCCATTTGAAAAGCCACATTCGTATAAATAACTGTTTTAATTAATAACGATAGTTAATATTAAAAAGAAGGCGCCTAGATTTCAACGTGGCATTTTATACCTAGTTTTATAGCTGAGCCTTTTACAACTGATAAAAAGCAGGCCTGAATTTCGTCCTTAAAAAAGTAATTGGGATTTTAATCCATCAATGTCACACTAGCGCACGACACTCCCATTTGGAATCAAAGAAATAGCCTCAGTTAGCGTTACGTGACACAGAGGAAGGTGATTTTCGTAGAGAGTAGTTCATCACCGTGCCAATCTTGAAGAGAAATATGACATCTGCGGATTAAAATATGAAGTTTGGCCTACTCGAATTAACTAACAATCTATGGTAGCATAAAACATTAAAATTTAACTGCAGAATTTATATTTGATATGTGATATGATGACTATGTCAACATTTTTAAACAATATTTTCTTCTAACGATATCTGGTTATTAATTTTTAAAGAAAATTGATAATAGTTATGTAATTCAAGTTAAATAAGTGCTTTAAATATTGTTAAATAAGATTTATTATCAAGAAATGTTAAACATTTATGTTGTACAATTTTTAATGAAACAGTATAAAATAAGTCCTTATAGTCTTCTTCAGTCTGCCCTCTCTCCCTCGTCAGTATTTTAATATTTCTTGCATCTAGAATTTTTAGTGGTATCCTTGACGCAAATATTTATTCTGTTCCTTTTTCGCTACCTTTCTTATTTCTCTAGAATGATTTTCTGAACTGAAGCACAGTATCTTTTTACTTAATTTGGGTATTAGTATCAAGATGAAATTACACGTGACACCAGACGTCGCTCTAATAATCAGATTGTTCAACCTCATGGTTGGTAGTCAAGCATAGGACTGTTGCGCAAGCAATCGTCGACATCTAATATAGTTAATCACATATTATGCAATAGTGCTATTGTGCATTATCCAGTCCAATTAGCAGAGGACATAATCTGCATGTCATTCTCTCAATTATGGCGTTGTGACATACAGAGGGTTACCGAGAGAATTCTGGAACTTATATACAGGATATAAGGGGTAACGCTTTGATATTCACCTTCCTATATGAAACTTATATGCAGTGTAGAAAATGATTAGATCTAGTTTAAAATACGTTTTATTGGAGGTTTAGCTATCTAATAAGTAAAACCTTTAAATAATTTAAGTTTTATAGTAACTCGAAAACGAATAAGCTTGAGAAAATGACCTGAAAATTCGAACAGCAGACATTTAGAGAGTTTAATTTTTTTCAAACTCATGTAACTTAAAAAAATTAAAAAACACATTCAAATTCGGAATAAACTAAATAACATAACTAAATAACACCAGCAACAACTGGCAATTATTAAATTTGTTTCCAGAGCTCTACTAATAGTGACTAGATCATGGTTGATATATTTGCCAATAGGAGTAGTTTGTAGTTTTTCAGTTCTATATAATTTTCGATAATTTGAATCGAATTTATAAATTTCGTCATCTAACTAAGTTCTACTGTGACTAACAAGTGCAAAACATGTTTTTACTCGTTTTTGTCATGGAAACAGGTCAAAAGAGGCGAAGAAAGACTTAAATAAATACATATTCGAAAAATAAGTAAAGAAACCGAAATAAGCAAAATAAAAATAGCACACATGAGTTATTTTATTCCTAATTCTTGGTGATTCTAAGCACATTATAATAAAACAGCAGAAACAAAATGCTTGTCTCCTTTCTCCTGTAATAACCCTTGCGATCTTTTCAAAATACACCATCATGCATTAATCACAGGCGTTATTTAAGATGCCACCCCGGGTGACCTCACCGTCCGCATCCCAGAATTTATTCAGGCTCGGTCCCGCTGACCCATAAATTTTGTCGAAAAATGTAATAACGAGTCGGTGATGTGTCCAGCTTGCGGCAAAACGGGGATATGACGGCTTTACGCGAAATGAAAATAAATGGACGCATGCTTAGGAAAACACATCGAAAAGTACAACCAAATAAAATTGTATTTACCCCTCTGTATGGTTAATTAAAAATGATATTTGATTACAAATTTAAGTTACTATAAAAAATCTGTAAAAATGTTGCTATTTTTTTTGGTTATATAATATATCTGTCAGTGCTTATGTTGGCTATGTGTATATTACTAGAGTTTACACTTGCAGCTTCCTCTCCATGAAATATACATAATAGCCAGGACGAAAATTGATGGTAATTCTCGCTGAAAGGACAGTAGCATCAAGTATTGTCCTTCCTAAACATGACTAATGTTTTCGAACAATACTGAAGCGTTTACAAGATCTAGGTGACTGCTTCAGTTATATGTACCTACAATGTAAGCGCAGTCATGAAAAAAGGCGACTACGAACTTTGTAGAAGCAATTTGCCCTTATGGGGTCGACGCAAGATTGCTAGCTTGTCGGGGTATCCAATATTAGAACAATGGCTTTTGTCTCATCTAAATTTTACAGGACTCGTAGGGGAAGATTGAACTAATACATTGTACAGTCATGGAAAAAAGTATGTTCGTATCGCTATCGCAGGATTTGAAAATAGTATGTCGGTTATATATTCGGTTATATATTCCCTCGGCCCGGCCGCTTCGCAAAAAGTTGTCCGTCACGAGGTGGTTTTTCGATGGATGTAATGTAACAGAATTTAGTTTATTTTGAGCGTGTCCGATCTTTTCCTTAATGTGATACATTCATTGCAATGTAATAAATGTAATATGGCTACAAGATTTAAGTTTACGAGTAGTGCATTTAATTAAATAAAAAATTACTTTTATAATAATATTAATAAACCTGAAATTTGATAATATGATACGAAAATCTGATATTAAGATATTGCGTAATATCACGACACATTACTTAAATTTATTTTATCTAATACACATATTAATTACGTAAGTAAATGCCTTTGCCCAGCAGTGGGATGACGGGCTTAAGTAAGTAAGTAAGTAAATGCACAAATCATCTTGTTGCTAAGGATTATCACTGAATATAGACTATTTCAGAATTGTAATATTAAAATATATTCACTAAATGTAAATAAATTCTCTAAATTTAATTTAAATTTATATTTAGGACGGAGCATGTATTTTGTATGAAAGGACAATAGAAATATATCTGTATTTACTTTATAGCAGTTAATGTTTCAATTATCTTTCATGAGATCTAATACATGCTTGACAACCAAAATAATATAAAATTATAGCAATAATATATGCAGGCTGTCCCACGTTTCTTCTGCAAAACATTTTTTTAGTAAGCAAATTACTTTTTCAATTCATTAAAAAGTTACAGCCGTTTGAATTATTAACAATGTCTTATTTTAAATGGCTCCAACTTATGGAGGAACAGAGAAAACCAATAAAACCGTATGAAACTTATTACTTGCTACTTTCTAGAAAAAAAGCATTCTAGTTTCATATTTTGTTCATTTATAATTCGAATTATTAAAATTTTACTTATAATTAATTAACTAATTACTTAAGAATACTGAAAATTAGGTTATTATGACAATAATAGGTTTGTTCGAGCAGCACCAAAATAAATGCATAAAGCACTTATTCTTTCTCCTGCGCATGCCAAATGGGGGTTTTGCCCTGCAAAAGCCTGCATTGCGTATGCGTACAAGAATCCCCAATTGTTTTGACTGGTTTTTACGGCTGCTCGAACGAACCTAATGATTAATGTCAAATCTTTTTTCAAATCTCTAATCTGTAGTAGTTTTGGACATAGAGGGAACTAATTTTAACAATAATGTCATCTAAATGTTCTTTTAGATGGTCGTATATTTTGGTTTATTTATTGTTTAATACAAATTATTTCATATTTAAATTCCATCAAAATTCGTCGAAAATTTAGAGTTTGCTTCTACAAGCAATTATCAATTTTTGTAAATTAGTGATATACATAATTGTCATTATTTTCAGTTTTCGGATATTTGAAAAATATTGCTGTAAAGTAAATACAAAATAATAATATAAAAAGATTCTAATGATACATTCATGGTATACAAAATACATCCTTTCTGGTTATTAAGTTAAACTGAAAAATATCGTTGAAGCTAAATATCTCGAAAACACCACTGAATCACAAGTAACAAATTACCATAAATACAAATTTAAAGCAATTTAATTTTATTAATTTATTTCTATATTGTGAATAAATGTTAATACATAAAAGTTCTGAAATAACCTTCAGTAAAAATATTCACCACAAGAAATTGATTTTTGTATTTATTAACGAAAAAGGCTATTAGATGCAATAAGTTTGTATAGTTTGTTGTGTTTTATGCAATATCTTGAAATGAAATTTTCATTTTATGTTATATAATAAATTATATTTAATACAAACACAATTACATTGTAATGTAGGAATTACATTAATTTATTACACATTAGGCTAATAAATAGAAATATATATAAATCATTATAAACCAATTCGAACAAGGTTTCTCAAATAATAAATTTCCGATATACGAGTATGCAGCGTAACCGGACAATTTTTTGCACTTAGCGGCCGAGCGGCCGACTAGAGTAACAAAAAACTCGTACATGGATGTAGCATCGACACACTGCTGAAATACGGATCCGAACATACTTTATTCCACGAGTGTACGTAAAATTTGCTAGTGCAAGTTTTATTTAACACAACAATGAGACTATCGTAAAATATTGAATTTATTTTTTTGCAAAATAGTTTTGATTATACCTAGTACATAGTACTTTAGAGACTATTTTTAAATATATTTTAACGAATAAATAATACATAGTGCTTGTAACACGACAGCCTCCACTTTTCTCTTCTTATAAATTTCAGAATGATAGAGATCTGAAAATTTAGGATCAGAAATTACGGAGAATGAAGGAAACGGTAACATCGCTCGACCGGCAGATTATACAGGGCGATTACATGCAGATTAATGTATGAAGATAAAGATAAGATATTTTTCATTTATACAGGGTGTTGTACTTAATTGTGGTGGAAATAAGTACCTTATACTTTTACTAAACGCCTTATATATTATAACATACTGTTGTATTTATTTGAGTCTCTTTGCTATTACTGAACATCTTATACATAATTTCCTGCTTTTAATTTAGCTTAAGATGTTTTTAATTTTTATTAAGAATATTAATTATGTAATTATTTTTACCTACGACCGTATGTGTAAACGTCACTTACGTCACGGAGTGCTTCGCTCGTATATCGCTTATAACATACGTGTGCGTTTGGCTGTGCGTTTGTGTTTTTTACGCACGACCTAATGTCATAATGACAGATGTCGCGCGAATATTTTGATTAATTATTTGTCATTTTTGATACTATTTATATTTATTGAAATTTTCGGTCGTAGGTAAGTGCAATACTCGAGCTGTAACATATATTGCATGCTCATGAACATTTATGTTGAATTTGTATTGGAATTTTCGGTCGACACTTCAGACAAAGTTCTCCGTAGTTGCAATAGATGTCGCGCGAATACCGTCAAATATTGTCACCCGTCAAATATCCTTACCTTTATTTATTTGACATTTTTGATACAATTTACTGAAATTGTCGGTCGTAGGTAAAACTATGTACAATACTCGAGCTGTACACGCATATAACGTGCTCGTGAAAAATAACAAAACTCGCCGCTTCGCGGCTCGTATGTTAACTTTCCACTCGCACGTAATATGCCAGTTACAGCTCTTGTAATGTAATATACTATTAGTAGTTTACGTAGTAATGGAATAAATTGAATTGTCTAAAAGTAGAACTCAGTTACCTCGGCTACAATAAAAAATTTTAAAACATCAATTTTTTATTTTAACTTTAAATAATTTTAAGTATGTCGAGGTTTCAATTTTTAACAACGATTTAAATCACCTGTGGTGTTTGTATAGACTAATTTTGCTTAGTTTTGACACATGTCATCAAATACGAATTAACATCGTTATGCTTTTGATTTGGGATAACCATAATAATAAAAAATATTTCTCCAAAGAAGCCACTTATGTAGAAATGATTTAGGAGTACGACACACTTTATTTAAATTTTTTCAGTTCAGTAGTTTCAGAGTTATGCGCCTTCAAACACAGGAGACAATATTATCGAAACGAGAGATAGTAGTTTGTATACAGGTAGGGTTGGAAATGCATCAGCTATTTCAAAGATGACTCGTAATTAGACGAGAAATGCTAATTAGTGAAATTACTCATTATTTCTTGGCCGTCGCTCGACGGGATATCAGAAATAATTGAAATTCCAATTTTCCCTACGAAGTAGTCGACACGCCGAACCAGCTAAAATACCGTTGCTTCTCCGCTTACTTCCAACAAACTTCGCAGCGCATTCTGCACAAGATTTCTAGACTTTCCTACGGCAGAATGTCATCCAGTTCATGAAGTTCTTTTATGAAACTGTTTGCCAAAACATAAAACAAAAACTCACCCATTGAAAATACACCCTGTGTAATAGGCAGTAATATTTTTTATAGTTCCATACCATCTCCATTAAAACAATCGTTATTCTAGCCTGAAACACCCAAAATAATGTAAAAAGAAACTGTTCTTCGCTAACTGTATTATCTAACGCTTGGAGAGAATACTTGTTAATAAAAAAGAAGAAAGCACAAAAGCAAATCATTCTAGAGAAATAAGAAAGGAAGCAAAAAAAGAACAGAATAGAAAGCTGCGCCAAGAAAAATTTTAAAAATTCCAGCTGCAAGAAACATATACAGATGAGGGAGAGAGGGCAGACTGAAGAAGACTAAGGACTTATTTTATACTGTGTTGCATTAAAAATGGTAAAAAATAAATATTTAACATTTCTTAATAATAATATTATTTAACATTATTTAAAACACTTAATATTTACATGAATGCATGAACTATTTACAATTTCCTTTAAAAATTAGTAACCAGATATCGTTAGAAGAAAATATTGTTTAAAAAAGTTGACATAGTCATTATCATATATCAAATATAAATTCTGCAGTTAAATTTTAATGTTTTATGACATCATAGATTATTAATTAATTCGAGTAAGCCAAACTTCATATTTTAATCTGCAGATGTAGTATTTTTCTTCAAGATTGGCACTGTGATGAACTACGCTCTACGAAAATCACCCTCCTCTGTGTCACGTAATGCTTACTGAGGCTTTGATTCCAAATGGGAGTGTCGTGCGCTAGTGTGACATTGATGGATTAAAATCCCAATTACTTTTTTAAGGACGAAATTCAGTCCTGCTTTTTATCAGTTGTAAAAAGCTCAGTTATAAAACTAGGTATAAAATGCCACGTTGAAATGTAGGCGACTTCTTTTTAATATTAACATCGTAATTAATTAAAACAGTTATTTATACGAATGTGGCTTTTCAAACGGAACATTTCCAGTCGAACTTCCAGGACGTACGCAACTTGCTTCGGAATTATAAGAATTTGCAAACATTCGTTATGCACTTAGTAGATTTCAACAGATGTGGGTACTGTAAACACACATTGAATCCAATTAGTCATCCCATGTAAGCTGAAAATGATCAATTTGGATTACAAATTTCAGTAAATAGGTGAAGTTTCTACCGTATAGGTGCAGCAAATACTGGTACAGTAGAGCGTCGATAATCAGAACTAATTGGGACCGATGGTGATTAAAAATGAATAGTCAGATGTCTTTCGAAGGAATATTTGTTAACTTGTGTTGGAAATATGATTTAAAAATGCGGAAGGGTGAAACGTTATGGTACCTGATCTGAACGACCACCCTAAATATCTACCGTATATCTAGGGATATATCAAAACGACCAAAATGTACGCACGGAGCAGATTTACTGCTACAGTATCACGTAATTTACTCCAGATATATCTGGATACATTTCCACCCAGAGCGAAAATAAAATCATTTGGGTAACCTTCCGCGTCTCCGTTCCTTCAGATGTTTTTATATTGTGTAAACGCAAACATTCAATATTCCCAGTTCAGTTGATTTTTAATGTGCTTTTAACACACAGCATGCAAACAAGCTTAGTTTTATGTGTTTCTCAAGTGCTTGATGTATATTTTCGTCGATTATGTTTAATTTCTACTGTGGGAGGTAAATACGATTTTATTTGAATTTTATGGTGTATGTACTTCAAAGGAGTATTTTAAAAGAAAACATTAATAATACCAACCTTAAACATGGTATATATAGTATAAAAAAAAAACTTTATAATAATAAAGTTTTAATTAGTTAAAAGTTTAAGTTCAACTCGACCATACTAATAAATAATAATAAAATACAACGCAAACTACTTTAGTAATTAGCTTAAAACTGTGACTTTTGTGGTGCACGATCCTGACCTTTAAACTTACAACAGTTCTGAGATGATATTAATAATGTTACAGCTGACAAAGTTCCAAGTACTACTGAAACTTTCTGTTAACATGCTGCGGGTCGTTTGTAAAGTCCACAACATATTTCCTCGTTATAGTTATGAAGCAGACGTCCAGAAATTTGCGGTATTATAAATCGTATCAAGATGAGCACTACGAAAATTGTCTTTGTTCAAATAGAAATTAGAAACCTTTCGGCTGCCCAAGCCATTGCAAACATAACAGACCATCGTATTTGGGATTTATTTAAAAAATATATTACTGTAGGTAACAGTTTATGACGTTGGCATCCGGTTAATGCAAAGAAGCTACATGTGTCAAATTGTTTATTAATAACGTTTGTGCAAAAAAGGTTTTTATATAAATACCTCGCGTGTTTTTCTGGGATATTTTTCAAAACCAGTATCCTTCATTAGCGTACACTTAAATAAATAGTTACAGAGTTGTGTTGGTGCAATATGCAACCAACCTTTTTTGTTTAATTTTACAGTGCTATGAGTCGACGAGATTCTTTAATATCAAATTGTTGCACAACAAGCTGTAAGTGATACATTATTCATTGTGGTGTCCATGTTTACATGGCCTGAAAAGTTGCACTTGCAAACTAGAAATTAAAAATTAACTGTAATAAATCAAGCGACGCGGCGTGTACAGAAGTTATGCAATATAGGACGCTTGATATAAGCGCAATGCTCATAAGCGCAACGCTCAAGTAGAAGTTATAAATCAGTGTTAGTTTGCTCTGGCACAAAGCCAGTGCATTTTTATCACAGTAGGACAATAGTACCCAGAAACAAAAACAACAATGCATGCCCGAAATGTCTACACAATTCTACGCTTTTTTAGTCCTTCAAGCACTTATAAAGGACTTTGAAACTATAAAAGTATCGTTAACGGTAATTCCCAAAGGCTAGATTCTACAATGCCAGTTTAAACCAAATGGTGAAAAGGCGATTGCACAGTCAAATAAAAATGACAAATTACTAGAGAAATTTAAAACATTAAAGCTGGATGTGGTCCTTACAAATAAATATACAGTATATCTCCACGAATTGAGGTACACAAAAGGAACAAATTGTCCGAAAGGCGCCAGAATTATTTTTCGCACACACAAGACAAATTTCACGCGCCGGGCCTGGACCTATTATAAAATTATAAAACTAAAACCTAGTTCATCCTGAATAGTCTATCTGATTTGTTTCAGTCAAATAAAGAAATATTGCATGATTTAGTTTTTCCTTTTTCCATTATTGGTCAAAATTCAAATAAATAAAAGAACGTGATATAAATATCAACAGCTAATCCTATCAGATTCAATTTATCGCAAAATTAATATGCGCATAAAACATTTTTATCGCACGTATTACTGGCCGTAAGTCCTAAAATTCATGGAAATTGATAAAAGTTAAGTACCCTTCATATAACATTTATTCAGGTAAATAAATTCAATAATACCCACGTAGTTCACGCGATTCATACATTGTTTCAATTCTGAATTTATTATCACAATATTATTCGATTATAACTACATAATTTTAATTAAAATTGTATTATAACAACATAATACACGAAGGGTGGTACAAAAATACACAGGGAGGTGTCTACTACGCTCTTCAGTTGTCTAAAAAGTATTTAAAAATATGGTGAAACAGTGTGTTAAGAAAATCGTGCTTGTGTAATTTTCCAGTTCACTTATTTATGGTTGAACACTCGAAATATGTGACGTCAATTCCTGGGTTTCCATGCATATTTACTAGTATATTAACCACGGCCTGAAACTGGAAGCACCCGCTTTGCGGAATATAGGAAGCGTTTAGAAATAAATATAATTTCCATATACACATATATCATCCTGCATGATGCGTGTGAATGCGTACTTGTATTTAGAACACAAATTTCGAGTTATTCGCGCACACACAAATATATCTCGAATATAAATAATACTGCCCATTATTTCATCAATATAAACAATCAAATTTCATACAATTCAATTCAATAACATAACATTTCTCTCATACATTAGCTTATAATTTCAAAATACAGGTTATTGTTTTATTTTCATCACCATGTTTTGTTAAGTTCATTTTGTTTTCAGTTATTACAGGTATTTTCAGAATTTAACCCCTATGACAATAGAGTGGAATATTTTCCACTCGAATTTATGGATGTACATATTTATATGAAAAATAAACGTAAACAAATATGAGCTCGTAAAAAGCAGTAACACCGCATCTGTTGCTTCAAACACGTATAACAAACATTCGAAAGCAGGATTAAAAAACGAACTTTTCGTATTTACATCTATACAGCTGGACGTCTGTGACCTTGTTTCGTGTCCAGAACGAATACGAATGTTATGAATAAGTACGCAGTAGTTTTATCTATTTAGAATTTAAGGGGAGGTTTTTGTGTAACGATTGGATTTTTTTCTACATAGATTGAAACCTTGAACTGTATAAAACAGGCTACTGAAAGTTGTATGAAAATTTGTATTTTGTTTGGCATCATGCGATTTTGAGAAATGTTCTATGGATTTTAGTTTTCAATAAAATTTCGCCAACTGATTGTATTGAGCGTCGTTTGTGCTCTTAAAGACAAATTTTACAATTTCTGTCGTTAAAACATATTTTTTCGTTCAAATGCAAAATTTGTTGTCCCAACCCCTAATTAGTCGGGCCGAAAAATGCCACCTATTCCAAAACATCTATTTTTATATTCTTTTTTCTGAGGAATCTATTAAGCTATTAAACAAATGGAAAAGTAGTATATTTTCCAATTGTGACATTCATGTAACAATTATTTGTATAATACAGGTAAAAATAGTAACATAATTAGTTGAACAAATGTATTGTGAGCAAAATTCTGTTGAGGCATTTTTTATTTGGTTATAACTAAATAAATTTCGTTGCTAATGCAACCAACATTGTTTTTTTTTTTTTTCAAATATAATGGTATTATTTTGTCTTTTTTTACACATTTTACCGATAGAAACTGAATAGACGTCTGTTGTTAATAATAACCATAACTACGAGCAAATAATTGCAATTTTTGACGTAAACGAAAACAAAAAGCTGTACAAAATCGACTAGAAAATTCAAACAGCAACCATTTTGTCCATTTTTTACTTCTTTAATCAAATATATTAGATCAAACACCAACAAATTTCATGCAGTTTCACAACCTTTCTGAAATTTCTATTTATAAAACACCCTTATCCCTTGTTGACTTTTGTTTAAATAGCACTTGTTTCCAGGTTAACACAAAAAAAACATAAAAACTGACCCAAATTGTCTCCCCTAACACTTTCACGTACACACCCTATAATGGCCTTTCCTTTTACGATGGACATTCAATCTACTCAATAGATTAAAATTCCACCTCGCTAGTCGTGCACATCGACCTTTCTAAACCTGAATCTGTTTCAACCACGTTAAGGCGGAATTTTAGTTCGACTCAGCGATAGCTTTTCCAATATAATTACTGAGCTCATTTCAGTCCACCTCCATTTGGATTTAGAGGGTTTACGATAAGTCCGTCGATTTCTTGCGGATTCGCAAAACCCCCTCAAAGATAATATATTCAAATAAGTTCAAACTTCCCCTTTCCTGTTGCGACGCCAGTCGGAGCCAATTAGCATTTATATGTGACATTTACGAGTGGCGCTGCTAACATAAGTATTGCCGGCTAACAAAGTTTTAGGTGAACGAAATCAATTGTGAGCGACTGTCACCTCGAGTTTCTCTTGTCTCTGGTTGATAACGGACGTATTTTCTTATTACCAGTTATATTTTGTGGTGTAAACTGTGAAGGTATGAAGTGATGATAAGAAATATCATGTAAAAACGTTGAACGTTGTTGCCAGTTGTCAAATGGCTTTCCTTTCTCTTCACAGGTAGAGTTTGATGGTTAAGGTTTGATTTTTGCCTACTTAGATAATGCTACTACGTCACAATATTTAAAAAAGCGAATAATGCCCTCCGTATAAATAATTATATGCGATAGAATTATGTAGGTAGGTTGAAATGAAAGCTTTTCTAACTAAGCATTTAATTTATTGAACTTTTAATTATCATATGTGTTATGGGGTATCGTACGAAACACTCAAATATGTATATAATGTACCACTCAAATACAGAGAGCACGCTGTACTTTAAGATATTTGTTTCCAGATGCCAGTAATCGTATTACTCTGTTACGGTAACAGTTCCATTAAAGTGATGGGAAAGTCAGTCTCGGCTACGGGTAACTTCTCGGTAAAGTCTTGGTTGGTAAAACATCGACGAATGCTGCATTTGTAAGATTAATGAGGATGGGGACATACGTCTTGCCGCTCGGTTGCAATCCATGCCCTAGACTTGTTCCGGCAAGTCTTGATTCTATGTGGTCGCACATTTGCCTTTCATGGGACATTTATTTCATTTATAATACCGTCAGGGTTTTGATTGCTAGAACTGAGCAACTGGGGGGAATTCATTAGTGGTTTTCCATGAACGGAGAGATCTCCAAGAGATATTTCGTTGTCTCTTGGGGCCACGAGATTGATACCTATGTTTAATTTTAACTTTGAATGGTGTTCTGATGTTTGATGTCGCTGTATAAAGATCGAATGATATGCAGATACTTACTAAGTTGGGAATTCGAGATTGAAAAGGATGCTGGATGTCGTATCTGTACTGAAATATGTAATTTCTATCTACAAATAGATCGATAATATACAGGTAGATGATATTTCCTTCATAGACTTTGGCACGTCTCTAGATATAAATTGGCATATGCAATTTCCTGTGAATGGTGAAAATATCTTTCCATATTTACAGAGAATTGTAATTACAAATCGACGTGTTCGAGGATTTACTAAAATAACAAACCGTCCGAGAGATTTTCTCATGTTTCCATACTTTACGCGCTGACTGTGTCTACAAATAAGGAGACATTTGATTAAAAACATTACTATCATCACTAGAAATCGATATTATGTAATTCGCAAACTTAAACTCTGAGTTTAATGATATTATTACTAGGTCTATATCAGCCATACTCAACCACAAATATATTTTTATTTTACCCTTTTTTTTTAAATTTTTCACTTTTAAGTCTGTTGTACCAATATTTAATCAAATAGGAAATCGAATCAAATACTATTATCATCAATACAATGTTTCTGGATAAATTAAGAAATATTTTTTAGTGAAAAACTTGAAGAAATAATGAACTTGAATTAGTACATGTCAGTATTTGTGACAGGTAATAACAGATCAAAGAACTATTTAATAGTTTACCTGGTATAACAACAATATAAAGTTGTTTACACGACATTTCATGTTTTTTTAACAATATTTAGCAATTTTATTAAACTTAACTACAATGAAAATATTACTGCACCAAAATATGGATAGATATTTCATACTTTGTAATTATTTTGACTTTAATTTTATCAGTTGAGTGAAGTAAAACCTCGTTATTCTTACTCTTTTTATATTTATTTTTATATAGGATATATGATTCGGCAAATACAATATCTTATTTAGTCCTACATCTATATAAATTAGAATTGATTCAGCAATTGGGAGATACTGACATCGATCACAAAAAACAGTTTTGTTAAAAAAAGTTTTTAACATTTTGGTTCACATGACTTGAACCACTAGCAACAACGTTATGCTTGTTCCGCTTTTCTATACACCGTGTATGTAACTAGATGCTCCTTTCTTTTAGTTTAATAATGTATTTACATATTTTAGTTTTTACTGAGTATTTTTTGATTTCATTATTAATTTTCAGATAATATAATTAATATATTGGACGACACACCTGTAAGGGAGGACAATCCTACTCAATAAATCAGTTATTAATTTTAAATTCAACGTTTGGAAATTTCATGTTCCAATGAACAAAAATAATCAGTAAAATGAAGCCAGACAAGCCAGACTGTGGTGCAGCGTATAGCTATCAGTCTGGGGGCGTGAGTTCGATCCTCGCGCCCTGCTTTCAAAGTGAACGCTTTTCTGTGGTTTTCCTTTACTCCTCGGCGAATGCTGAAAGCCAAACAACTTAAGACGTGCCACAGACGCGGGCCATAATAATGATAATTCGGGCCTGCCGATGCCCCCGTAGTGGCGAAAGCTGTTGGGGGATGTTAAGGCGTGAATTATTGTTATTAATATACTGAACTATGTCGTATGTCTCAATTTTGTAAACGAAGCACTTTGACTTTATGTTATTACAGTAATGCTATGACATACTATTATAATAAATTTTCAACTTAATTGCCTACTTTGTGGATGCCTAATGCTGTAGTGATGTACTATTAAATTCCTTGATAAACCGCGCCATGAGCTGACATTGTAATTAACGACGATCTAATACATAGTATAAACCACGATAGGTTTGTTATATGGTATTACAGTCCTATGTAAATATAGAGAAGGTATCTAAAATTGACACAGCAAAACATAAAATGTCCAATCATTAATCAAGAAATATCAACAAGGCTTTGCAATACTAACATATATAACAATATTTTGGAGACTGTGGCGAACTTAATAATAAAATTATAAACCCCTAACCACAACAAGTATTTTAGAAACCTAAATACGTATTTCAGCAACTATGTTGCCATCTTCAGTAGAACCTAAAAAAAAGAAAAAGAGAGATTAGCACTTCATAGTATCTTTACTGGATATTCTCCAAGCAAATCACTATTGGAAGTGACCACTTCCACTAGTGATTTGCTTGGAGAATATCCAGTAAAGATACTATGAAGTGCTAATCTCTCTTTTTCTTTTTTTAGGTTCTACTGAAGATGGCAACATAGTTGCTGAAATACGTATTTAGGTTTCTAAAATACTTGTTGTGGTTAGGGGTTTATAATTTTATTATACTAACATATACTAAACATCCCGATATAATGTGTGCCTACTGCTTGGCCCACCATCTGTTTATTTAATGTTATGTAGATCCGGTCTCTCGTATTCAAATTTGCTAACCGTTGAGTGAAATGTAAATTTTGCGGTCCGTAGTCCTACTGTGCCAACAGATCGCACCATTTTACACATTTATTATTCCGTTGAATTCAAACATCAATAATTAAGTTTAAAATGGTAGCAGTTTGTCAGATCAATTATAGATTTGTCTTGAAGTTATCCTGTACTTAGTCTTACATGATGAAACAGCGTAGCACACAAAACAAACGATAGAATATGTAGAATAACATTTCTTTCGCGGACTCCTGAATTATAGATAGTCCTCGAAATTTCTTTGCCGAACAACCGAGAAGCGAGGAGTAAACTTGAGTATTCTGTACTGAAAACTTAATGTGCCTTTTGCAACTGACAAGAGAATGTACGAGAAAATTTACTTACTAAAGTTTCATCTAGTTATTGTGACATATTATGGCGATAAAATACAAACATTACGAACTTTCTCCTACGAGTTTAGGATGTACTATAAACCATAAATAATTTGTCAGAAGGACATTAAGATATGTGATATAGAACCCCCATTTTATATAAATGTATGAAATACGGCATGAAATAGAAGTTGAAATTAATGTGTGAAACTCGAGTGACAAAAACTTCACCCGGGGTCATATTTTTGCCGCGTGATGAATATTTGGCCTGTGGCAATTCAGCCAATCTATGACAAATGATGGAAAGTCTCCAATCCCAGCTTAGCAAAATCCATTTCATATTCCTACCGTGTTTTATTAAACTCCACAGAATTTATTATCCAGTAGAATTTATCGTGCACATACTTCAGCGCAATCTAACTTCAATTTAATATCAAGAATGATCAACTTTTCCCTTAAACTTTCCCCCCAATAGTTTCGAATTTTCATATTAAAATAATTCGTTTAGATATTTACCAATTAGGCCTAAGATGAGGGAACAATTAGACAACTAAATCGTCCTTTTCATAGTGTCCACCGCTGACAAATTTGTGGTTTTGGTGAAACCTGTCAGGAAATGAGAACCGGTGACGGATCATTAAGTTAGGAAGTGCGTATAAAGGCTGGCGTCTTAGTAAACCATCAGGAAGACCGTCAAACCGTACTTCCGCGTAATGCGTTAAGTTTAACCGCAGATCATTAGTGGCTGTCGGCGCACATATTAGATTACACCGGTAAGGTGTTGTTTAGCCCTATTATGTCGTTAGGGAACGACTAGAGTTATTTTTAGGTTCTATTACGATCTCTTGATTAACGCGGAATGGCGACTCACTGAAATTCAGCAAGTTTTAATTATTCCCCGGCACCTCCACCATTTCTTAATCAGCAATTTTACTGCATTTTCTACTGAAAACGTCGTATGATTTAATTTTTTCTTCTTGGTAACGTATCAGCAGGGATCAATATCCATGGGGGAAAGTGCAATTTCACCCATTTATTGTAGAAAAATATAAAAGTTTTGCTAATTAATTAATTTATTTATTTTATAAATTATTTACTTATATTATATAGTATCTAAAATAGGATGCGTTTTTACTCTTGAATCATTTATATACAGGATTAGACAAAATTAACACCTAAATAATTCTCCAATGGTAAGAAAACAAAAAAAAAAATTCAAACACAAGTTTTTGACTTCCATCGTTCAAATATATTGTTATCATTTTATTATACAAATTTCGTAAACTTTTTTGTTCAAATGGAGCATCCTGTATATTTTTACATTTTGTATTTTTAGGACTAATTCTAAACATTTTTTATTAAAATAATCTTTTTAGAAAATGCATCATTTTTGATTTTTAAGCAATCATTTAAAATCAGTCAGAATTACCAGAACACATACATAACTCTCCAACCGTAAAATATTTCAAAAAACTATTAAACAACCGTTTTTTGACATTAAACAAGCTATCATTAAAATATATTTTTAATATACAAGATGTTCATTTTATTATGAAAATTTGGTAAGCTTTTCTTTTTCAAATGGAATACCCTGTACATGTTTACATTTATAATTTGAAGACTAATTCTAAGCATTTTTAATGGAATCATTTTTTTACAAGTTTCATAATTTTTTAGTTATAAGCAATTAATCAAAACTCCTGAACTTCAAATTAAGAATATTTTCCCACATACATACCAATTTGTCTTAATGAAACGGATAAACTATTTTTTCTCGTTTGGTACATTAATTTTATTAAATTTGGAAACTTGGGGCATGTTACATTACGTATTAGACAACTTTTGCCTGTGACAGTTGGTGTCTACTCAAGTGTCTACTGGTAGCCACATTGTGGTTATGTATTTTTACTTGACATTTACTTATTTTGCAAGCGATATCGCCAATCATATAAAACTGAAAGTAACCAAAAACTGCTTGCAATAAATTGATTTGATCAGAACACTGTTTTGGAAACTACTGAAAACTCTTTCAACAATATGGTGCCCTACCGAATTACGGTGTCCAAGTGCGAAATTATTTAAATTCAATTTTTCCGCAGAGGTCGATTGGAAGGAGAGGATCCATTGAATTACCACCTAGGTCGCCGGATTTGCAAATATTGGATTTTTCTATTTGGGGACACCCAAAGTCCAAGGTTATTTTTCTTGAATTTGTTATTATTTATCCGTTTGGTCAAAATAAATGTTTTTGAATTCAGATTAATTGTTGATAAATAAAAAATGATGCATATGATGCGACGTACAGGATATTTGTTGAGAAAAAGGAAAAGTTTTCCACTTCCATAATAAAATAAACTGTATATTAAAGGTACATTTAAGCAGAGTTTGTTTAAAGAAAACTTACGGCTGGAGAAGTACGTAGGTGTTCCGATAATTATGACTAATTTTAATTAATTGCTTATAAATCAAAAATGATGCATTATATAAGAAATGTGTTGAATTAGTCTCAGAATTACAATATGTAAAAATACACAAGGTGTTCTATTAAAAGAAGTTTACAAAATTTCCATAATAAAATGAACATAACGAAAGAACGTATATTATAAATATATTTGAACGATAACTTGTGTAAAGTCAAAAAACTTTTGCTTGAAGGTATTTTTGAATTTTCTTAGAGACTTATGTAGCTGTTCTGGTACTTTTGACTAATTTTAATGAATTGCTTAAAACTCAAAAATGTTGCATTTTATAAAAATATTATTTTAATAAAAAATGTTTGGAATTAGTGTTTCATTTAGAAAGAAAAGTTTACGAAATTTCTATAATAAAATGAATATATTAATAATATATTATATATATAACTATATCCATTGTATATATATATTAATAACTTTTGTTTGAATGTTTTGTTGAAATTTCTTACCGTTGGAGAATTATTTGGGTGTTCCGGTAAATTTGGCTAACGCTGTAACCTACTCGATTTTTGCGGTTTTAAAATAATGCTCCAATTCCAATTTTTTTTCCTCCTATACCACTTAAATTTTTGTTTTATTTTTGGTCGGCTTCCACGCAGGTCTCTTTTATTAATTGAATTATACTCTGTGTAAATTTGGGTTTTTTTGGGAAAGCGGTTTAGCAGAAACAAATTTTGAAAACGAACGTTTATTAAAAAGCGCTAAAATCTGCTATTTAAAAGTGCTAAAAGAGAAAACGAGTGCAAATAATGCCGGAATTAATACAATTAGTACCTACAATTTTTAAACCGGATTCTGGCAATTGGACTTACCCAAATTTATGGTTTTCATACAAGTTTTCTATTAATTAATCTATAAGTCAATGAAATAAAGACTACATGCTTATAAAACAGTGCAAATAATACACCATCAACAAGATTTCAAAAGACAACCCATTATTATAGTAGCCTAACATTAGCGATAATACAGCTTTGCGAAACCCAAATTTAAGCTTTTCATACAAGTTTTCTGTTAATTAATCTATAAGTCAATGAAATAAAGACTACATGCTTATAAAACAGTGCAAATAATACACTATCAACAAGATTTCAAAAGACAACCCATTATTATAGTAGCCTAACATTAGCGATAATACAGTTTTGCGAAACCTCCATCCTAACATATTGATTGTTCATTTTGCAGGTGACCTAATGGACATACTGGCGCTGGTAAACTCTGCAATAAACTTCATCCTCTACTGTTCGATGTCGAGGCAGTTCCGGTCGGCGTTCGGCGAAGTTTTCAGACCGAAACTCCTGAACAGGTGGTTACCGATCCCGACGCATACGATCGAAATGAACGGCGGGGGTATGACGCAAGTGACACAAGTGTAGCGTAAGGCGCGTACCGGTAACTGGTGGGAAGACATATTGTGATACATTTTGCTAATTTAAGTTGAAAGGATGTCGTCTAGAGTTTAAGAAGTTTCTATTTGATGTTTCTCGTAGGCTTTCATACCAAAGATAAATGTAAGGATGAATAAGTTATGGTAACGTAAGATGTACAAGTTATATTTGGAGTGTTATGTAGATGGTTGTGAATTTTACTTGAGTTGTTGTTGATTATGTGTTGTTCATTCTTGTAAGTGTTGTAAATGTGTGTGAAATTTCGCATTCCAGGGTACAACGCGTTGTAGTATTTAAGGATAATTGTAAGGATTGTTATACTTGTAGTGTTTCGGCGAAATTGTAAACGTTGTTGGTATATTATTAACAAATTGTACAGCTATGTGTCTGTAGTTTATATTGGGTTAACACACTGTATGGATACTATGAAATTGTGTATAGAATAGTTATTGAATCCAATTTGGTAATGCTCTTTATACATTTTTATTGATGTTTACTGAAGAAAGTGATAAGAGATTTTTATATTTTTTCACGTGAAACATATATGTGCTACAAAAATTCGGATGAATTCGATTGATTTTGCTATAAATTGTCAGACAGAGTTATTTCAAAATTGTTAATTTTCACGATTCAATGCTGATATGTTCCCTTAGAGATGGTTACAAAACCATTTTTTTTTAAATTTGCTCAAGTGCCAGTTTTCACAATTAAAAAAAGTTGCTTTAAATTAATTTGAACAGTCTGAAGTTCTAATCTTACAAAACACGTTATAACATTCTTTAAACCACGAATAAATAACACACCATGTCCACCAAATAAATACACCATGTCACATACTTATCACTATTCAGTTTGCTTCTGATAAGTGAAACACAAAATATATCTAAACAATAATAAAAACTGTTCCATTGTGTACCACTCTACCCTAATTATTTATTTTGTGTTTTGTTATTTCATTAACAACAAATTATTATGATAACTGAGTTTGATAATGTACTATCGCTAGCTATAAAAAGTCACAGTAATAAACACCATTGTTTTCAGTTAAAAAAACTAAGACTGTGTTAAGACGAAAGTGTTGCTTTTTACAAAAACGAACTTAGGACTTTACGTGCAAAAAGAAAACTACAAAATAACATCTAAAATTATTATTCTCTAAACCAATTTTTAATTTAATTGAAAGAAACTGTTTAATCCTGAGCAAAGTTCACAATTTCTTCTTTTTCCACCAACCAGTATCATAAATCAAAATTTTGACCATGGCTGTGGGTTATTTAATCATAAATCACTTAGAACTAATTTCTAGTAGTTCAGAATTAATTTGGCTTTTAAGATGCTGTTTTTTAAACAAATAACGCAAAAATAAAAAAAAAGGAAAACAGTAAGGAATAGAGAGATCATTCATGAAAAGTTTTGAGTAATCTCGTTCTCTCAGGATGCATATTTGTTAAGATAATATGAGGTTAACCTGAACATCTTTCAAATAAAAAATATTATGACCTAAAAGTTCGTTACTTTTTGAGTAAAATTCAATTTGACAATTAAAAGTTTCGCAGCTTAAGATTAAAACATTAAAAGTTTGCCAATCTCGCGACAATTCTAGTCAGCGACAAAAAAAAACCATCAAAATGGCTTCACTTGCAACAGCCTTAAATCAATGAACCAATAAAAATGTATACAGGAGCACCGTACCAAAACGAACAAAGACAACGACATAATAATATTAGATACAATCATTATTTACGTTCGAAATACTATACGCAAATGTTTACAGTTATTGTATTGTAAAGTATTGTAAATACGTACTTGAATAACCTATAAAACGAAATGTGCCTTCGCCATAAATTACATAAATCGTATTTATATAAGTCCTTTGAAATGGTATCTCGCTGAATACAGTGAATGTGCTGAATATACATTACCCGAAAAAACCATTCCATTATCAGAATGAATTCACAACCATCTGCCGTTGCGGTGTCGGTTTTCGCGTCCCATATGCTAAGAGCCCGGCATATCAGGAAACGGCAAACATTTGTTTAGGCGTCTCCAATGGATACGAAAACTGATAGACCTTTCTCGACCGAGAGTGACGAATAAATGTTTATGTTACTTACATCTACTGTTATACCCTCTGTCTATGTACGTACCAACTAAACCAATAAATATTTGTATATGTTTGACTTTTATATAAATTATCCTTTTGAATTAACTAAAAACTTTTAGCTTATCTTTTAACCACTACCACTTACAAATTTAGGGATACCGGAATTAGGAAATGTAAATATAGCACGTCCTGAAATAAGACTTCTGTGTCGGAATTGTGTACATGGTTAGAAGTAATACATAAGGCTCATTTGCTGTCTTTACACAAGAAAATAACTTATTTTACATCGTTTGCTATATTACAATTAATTGTACGTATCTTGTCCAAATTCTGACACGAGTTACGGAATTACGGATACTAATAATCCCAAATTATTACACTAGCAGCAGCGAGTAGCGATTTTGAAGATACGAGTTGAACTAATGCCATCTCCATTAAAAAAGTTATTATTCTAGCCTGAAATACCCTAATAAAATATAAAAAAACTGTCCTTGTCTAACATTATTATCTAATGCTTGAGAGAATATTGTCTAATAAAAGAAAGAAAGCACAAAAGCAAATCATTCTAGAGAATACTAAGGATTTATTTTATACCGGTGTTTCATTCAAAATGGAAAACTGAAAATATATGTTTAACATTCCATTATAACAAATTGTATTTGACAATATTTAAAACACTTAATATTTACTTGAACGTCTATATTTGGTGGAACGAGAAAAAAAACTATTTCAGGAAGAAGTATTAAGTTCAAATTGGTCTTCTAGATAGAAAGAACAATTGGTTGACCTGAAGGTATAAGTTATGTGTGCTTCGAGGAATTTCTGGAGCTTTTGATATTCTGGAAGTAGTAAATGTAAAATGACCCAAGTTTTCAATGAAAGTGCTAAAGTCGAAGAAAGAAAGCAATATAAAGAAGATTTAGAGCATTTTTTGAAAGTTGATAGTCAAGTTTTGGGTATATTTTTTTTCTTTATAACTAGTTGGATGCTAGTTGTAAAAAACGATAGAACAATTGATAATCTGACTAATCAGTTATGCGCGTATGAGAAAGTATTAGCTACTAAAAATGTTCAGAATAGCAAACAAGCCCTAGTAGTGGAACCAGGAAAGAAGCCAGTTGAATCAAAAGAATCTGTAGTTTGTCCTTATTGTCAAAAACCAGGCCAGGGTGATTAGAAACTGTAAGAAATGGAAGACAGATGGTCGACAAAAAAAGGATTATAAGAAAGACAAATGTTCAGGAGACACAGCTAAAGAAAAGTGTACAAATATGTTACTAATAACAGAGAGCAGTACAATTGTTATATCAGAATGCAATTATGATTCCTGGTTTGTAGATAATGGTGCAACAAACCATATTAAGACCAGAGGTGATGTATTTGAAAGCTTTAAATTTTTCAATGGAAGTGCAAATGTTTTTACTGCAAATGGTGACTCAGTTCAAGCTGTAGGAAAAGGTGTTATACTTGTTGAGGCTGAGGATAATGGAAAATTGGAGAGGTTAGGATTGGAGATGTATGGTATGTTCCATCCATAAAAAAACCTGTTCTCCGTTTTATCAACACAGGACAAGTTGTCGAGTTTAGTTCAAATTCTAGAGAATTCCACCTAAGAAACGATGGTAAAATAATTTTGGCTATCGTACTAAAAATAGTGGTCTTTTTGAATTAAAACTAAACATTATTAAGCTAGAGTCTGCAGCAGTGGTAAATACTGTTTACAGTAAAAATCTTTTGCAATTATATCATGAAAGATTAGGTCACCAGAACAAACGTCATGTAGAAACTGTGGTAGCTAGAGAGTTATGCATAAATGTCCCTTGGACAGCAAACGCGTCTATGGTACAACTCATATTCAGAAGTATGGGAAAAAAGAAGTCTGAGGGCCATTTGAGACTTCAAAGAAAGGTTTCCGTTATTACGTCATTTTTAAGATGATTACTGTAGATTATTTGAAATAAACAAAATGTTCCATCCGTCGTGTACATCACCAATATTTAATGTAATATGATTAATTGCAATTTGACGAACACGTGTTAAATAGTGGTTTATCGAATGCAATATCGTTCACAGGTTACTACCAATATTTGCGCTTGGCTGTAAATATCATAGATCGTGATACATGTGGATTTTGCAAATGCAGTACATGTGGATTTTGCAAATGCACCTGCTTTGAGGATTTACACGTTTCGAACGATTGCAAGAAAGTTAAATATTTATCGGGACACATGATATTGCGTCAGTATGACTCGTTTTATTTACGAACTTTTCCCCACAGGTACAAAAGATTTAGTGAAAAAATGAATCTAGGCTCTTTGTAATGATCGTACACACACATCACATGTAATTTAGTAAAAAAAATATATAATAAATACTTATTATTTTAAAATGACACATTTTTTGCTGTTCTTTTCGTTAATAATATGCATTAAGTATAGGGAAATAATAAGTAATTTTAATCAAACAATAATGCCTCGTATGATTATTATTATAAACTCCAAAAGGTAGAACTTATTATTTTATATAGTGGCTTAATATAGCAAAATGGTAATTAATTGCTTCAAAAAGACCAACAAACCCTACTAATAAAACATGCAAAAATTAAAATGCTTCGCGTTTGTTTAAAAAGACATTTTTTTACACAACAACAAGTTACTTTGTTGGTACTGAGTTCACCTGGTTCTGAAATAACACCAGAAATACATATATAACCTAACGAATGATAATTTTAGTTATCATAGGAAAACCTTTAGAAATTTGTAATTATAACTAGCTGCACTAAAGCTCTTATCCACACTACCTAGTTCAGTAATAAACGGCTGAAATTAACTGAAATCAGTTGACAATCTATAGCGTGACCACGGCTCGTAAACCTAAGTGCAACTTGAGATATAGATCATAGAAGCTTTCACACAGATGGGAATTTCATGTTAACAAGCTCCTGGACAATGGATAGCGTTGAGTATATCCAGCTAATTTGGTGTCTCTCATACACCATTTTTATTTAAAAAATATTAAGTAGGTAAACTAGTAATGTTTTACAATGGAAAATTTGGTTAAATACCTGAATAAAGCTGACATGCATTTGTACTTACAGTTCAAGTCAGGTGGGCCATTCAGAAGCTTGCACACGGTTCCAACAGTATCCAACAGAGGCCGCCACTTCCTAGAAAACACCCCAAGGCCTGCGCGGAGTAGCAGAAATCTTCGTCTAGATTTCTTTTCATGAGAGATGAATCTGAAAAAAAAACAATGTTTAAAGAAGTTAAAATTAATTAGTTATGTTTTTAATACTTAAATAATAGTTCGTAAGAACACAAATAGAGAAATGTTTTATTTAACCCTTGTGTTGGGTGCAAAACCGCCTTGTAATTACTAGATTACCACTTGTCTTAGGCTTTCCTTTGCAATAAAATTCAAATGGTACCTTAATTATAGATTACCGCCCATCCGGTAACTCTGTGAAAAATTAATTACATCTCTTGAAGATCTACTTGAGAAACAGAGTGAAATAATTACAAACCTATCTGCTAATTAGCACACAAATATATTCTAAATGATGTTTTCATGATAGTTTGGTTTTGGCTTTGGCTTTGCAAATTATTAGTGTTACAATAAATAAAATAGTTATACAATAGCACAGGACCCAGTTGCATATCATTGTTGAATTCATACATTCAAGATAAACTTAGTAGTAAGGTCGATATTACAATAGTAGGCAATAGTAGGCAATGTAGGTCCAGACAAAAGGAGGAATTACGCTAGGAGCTTAGGTATAGGAAACCGGTCAATAGGATATAACTTTGAAAACTCGCTAGCCTTTGTCCAGCAGTAGCATAAGTAAGCTGAAATAATTAATAATGTGCTGTACTACATAGGTGGTGCCATGTATATTTATTTAAATTTCATTAGATTACCCAATAATCCCAATTCTATAGAGTTCCAAGAACCCCTTGTGGAATTTTGGCTTTCAATAGAAAGTCGATATACAAAGAAATCTATTGAGCACAAGCATCGCATGCAATAAACGGTGTTTCAGCCGTGTTGGAACAAATTTTACTATACAAGGTGAGTCATAGCTTTGCAGTGGTCAATATTACAGTTACCTTTAGAGATAAAATAAAATATGTTGTATCAAAGTTGTTTAGCCCATCATTTTCTGCAACCCAATATTATTTCCACTTATACAGGATGTTGCATTAAATTGTACTGAGAATTTAATGTAGAATGTTGCCTTACTGTTATGTAACCATATTATAGCGTAGATATAATTTTTGAAAGTAAAAAATTAAAGTTAAGTTTTTACGAGGTTGGTACGATAAATAATAATAATAATAATAATAATAATAATAAATGCAAGCGATAAATGCATATGCTATTCCTATATTTCGATACAGTGTTGGTGTTTTAAACTGGACGAAGAAGGAAATACGCGATTTGGACATTAAAACTAGAAAACAGTTAACATTAAATTTTATGTTTCACCCTAGGTCCGATGTCTGCAGACTATACCTGCATCGTTTAGATGGAGGTCGTGGTTTGCAGCAATTGTAAAATATTTATGATTTGGAAATGTTAAATTTAGGAAATTTTATAAAGGCCAACAAGGAGGATAAAGTTATTAAACAATTAATTAGGGATACTTCTGGTAAGTCAATAATTAGTAAACATAAACTAATTTTAGAAAAATTTCAGGTCGAAGAACTAGAAAATTATGGAAATAAAACTTCGGTGGCGAGTTTAAAGCGGGAGATTAAGTTAAGAATGAATCGGAGAATGAGGGAGGATTATGTTAGTAAGCCAATGCAGGGTCAATTTTTAAGAATTGTGGAGGCTGATGGCATTTCAAAGTCTGGGTCTTTATCTTGGCTTTGCCATGGGAACATTAAGGCTGAAACGGAATCCTCTATTGTTGCTGCGCAAGATCAGGCAATTCGTACCAGATATCATGAACAGAAGATTATGAAAGTTGCTCATGATGGGAGTTGTAGATTGTGTCATCAGGCTCCGGAACATGTCTACCACTTATTGGCGGCTTGTCCAGTCTTAGCTGAGTCGCCTTACATTGCTAGGCATGATAGGGTGGGAACATATATACATTATAATTTATGTTCCCAACTAGGTTTAGCAATGGATGTGTCTCGGTGGTATGACTACATCCCATCTCCTGTTGTGAGTAATGATCATATTACCATATTATGGAACATGCCTGTTGTCACTGATAGAATGCTTGATGCTAATAAGCCAGATATCGTGGAAAAGGATTTCCAGAGGAAGGTGTGCACGTTCATAGAAATCTCGGTACCTGCTGATGCGAATGTTGTAAGGAAGGAGCATGAAAAACAACTTAAATATAAGGATCTCGCAATAGAAGTTGGACGTATGTGGGGAATGAAAGTGAACATTGTTCCGGTGATTGTAGGTGCATTGGGAGCAGTTAGTCTAAATTATAGTAAACATGTTAAAGAGTTGCCGTGCAAAATTTCGCCCTGGGAAATTCAAGAAATTGCGGTTTTGGGAAGCGCGAATATTTTGAGAAGAGTTTTATCATAAAGAACCCTAAATTTGCTGCTTAATATTTCATCTTTGCCGTCTTTTAATGTATATTGTCTATTAATAAATGTGTGTATGTGTGTGTGTGTGTGTGTGTGTGTGTGTGTGTGTGTGTGAGTGTGTGTGTGTTTTTAATGATCTTTGCACAAGGCTGCAAGGGTTTTCTGCAGTTTTCCTTTGCTTTGCAAAGAAAAATGAAATTTTTCTTTGCAAAGCATAAATGGCCTTGTGTTTTTCAAAATTGGGTAGAGCTGCAGTTATACCCGCAAAGGGAGTACCCTATGCTTCAGCGAAGCTCGGTACTACCAATTTGCCCTGATCCTCTTTATTACTTTTCAAAATTATTAGTGTAAGTTTAGTATTTATATGTTATATCTAAATTATATTATCTAGGTTTCAAATATTTAATGAGATGTATCAGAGATTTTCAATAAATAATAATGAAACTGAAAAGGCATTTAAAACAATATTAAATAAAGTTATGATCTTTTTATTCCTTCAACTAATGATTGGAATCGACATCAAATAGTACTGTATTTATTGACACTTGTCAATTGTCATGTCGCGAGTTACCAGACACATTTATATTTAACATCTCCTAAAGCATCAGAATTGCAATGCCCTCAATTCGCAGATTTATCATACAGAGAGGTAATACAGGAATAAAAGAAATATTTTTAGCATTTTAAGCCATTTTAAGTTCCCATGGGAGCTGTTTTATCGACTAAGTTTAGACAGACCACCGATTGACTACCCATAAGCTACTTACATCCGCATATTTCCATCCTACAATACGAGATTGAATTTAATATTTTTACGTACATCGCGAGAACTGCAGATGAGGAAATATTTTTAACGGACACTGCAAACCTGAAACTTCGCAGAAAATCTGCTATACAACAGAAATGTAATTGAATCGAAAGGGTTGCTGTATTGTGATGCAAATGTTCTTCAATCTAGTGGACTGGTTCACTCCATGGAATATTGAGTGACCTGCGAAGTAATTGAATTTAGATAAACCGCCAACTGATGATTTAAATTATGGGTCAATTTGTCAAAAAATAAAATAAAACAGAACGTTCTCAATACGTGACTAAACTGAGACGCTTCGCCATATTTGGAAGATAGCCAGTGTTAAAGTGGTCCGCTATACATTCTAGATAATTTATCTTTCGTTTCGAAACTTGGACCGGATGAGTAAAACATGGAAAAAGTTTCCCGGTTTACATCAATTTATGTTTGTAGCTGCATTGTAGTGTTTTGTCCATTGTGAGATATACAGTAGCTTCCGAGATATACAGTATGTCTCCATTACTTACAAGAAATGCTATTTTACATTTGTTCTGGATACCATCAAATATTGGATTCAGTTGTTTCATCTGTAGAAACATAGAAATAATTATGATTAATTTAGGTATACAAAAAAAATAGAACCCTCAATTTGTATCTTTGCTTTAATAAAAATTTATTTATAAAGGGAATATGTTTCGGTTGTTTAAACCATCTTCAGTCATATATCTACAACGAATAGAGAGTTTCAGCTAAAAATATAAATAAAATTTATATTGTTAAATATGTAGTATCAACCATTTTTTGTTTATAGATCTCTAGTTGTTCTAGTAGATCCACTCTGAAGCCTTTGCCACAATTATACGTAAATTTACATCCTTATAATACATTTTATGTAATGTAGATTCATTAGGAGCATGCAGCCGTATATCTTGCAAAAAAACAGTGGAGACGAACAGGGGAGGGGAGTATACCTCCATACACCTTATATCGATTGATATGATTATAAATTGAGAAAACTAATCTAAAACTCAAAGGGCATGCACGAGAGATACGAAACTGATTACATTTGCGGTGAAATTCTCGATTTGTTATAGGTAAAACATCGAAAGACACTGATGATAGAGAATTCATATGAGAATTTGCACAATAATCTAAACCCGAGTTTGTGTATTAATTCCAACTTGGATATTGCACTACTGCATCTGCCAACATATTCCTATTGTCTATTTCACAACATACCACGACAATATATGTATGTATACTCACGGAAAATATGATGTATACATTCCGCATTTTTTGTGGCGTTATGACTCAAAAATTATACAATAAATTTTGGTAGGCTTATACTCAAATATAACCTAAAATACAAATAATTTCTGGTAGAAATTCCGATCAAAATTCGTTGGGTAGTTTCTGAGTTAAAACGAAACAAAACAAAAATAGGACGAAACATCATTTTTACACGAGTGTACTGTTCGTTTTACTTCTTTGTTTATAGCTCCATGAACAGCGCTTTGAGCTTTACTACCTATCCGAATCGTAACGTATTGCTCAAGCTCTTAAAGAGTTTATGACATTGTAAGGAATCTTGCTAAATAAGACAACAATAGTAAAACGGTACCTACACCTAGAATTGAATATTAGACCGTAGTAGTCGTATTTATTTACAACGTGGCTTTTATAAAAATGAATAATACATAATTGTTTCTGAATGGTAGATAAAATTTATCGTACTCGCCTTATGCCTAAACTTCATGCTTGTGATGAGAACAGAAGTGGATACGATGTAATGGAAAAGTTTCAGTCAATATTATACTCTTAAATACAGAGTTTATGAGTGGTTAATATTGTTCGGGATTATAATGGACTTCCGTTGTATCCTTAACCTTCCATCAACTGCGCTGGGTGGAGAAAAGACGGGAAATCAATAAGGAAATTTAAATATTGACGGAAATCTTTGCTAACTTGGTTGTTTGTTTTCAGTGATTACGAATACTTGTTGTTCTAATAATATCATCAGAAATATTTGTTCGAAACTATCACGAAACTGTGAATGTAAATGAATGTAAATGTAAATGTATATTTTTAGAATTAATTAGGTACCCAATGTATCTGATCCATAAACGTGTATAATAATAATTTCTATCCCAACTACTTTGCTCGTAATCGCACATGAAACGAAATAATAACATTCAACAACCGATAAACAACGTAAAATCTAAGTTTCAAAAATCCTACTGAATAAACTAAAATAGATAGAGGGCTGTACTTTTTAGAATTAATTACCCAATGTATCTGATCCATAAACGTGTATAATAATAATTTGTATCCCAACTACTTTGCTCGTAATCGCACATGAAGCGAAATAATAACATTCAACCACCGATAAACAACGTAAAATCTAAGTTTCAAAAATCCTCCTGAACAAACTAAAATAGATAGGGGGCTGTACTTTTTAGAATTAATTCCCCAATGTATCTGATCCATAAACGTGTATAATAATAATTTGAATCCGAACTACTTTGCTCGTAATCGCACATGAAGCGAAATAATAACATTCAACCACCGATAAACAACGTAAAATCTAAGTTTCAAAAATCCTCCTGAACAAACTAAAATAGATAGAGCGCTGTACTTTTTAGAATTAATTATCCAATGTGTCTGATCCATGAACGTGTATAATAATAATTTGTATCCCAACTACTTTGCTCGTAATCGCACATGAAGCGAAATAATAACATTCAACCACCGATAAACAACGTAAAATCTAAGTTTCAAAAATCCTCCTGAACAAACTAAAATAGAGGGCTGTCCTTTTTAGAATTAATTACCCAATGTATCTGATCCATAAACGTGTATAATAATAATTTGTGTCCCAACTACTTTGCTCGTAATCGCACATGAAGCGAAATAATAACATTCAACCACCGATAAACAACGTTAAATCTAACGTAAAATCTAAGTTTCAAAAATCCTCCTGAACAAACTAAAATAGATAGAGGGCTGTACTTTTTAGTATTAATTACCCAATCTATCTGATCCATAAATGCGTATAATAATAATTTGTATCCCAACTACTTTGCTAGTAATCGCACATGAAGCGAAATAATAACATTCAACCACCGATAAACAACGTAAAATCTAAATTTCAAAAATCCTCCTGAACAAACTAAAATAGATAGAGGGCTGTACTTTTTAGAATTAATTACCCAATGTATCTGATCCATAAATGTGTATAATAATAATTTGTATCACAACTACTTTGCCCGTAATCGCACATGAAGCGAAATCATAACATTCAACCACCTAAAAACAACGTAAAATCTAAGTTTCAAAAATCCTCCTGAACAAACTAAAATCGATAGAGGGCTGTACTTTTTAGAATTAATTACCCAATGTATCTGATCCATAAATGTGTATAATAATAATTTGTATCCCAACTACTTTGATAGTAACCGCACATGAAGCGAAATAATAACAGTCAACCACCGATAAACAACGTAAAATCTAAATTTCAAAAATCCTCCTGAACAAACTAAAATAGATAGAGGGCTGTACTTTTTAGAATTAATTACCCAATGTATCTGATCCATAAATGTGTATAATAATAATTTGTATCAAAACTACTTTGCCCGTAATCGCACATGAAGCGAAATCATCACATTCAACCACCTAAAAACAACGTAAAATCTAAGTTTCAAAAATCTTCCTGAACAAACTAAAATCGATAGAGGGCTGTATTTTTTAGAATTAATTACCCAATGTATCTGATCCATAAATGTGTATAATAATAATTTGTATCCCAACTACTTTGCTAGTAATCGCACATGAACCGAAATAATAACATTCAACCACCGATAAACAACGTAAAATCTAAGTTTCAAAGATCCTCCTGAACAAACTAAAATAGATAGAGGGCTGGACCTTTCAGAATTAATTACCCAATGTATCTGATCCATAAACGTGTATAATAATAATTTGTATTCCAACTACTTTGCTCGTAATCGCACATGAAGCGAAATAATAACATTCAACCACCGATAAACAACGTAAAATCTAAGTTTCAAAAATCCTCCTGATCAAACTAAAATAGATAGAGGGCTGTACTTTTTAGAATTAATTACCCAATGTATCTGATCCATAAACGTGTATAATAATAATTTGTATCCCAACTACTTTGCTAGTAATCGCACATGAAGCGAAATAATAACATTCAACCACCGATAAACAACGAAAAATCTAAGTTTCAAAAATCCTCCTGAACAAACTAAAATAGATAGAGGGCTGTATTTTTTAGAATTAATTAACCAATGTATCTGATCCATAAATGTGTATAATAATAATTTGTATCCCAACTACTTTGCCCGTAATCGCACATGAAGCGAAATCATAACATTCAACCACCTAAAAACAACGTAAAATCTAAGTTTCAAAAATCCTCCTGAACAAACTAAAATCGATAGAGGGCTGTACTTTTTAGAATTAATTACCCAATGTATCTGATCCATAAATGTGTATAATAATAATTTGTATCCCAACTACTTTGCTAGTAATCGCACATGAAGCGAAATAATAACATTCAACCACCGATAAACAACGTAAAATCTAAATTTAAAAAATCCTCCTGAACAACCTAAAATAGATAGAGGGCTGTACTTTTTAGAATTAATTACCCAATGTATCTGATCCATAAATGTGTATAATAATAATTTGTATCACAACTACTTTGCCCGTAATCGCACATGAAGCGAAATCATAACATTCAACCACCTAAAAACAACGTAAAATCTAAGTTTCAAAAATCCTCCTGAGCAAACTAAAATCGATAGAGGGCTGTACTTTTTAGAATTAATTACCCAATGTATCTGATCCATAAATGTGTATAATAATAATTTGTATCCCAACTACTTTGCTAGTAATCGCACATGAAGCGAAATAATAACATTCAACCACCGATAAACAACGTAAAATCTAAGTTTCAAAAATCCTCCTGAACAAACTAAAATAGATAGAGGGCTGTACTTTTTAGAATTAATTACCCAATGTATCTGATTCATAAATGTGTATAATAATAATTTGTATCCCAACTACTTTGCCCGTAATCGCACATGAAGCGAAATCATAACATTCAACCACCTAAAAACAACGTAAAATCTAAGTTTCAAAAATCCTCCTGAACAAACTAAAATCGATAGAGAGCTGTACTTTTTAGAATTAATTACCCAATGTATCTGATCCATAAATGTGTATAATAATAATTTGTATCCCAACTACTTTGCTAGTAATCGCACATGAAGCGAAATAATAACATTCAACCACCGATAAACAACGTAAAATCTAAGTTTCAAAAATCCTCCTGAACAAACTAAAATAGATAGAGGGCTGTACTTTTTAGAATTAATTACCCAATGTATCTGATCCATAAATGTTTATAATAATAATTTGTATCCCAACTACTTTGCTCGTAATCGCACATGAAGCGAAATAATAACATTCAACCACTGATAAACAACGCAAAATCTAAGTTTCAAAAATCCTCCTGAACAAACTAAAATCGATAGAGGGCTGTACTTTTTAGAATTAATTACCCAATGTACCTGATCCATAAATGTGTATAATAATAATTTGTATCCCAACTGCTTTGCTAGTAACCGCACATGAAGCGAAATAATAACATTCAACCACCGATAAACAACGTAAAATCTAAATTTCAAAAATCCTCCTGAACAAACTAAAATAGATAGAGGGCTGTACTTTTTAGAATTAATTACCGAATGTATCTGATCCATAAATGTGTATAATAATAATTTGTATCACAACTACTTTGCCCGTAATCGCACATGAAGCGAAATCATAACATTCAACCACCTAAATACAACGTAAAATCTAAGTTTCAAAAATCCCCTGAACAAACTAAAATCGATAGAGGGCTGTACTTTTTAGAATTAATTACCCAATGTATCTGATCCATAAATGTGTATAATAATAATTTGCATCCCAACTATTTTGCTAGTAATCGCACCTGAAGCGAAATAATAACATTCAACCACCGATAAACAACGTAAGATCTAAGTTTCAAAAATCCTCCTGAACAAACTAAAATAGATAGAGGGCTGTACTTTTTAGAATTAATTACCCAAAGTATCTGATCCATAAATGTGTATAATAATAATTTGTATCCCAACTACTTTGCCCGTAATCGCGCATGAAGCGAAATCATAACATTCAACCACCTAAAAACAACGTAAAATCTAAGTTTCAAAAATCCTCCTGAACAAACTAAAATCGATAGACGGCTGTACTTTTTAGAATTAATTACCCAATGTATCTGATCCATAAATGTGTATAATAATAAATTGTATCCCAACTACTTTGCTAGTAATCGCACATGAAGCGAAATAATAACATTCAACCACCGATAAACAACGTAAAATCTAAGTTTCAAAAATCCTCCTGAACAAACTAAAATAGATAGAGGGCTGTACTTTTTAGAATTAATTACCCAATGTATCTGATCCATAAACGTGTATAATAATAATTTGTATCCCAACTACTTTGCTCGTAATCGCACATGAAGCGAAATAATAACATTCAACCACCGATAAACAACGTAAAATCTAAGTTTCAAAAATCCTCCTGAACAAACTAAAATCGATAGACGGCTGTACTTTTTAGAATTAATTACCCAATGTATTTGATCCATAAATGTGTATAATAATAATTTGTATCCCAACTACTTTGCTAGTAACCGCACATGAAGCGAAATAATAACATTCAACCACCGATAAACAACGTAAAATCTAAATTTCCAAAATCCTCCTGAACAAACTAAAATAGATAGAGGGCTGTACTTTTTAGAATTAATTACCCAATGTATCTGATCCATAAATGTGTATAATAATTTGTATCACAACTACTTTGCCCGTAATCGCACATGAAGCGAAATCATAACATTCAACCACCTAAAAACAACGTAAAATCTAAGTTTCAAAAATCCTCCTGAACAAACTAAAATCGATAGAGGGCTGTACTTTTTAGAATTAATTACCCAATGTATCTGATCCATAAATGTGTATAATAATAATTTGTATCCCAACTACTTTGCCCGTAATCGCACATGAAGCGAAATCATAACATTCAACCACCTAAAAACAACGTAAAATCTAAGTTTCAAAAATCCTCCTGAACAAACTAAAATCGATAGAGGGCTGTACTTTTTAGAATTAATTACCCAATGTATCTGATCCATAAATGTGTATAATAATAATTTGTATCCCAACTACTTTGCTAGTAATCGCACATGAAGCGAAATAATAACATTCAACCACCGATAAACAACGTAAAATCTAAGTTTCAAAAATCCTCCTGAACAAACTACAATAGATAGAGGGCTGTACTTTTTAGAATTAATTACCCAATGTAACTGATCCATAAACGTGTATAATAATAATTTGTATCCCAACTACTTTGGTCGTAATCGCACATGAAGCGAAATAATAACATTCAACCACCGATAAACAACGTAAAATCTAAGTTTCAAAAATCCTCCTGATCAAACTAAAATAGATAGAGGGCTGTACTTTTTAGAATTAATTACCCAATGTATCTGATCCATAAACGTGTATAATAGTAATTTGTATCACAACTACTTTGCTAGTAATCGCACATGAAGCGAAATAATAACATTTAACCACCGATAAACAACGTAAAATCTAAGTTTCAAAAATCCTCCTGAACAAACTAAAATAGATAGAGGGCTGTACTTTTTAGAATTAATTACCCAATGTATCTGATCCATAAATGTGTATAATAATAATTTGTATCCCAACTACTTTGCCCGTAATCGCACATGAAGCGAAATCATAACATTCAACCACCTAAAAACAACGTAAAATCTAAGTTTCAAAAATCCTCCTGAACAAACTAAAATCGATAGAGGGCTGTACTTTTTAGAATTAATTACCCAATGTATCTGATTCATAAATGTGTATAATAATAATTTGTATCTCAACTACTTTGCTAGTAATCGCACATGAAGCGAAATAATAACATTCAACCACCGACAAACAACGTAAAATCTAAATTTCACAAATCCTCCTGAACAAACTAAAATAGATAGAGGGCTGTACTTTTTAGAATTAATTACCCAATGTATCTGATCCATAAATGTGTATAATAATAATTTGTATCACAACTACTTTGCCCGTAATCGCACATGGAGCGAAATCATAACATTCAACCACCTAAAAACAACGTAAAATCTAAGTTTCAAAAATCCTCCTGAACAAACTAAAATCGATAGAGGGCTGTACTTTTTAGAATTAATTACCCAATGTATCTGATCCATAAATGTGTATAATAATAATTTGTATCCCAACTACTTTGCTTGTAATCGCACATGAAGCGAAATAATAACATTCAACCACCGATAAACAACGTAAAATCTAAGCTTCAAAAATCCTCCTGAACAAACTAAAATAGATATAGGGCTGTACTTTTTAGAATTAATTACCCAATGTATCTGATCCATAAATGTGTATAATAATAATTTGTATCCGAACTACTTTGCCCGTAATCGCACATGAAGCGAAATCATAACATTCAACCACCTAAAAACAACGTAAAATCTAAGTTTCAAAAATCCTCCTGAACAAACTATAATCGATAGTGGGCTGTACTTTTTAGAATTAATTACCCAATGTATCTGATCCATAAATGTGTATAACAATAATTTGTATCCCAACTACTTTGCTAGTAATCGCACATGAAGCGAAATAATAACATTCAACCACCGATAAACAACGTAAAATCTAAATTTCAAAAATCCTCCTGAACAAACTAAAATAGATAGAGGGCTGTACTTTTTAGAATTAATTACCCAATGTATCTGATCCATAAATGTGTATAATAATAATTTGTATCAAAACTACTTTGCCCGTAATCGCACGTGAAGCGAAATAATAACATTCAACCACCGATAAACAACGTAAAATCTAAGTTTCAAAAATCCTCCTGAACAAACTAAAATAGATAGAGGGCTGTACTTTTTAGAATTAATTACCCAATGTATCTGATCCATAAACGTGTATAATAATAATTTGTATCCCAACTACTTTGCTCGTAATCGCACATGAAGCGAAATAATAACATTCAACCACCGATAAACAACGTAAAATCTAAGTTTCAAAAATCCTCCTGAACAAACTAAAATCGATAGACGGCTGTACTTTTTAGAATTAATTACCCAATGTATCTGATCCATAAATGTGTATAATAATAATTTGTATCCCAACTACTTTGCTAGTAATCGCACATGAAGCGAAATAATAACATTCAACCACCGATAAACAACGTAAAATCTAAGTTTCAAAAATCGTCCTGAACAAACTAAAATAGATAGAGGGCTGTACTTTTTAGAATTAATTACCCAATGTATCTGATCCATAACTGTGTATAATAATAATTTGTATCCCAACTACTTTGCCCGTAATCGCACATGAAGCGAAATCATAACATTCAACCACCTAAAAACAACGTAAAATCTAAGTTTCAAAAATCCTCCTGAACAAACTAAAATCGATAGAGGGCTGTACTTTTTAGAATTAATTACCCAATGTATCTGATCCATAAATGTGTATAATAATAATTTGTATCCCAACTACTTTGCTAGTAATCACACATGAAGCGAAATAATAACATTCAACCACAGATAAACAACGTAAAATCTAAGTTTCAAAAATCCTCCTGAACAAACTAAAATCGATAGAGGGCTGTACTTTTTAGAATTAATTACCCAATGTACCTGATCCATAAATGTGTATAATAATAATTTGTATCCCAACTGCTTTGCTAGTAACCGCACATGAAGCGAAATAATAACATTCAACCACCGATAAACAACGTAAAATCTAAATTTCAAAAATCCTCCTGAACAAACTAAAATAGATAGAGGGCTGTACTTTTTAGAATTAATTACCGAATGTATCTGATCCATAAATGTGTATAATAATAATTTGTATCACAACTACTTTGCCCGTAATCGCACATGAAGCGAAATCATAACATTCAACCACCTAAATACAACGTAAAATCTAAGTTTCAAAAATCCCCTGAACAAACTAAAATCGATAGAGGGCTGTACTTTTTAGAATTAATTACCCAATGTATCTGATCCATAAATGTGTATAATAATAATTTGCATCCCAACTATTTTGCTAGTAATCGCACCTGAAGCGAAATAATAACATTCAACCACCGATAAACAACGTAAGATCTAAGTTTCAAAAATCCTCCTGAACAAACTAAAATAGATAGAGGGCTGTACTTTTTAGAATTAATTACCCAAAGTATCTGATCCATAAATGTGTATAATAATAATTTGTATCCCAACTACTTTGCCCGTAATCGCGCATGAAGCGAAATCATAACATTCAACCACCTAAAAACAACGTAAAATCTAAGTTTAAAAAATCCTCCTGAACAAACTAAAATCGATAGACGGCTGTACTTTTTAGAATTAATTACCCAATGTATCTGATCCATAAATGTGTATAATAATAAATTGTATCCCAACTACTTTGCTAGTAATCGCACATGAAGCGAAATAATAACATTCAACCACCGATAAACAACGTAAAATCTAAGTTTCAAAAATCCTCCTGAACAAACTAAAATAGATAGAGGGCTGTACTTTTTAGAATTAATTACCCAATGTATCTGATCCATAAACGTGTATAATAATAATTTGTATCCCAACTACTTTGCTCGTAATCGCACATGAAGCGAAATAATAACATTCAACCACCGATAAACAACGTAAAATCTAAGTTTCAAAAATCCTCCTGAACAAACTAAAATCGATAGACGGCTGTACTTTTTAGAATTAATTACCCAATGTATTTGATCCATAAATGTGTATAATAATAATTTGTATCCCAACTACTTTGCTAGTAACCGCACATGAAGCGAAATAATAACATTCAACCACCGATAAACAACGTAAAATCTAAATTTCCAAAATCCTCCTGAACAAACTAAAATAGATAGAGGGCTGTACTTTTTAGAATTAATTACCCAATGTATCTGATCCATAAATGTGTATAATAATTTGTATCACAACTACTTTGCCCGTAATCGCACATGAAGCGAAATCATAACATTCAACCACCTAAAAACAACGTAAAATCTAAGTTTCAAAAATCCTCCTGAACAAACTAAAATCGATAGAGGGCTGTACTTTTTAGAATTAATTACCCAATGTATCTGATCCATAAATGTGTATAATAATAATTTGTATCCCAACTACTTTGCCCGTAATCGCACATGAAGCGAAATCATAACATTCAACCACCTAAAAACAACGTAAAATCTAAGTTTCAAAAATCCTCCTGAACAAACTAAAATCGATAGAGGGCTGTACTTTTTAGAATTAATTACCCAATGTATCTGATCCATAAATGTGTATAATAATAATTTGTATCCCAACTACTTTGCTAGTAATCGCACATGAAGCGAAATAATAACATTCAACCACCGATAAACAACGTAAAATCTAAGTTTCAAAAATCCTCCTGAACAAACTACAATAGATAGAGGGCTGTACTTTTTAGAATTAATTACCCAATGTAACTGATCCATAAACGTGTATAATAATAATTTGTATCCCAACTACTTTGGTCGTAATCGCACATGAAGCGAAATAATAACATTCAACCACCGATAAACAACGTAAAATCTAAGTTTCAAAAATCCTCCTGATCAAACTAAAATAGATAGAGGGCTGTACTTTTTAGAATTAATTACCCAATGTATCTGATCCATAAACGTGTATAATAGTAATTTGTATCACAACTACTTTGCTAGTAATCGCACATGAAGCGAAATAATAACATTTAACCACCGATAAACAACGTAAAATCTAAGTTTCAAAAATCCTCCTGAACAAACTAAAATAGATAGAGGGCTGTACTTTTTAGAATTAATTACCCAATGTATCTGATCCATAAATGTGTATAATAATAATTTGTATCCCAACTACTTTGCCCGTAATCGCACATGAAGCGAAATCATAACATTCAACCACCTAAAAACAACGTAAAATCTAAGTTTCAAAAATCCTCCTGAACAAACTAAAATCGATAGAGGGCTGTACTTTTTAGAATTAATTACCCAATGTATCTGATTCATAAATGTGTATAATAATAATTTGTATCTCAACTACTTTGCTAGTAATCGCACATGAAGCGAAATAATAACATTCAACCACCGACAAACAACGTAAAATCTAAATTTCACAAATCCTCCTGAACAAACTAAAATAGATAGAGGGCTGTACTTTTTAGAATTAATTACCCAATGTATCTGATCCATAAATGTGTATAATAATAATTTGTATCACAACTACTTTGCCCGTAATCGCACATGGAGCGAAATCATAACATTCAACCACCTAAAAACAACGTAAAATCTAAGTTTCAAAAATCCTCCTGAACAAACTAAAATCGATAGAGGGCTGTACTTTTTAGAATTAATTACCCAATGTATCTGATCCATAAATGTGTATAATAATAATTTGTATCCCAACTACTTTGCTTGTAATCGCACATGAAGCGAAATAATAACATTCAACCACCGATAAACAACGTAAAATCTAAGCTTCAAAAATCCTCCTGAACAAACTAAAATAGATATAGGGCTGTACTTTTTAGAATTAATTACCCAATGTATCTGATCCATAAATGTGTATAATAATAATTTGTATCCGAACTACTTTGCCCGTAATCGCACATGAAGCGAAATCATAACATTCAACCACCTAAAAACAACGTAAAATCTAAGTTTCAAAAATCCTCCTGAACAAACTATAATCGATAGTGGGCTGTACTTTTTAGAATTAATTACCCAATGTATCTGATCCATAAATGTGTATAACAATAATTTGTATCCCAACTACTTTGCTAGTAATCGCACATGAAGCGAAATAATAACATTCAACCACCGATAAACAACGTAAAATCTAAATTTCAAAAATCCTCCTGAACAAACTAAAATAGATAGAGGGCTGTACTTTTTAGAATTAATTACCCAATGTATCTGATCCATAAATGTGTATAATAATAATTTGTATCAAAACTACTTTGCCCGTAATCGCACGTGAAGCGAAATAATAACATTCAACCACCGATAAACAACGTAAAATCTAAGTTTCAAAAATCCTCCTGAACAAACTAAAATAGATAGAGGGCTGTACTTTTTAGAATTAATTACCCAATGTATCTGATCCATAAACGTGTATAATAATAATTTGTATCCCAACTACTTTGCTCGTAATCGCACATGAAGCGAAATAATAACATTCAACCACCGATAAACAACGTAAAATCTAAGTTTCAAAAATCCTCCTGAACAAACTAAAATCGATAGACGGCTGTACTTTTTAGAATTAATTACCCAATGTATCTGATCCATAAATGTGTATAATAATAATTTGTATCCCAACTACTTTGCTAGTAATCGCACATGAAGCGAAATAATAACATTCAACCACCGATAAACAACGTAAAATCTAAGTTTCAAAAATCGTCCTGAACAAACTAAAATAGATAGAGGGCTGTACTTTTTAGAATTAATTACCCAATGTATCTGATCCATAAATGTGTATAATAATAATTTGTATCCCAACTACTTTGCCCGTAATCGCACATGAAGCGAAATCATAACATTCAACCACCTAAAAACAACGTAAAATCTAAGTTTCAAAAATCCTCCTGAACAAACTAAAATCGATAGAGGGCTGTACTTTTTAGAATTAATTACCCAATGTATCTGATCCATAAATGTGTATAATAATAATTTGTATCCCAACTACTTTGCTAGTAATCACACATGAAGCGAAATAATAACATTCAACCACCGATAAACAACGTAAAATCTAAGTTTCAAAAATCCTCCTGAACAAACTACAATAGATAGAGGGCTGTACTTTTTAGAATTAATTACCCAATGTATCTGATCCATAAACGTGTATAATAATAATTTGTATCCCAACTACTTTGCTCGTAATCGCACATGAAGCGAAATAATAACATTCAACCACCGATAAACAACGTAAAATCTAAGTTTCAAAAATCCTCCTGATCAAACTAAAATAGATAGAGGGCTGTACTTTTTAGAATTAATTACCCAACGTATCTGATCCATAAACGTGTATAATAATAATTTGTATCCCAACTACTTTGCTAGTAATCGCACATGAAGCGAAATAATAACATTTAACCACCGATAAACAACGTAAAATCTAAGTTTCAAAAATCCTCCTGAACAAACTAAAATAGATAGAGGGCTGTACTTTTTAGAATTAATTACCCAATGTATCTGATCCATAAATGTGTATAATAATAATTTGTATCCCAACTACTTTGCCCGTAATCGCACATGAAGCGAAATCATAACATTCAACCACCTAAAAACAACGTAAAATCTAAGTTTCAAAAATCCTCCTGAACAAACTAAAATCGATAGAGGGCTGTACTTTTTAGAATTAATTACCCAATGTATCTGATTCATAAATGTGTATAATAATAATTTGTATCCCAACTACTTTGCTAGTAATCGCACATGAAGCGAAATAATAACATTCAACCACCGATAAACAACGTAAAATCTAAATTTCAAAAATCCTCCTGAACAAACTAAAATAGATAGAGGGCTGTACTTTTTAGAATTAATTACCCAATGTATCTGATCCATAAATGTGTATAATAATAATTTGTATCACAACTACTTTGCCCGTAATCGCACATGAAGCGAAATCATAACATTCAACCATCTAAAAACAACGTAAAATCTAAGTTTCAAAAATCCTCCTGAACAAACTAAAATCGATAGAGGGCTGTACTTTTTAGAATTAATTACCCAATGTATCTGATCCATAAATGTGTATAATAATAATTTGTATCCCAACTACATTGCTAGTAATCGCACATGAAGCGAAATAATAACATTCAACCACCGATAAACAACGTAAAATCTAAGTTTCAAAAATCCTCCTGAACAAACTAAAATAGATAGAGGGCTGTACTTTTTAGAATTAATTACCCAATGTATCTGATCCATAAACGTGTATAATAATAATTTGTATCCCAACTACTTTGCTTGTAATCGCACATGAAGCGAAATAATAACATTCAACCACCGATAAACAACGTAAAATCAAAGTTTCAAAAATCCTCCTGAACAAACTAAAATAGATAGAGGGCTGTACTTTTTAGAATTAATTACCCAATGTATCTGATCCATAAATGTGTATAATAATAATTTGTATCCGAACTACTTTGCCCGTAATCGCACATGAAGCGAAATCATAACATTCAACCACCTAAAAACAACGTAAAATCTAAGTTTCAAAAATCCTCCTGAACAAACTAAAATCGATAGAGGGCTGTACTTTTTAGAATTAATTACCCAATGTATCTGATCCATAAATGTGTATAATAATAATTTGTATCCCAACTACTTTGCTAGTAATCGCACATGAAGCGAAATAATAACATTCAACCACCGATAAACAACGTAAAATCTAAGTTTCAAAAATCCTCCTGAACAAACTACAATAGATAGAGGGCTGTACTTTTTTAGAATTAATTACCCAATGTATCTGATCCATAAACGTGTATAATAATAATTTGTATCCCAACTACTTTGCTCGTAATCGCACATGAAGCGAAATAATAACATTCAAGCACCGATAAACAACGTAAAATCTAAGTTTCAAAAATCCTCCTGATCAAACTAAAATAGATAGAGGGCTGTACTTTTTAGAATTAATTACCCAATGTATCTGATCCATAAACGTGTATAATAATAATTTGTATCCCAACTACTTTGCTAGTAATCGCACATGAAGCGAAATAATAACATTTAACCACCGATAAACAACGTAAAATCTAAGTTTCAAAAATCCTCCTGAACAAACTAAAATAGATAGAGGGCTGTACTTTTTAGAATTAATTACCCAATGTATCTGATCCATAAATGTGTATAATAATAATTTGTATCCCAACTACTTTGCCCGTAATCGCACATGAAGCGAAATCATAACATTCAACCACCTAAAAACAACGTAAAATCTAAGTTTCAAAAATCCTCCTGAACAAACTAAAATCGATAGAGGGCTGTACTTTTTAGAATTAATTACCCAATGTATCTGATTCATAAATGTGTATAATAATAATTTGTATCCCAACTACTTTGCTAGTAATCGCACATGAAGCGAAATAATAACATTCAACCACCGATAAACAACGTAAAATCTAAATTTCAAAAATCCTCCTGAACAAACTAAAATAGATAGAGGGCTGTACTTTTTAGAATTAATTACCCAATGTATCTGATCCATAAATGTGTATAATAATAATTTGTATCACAACTACTTTGCCCGTAATCGCACATGAAGCGAAATCATAACATTCAACCACCTAAAAACAACGTAAAATCTAAGTTTCAAAAATCCTCCTGAACAAACTAAAATCGATAGAGGGCTCTACTTTTTAGAATTAATTACCCAATGTATCTGATCCATAAACGTGTATAATAATAATTTGTATCCCAACTACTTTGCTCGTAATCGCACATGAAGCGAAATAATAACATTCAACCACCGATCAACAACGTAAAATCTAAGTTTCAAAAATCCTGCTGAACAAACTAAATTAGATAGAGGGCTGTACTTTTTAGAATTAATTACCCAATGTATCTGATCCATAAACGTGTATAATAATAATTTGTATCCCAACTACTTTGCTCGTAATCGCACATGAAGCGAAATAATAACATTCAACCACCGATAAACAACGTAAAATCTAAGTTTCAAAAATCCTCCTGAACAAACTAAATTAGATAGAGGGCTGTACTTTTTAGAATTAATTACCCAATGTATCTGATCCATAAATGTGTATAATAATAATTTGTATCACAACTACTTTTCCCGTAATCGCACATGAAGCGAAATCATAACATTCAACCACCTAAAAACAACGTAAAATCTAAGTTTCAAAAATCCTCCTGAACAAACTAAAATCGATAGAGGGCTGTACTTTTTAGAATTAATTACCCAATGTATCTGATCCATAAATGTGTATAATAATAATTTGTATCCCAACTACCTTGCTAGTAATCGCACATGAAGCGAAATAATACCATTCAACCACCGATAAACAACGTAAAATCTAAGTTTCAATAATCCTCCTGAACAAACTAAAATAGATAGAGGGCTGTACTTTTTAGAATTAATTACCCAATGTATCTGATCCATAAATGTGTATAATAATAATTTGTATCCCAACTACTTTGCCCGTAATCGCACATGAAGCGAAATCATAACATTCAACCACCTAAAAACAACGTAAAATCTAAGTTTCAAAAATCCTCCTGAACAAACTAAAATCGATAGAGGGCTGTACTTTTTAGAATTAATTACCCAATGTATCTGATCCATAAATGTGTATAATAATAATTTGTATCCCAACTACTTTGCTAGTAATCGCACATGAAGCGAAATAATAACATTCAACCACCGATAAACAACGTAAAATCTAAGTTTCAAAAATCCTCCTGATCAAACTAAAATAGATAGAGGGCTGTACTTTTTAGAATTAATTACCCAATGTATCTGATCCAGAGACGTGTATAATAATAATTTGTATCCCAACTACTTTGCTAGTAATCGCACATGAAGCGAAATAATAACATTCAACCACCGATAAACAACGTAAAATCAAAGTTTCAAAAATCCTCTTGAACAAACTAAAATAGATAGAGGGCTGTACTTTTTAGAATTAATTACCCAATGTATCTGATCCATAAATGTGTATAATAATAATTTGTATCCCAACTACTTTGCTTGTAATCGCACATGAAGCGAAATAATAACATTCAACCACCGATAAACAACGTAAAATCTAAGTTTCAAAAATCCTCCCGAACAAACTAAAATAGATAGAGGGCTGTACTTTTTAGAATTAATTACCCAATGTATCTGATCCATAAATGTGTATAATAATAATTTGTATCCGAACTACTTTGCCCGTAATCGCACATGAAGCGAAATCATAACATTCAACCACCTAAAAACAACGTAAAATCTAAGTTTCAAAAATCCTCCTGAACAAACTAAAATCGATAGAGGGCTGTACTTTTTAGAATTAATTACCCAATGTATCTGATCCATAAATGTGTATAACAATAATTTGTATCCCAACTACTTTGCTAGTAATCGCACATGAAGCGAAATAATAACATTCAACCACCGATAAACAACGTAAAATCTAAATTTCAAAAATCCTCCTGAACAAACTAAAATAGATAGAGGGCTGTACTTTTTAGAATTAATTACCCAATGTATCTGATCCATAAATGTGTATAATAATAATTTGTATCACAACTACTTTGCCCGTAATCGCACATGAAGCGAAATCATAACATTCAACCACCTCAAAACAACGTAAAATCTAAGTTTCAAAAATCCTCCTGAACAAACTAAAATCGATAGAGGGCTGTACTTTTTAGAATTAATTACCCAATGTATCTGATCCATAAATGTGTATAATAATAATTTGTATCCCAACTACTTTGCTAGTAATCGCACATGAAGCGAAATAATAACATTCAACCACCGATAAACAACGTAAAATCTAAGTTTCAAAAATCCTCCTGAACAAACTAAAATAGATAGAGGGCTGTACTTTTTAGAATTAATTACCCAATGTATCTGATCCATAAATGTGTATAATAATACATTGTATCCCAACTACTTTGCCCGTAATCGCACATGAAGCGAAATCATAACATTCAACCACATAAAAACAACGTAAAATCTAAGTTTCAAAAATCCTCCTGAACAAACTAAAATCGATAGAGGGCTGTACTTTTTAGAATTAATTACCCAATGTATCTGATCCATAAATGTGTATAATAATAATTTGTATCCCAACTACTTTACTCGTAATCGCACATGAAGCTAAATAATAACATTCAACCACCGATAAACAACGTAAAATCTAAGTTTCAAAAATCCTCCTGAACAAACTAAATTAGATAGAGGGCTCTACTTTTTAGAATTAATTACCCAATGTATCTGATCCATAAACGTGTATAATAATAATTTGTATCCCAACTACTTTGCTCGTAATCGCACATGAAGCGAAATAATAACATTCAACCACCGATAAACAACGTAAAATCTAAGTTTCAAAAATCCTGCTGAACAAACTAAATTAGATAGAGGGCTGTACTTTTTAGAATTAATTACCCAATGTATCTGATCCATAAACGTGTATAATAATAATTTGTATCCCAACTACTTTGCTCGTAATCGCACATGAAGCGAAATAATAACATTCAACCACCGATAAACAACGTAAAATCTAAGTTTCAAAAATCCTCCTGAACAAACTAAATTAGATAGAGGGCTGTACTTTTTAGAATTAATTACCCAATGTATCTGATCCATAAACGTGTATAATAATAATTTGTATCCCAACTACTTTGCTCGTAATCGCACATGAAGCGAAATAATAACATTCAACCACCGATAAACAACGTAAAATCTAAGTTTCAAAAATCCTGCTGAACAAACTAAATTAGATAGAGGGCTCTACTTTTTAGAATTAATTACCCAATGTATCTGATCCATAAACGTGTATAATAATAATTTGTATCCCAACTACTTTGCTCGTAATCGCACATGAAGCGAAATAATAACATTCAACCACCGATCAACAACGTAAAATCTAAGTTTCAAAAATCCTGCTGAACAAACTAAATTAGATAGAGGGCTGTACTTTTTAGAATTAATTACCCAATGTATCTGATCCATAAACGTGTATAATAATAATTTGTATCCCAACTACTTTGCTCGTAATCGCACATGAAGCGAAATAATAACATTCAACCACCGATAAACAACGTAAAATCTAAGTTTCAAAAATCCTCCTGAACAAACTAAATTAGATAGAGGGCTGTACTTTTTAGAATTAATTACCCATAATATCTGATCCATAAACGTGTATAATAATAATTTGTATCCCAACTACTTTGCTCGTAATCGCACATGAAGCGAAATAATAACATTCAACCACAGATAAACAACGTAAAATCTAAGTTTCAAAAATCCTCCTGAACAAACTAAATTAGATAGAGGGCTGTACATTTTAGAATTAATTACCCAATGTATCTGATCCATAAATGTGTATAATAATAATTTGTATCACAACTACTTTGCCCGTAATCGCACATGAAGCGAAATCATAACATTCAACCACCTAAAAACAACGTAAAATCAAAGTTTCAAAAATCCTCCTGAACAAACTAAAATCGATAGAGGGCTGTACTTTTTACAACTAATTACCCAATGTATCTGATCCATAAACGTGTATAATAATAATTTGTATCCCAACTACTTTGCTCGTAATCGCACATGAAGCGAAATAATAACATTCAACCACCGATAAACAACGTAAAATCTAAGTTTCAAAAATCCTCCTGAACAAACTAAATTAGATAGAGGGCTGTACTTTTTAGAATTAATTACCCAATGTATCTGATCCATAAACGTGTATAATAATAATTTGTATCCCAACTACTTTGCTCGTAATCGCACATGAAGCGAAATAATAACATTCAACCACAGATAAACAACGTAAAATCTAAGTTTCAAAAATCCTCCTGAACAAACTAAATTAGATAGAGGGCTGTACTTTTTAGAATTAATTACCCAATGTATCTGATCCATAAATGTGTATAATAATAATTTGTATCACAACTACTTTGCCCGTAATCGCACATGAAGCGAAATCATAACATTCAACCACCTAAAAATAACGTAAAATCAAAGTTTCAAAAATCCTCCTGAAAAAACTAAAATCGATAGAGGGCTGTACTTTTTACAATTAATTACCCAATGTATCTGATCCATAAATGTGTATAATAATAATTTGTATCCCAACTACTTTGCTAGTAATCGCACATGAAGCGAAATAATAACATTCAACCACCGATAAACAACGTAAAATCTAAGTTTCAAAAATCCTCCTGAACAAACTAAATTAGATAGAGGGCTGTACTTTTTAGAATTAATTACCCAATGTATCTGATCCATAAATGTGTATAATAATAATTTGTATCACAACTACTTTTCCCGTAATCGCACATGAAGCGAAATCATAACATTCAACCACCTAAAAACAACGTAAAATCTAAGTTTCAAAAATCCTCCTGAACAAACTAAAATCGATAGAGGGCTGTACTTTTTAGAATTAATTACCCAATGTATCTGATCCATAAATGTGTATAATAATAATTTGTATCCCAACTACCTTGCTAGTAATCGCACATGAAGCGAAATAATACCATTCAACCAACGATAAACAACGTAAAATCTAAGTTTCAATAATCCTCCTGAACAAACTAAAATAGATAGAGGGCTGTACTTTTTAGAATTAATTACCCAATGTATCTGATCCATAAATGTGTATAATAATAATTTGTATCCCAACTACTTTGCCCGTAATCGCACATGAAGCGAAATCATAACATTCAACCACTTAAAAACAACGTAAAATCTAAGTTTCAAAAATCCTCCTGAACAAACTAAAATCGATAGAGGGCTGTACTTTTTAGAATTAATTACCCAATGTATCTGATCCATAAATGTGTATAATAATAATTTGTATCCCAACTACTTTGCTAGTAATCGCACATGAAGCGAAATAATAACATTCAACCACCGATAAACAACGTAAAATCTAAGTTTCAAAAATCCTTCTGATCAAACTAAAATAGATAGAGGGCTGTACTTTTTAGAATTAATTACCCAATGTATCTGATCCATAAACGTGTATAATAATAATTTGTATCCCAACTACTTTGCTAGTAATCGCACATGAAGCGAAATAATAACATTCAACCACCGATAAACAACGTAAAATCAAAGTTTCAAAAATCCTCTTGAACAAACTAAAATAGATAGAGGGCTGTACTTTTTAGAATTAATTACCCAATGTATCTGATCCATAAATGTGTATAATAATAATTTGTATCCCAACTACTTTGCCCGTAATCGCACATGAAGCGAAATCATAACATTCAACCACCTAAAAACAACGTAAAATCTAAGTTTCAAAAATCCTCCTGAACAAACTAAAATCGATAGAGGGTTGTACTTTTTAGAATTAATTACCCAATGTATCTGATCCATAAATGTGTATAATAATAATTTGTATCCCAACTACTTTGCTAGTAATCGCACATGAAGCGAAATAATAACATTCAACCACCGATAAACAACGTAAAATCTAAGTTTCAAAAATCCTCCTGAACAAACTAAAATAGATAGAGGGCTGAACTTTTTAGAATTAATTACCCAATGTATCTGATCCATAAATGTGTATAATAATAATTTGTATCCCAACTACTTTGCCCGTAATCGCACATGAAGCGAAATCATAACATTCAACCACCTAAAAACAACGTAAAATCTAAGTTTCAAAAATCCTCCTGAACTAACTAAAATCGATAGAGTACGATAGAGTACTTTTTAGAATTAATTACCCAATGTATCTGATCCACAAATGTGTATAATAATAATTTGTATCCCAACTACTTTGCTAGTAATCGCACATGAAGCGAAATAATAACATTCAACCACCGATAAACAACGTAAAATCTAAGTTTCAAAAATCCTCCTGAACAAACTAAAATAGATAGAGGGCTGTACTTTTTAGAATTAATTACCCAATGTATCTGATCCATAAATGTGTATAATAATAATTTGTATCCCAACTACTTTGCCCGTAATCGCACATGAAGCGAAATCATAACATTCAACCACCTAAAAACAACGTAAAATCTAAGTTTCAAAAATCCTCCTGAACAAACTAAAATCGATAGAGAGCTGTACTTTTTAGAATTAATTACCCAATGTAATCTGATCCATAAATGTGTATAATAATAATTTGTATCCCAACTACTTTGCTAGTAATCGCACATGAAGCGAAATAATAACATTCAACCACCGATAAACAACGTAAAATCTAAGTTTCAAAAATCCTCCTGAACAAACTAAAATAGATAGAGGGCTGTACTTTTTAGAATTAATTACCCAATGTATCTGATCCATAAAGGTGTATAATAATAATTTGTATCCCAACTACTTTGCTCGTAATCGCACATGAAGCGAAATAATAACATTCAACCACCGATAAACAACGTAAAATCTAAGTTTCAAAAATCCTCCCGAACAAACTAAAATCGATAGAGGGCTGTACTTTTTAGAATTAATTACCCAATGTATCTGATCCATAAATGTGTATAATAATAATTTGTATCCCAACTACTTTGCTAGTAACCGCACATGAAGCGAAATAATAACATTCAACCACCGATAAACAACGTAAAATCTAAATTTCAAAAATCCTCCTGACCAAACTAAAATAGATAGAGGGCTGTACTTTTTAGAATTAATTACCCAATGTATCTGATCCATAAATGTGTATAATAATAATTTGTATCACAACTACTTTGCCCGTAATCGCACATGAAGCGAAATCATAACATTCAACCACCTAAAAACAACGTAAAATCTAAGTTTCAAAAATCCTCCTGAACAAACTAAAATCGATAGAGGGCTGTACTTTTTAGAATTAATTACCCAATGTATCTGATCCATAAATGTGTATAATAATAATTTGTATCCCAACTACTTTGCTCGTAAACGCACATGAAGCGAAATAATAACATTCAACCACCGATAAACAAAGTAAAATCTAAGTTTCAAAAATCCTCCTGAACAAACTAAATTAGATAGAGGGCTGTACTTTTTAGAATTAATTACCCAATGTATCTGATCCATAAATGTGTATAATAATAATTTGTATCACAACTACTTTTCCCGTAATCGCACATGAAGCGAAATCATAACATTCAACCACCTAAAAACAACGTAAAATCTAAGTTTCAAAAATCCTCCTGAACAAACTAAAATCGATAGGGGGCTGTACTTTTTAGAATTAATTACCCAATGTATCTGATCCATAAATGTGTATAATAATAATTTGTATCCCAACTACCTTGCTAGTAATCGCACATGAAGCGAAATAATACCATTCAACCACCGATAAACAACGTAAAATCTAAGTTTCAATAATCCTCCTGAACAAACTAAAATAGATAGAGGGCTGTACTTTTTAGAATTAATTACCCAATGTATCTGATCCATAAATGTGTATAATAATAATTTGTATCCCAACTACTTTGCCGGTAATCGCACATGAAGCGAAATCATAACATTCAACCACCTAAAAACAACGTAAAATCTAAGTTTCAAAAATCCTCCTGAACAAACTAAAATCGATAGAGGGCTGTACTTTTTAGAATTAATTACCCAATGTATCTGATCCATAAATGTGTATAATAATAATTTGTATCCCAACTACTTTGCTAGTAATCGCACATGAAGCGAAATAATAACATTCAACCACCGATAAACAACGTAAAACCTAAGTTTCAAAAATCCTCCTGAACAAACTAAAATAGATAGAGGGCTGTACTTTTTAGAATTAATTACCCAATGTATCTGATCCATAAATGTGTATAATAATAATTTGTATCCCAACTACTTTGCCCGTAATCGCACATGAAGCGAAATCATAACATTCAACCACCTAAAAACAACGTAAAATCTAAGTTTCAAAAATCCTCCTGAACAAAGTAAAATCGATAGAGGGCTGTACTTTTTAGAACTAATTACCCAATGTATCTGATCCATAAATGTGTATAATAATAATTTGTATCCCAACTACTTTGCTCGTAAACGCACATGAAGCGAAATAATAACATTCAACCACCGATAAACAAAGTAAAATCTAAGTTTCAAAAATCCTCCTGAACAAACTAAATTAGATAGAGGGCTGTACTTTTTAGAATTAATTACCCAATGTATCTGATCCATAAACGTGTATAATAATAATTTGTATCCCAACTACTTTGCTAGTAATCGCACATGAAGCGAAATAATAACATTCAACCACCGATAAACAACGTAAAATCAAAGTTTCAAAAATCCTCTTGAACAAACTAAAATAGATAGAGGGCTGTACTTTTTAGAATTAATTACCCAATGTATCTGATCCATAAATGTGTATAATAATAATTTGTATCCCAACTACTTTGCCCGTAATCGCACATGAAGCGAAATCATAACATTCAACCACCTAAAAACAACGTAAAATCTAAGTTTCAAAAATCCTCCTGAACAAACTAAAATAGATAGAGGGCTGTACTTTTTAGAATTAATTACCCAATGTATCTGATCCATAAACGTGTATAATAATAATTTGTATCCCAACTACTTTGCTCGTAATCTCACATGAAGCGAAATAATAACATTCAACCACCTAAAAACAACGTAAAATCTAAGTTTCAAAAATCCTCCTGAACAAACTAAAATCGATAGAGGGTTGTACTTTTTAGAATTAATTACCCAATGTATCTGATCCATAAATGTGTATAATAATAATGTGTATCCCAACTACTTTGCTAGTAATCGCACATGAAGCGAAATAATAACATTCAACCACCGATAAACAACGTAAAATCTAAGTTTCAAAAATCCTCCTGAACAAACTAAAATAGATAGAGGGCTGTACTTTTTAGAATTAATTACCCAATGTATCTGATCCATAAATGTGTATAATAATAATTTGTATCCCAACTACTTTGCCCGTAATCGCACATGAAGCGAAATCATAACATTCAACCACCTAAAAACAACGTAAAATCTAAGTTTCAAAAATCCTCCTGAACAAACTAAAATCGATAGAGAGCTGTACTTTTTAGAATTAATTACCCAATGTATCTGATCCATAAATGTGTATAATAATAATTTGTATCCCAACTACTTTGCTAGTAATCGCACATGAAGCGAAATAATAACATTCAACCACCGATAAACAACGTAAAATCTAAGTTTCAAAAATCCTCCTGAACAAACTAAAATAGATAGAGGGCTGTACTTTTTAGAATTAATTACCCAATGTATCTGATCCATAAAGGTGTATAATAATAATTTGTATCCCAACTACTTTGCTCGTAATCGCACATGAAGCGAAATAATAACATTCAACCACCGATAAACAACGTAAAATCTAAGTTTCAAAAATCCTCCCGAACAAACTAAAATCGATAGAGGGCTGTACTTTTTAGAATTAATTACCCAATGTATCTGATCCATAAATGTGTATAATAATAATTTGTATCACAACTACTTTGCCCGTAATCGCACATGAAGCGAAATCATAACATTCAACCACCTAAAAACAACGTAAAATCTAAGTTTCAAAAATCCTCCTGAACAAACTAAAATCGATAGAGGGCTGTACTTTTTAGAATTAATTACCCAATGTATCTGATCCATAAATGTGTATAATAATAATTTGTATCCCAACTATTTTGCTCGTAAACGCACATGAAGCGAAATAATAACATTCAACCACCGATAAACAAAGTAAAATCTAAGTTTCAAAAATCCTCCTGAACAAACTAAAATAGATAGAGGGCTGTACTTTTTAGAATTAATTACCCAATGTATCTGATCCATAAATGTGTATAATAATAATTTGTATCCCAACTACTTTGCCCGTAATCGCACATGAAGCGAAATCATAACATTCAACCACCTAAAAACAACGTAAAATCTAAGTTTCAAAAATCCTCCTGAACAAACTAAAATCGATAGAGGGCTGTACTTTTTAGAATTAATTACCCAATGTATCTGATCCATAAATGTGTATAATAATAACTTGTATCCCAACTACTTTGCTAGTAATCGCACATGAAGCGAAATAATAACATTCAACCACCGATAAACAACGTAAAATCTAAGTTTCAAAAATCCTCCTGATCAAACTAAAATAGATAGAGGGCTGTACTTTTTAGAATTAATTACCCAATGTATCTGATCCATAAACGTGTATAATAATAATTTGTATCCCAACTACTTTGCTAGTAATCGCACATGAAGCGAAATAATAACATTCAACCACCGATAAACAACGTAAAATCAAAGTTTCAAAAATCCTCTTGAACAAACTAAAATAGATAGAGGGCTGTACTTTTTAGAATTAATTACCCAATGTATCTGATCCATAAATGTGTAGAATAATAATTTGTATCCCAACTACTTTGCCCGTAATCGCACATGAAGCGAAATCATAACATTCAACCACCTAAAAACAACGTAAAATCTAAGTTTCAAAAATCCTCCTGAACAAACTAAAATCGATAGAGGGTTGTACTTTTTAGAATTAATTACCCAATGTATCTGATCCATAAATGTGTATAATAATAATTTGTATCCCAACTACTTTGCTAGTAATCGCACATGAAGCGAAATAATAACATTCAACCACCGATAAACAACGTAAAATCTAAGTTTCAAAAATCCTCCTGAACAAACTAAAATAGATAGAGGGCTGTACTTTTTAGAATTAATTACCCAATGTATCTGATCCATAAATGTGTATAATAATAATTTGTATCCCAACTACTTTGCCCGTAATCGCACATGAAGCGAAATCATAACATTCAACCACCTAAAAACAACGTAAAATCTAAGTTTCAAAAATCCTCCTGAACAAACTAAAATCGATAGAGAGCTGTACTTTTTAGAATTAATTACCCAATGTATCTGATCCATAAATGTGTATAATAATAATTTGTATCCCAACTACTTTGCTAGTAATCGCACATGAAGCGAAATAATAACATTCAACCACCGATAAACAACGTAAAATCTAAGTTTCAAAAATCCTCCTGAACAAACTAAAATAGATAGAGGGCTGTACTTTTTAGAATTAATTACCCAATGTATCTGATCCATAAAGGTGTATAATAATAATTTGTATCCCAACTACTTTGCTCGTAATCGCACATGAAGCGAAATAATAACATTCAACCACCGATAAACAACGTAAAATCTAAGTTTCAAAAATCCTCCCGAACAAACTAAAATCGATAGAGGGCTGTACTTTTTAGAATTAATTACCCAATGTATCTGATCCATAAATGTGTATAATAATAATTTGTATCACAACTACTTTGCCCGTAATCGCACATGAAGCGAAATCATAACATTCAACCACCTAAAAACAACGTAAAATCTAAGTTTCAAAAATCCTCCTGAACAAACTAAAATCGATAGAGGGCTGTACTTTTTAGAATTAATTACCCAATGTATCTGATCCATAAATGTGTATAATAATAACTTGTATCCCAACTACTTTGCTAGTAATCGCACATGAAGCGAAATAATAACATTCAACCACCGATAAACAACGTAAAATCTAAGTTTCAAAAATCCTCCTGATCAAACTAAAATAGATAGAGGGCTGTACTTTTTAGAATTAATTACCCAATGTATCTGATCCATAAACGTGTATAATAATAATTTGTATCCCAACTACTTTGCTAGTAATCGCACATGAAGCGAAATAATAACATTCAACCACCGATAAACAACGTAAAATCAAAGTTTCAAAAATCCTCTTGAACAAACTAAAATAGATAGAGGGCTGTACTTTTTAGAATTAATTACCCAATGTATCTGATCCATAAATGTGTATAATAATAATTTGTATCCCAACTACTTTGCCCGTAATCGCACATGAAGCGAAATCATAACATTCAACCACCTAAAAACAACGTAAAATCTAAGTTTCAAAAATCCTCCTGAACAAACTAAAATCGATAGAGGGTTGTACTTTTTAGAATTAATTACCCAATGTATCTGATCCATAAATGTGTATAATAATAATTTGTATCCCAACTACTTTGCTAGTAATCGCACATGAAGCGAAATAATAACATTCAACCACCGATAAACAACGTAAAATCTAAGTTTCAAAAATCCTCCTGAACAAACTAAAATAGATAGAGGGCTGTACTTTTTAGAATTAATTACCCAATGTATCTGATCCATAAATGTGTATAATAATAATTTGTATCCCAACTACTTTGCCCGTAATCGCACATGAAGCGAAATCATAACATTCAACCACCTAAAAACAACGTAAAATCTAAGTTTCAAAAATCCTCCTGAACAAACTAAAATCGATAGAGAGCTGTACTTTTTAGAATTAATTACCCAATGTATCTGATCCATAAATGTGTATAATAATAATTTGTATCCCAACTACTTTGCTAGTAATCGCACATGAAGCGAAATAATAACATTCAACCACCGATAAACAACGTAAAATCTAAGTTTCAAAAATCCTCCTGAACAAACTAAATTAGATAGAGGGCTCTACTTTTTAGAATTAATTACCCAATGTATCTGATCCATAAACGTGTATAATAATAATTTGTATCCCAACTACTTTGCTCGTAATCGCACATGAAGCGAAATAATAACATTCAACCACCGATAAACAACGTAAAATCTAAGTTTCAAAAATCCTGCTGAACAAACTAAATTAGATAGAGGGCTGTACTTTTTAGAATTAATTACCCAATGTATCTGATCCATAAACGTGTATAATAATAATTTGTATCCCAACTACTTTGCTCGTAATCGCACATGAAGCGAAATAATAACATTCAACCACCGATAAACAACGTAAAATCTAAGTTTCAAAAATCCTCCTGAACAAACTAAATTAGATAGAGGGCTGTACTTTTTAGAATTAATTACCCAATGTATCTGATCCATAAACGTGTATAATAATAATTTGTATCCCAACTACTTTGCTCGTAATCGCACATGAAGCGAAATAATAACATTCAACCACCGATAAACAACGTAAAATCTAAGTTTCAAAAATCCTCCTGAACAAACTAAATTAGATAGAGGGCTCTACTTTTTAGAATTAATTACCCAATGTATCTGATCCATAAACGTGTATAATAATAATTTGTATCCCAACTACTTTGCTCGTAATCGCACATGAAGCGAAATAATAACATTCAACCACCGATCAACAACGTAAAATCTAAGTTTCAAAAATCCTGCTGAACAAACTAAATTAGATAGAGGGCTGTACTTTTTAGAATTAATTACCCAATGTATCTGATCCATAAACGTGTATAATAATAATTTGTATCCCAACTACTTTGCTCGTAATCGCACATGAAGCGAAATAATAACATTCAACCACCGATAAACAACGTAAAATCTAAGTTTCAAAAATCCTCTTGAACAAACTAAATTAGATAGAGGGCTGTACTTTTTAGAATTAATTACCCAATGTATCTGATCCATAAACGTGTATAATAATAATTTGTATCCCAACTACTTTGCTCGTAATCGCACATGAAGCGAAATAATAACATTCAACCACAGATAAACAACGTAAAATCTAAGTTTCAAAAATCCTCCTGAACAAACTAAATTAGATAGAGGGCTGTACTTTTTAGAATTAATTACCCAATGTATCTGATCCATAAATGTGTATAATAATAATTTGTATCACAACTACTTTGCCCGTAATCGCACATGAAGCGAAATCATAACATTCAACCACCTAAAAACAACGTAAAATCAAAGTTTCAAAAATCCTCCTGAACAAACTAAAATCGATAGAGGGCTGTACTTTTTACAATTAATTACCCAATGTATCTGATCCATAAACGTGTATAATAATAATTTGTATCCCAACTACTTTGCTCGTAATCGCACATGAAGCGAAATAATAACATTCAACCACCGATAAACAACGTAAAATCTAAGTTTCAAAAATCCTCCTGAACAAACTAAATTAGATAGAGGGCTGTACTTTTTACAATTAATTACCCAATGTATCTGATCCATAAACGTGTATAATAATAATTTGTATCCCAACTACTTTGCTCGTAATCGCACATGAAGCGAAATAATAACATTCAACCACCGATAAACAACGTAAAATCTAAGTTTCAAAAATCCTCCTGAACAAACTAAATTAGATAGAGGGCTGTACTTTTTAGAATTAATTACCCAATGTATCTGATCCATAAACGTGTATAATAATAATTTGTATCCCAACTACTTTGCTCGTAATCGCACATGAAGCGAAATAATAACATTCAACCACAGATAAACAACGTAAAATCTAAGTTTCAAAAATCCTCCTGAACAAACTAAATTAGATAGAGGGCTGTACTTTTTAGAATTAATTACCCAATGTATCTGATCCATAAATGTGTATAATAATAATTTGTATCACAACTACTTTGCCCGTAATCGCACATGAAGCGAAATCATAACATTCAACCACCTAAAAATAACGTAAAATCAAAGTTTCAAAAATCCTCCTGAAAAAACTAAAATCGATAGAGGGCTGTACTTTTTACAATTAATTACCCAATGTATCTGATCCATAAATGTGTATAATAATAATTTGTATCCCAACTACTTTGCTAGTAATCGCACATGAAGCGAAATAATAACATTCAACCACCGATAAACAACGTAAAATCTAAGTTTCAAAAATCCTCCTGAACAAACTAAATTAGATAGAGGGCTGTATTTTTTAGAATTAATTACCCAATGTATCTGATCCATAAATGTGTATAATAATAATTTGTATCACAACTACTTTTCCCGTAATCGCACATGAAGCGAAATCATAACATTCAACCACCTAAAAACAACGTAAAATCTAAGTTTCAAAAATCCTCCTGAACAAACTAAAATCGATAGAGGGCTGTACTTTTTAGAATTAATTACCCAATGTATCTGATCCATAAATGTGTATAATAATAATTTGTATCCCAACTACCTTGCTAGTAATCGCACATGAAGCGAAATAATACCATTCAACCAACGATAAACAACGTAAAATCTAAGTTTCAATAATCCTCCTGAACAAACTAAAATAGATAGAGGGCTGTACTTTTTAGAATTAATTACCCAATGTATCTGATCCATAAATGTGTATAATAATAATTTGTATCCCAACTACTTTGCCCGTAATCGCACATGAAGCGAAATCATAACATTCAACCACCTAAAAACAACGTAAAATCTAAGTTTCAAAAATCCTCCTGAACAAACTAAAATCGATAGAGGGCTGTACTTTTTAGAATTAATTACCCAATGTATCTGATCCATAAATGTGTATAATAATAATTTGTATCCCAACTACTTTGCTAGTAATCGCACATGAAGCGAAATAATAACATTCAACCACCGATAAACAACGTAAAATCTAAGTTTCAAAAATCCTTCTGATCAAACTAAAATAGATAGAGGGCTGTACTTTTTAGAATTAATTACCCAATGTATCTGATCCATAAACGTGTATAATAATAATTTGTATCCCAACTACTTTGCTAGTAATCGCACATGAAGCGAAATAATAACATTCAACCACCGATAAACAACGTAAAATCAAAGTTTCAAAAATCCTCTTGAACAAACTAAAATAGATAGAGGGCTGTACTTTTTAGAATTAATTACCCAATGTATCTGATCCATAAATGTGTATAATAATAATTTGTATCCCAACTACTTTGCCCGTAATCGCACATGAAGCGAAATCATAACATTCAACCACCTAAAAACAACGTAAAATCTAAGTTTCAAAAATCCTCCTGAACAAACTAAAATCGATAGAGGGTTGTACTTTTTAGAATTAATTACCCAATGTATCTGATCCATAAATGTGTATAATAATAATTTGTATCCCAACTACTTTGCTAGTAATCGCACATGAAGCGAAATAATAACATTCAACCACCGATAAACAACGTAAAATCTAAGTTTCAAAAATCCTCCTGAACAAACTAAAATAGATAGAGGGCTGTACTTTTTAGAATTAATTACCCAATGTATCTGATCCATAAATGTGTATAATAATAATTTGTATCCCAACTACTTTGCCCGTAATCGCACATGAAGCGAAATCATAACATTCAACCACCTAAAAACAACGTAAAATCTAAGTTTCAAAAATCCTCCTGAACTAACTAAAATCGATAGAGTACGATAGAGTACTTTTTAGAATTAATTACCCAATGTATCTGATCCACAAATGTGTATAATAATAATTTGTATCCCAACTACTTTGCTAGTAATCGCACATGAAGCGAAATAATAACATTCAACCACCGATAAACAACGTAAAATCTAAGTTTCAAAAATCCTCCTGAACAAACTAAAATAGATAGAGGGCTGTACTTTTTAGAATTAATTACCCAATGTATCTGATCCATAAATGTGTATAATAATAATTTGTATCCCAACTACTTTGCCCGTAATCGCACATGAAGCGAAATCATAACATTCAACCACCTAAAAACAACGTAAAATCTAAGTTTCAAAAATCCTCCTGAACAAACTAAAATCGATAGAGAGCTGTACTTTTTAGAATTAATTACCCAATGTATCTGATCCATAAATGTGTATAATAATAATTTGTATCCCAACTACTTTGCTAGTAATCGCACATGAAGCGAAATAATAACATTCAACCACCGATAAACAACGTAAAATCTAAGTTTCAAAAATCCTCCTGAACAAACTAAAATAGATAGAGGGCTGTACTTTTTAGAATTAATTACCCAATGTATCTGATCCATAAAGGTGTATAATAATAATTTGTATCCCCACTACTTTGCTCGTAATCGCACATGAAGCGAAATAATAACATTCAACCACCGATAAACAACGTAAAATCTAAGTTTCAAAAATCCTCCCGAACAAACTAAAATCGATAGAGGGCTGTACTTTTTAGAATTAATTACCCAATGTATCTGATCCATAAATGTGTATAATAATAATTTGTATCCCAACTACTTTGCTAGTAACCGCACATGAAGCGAAATAATAACATTCAACCACCGATAAACAACGTAAAATCTAAATTTCAAAAATCCTCCTGACCAAACTAAAATAGATAGAGGGCTGTACTTTTTAGAATTAATTACCCAATGTATCTGATCCATAAATGTGTATAATAATAATTTGTATCACAACTACTTTGCCCGTAATCGCACATGAAGCGAAATCATAACATTCAACCACCTAAAAACAACGTAAAATCTAAGTTTCAAAAATCCTCCTGAACAAACTAAAATCGATAGAGGGCTGTACTTTTTAGAATTAATTACCCAATGTATCTGATCCATAAATGTGTATAATAATAATTTGTATCCCAACTACTTTGCTCGTAAACGCACATGAAGCGAAATAATAACATTCAACCACCGATAAACAACGTAAAATCTAAGTTTCAAAAATCCTCCTGAACAAACTAAATTAGATAGAGGGCTGTACTTTTTAGAATTAATTACCCAATGTATCTGATCCATAAATGTGTATAATAATAATTTGTATCACAACTACTTTTCCCGTAATCGCACATGAAGCGAAATCATAACATTCAACCACCTAAAAACAACGTAAAATCTAAGTTTCAAAAATCCTCCTGAACAAACTAAAATCGATAGGGGGCTGTACTTTTTAGAATTAATTACCCAATGTATCTGATCCATAAATGTGTATAATAATAATTTGTATCCCAACTACCTTGCTAGTAATCGCACATGAAGCGAAATAATACCATTCAACCACCGATAAACAACGTAAAATCTAAGTTTCAATAATCCTCCTGAACAAACTAAAATAGATAGAGGGCTGTACTTTTTAGAATTAATTACCCAATGTATCTGATCCATAAATGTGTATAATAATAATTTGTATCCCAACTACTTTGCCGGTAATCGCACATGAAGCGAAATCATAACATTCAACCACCTAAAAACAACGTAAAATCTAAGTTTCAAAAATCCTCCTGAACAAACTAAAATCGATAGAGGGCTGTACTTTTTAGAATTAATTACCCAATGTATCTGATCCATAAATGTGTATAATAATAATTTGTATCCCAACTACTTTGCTAGTAATCGCACATGAAGCGAAATAATAACATTCAACCACCGATAAACAACGTAAAATCTAAGTTTCAAAAATCCTCCTGATCAAACTAAAATAGATAGAGGGCTGTACTTTTTAGAATTAATTACCCAATGTATCTGATCCATAAACGTGTATAATAATAATTTGTATCCCAACTACTTTGCTAGTAATCGCACATGAAGCGAAATAATAACATTCAACCACCGATAAACAACGTAAAATCAAAGTTTCAAAAATCCTCTTGAACAAACTAAAATAGATAGAGGGCTGTACTTTTTAGAATTAAGTACCCAATGTATCTGATCCATAAATGTGTATAATAATAATTTGTATCCCAACTACTTTGCCCGTAATCGCACATGAAGCGAAATCATAACATTCAACCACCTAAAAACAACGTAAAATCTAAGTTTCAAAAATCCTCCTAAACAAACTAAAATCGATAGAGGGTTGTACTTTTTAGAATTAATTACCCAATGTATCTGATCCATAAATGTGTATAATAATAATTTGTATCCCAACTACTTTGCTAGTAATCGCACATGAAGCGAAATAATAACATTCAACCACCGATAAACAACGTAAAATCTAAGTTTCAAAAATCCTCCTGAACAAACTAAAATAGATAGAGGGCTGTACTTTTTAGAATTATTTACCCAATGTATCTGATCCATAAATGTGTATAATAATAATTTGTATCCCAACTACTTTGCCCGTAATCGCACATGAAGCGAAATCATAACATTCAACCACCTAAAAACAACGTAAAATCTAAGTTTCAAAAATCCTCCTGAACAAACTAAAATCGATAGAGGGCTGTACTTTTTAGAATTAATTACCCAATGTATCTGATCCATAAATGTGTATAATAATAATTTGTATCCCAACTACTTTGCTCGTAAACGCACATGAAGCGAAATAATAACATTCAACCACCGATAAACAAAGTAAAATCTAAGTTTCAAAAATCCTCCTGAACAAACTAAATTAGATAGAGGGCTGTACTTTTTAGAATTAATTACCCAATGTATCTGATCCATAAATGTGTATAATAATAATTTGTATCACAACTACTTTTCCCGTAATCGCACATGAAGCGAAATCATAACATTCAACCACCTAAAAACAACGTAAAATCTAAGTTTCAAAAATCCTCCTGAACAAACTAAAATCGATAGAGGGCTGTACTTTTTAGAATTAATTACCCAATGTATCTGATCCATAAATGTGTATAATAATAATTTGTATCCCAACTACTTTGCTCGTAAACGCACATGAAGCGAAATAATAACATTCAACCACCGATAAACAAAGTAAAATCTAAGTTTCAAAAATCCTCCTGAACAAACTAAAATAGATAGAGGGCTGTACTTTTTAGAATTAATTACCCAATGTATCTGATCCATAAATGTGTATAATAATAATTTGTATCCCAACTACTTTGCCCGTAATCGCACATGAAGCGAAATCATAACATTCAACCACCTAAAAACAACGTAAAATCTAAGTTTCAAAAATCCTCCTGAACAAACTAAAATCGATAGAGGGCTGTACTTTTTAGAATTCATTACCCAATGTATCTGATCCATAAATGTGTATAATAATAATTTGTATCCCAACTACTTTGCTAGTAATCGCACATGAAGCGAAATAATAACATTCAACCACCGATAAACAACGTAAAATCTAAGTTTCAAAAATCCTCCTGATCAAACTAAAATAGATAGAGGGCTGTACTTTTTAGAATTAATTACCCAATGTATCTGATCCATAAACGTGTATAATAATAATTTGTATCCCAACTACTTTGCTAGTAATCGCACATGAAGCGAAATAATAACATTCAACCACCGATAAACAACGTAAAATCAAAGTTTCAAAAATCCTCTTGAACAAACTAAAATAGATAGAGGGCTGTACTTTTTAGAATTAATTACCCAATGTATCTGATCCATAAATGTGTATAATAATAATTTGTATCCCAACTACTTTGCCCGTAATCGCATATGAAGCGAAATCATAACATTCAACCACCTAAAAACAACGTAAAATCTAAGTTTCAAAAATCCTCCTGAACAAACTAAAATAGATAGAGGGCTGTACTTTTTAGAATTAATTACCCAATGTATCTGATCCATAAATGTGTATAATAATAATTTGTATCACAACTACTTTGCCCGTAATCGCACATGAAGCGAAATCATAACATTCAACCACCTAAAAACAACGTAAAATCTAAGTTTCAAAAATCCTCCTGAACAAACTAAAATCGATAGAGGGCTGTACTTTTTAGAATTAATTACCCAATGTATCTGATCCATAAATGTGTATAATAATAATTTGTATCCCAACTATTTTGCTCGTAAACGCACATGAAGCGAAATAATAACATTCAACCACCGATAAACAAAGTAAAATCTAAGTTTCAAAAATCCTCCTGAACAAACTAAAATAGATAGAGGGCTGTACTTTTTAGAATTAATTACCCAATGTATCTGATCCATAAATGTGTATAATAATAATTTGTATCCCAACTACTTTGCCCGTAATCGCACATGAAGCGAAATCATAACATTCAACCACCTAAAAACAACGTAAAATCTAAGTTTCAAAAATCCTCCTGAACAAACTAAAATCGATAGAGGGCTGTACTTTTTAGAATTAATTACCCAATGTATCTGATCCATAAATGTGTATAATAATAACTTGTATCCCAACTACTTTGCTAGTAATCGCACATGAAGCGAAATAATAACATTCAACCACCGATAAACAACGTAAAATCTAAGTTTTAAAAAATCCTCCTGATCAAACTAAAATAGATAGAGGGCTGTACTTTTTAGAATTAATTACCCAATGTATCTGATCCATAAACGTGTATAATAATAATTTGTATCCCAACTACTTTGCTAGTAATCGCACATGAAGCGAAATAATAACATTCAACCACCGATAAACAACGTAAAATCAAAGTTTCAAAAATCCTCTTGAACAAACTAAAATAGATAGAGGGCTGTACTTTTTAGAATTAATTACCCAATGTATCTGATCCATAAATGTGTATAATAATAATTTGTATCCCAACACTTTGCCCGTAATCGCACATGAAGCGAAATCATAACATTCAACCACCTAAAAACAACGTAAAATCTAAGTTTCAAAAATCCTCCTGAACAAACTAAAATCGATAGAGGGTTGTACTTTTTAGAATTAATTACCCAATGTATCTGATCCATAAATGTGTATAATAATAATTTGTATCCAAAACTACTTTGCTAGTAATCGCACATGAAGCGAAATAATAACATTCAACCACCGATAAACAACGTAAAATCTAAGTTTCAAAAATCCTCCTGAACAAACTAAAATAGATAGAGGGCTGTACTTTTTAGAATTAATTACCCAATGTATCTGATCCATAAATGTGTATAATAATAATTTGTATCCCAACTACTTTGCCCGTAATCGCACATGAAGCGAAATCATAACATTCAACCACCTAAAAACAACGTAAAATCTAAGTTTCAAAAATCCTCCTGAACAAACTAAAATCGATAGAGAGCTGTACTTTTTAGAATTAATTACCCAATGTATCTGATCCATAAATGTGTATAATAATAATTTGTATCCCAACTACTTTGCTAGTAATCGCACATGAAGCGAAATAATAACATTCAACCACCGATAAACAACGTAAAATCTAAGTTTCAAAAATCCTCCTGAACAAACTAAAATAGATAGAGGGCTGTACTTTTTAGAATTAATTACCCAATGTATCTGATCCATAAAGGTGTATAATAATAATTTGTATCCCAACTACTTTGCTCGTAATCGCACATGAAGCGAAATAATAACATTCAACCACCGATAAACAACGTAAAATCTAAGTTTCAAAAATCCTCCCGAACAAACTAAAATCGATAGAGGGCTGTACTTTTTAGAATTAATTACCCAATGTATCTGATCCATAAATGTGTATAATAATAATTTGTATCCCAACTACTTTGCTAGTAACCGCACATGAAGCGAAATAATAACATTCAACCACCGATAAACAACGTAAAATCTAAATTTCAAAAATCCTCCTGACCAAACTAAAATAGATAGAGGGCTGTACTTTTTAGAATTAATTACCCAATGTATCTGATCCATAAATGTGTATAATAATAATTTGTATCACAACTACTTTGCCCGTAATCGCACATGAGGCGAAATCATAACATTCAACCACCTAAAAACAACGTAATATCTAAGTTTCAAAAATCCTCCTGAACAAACTAAAATCGATAGAGGGCTGTACTTTTTAGAATTAATTACCCAATGTATCTGATCCATAAATGTGTATAATAATAATTTGTATCCCAATTACTTTGCTCGTAAACGCACATGAAGCGAAATAATAACATTCAACCACTGATAAACAAAGTAAAATATAAGTTTCAAAAATCCTCCTGAACAAACTAAAATAGATAGAGGGCTGTACTTTTTAGAATTAATTACCCAATGTATCTGATCCAGAAACGTGTATAATAATAATTTGTACCCCAACTACTTTGCTCGTAATCGCACAGGAAGCGAAATAATAACATTCAACCACCGATAAACAACGTAAAATCTAAGTTTCAAAAATCCTCCTGAACAAACTAAAATAGATAGAGGGCTGTACTTTTTAGAATTAATTACCCAATGTGTCTGATCCATAAACGTGTATAATAATAATTTGTATCCCAATTACTTTGCTCGTAATCGCACATGAAGCGACATAATAACATTCAACCACCGATAAACAACGTAAAATCTAAGTTTCAAAAATCCTCCTGAACAAACTAAAATAGATAGAGGGCTGTACTTTTTAGAATTAATTACCCAATGTATCTGATCCATAAACGTGTATAATAATAATTTGTATCCCAACTACTTTGCTCGTAATCGCACATGAAGCGAAATAATAACATTCAACCACCGATAAACAGCAATGTAATAATAATATTTAATGATAGTTTTTATTATTTGATAAAAAGTTGACGGTTCTTTGATGCTGTTAAAAATAAAGTAGGTAAAAAGAAATCATATTAGGGATACTTTTCAAGAAATTTTTACTTGTAATTACCCAAATACCTAGTGGTAATGGCTCTTTGATTAAAGACAATATTAGTTTTTTAAAGGAATTAATTAATATCGAGGAATTAATTCCTCGATGCTGCCGATCACCAGGCATTTTTTGCATTTAGTCAGACGCATGATAACTGAGCGGTTGGCTTTTTCTGTATTCTCTTCTGTCCATCTTTCCTTTCGATAAATGATAAAGACGACAGACATTTTTACCCCAACACGATATAGATGGCATAAAGTTTCCGGTTATTGGCACACATGTTCTTCTTTCTTTTACGAGAACTATTCAATTACTTAACTTATTTTCGTCACAAAACGTCCTCACTATGTCTACATTCATGTTTACAAAGCATTTAGGCCTAATGGAGACAATTTAGCTCCAGAAAGAAAATAATATCTCAGCCTCAAACAATATGGATGAAGCTTTCTTTACTTAATATTCAATGCCTTGCTGTAAACCAATATTACCTTTTTTATACAGTACCATAATAAAACTTTCAATTTCGTTTGCTAGAGAATATCAAACGTTTTTACAAATGTCCTAGTTTCGATTGAAAGGGTCACCTTATGGAAAGTACCCCTAACTGGGGGGACAGATCTGTTCGAATCGAATTTCTTCGAATTTATTCACGTGAATTTTCGGGTCGGGCCCAATAGCCACCTGCTGAATTTTTCATCAAACGGACGTAGGCTTTGAAGTTAGAAAACTTTATTAACTACTCTATCGTTTGAAAGGCCTCCACGGGCTATAACAAAATTCATCAATCAATGATTTAATTTATAAACATAAAACATTTTAATCAAAGAAACAGAAAAAAATCCTTCGGTCTCATTAAGCTACATTAGTACACGTAGTCAGCTGTTCGTTGATATATTTGCAATGGGAATCTTTTGGATTGTCGAATAACCATGTATGTACAAGGTTCGTCTAAAACACATTGTATGTACCTACGCATTATCTTACACAGTTATGATAATAACATTTTTAGAATGTCGAAATGACTTTTTCTCCTAAATACACATACCGCGGCGCTGTCTGGAGCCGACAGTAACCGAAGTGGTTACTTAGGGTGACGAGCAGGCTTTACTTCAGACATTCAATAGAGATCGTTCAGGCATAGTGAATGGAAACACTTATAACAGGCAGTTGAAAGGAGTCTGGCCCGCGATTTTTTTCCATACATATCTCGAACCCCACTCAACCCTGCTCGCCCTCCAGCAAATATAACTGCGGATAAAGTGATAGATAGCCAATATAACCGTATAGCCCACGTGCAATTTCCAATTCTACCAACAAAAGGCACAAAAGGTGGGTTGTAGGTAAATACATAAAAAAAGGTACGATTTATTTTTCTGCGGTTGATGGGTAAACACTTTAGAAAAGGATTATGGTAGGAAAAATGTATTTTTGGATTTAATTATAAAACAGAATAGAACGAGAGTATAGTGTGCATTTTTTTGCAAACAAAAAGTTTGTAACTCGCTAAAATTCTCATTTATATTTACTGGACAGATTTCGATTTCAGATTTCTCATCTAGAAATCAGATATAATCTAAAAATATAGAAAACCGCACAAAGCAGTATTCCAATCGAAATTAGGAGATTACATAAAAATTCTACTATTGTATTAGACATCAATCAGGTTTGTGCCTAAAGAAGTACACTATTATTTTATTAAAAACACCATGTCAATTGTTAGGTTATCCATACTAGATGCCGAAGCTCATTACGGGTTTTGCAATTGTATTCAAATTACATTACGGAGAATCAAAATCCTGATGTACTATTTTGTTGATCGAAGAGGATTTCTAGACAAGAGATGTGATCATTAATTTTCATAATTTCCATGAACAGACAATAAAATCACCGAAATAAAATTTCTTGGTAACATTACTGGAAGAAGATATATCATATAAAGATTGTCAAGTCCCAGTATCATGGCCACCAAATTACTGCCCATGAAGGTGACAATCTTTGAAAGTATTTAGCTTTTCCTTAGAATGATACCAAAGAATACAGGCCCTCAAAAAGTTGTGTCGACAACTATGATATGTGGCGATATCTAGAAATTTTGACTGAAAATGTATAACCAAATTTATTACATAATTTCATAGTTAATCATGCTGAACAGGACTTCAATGCGGAATGTCCAACCAGCGTACGTTAATCGAATATTTACATGTCCAAACGGAATTTATACGTAAATATAATCTAGTGGTGCGCAATCAAACTAGCAATGGCAGCTAGGTTGTTTATGAGCACGAAACTGCACACTTAACCGACCCCAATTTACATAACAGTTGGCTACACTGTCAATGAAATACCTATCTGCACAGTATTATATTATGTACTGTCACGTAACGCAAATATGTCGTGCAATAAAAACCGCAAACTATAATAGGTTTTAGCGGTTAAATCATGATTTGAATGTAGGTGACAAATGGGAATTATTATTTTCTTTAAAGCGTAAGCATTGTATAACAGTATCTTAGACTTAGTGGTAAGGTAAACGACCCAAATTCAGTGTCCTAAATTCCGACATATTTCTGTTTAGCTGGATGAAATAAGAATAAAATAAGATAAAATTATTCCTATTGTTTAAACATCAGTTATAATACATTTTCAACTTTTGTTTCTAATTATAATAGAGAAGTCGTTTTTTTTGTGTGAAATTAACGTATAAATTTCATTTTTGAGATATCTGGCCTATATTATCTAATAAACCCACATTTGTTTAAACAAATGCAATTTCGTTAAACAGTCTTTTTTAAATTGGCATAAAATTATGTTTTTAGATCAGTCTACCATAATAATAAAACAATATGACTTTTTAATATTTCATCAAAATAGAGTACAGGGAACAGATTTCAGACAGCAACAAATCAATATTATCCTGAGCACATAGTGGTAGAAAATCAGAATAAGAAATGGAGCAAGAATATGAATATAATTTGTTGAAGTTAGTAAATTTAATATTTTAAAAAGAAATGTAACTCCCCATTTTCCGAAAAAAAGGATTACAAAAAATTTAAATTTTTTCGAATAAATGATATTGAAAACGAATAATATTGTATTATTTAAACAATGGAAATCATCCAAACATATAATTGATGTCACTTGAGAATAGCAGTTGGCAGGTCGATTTAAAAACAAAATTTAAGTGAATTGCTAACAACATCGGTTTAAACAAATGAAATTTTTTAAACAATGTGGTTTATTAGATATCTCAAACATGACAATATTTTGGAGACTGTGGCGAACTTAATAATAAAATTATAAACCCCTAACCACAACAAGTATTTTAGAAACCTAAATACGTATTTCAGCAACTAAGTCTCTCACCTTTTATTGCCAACTTGTTTATGAGCAGATTTGAAACCAATGTAAAGTCTATAGCACCATATTTCCCTAAGACTTGGGTTAGGTATGTCGACGATATTTTTGCCATTTTTGACACCAGGAAGTGCAGTATTCAAGATTTTCTTCTCGTTTTGAATTCTAAATTCAACACCATTAACTTTACTGTAGAACAAGAAGTTAACGGCCAACTTCCATTTTTAGATACTCTGGTAGTCAGGAATAGCAAAAATATAATAGAAATTGACGTGTATCGGAAAGATACTAACACAATCAGGTTTATCCCTCATGATTCGCAGCATCCTTTTCAACAAAAATTGTCTTTTATTAGTTGTTTAGTAAATAGGTTATTGAAATTTCCATTGTCCGCAGATAGATATCAGCAAGAATTATTGTTTATTAAGAATGTTGTCATACATAATGGTTACCCTGAGAAAATACTTGATAGAATGATTAAGAAGCAGAATCAAAAAATGTATGTAAATCAAATATCTACTTTAAATACTTTGTCTGTAGAAAAGAAGAAATATGTTAAAATACCGTTCGATTGTGCATATACAAGGGGTTTGAGAAGTATTTTTACATCACAAAATCTCTGTATAGCATATTCGACTCATAATAGCATAAAAAACCTTCTTGGAAACCCAAAGGATAAGGTAGATGTACTTGATAAATCTGGTATATATTGTATCAAATGTCATGACTGTGAAAAAGAATACGTAGGCCAGACTAGAAGGACAATTTTAACTAGGTTCAAAGAACATGTAGCTCATTTTAAATATAATCGTTTTGAAAAATCTAGTGTGGCTCAACATATTTTAGACACAGGTCATAAAGTAGTTGTAGATGACTTAAAACTTGTAAAAGCTATGTCAAATAATAGGGAACTAAACAGCTTGGAAAGTATCTTTATTCACTTGAATAGAGATAAATTAATAAATTCAGACAGGGGTCCTATACCTAGTTCACCATTGTTTGACCTGCTTTAATTAAAACATGTTTTTTACGCTTCAATGATAAAAATTCACTGAGGTGTGAAAAACAAATGGGTATATATAGGCTAATTTTTAACATGGACGTCACTTCCACTAGTGATGTGCTTGGACAATATCCAGTAAAGATACTATGAAGTGCTAATCTCTCTTTTCCTCTTTTTAGGTTCTACTGAAGATGGCAACTTAGTTGCTGAAATACGTATTTAGGTTTCTAAAATACTTGTTGTGGTTAGGGGTTTATAATTTTATTATCTCAAACATGAAATTTATAATTTAATTTCTCAAAAAAAGATGATTTTTCGGCCAGTATCCAAAAACATTGTAAATGAATAATTATCGATTGTTGAAACAATCGGTAATTTTTTAATGAATAATGCTACTGTAAGATAATAATTTTCCATTTCGAACTCAGAAAACAGAATTCAGTCTGATTTTCGAGAAAAACGAATTATTTAAAGAAATATTTATAAACATTCCACTAGACTGAAATGATTAGAAAGATCAATTATTTGAAGAATGTACATATTTTAATTTAAGGGTAATTTAAGGGTGGTATCAGGGTGGGTTGGGGAACGTCAAATTCATATTAAGTAATCTTAACTTTGTCCAAACCCCGAACAATTATTTGAAAATTACCAAAAAAATTCTACTTCCCATGCACTTTCCCATGTAAAGTGAAGCCTTTACTTTACATGGGAAAATGCAAAAGTAAACATAATTATTGGTGTCAGTACATACAATGCATGAGCCAAGTCATATTGTACTCAGAAACAACGAGAATCAAATGAAATGAAAATCAATGCAAATCAAAATCAAGAAAATCAATACAAATTAAAAACTAGTATAAAAATTATTACACCCAAATAAAGTAAATAGAAAGTGTTATTCTGTAACATTATTATCTAATCCTTGAAGAGAATATTTGTAGGACAATTTTTATTAGTTTCGTTGGAGTCAGTATCCCAGTGACATTTATTCGCAATACAAGAATTTACACAAGCTTAACACGAAACAAAGAAAACCGCCAGGTTTTCTTATTCTAAATGTAGTTTTATAGACAACGTTGCTTTAAACTTTTCCAAATAAAGTATCATTTTGTTCAAATTACTCTACTGCCTAGAACAGTTCAATTCAATTTAGTCCCACAAAATACGAGAGTAGTTTTCCACACGATTGTATCATGGGATCAAACCAATCCGACCGTATTTTACAATACCACTATTGAGTTTAGTGCAAACTAAATAGTTCGACCTGTGCCAATTAAATCCCAGGTGCGTAATTCGAAAGTTCAAAGCCGTTAGGCTCGATGGACGCTATGGGCAATTACTCGTTACCCTTGCGTCTCGGATGTCGTTGTTAAATTACGAACTGCTCATAGTTGAACGAATATTTCGGCAAAGCTTCCGCTAATCTACCAGAAAACCGATACTGCAACGTTCATACTGGCTCTGCTATTGACAAGCTAAATGATTGATTATAATTATCCATATTTGTTAAATTCGCATATGGCCATATAATCAGATTGCTGTTCATGTTTAGATAAGTTTCACGTTGATATGCATCATGGTCATCTATCTAATTACTGTGGTTATTTATATACAAGTGATCTACCACAGCTGGAAAAATGTTACAGGCGCCACTTTTGGAGATGACACGGCGAGATTTTTTACATATCTATAATGCCTTATGTTTTTTAAACCATTAGTTTTTTTATTTATTTGTGGGAAGGCAATTCATTTGTCTTAAAAAAAAAATTGTTTGTAATAATAATGATATTCATTTAGTTAAAAGAAACTAATAATCACAATAAATTTGGTTTCCTAAGTAATAAACTTATCAACTACTTAAAATTAGCCATAACATGAACCCGACATGATGTTTTAAAAATACTTAGCGAACTACTGTTTTTTATATCACTTGGCAGGGTATTAAACATCTTCAGTGCTTTATAATAAAATGAATTTTGTGTGCTGCTTTTTGTATATTTTGGTAATCTGAAGTGGTCCTTTTGCCGAGTATTGTATTCATGCTGCTGACTATTGTATGTTAAATAATTACTCATATAATTTGGGAGTTTATTATTTATGCATTTATATACCAACGTGAGTGCCTGATATACCGTTCCTTGTTTAACATTCAAAAAATTTAATTTACTCAGCGTGGACTCGACACTAGTTAACCTGGAGCTTTGTAATAAAATTCTGAGTGCCCGATTTTGTTGTAATTGAATCTTTTTAATGTCTTTGTCTGTACACAAAAATATTATACTGCTGCAATAGTAAAAATATGGTTCTATAATCGTATGGTACAAAGATATTCTAGCTTTTAATGTAAGTTTATTAGATATTCTTCCTAAGTAGCTAATCTTTCGACTCACCTTTTTAACTATATATTCCATATTACTCGCAAATTTCAAACTATTATCTAAAATAACACCTAGATATTTAAATTCGACCACTATCTCAACAACTGTGTTATCGATAACTATGTCTGGTGTAGGGTTTACCGAATTTCTATTTCCCATTACCATAGCTTTTGTTTTCAATACATTCAAACATAATTTATTTTCTTTATACCAATTTGATATCGATACTAGTTCGGAGTTTAATGTCGCGATTACATCTGGTAAGTTATCTCCTGCAATTGATATTAGTGTATCGTCTGCAAATAGGTGTATATCACAAGCTTTAACTTGTGAAGCAACATCGTTTATGTACAAATTAAATAAAACCGGTCCAAGAACAGAACCTTGTGGTACCCCTAACCTGTTTATTAATTCACTCGACTCATTTTCTCCAATCCTAACCTTCTGTCTCCTGTTTGTTAAATAGTTTTCAAACCATTTCAATTCTTTTCCTCTGATTCCGTAAGTTTCCAATTTTTGTAGTAACTTTTGACGACAAATTGTCTCGAAAGCTCTTTTCAAGTCTACAAAAACAGCAACTATCGTTTTACCGTCTTCTAATTCTCCTTTCCAATTTGCCAATACCAAATTTAGGGCCGTCTCGCATGAATGCTGAGCACGAAAACCTGACTGTTGGTCAGTAATAAATTGATTTTCATCCAAGTACTCACTGAGCTGTTGTTTAACAATAATTTCCAGTATTTGTTCTAGTTTTGGTAACATGTTAATAGGCCGAAACTCTTCGCATTTGGTGGTGTTCACAATTTTTTGTATTGGTATAATGGTACTTACTTTCCAAGAGTCAGGTACTATTCCTGTATTTAGTGACTCATTAATTACATATAGTGGAAAAAACTGATACCATCTTTTACGTTTTTGCTTGATATGCTTGATTAACACACAGGACAAGTTATTCTGGTTACTATCTCTAAATTAGTATTCAAAATTGTATATTTCCTTATTTAAAACTTATCAACAAACAATTATTATTTCTTATTTCTGTCGAATAAAAAAGTAGACAAATTCTTACTCATAAATACTCGTAATGCTTATATATCTGTATACCACCATCCGATATGTGCAATGTGGATATTGACCCCCATAATCAGTTGCAGTTGCCACTGAAAAACATCGAGAAGGCATTGACTGTAACAGCAATATGCAAATTAAATGTGCAAATGCGTGTTTACGATATTCATTTCAGACTTTTCCACACAGAACTGTTTCCACATTGCATACGCAGTATGCATATTATTACGTATGTAAGTACACTAGATGCTGGTTGAGTGCAATAGCTTGAAGCCAAACATGGAAACTCAATGTTTAATGCATCCATTGTATTGTGGGAACAACTGTGAACCCGCATAAGTTTCGTGTTTAACTGCAGTTTTGTCATGCATCGCAAAATTAATTCCGACCAAACTTTCAGTTACCAGTAATCATTGCGAGCACAGTCGAAGTTGTAGGCAAGTTTCTCGGTTCTTGATATCTTTATAATGTAGCAGATAACTCTGAGTGTTGCAAACTTTAACTAAAATACAGAGACAGGACGAGAATTTTCTGTTACTCTGTGTAGGATTTAAATATTCCTGACAAGAAAGAAATACTTCTGAAATTAGATCATTTTCAGTATAAGAAAAGTTGGTAATTGAATAGTGTTCTTGAAGTATTGTATGGCGTCTTTTTTCTGTAGAATTTCTAATATGAGTTTTAAAATAATACAGTCTGGTTATAATGTTGGTTGTCGTTTTTGTTTGCTTTGTCTCACATTCAAATCTGAATGCAGGCTCGTTGTTATCGTTTTTTTTTTCTTTCTGGTCGGATTTTAATTAAAAATGTTATCTTAATATTTTTTTCATCTCATGAAGTAAACAATAGTGCCACAATGGGGTTGCGAAAACAGCGTCACATGAAAACCTACGCGTTTCATTTACATATTAATATAATATGTCGGAGACATGTTACTGAAGTGACACATAGTAATTTTCGTTGCAACTAGGCGAAATAAAGAATTTCCACATTTAATCTTACGTATATACAGTATATACGTGTATATATAAGTACAGAATGTCTCACAAACCATAATGGAATGTATTATATAATTACATGTTATAGACAAGTATAAAAAAATACTGCCTTTTTTACTGCTTTTCTAAAAATATTGGTTTAGATATTTGGTTCATTTCTTAATTGGCTATGTGATGAAGATTTATTTTGCAAATATACTAATTACATATACACTGCTCAAAAAATTTAGGGGAACAGTGTTTCTAAACCTGTAACTTTTTAAAGAAAATTTAGATTTATTTATTTCTTAGATACTTCCAAGTTACACATAAAAATGTAAATAACGCAAAAGAAAAAGAAAAAAAAAGTCAAGTATGCTTTGAATTCACCTGAATACTATTGAACACGTGTGGGATCAGCTTGACCGATGTGTTCGCAAGCGCCCTAATCCATCACTAACCATACAGGAACTGACACAAGCGCTGATTGAGGAATGGGAATGTCCCCCAACGTGAGATATTCCAATATCCGGATATTTTAGCTGGAATTGTGCTATAATGACACGAACCCTTTATTTACCAGTACCATAACACTGTACTAAATAAATTATCTCCCTCACGGTTAACATCGCACGATAAGACTTCTCAAATCAGGTCCCCTGTTTCATACGTTAATTACAATGTCACGTCTAGCCCCCCAGAGAACGATAGGAATAATGATTATACTTGATTGTAAACCTCAATTGTCCCCCATAGTGTATAACAGCTTCGTCTCTGTAATTAGATACGACCGATTTTGATAATTGCTCTCGTGGTAGCTATTTTATAAAACCAGCAATCTCCCTAAATTATTACAACCCCCTGAAAACTGAAAATCAAATTTTCTGAATTTCAACCCTACGGAAAATACAAAAGTAGCACCTAACATATTCCAGTGGGTTTCAGCAACAAAAGAACCGCTTATTTATCTTTACAAAGCATTTTCTATGGGAAGGGATAAAAAGTTTCAGGCGTAAAGCTCGCCAGGATCTATCACTGCCAACATCTCAACCACAGAAAGAAAAATAAGCTTGTCAATTCTTAAAAATAGCCCTATACTACTCTTATAAGAGCTTACATCTCTGTGTTCGGATCAATTCCAACTCTTGTGACGTTGTTCGAGTAAGTTTACTAGTAAATCGCACAGGACACCTGCTGAATCTTTCATTCCCTGAAAAGGAGCGCTTTGAAGTTTGAACTCTCTCAGGAAAATGGTAAATGTCACGAAAATAAGTTTACTACTTTCTAACACTATCGGTAAACAAAATAAATATTCGTAATTTCTGTACCAAACTACTTTGTACGGTTTCAACATTCTGTGAGAAAATTCAGTAGACATTTATTTAATTACCAACCCCTATAGTCTACATATTGGTTAGGTATGTAAACACAGAGATCCAATTAGGTAGCGTTGTGCATACTTGAGTGCTGAAATCACGTTGAAACTTTGAATTTTTGTGATATGTTTGCTGTGTGCGGAGTAGATGCTGTATTATTCACTATAAAGTCGGAAGCAGGAATTTCTTCAACTTGTTTGCATAACGTAGGTTTGCCGAAGGCGGTGCAAGCTTATACAGAATATATGTTTTGAAATACCCTCCTAGGAACGCTTAAATTTGTGAATATCTTAACAGAAAACACTGCAGCATCCGTAGTGCACCTAATTAGGTATCAATACTCACATGTTGTGTATCAAAATGATAGGTAAATTATACATCGGGTATGTATGTCTCCTTTTTACTTTCGTAGTTATTCTTTATATATGTTATTGATTACTTTATTATAAAATAACAAACAATAATCCCTTGAACCGCAAGCTTGCTTTTGTGGCCAATTATAATGAAACTTTGTATGTAAAGCGTTTTTGTGACAATAATTATAAATTCGACGTCAGATTTAAAAATAATTTGCTTAATTTCTTAATGAGTCTTTAAATGAGTTGGTTCTCCCAGTTGAAGTTGCTTGATTTATTTATCACCAACACCAATACTTGTACTAAAATAAATCTGTCAAAACCAAATTTTTATTATGTTAATGTTGTCGAGAACAAATTCAAATTTGTCGGCTATTATAACCTAATTTTATACCTGCTGTTTCTCGCGAACTTTCGGCTTATCCATTTAGCAACAATTAGGTTTTTGCTGTCCGTACTAATCCGGTTTGGAACAGTTAATTATTTTCAACAAAATTTCGGCTATCTCATCAACGCAGTCATGACATTCCACACGAAAACAAAAAGGGTTTGAGGGTTTTAACGGTGAGATCGGTTTTAATAAATATTAACTTTGTAATTACACAAAGTATTCATAATTTAGAATTCGTAGCACGGTTACCAAGCCATGATGGAGTTAACAACTGAATTCCGCAGTATTATTTTAATGCTACTCAACTCTACTTTACGTAAATCCTGACAGATATCAAAATACGAAAAGTTTTAGTGAAATAAGTACCTTGCTTCAGAAGCGTAGTATTATTAGTTTGTCTATATTTAGCCTGATTTGAAATAATTGGATGTGTATTGTTCTAAGGAATAAATCATTTGTGGAAAAATTGTGAAAAAGGTGGGCGACGCTTTCAAACAACCGGTGGACACCCAGAGAATTCTCCGTCCTGTTATTTACGTTTCGAACTACTTCGGCATTGCCACGCGGTAAACAAGATTTGTAATTTAAATTGAAAATATAAACGAATCTGCAATGGAAAATTACTTCTTGATGCTTGTTTGGCAGAACTATTTTCGTAGTATCAACATGTTAAATTTCAAATATCAACCCAAATAACAGCGTTTCAATCCGTTTTATTTATAGTGGTCGCAGAATCCACTGTGAAACAAATTTTAAATAAAAGGAAAACTTTTACAATTGTTTCCAAACATTGTATTCGGGGACCAAATTTTAGAACCACTATTTATATTAATAGACACATGGAAAATATCGTTTACTTCAAATTAATATTGACCAAAAGAAATCTGGTGATTCAATAGAGACAAAAAGGTAAAATTAGTGATCCAAAATTTCAACTCGTAACAGTTCAAATTTTCCGAAGAAAAATTGTTACGTCTCAAACCAGTTAAACTACTACTGAAACCAATGTAGAAGGAATTGAAATTTCTGCACTTCCCATGCAAGTTAAAAGTTTCTATTTGAAGCACTTGGGAAAATATAATTTTACTGTCTGCGGATCTACTGGAGCGTCATAAAATATTATATGGAGTTTTTAACTACCTGCAAAATCCGAATAAACAGCAGAGAGAAAATGACACTGTCGCACATTCTATAAGGTTATGTGGGAAATATCAGTTTTCAGCGAAACTGTAAGGAATTGGGAAGGGGTGGCGGATTTCAGCCCAGAGGACGATTTTTCTTTTCTGAAGTACGGATGACAACCGAAAATAAAACTTTATATAGAAACTTCAAGATGCCATAACAATGGCTACTGCAGATATAAATCGGTTGGAAAAGTGTGGAAACACAAAAAAAGAGCGTTTAGAGGTTATAGAAAAAAAGAAATAGCTCTCTATTAAAATGGGGGATAGCGTCGATTATAGTTAGAAAAATGTTTTGATAAATTAATAAATATTCCACCGAGTTTATTTAGTATTTGAAACTCAAATCAAAGTGTTATAATATTCTTTTCTAATTCAAAATACTCATAATAAATATCTGTTATTGTTAAAATTGAAAATTAATTGATTATGTTCTACACTACCTACTAAGTAAAATAAAAACTTTTCAACTGATTAATATATCTTTACTATTCCTTCGTTTAATTTAAAAAAATAGTTGATATAAACATATTAATAGGTCAATTTTTAAATAAAATAAATCGAGATTTTGGGACTAATCCTGAAATTGGGTTTTTTTTTTTGATAAATCCTGAAATCAACATCCGAAAATTTGAAACCATAACTCTTAGTGCTTGTTTTATTACGCATCATGATGATTCTATTCTGCTATATTTAAATGTATTTAGCGATTCTTATTAATGATAATATAAACAATATTTCCTTTTATTACCCTAGTACGATGCTAATTTGTTCTACAAACCACATTTCGACATATTTAGACTCTATTAATGATTTACAGTATAAAAACTAGAAAAAATCGTAAAATTTTTATTCAAAGAACTAGGTATAATATACACAGAAAAAAAAACCACCAAACTTGACCTTTTTAAACTGCAATGTCTTTACAATGCCCTAGGAATTATTATCATTTGCGTCTCAAATGCAATTCAGGAAAATACCACGATTACGTATAATAACCAACACCATACTGCACATGTGTACCGCAAATTGGTACTGCGCTAGTAATAAGGTTCATAACCAGCTAGATTCTCCACAATTTGTATACAGAAACCGTTACATACAGCAATATTTCGCTATCTCCAGCACAGCAGCTGAATCCTACGATTTTATTGTAGCTTCTATCATATCAGGCCGGGCAAACAAACTGCCAGGATAATAAAAATCGTCCCACCAGTTCCCAGGATATAATTCTCACGAGCATGTCCAATATGTCGCGAACGTCACGGTCGTATTATGCAATATGGGTTATCTAATTTCTCTGAACAAAGGCTATTTTACACTACACTACTTTCGTATTTTTCTAAACGCATTTGTATAACTAGACAGGAGTTTTTAAGTAACAAGAGATCAGTATACTTGGCCCACTTCTTTATCTAATTGATGATAGCCAACTTATTACAATCTTCAATATTTTTCTGAAAACATGTCAGTGAAAATGATGTACGTAAATTAAACCAAAACAAAACAAAATGTCTCACGTTGGCTCTGTGGGCAGACCTAATAAATGCCTCCTAATAAATACGTCTGTGCTAAGAAAATAAAATAAGAACTATAACATAATAATTTTTTAGTGTCTACTATTATTTAGACCATTTTTCTGGTTACTAAAATGAAATTTATAAAACATATGTAAGTTGTGTAGTGTAAAAACAGCCTTAACACGACAATGAAAATTGTACGTACTACACCACGCTGTTGTCACACGGATACACAGAGTAATAAAGTGACAATTTAATTGAAAATAATGGCTAGCTTAGCTGATTCTGTAAGCTGAAGCTTAGCCCTAATTTGGGTTTATGAAGTCCAACGCCGCCTTCGCATTATTAGAGTGATTAAGTCACCATTAAGGGCGTGGATTTAAAGCAAAATTTAATGGTTACGATTTCGTTTAGTTTGGGAGGGGATCACGTTTAATTCGAATAAATATGTTACGAGGATATTTGGTATGCATAAGAGGAAACTGTGGTTGAACAAAATAGGGCCCACAATTGAAAATTATTACTCTAAGCCCTAAGGTGTAATCTAATAGATATTATCTATCAAAAATCTACGCAGGTACTTGTTTGGGAATTATTCTTCCCAAGACTGTTATATGATCCTGCTTGTTGTGAAATTGTAAATTTGCTTCATTTTGGTTTGTGTAAGAGAAGGAGAAAAGTGAAGAAATGATAATTTCGAAGGACATAAAAAGATAAATGACCATAACAAAAATATCAATATGTCACGTATTTATGTCACCAATAAAACTGACACACGATAACAAAACTGAATATTTGCAGGAAAGCAATAGGTGTACGTGTTGGAATCATAAAACTGGCACATCTGCTATATAAAAGAATAAATTGTACCAGTCGAATTTTACTATCTATTTAGACCATATGTTTCGAAACCTGTCATCTTAAGTTTTTAAATAGATTTTATGTTTTTAGTTATGATTTAATTATAAATTTCTATTAGCTTTTAAAATACTGTCAATAATGAATCAGACATGAGTTTTGATGCCAAAGTAGTTTTTCAAATTTTTAAATTCAAAATTGTTTGTTGTTTCTTTTTTGGTGATGTTTTATTTTCACAGAGAATACTCATAATATTATACGTAATTTATTTATATATTCCTACAGTTTATGGAATACAAATGTAACCAAAAGTACCCTAATTTACATTCAAAATTCGCCAACATAATATATATATATTTGAACTAAATTCAACTGTAATATCGTTGTGTAAACACCTAAACGGCCGTGTTAGCTGAGCCGCAGAAATTAAATTGGCCGCTGTTAAGCTGCATACTTTTTAAAAGCAATTTTAGGGTCGAGCCTGACCAAACAAAAAAAAGAATTTCCGGACTTTTTCCGTGTTTCCGTTTGTTCATGCCTGTGTAATTAAATTTGCTTCAAACAGACGTTTCCTGCAGTTGGCGTTATTACAAGATCATTCAACACCACGTGGCTTAAAACAACGTATAATGTGTAATGTGTAGACTAGGGTGGTTCAAACATGCATTGCAAGAATTTTTGTGATGATAGAAAGCCCCCAAATTGTTTCCAAATCCAAAGAAAGTGGAAACGTATTTTTTTTCTTCGAAATTTTGATTTTAATGGTGCCTATCAATGCATCAAATTTACATAAGAGAGCATGGGAAAAAAACATTTTCTGGTATTTTTTGAGTAATTTAGAGGACTTTCCAATGGCATTGACGCCCACAACACACCCCCACAGTGCCCTGAAAACTACCCTAAAATGAAAAATGTACATTCTTCAGAAAATTTACCCTTCTAATCACTTCATACTCTTTTTCTTCAAAAAGAAATTGAAGAAATCATTACTATAAGTCTAGTTGAATATTTATAAACATTTGTCAGGTAATTTCCATTTGTTTCAGTAATTCGCTTTTCTCGTAACTCCCTCGGTTTTCTCAGTTCTCACCACATTTTCTGAGTAAGAAATGGCAATTTATTATCTTAGAGTGACATTATCCATGAAACAAATTGTTCCTATTGTTTGAACCATCAATGATTATTATTTTTCAACTGTTGTTCTAATTATGGTAGAAGCCAGCATGAAATTTATAAGTTAATTTCTTAAAAAAGCTGAATTTTCCACCATAATTAGAAAAAAGTTGGAAATGAATAATAATTTGTTCGTTAAACAATAGGAGGATTTTTTAAATGAATAATGTCACTTTAAGATAATAAACTGCCATTTCGTACTCAGAAAACAGAATTCAGACGGATTTTCGAGAAAAATAATTATTTAAACAAATAAAATTTGTTTAAACAAATGGAAATTAATTGACAAATCTTTATAATCAACCCAATAGACTTATAATAATGATTTATATGAGAAAAAAGAGAAAGAAGTAATTAGAAGGGTAAATTTTGTGAAGAATCTACACTTTTTCATTTACGGGTAGTTTCAGGGCACTGTGGGGGTGGGTTGGGGGCAATAAATCCATATGTATGATAGGTCAAATTCTGCCTTGGAAAGTCCTCTACAAGTCCTATAATTTTAGTCTTAAGTCTTCCCAAACCCCGGACAATTATTCCAAAAATACCAAAAAATGTCTTTTCCCATGCATTTCTTATGTAAATTTGAGGCAACGACAGGCATCATTAAGAATAAAAATTTCGTGTCCACTTTTTTGGATTTGGAAACGATTTTGAAAGATCGTTGCTTTCTAAATAAAAATAACGAATTTAAACCACTCTAGTGTAGACATACAGGGTTACTACAAAAGATCTAGACACGTTTTAATATACAGTGTATTGCAGAAATAAACTTGAAGAAACAAGATAAATAATACAGCATAACACCGCAACTGCGCGCCGCGGTCGATCAAAGCTATTTCGCATACGAGTCATCACCGCTTTTATTTATTAATTACGCTAGTTAGTTAGACAATACTTTATTCTACAAAATATCTTCATTACATCCCCAGGTATATGCCCCTTCAAAGTTAGCAGCATAACCTTTATTCTGTAGTACATATTATGTAATATAAACTAAAACCCAATTAATGATTATTTGAAAGCAACACACAGCATCGCAAAAACTTTTTTCATAACAAACTTTCGTATACCAACATCTGGTTGGGATGCGAAGAGATTTTGAATGACGTTTCAATTATGTTACAACTGGAATTTTGACCGGTATATCACAGCCAGCAGAAGATCCATTTTAATTCGCATTTTGCTGTCGGTGTTATTCCCATTTTATAAAGGCACGTAGTAAAATTTTACTGTCGGAATCACGCCACCTGAGCGAGGTGTTGTCATGCCTACGATGACGCAGATAATAAAAGAATTTACGGTCTTGCTTGATATCTGTTATTGTAAAATATTGTCTAGTGTTATTTTTTTGTAAACGTATAACTGTTTGAATCATAATAATAGGTAGGGTGCCCAGTGGTCCTAGTCGCACATGAAGCGAAATAATAACATTCAACCACCGATAAACAACGTAAAATCTAAGTTTCAAAAATCCTCCTGAACAAACTAAAATAGATAGAGGGCTGTACTTTTTAGAATTAATTACCCAATGTATCTGATCCATAAACGTGTATAATAATTTGTATCCCAACAACTTTGCTCGTAATCGCACATGAAGCGAAATAATAACATTCAACCACCGATAAACAACGTAAAATCTAAGTTTCAAAAATCCTCCTGAACAAACTAAAATAGATAGAGGGCTGTAGTTTGTAGAATTAATTACCCAATGTATCTGATCCATAAATGTGTATAATAATAATTTGTATCCCAACTACTTTTCTCGTAATCGCACATGAAGCGAAATCATAACATTCAACCACCTAAAAACAACGTAAAATCTAAGTTTCAAAAATCCTCCTGAACAATCTTAAAGAGATAGAGGGCTGTACTTTTTAGAATTAATTACCCAATGTATCTGATCCATAAACGTGTATAATAATAATTTGTATCCCAACTACGTTGCTCGTAATCGCACATGAAGCGAAATCATAACATTCAACCACCTAAAAACAACGTAAAATCTAAGTTTCAGAAATCCTCCTGAACAAACTAAAATAGATAGAGGGCTGTACTTTTTAGAATTAATTACCCAATGTATCTGATCCATAAACGTGTATAATAATGATTTGGATCCCAACAACTTTGCTCGTAATCGCACATGAAGCGAAATAATAACATTCAACCACCGATAAACAACGTAAAATCTAAGCTTCAAAAATCCTCCTGAACAAACTAAAATAGATAGAGGGCTGTACGTTTTAGAATTAATTACCCAATGTATCTGATCCATAAATGTGTATAATAATAATTTGTATCCCAACTACTTTGCTCGTAATCGCACATGAAGCGAAATAATAACATTCAACCACCGATAAACAACGTAAAATCTAAGTTTCAAAAATCCTCCTGAACAAACTAAAATAGATAGAGGGCTGTACTTTTTAGAATTAATTACCCAATGTATCTGATCCATAAACGTGTATAATAATAATTTGTATCCCAACTACTTTGGTCGTAATCGCACATGAAGCGAAATAATAACATTCAACCACCGATAAACAACGTAAAATCTAAGTTTCAAAAATCCTCCTGAACAAACTAAAATAGATAGAGGGCTGTACTTTTGAGAATTAATTACCCAATGTATGTGATCCATAAACGCGTATAATAATAATTTGTATCCCAACTACTTTGCTCGTAATCGCACATGAAGCGACATAATAACATTCAACCACCGATAAACAACGTAAAATCTAAGTTTCAAAAATCCTCCTGAACAAACTAAAATAGATAGAGGGCTGTACTTTTTAGAATTAATTACCCAATCTATCTGATCCATAAACGCGTATAATAATAATTTGTATCCCAACTACTTTGCTCGTAATCGCACATGAAGCGAAATAATAACATTCAACCACCGATAAACAACGTAAAATCTAAGTTTCAAAAATCCTCCTGAACAAACTAAAATAGATAAAGGGCTGTACTTTTTAGAATTAATTACCCAGTGTATCTGATCCATAAACGTGTATAATAATAATTTCTATCCCAACTACTTTGCTCGTAACCGCACATGAAGCGAAATAATAACATTCAACCACCGATAAACAACGTAAAATCTAAGTTTCAAAAATCCTCCTGAACAAACTAAAATAGATAGAGGGCTGTACTTTTTAGAATTAATTACCCAATGTATCTGATCCATAAACGTGTATAATAATAATTTGTATCCCAACTACTTTGCTCGTAATCGCACATGAAGCGAAATAATAACATTCAACCACCGATAAACAACGTAAAATCTAAGCTTCAAAAATCCTCCTGAACAAACTAAAATAGATAGAGGGCTGTACTTTTTAGAATTAATTACCCAATGTATCTTGATCCATAAACGCGTATAATAATAATTTGTATCCCAACTACTTTGCTCGTAATCGCACATGAAGCGAAATAATAACATTCAACCACCGATAAACAACGTAAAATCTAAGTTTCAAAAATCCTCCTGAACAAACTAAAATAGATAAAGGGCTGTACTTTTTAGAATTAATTACCCAATGTATCTGATCCATAAACGTGTATAATCATAATTTGTATCCCAACTACTTTGCTCGTAACCGCACATGAAGCGAAATAATAACATTCAACCACCGATAAACAACGTAAAATCTAAGTTTCAAAAATCCTCCTGAACAAACTAAAATAGTTGGAGGGCTGTACTTTTTAGAATTAATTACCCAATGTATCTGATCCATAAACGTGTATAATAATAATTTGTATCCCAACTACTTTGCTCGTAATCGCACATGAAGCGAAATAATAACATTCAACCACCGATAAACAACGTAAAATCTAAGTTTCAAAAATCCTGCTGAACAAACTAAAATAGATAGAGGGCTGTACTTTTTAGAATTAATTACCCAATGTATCTGATCCATAAACGTGTATAATAATAATTTGTATCCCAACTACTTTGCTCGTAATCGCACATGAAGCGAAATAATAACATTCAACCACCGATAAACAACGTAAAATCTAAGTTTCAAAAATCCTCCTGAACAAACTAAAATAGATAGAGGGCTGTAATTTTTAGAATTAATTACCCAATGTATCTGATCCATAAACGTGTATAATAATAATTTGTATCCCAACTACTTTGCTCATCATCGCACATGAAGCGAAATAATAACATTCAACCACCGATAAACAATGTAAAATCTAATTTTCAAAATCCTCCTGAACAAACTAAAATAGATAGAGGGCTGTACTTTTTAGAATTAATTACCCAATGTATCTGATCCATAAACGCGTATAATAATAATTTGTATCCCAACTACTGTGCTCGTAATCGCACATGAAGCGAAATAATAACATTCAACAACCGATAAACAACGTAAAATCTAAGTTTCAAAAATCGTCCTGAACAAACTAAAATAAATTGAGGGCTGTACTTTTTAGAATTAATTACCCAATGTATCTGATCCATAAATGTGTAAAATAATAATTTGTATCCCAACTACTTTGCTCGTAATCGCACATGAAGCGAAATAATAACATTCAACCACCGATAAACAACGTAAAATCTAAGTTTCAAAAATCGTCCTGAACAAACTAAAATAAATTGAGGGCTGTACTTTTTAGAATTAATTACCCAATGTATCAGATCCATAAACGTGTATAATAATAATTTGTATCCCAACTACTTTGCTCGTAATCGCACATGAAGCGAAATAATAACATTCAACCACCGATAAACAACGTAAAATCTAAGTTTCAAAAATCCTCCTGAACAAACTAAAATAGATAGAGGGCTGTACTTTTTAGAATTAATTACCCAATGTATCTGATCCATAAACGAGTATAATAATAATTTGTATCCCAACTACTTTGCTCGTAATCGCACATGAAGCGAGGCAGCACAAGGAACCCACTGCAGCTTAAGTGCAGTTATATAATCACCTTTTTTCTATTACATTACATTCTATCAGTTAGAATATGTTAAAGAATAATAACTCTTTGTATTAACGTAAGGTAAACGTCCCAAACTCCGATATATTTCTGTTTAGTTAGGTAGTTAAAATAAGAAATCTACAACATAGCACTTCGACCAATTCGACCTCCTTTTACATCGCTACAGGATAACAGTAATTAATAAAATGAGAAAATAAGTGTAATACTCTTTTAACCACTATTATTTACAAATTTAGGGGTGTCGGAATTAGGTATACCTAAATATCGAACGTAACAAATGTACATGTAACAAAAATTTCTTAGCCTGTCTGAATGTCGTACGTTTACCGTAACAACTAAGTTGAGTCTGTGTTGGAGTCATGGCACGTTTCTTATTGTAACGTAGAGTTAATAGATTGAACTAATCTGACGAAAATTATCTTGAAACTACTCTCAGGCCTTTTCCCAAGGGAACATGGATAGCTACGCCTATGCATCATGATGAGATAGTAGTCTTTTTCGATTTCGTTGCGAAGTTCTGTGTTTGCGGCTTGTGGTGTTGTCTGGTGCAAAATGATCAATTTCTCTATTCTAATAACTGTTTTATTAAAATTAAAAGTAAGTACAAGTATTTAAAATTAAATTAACTAATTGAAATAAATAATATTGAGCATAAAAGATACATATCGACACTGATTAGTATTCACTCACCTAAAAAATGTTTCCTATGCAAACCCTGGCTTACACTATTTATTTTGTAATTGCAGTAGTATCTGCTATGAATACAAATGAACCCACATGATTGGTTAATGAGATATTCTTAAAACTGGATTTTTCTACGTTTCTTTATTGGAATCACAATCAAAAACAGAACTGGCCGCAAATTGGTTGTCAGAAATAGAATCTTCCTGGCTACCATATTTATTTTTGTCAGGCGTACGATAACTTTTGTTTTACAAACGGAGGACTATAAATGTTTTAAAAAAATAATAATGATAACTTAGTAATAGATGATTTTCAATGCAATGATGTTTACAAGAAACCTTTGAGATTGATTTGCGCTGAATATAAATGCGGAGTTAAAAGGGTTTTTCAAAAATGTTATTGGTTTGTGTTTTTTTTTTGTTTGCGACTGAACACAACGCCCAAGTAGAAACTTCCAAAGGGATCTCAAAGTAATCCTGGAACCTTTTACTTTTTTCTAATACAATGAATATTTGCTCAGAGCATTGATTTCACCAGGAAAAAAATCACAAGCTTTTGAAGATTATAATTTTGAGCACAACTCAAAAAGTACTAACCGAAAACCTTACGCGATTTGAAACTTTTGAGTGCGGATTTGTACACGGTGTAATCTCTCACTGAATGCAAGCATAAGTGGTAAATACCCTTTTGTGTAGAATTTTATAAACATCTTTCTGTACAGTAGATAAATACCTAATTTAGAGTCAGAAGTCTTCATAAATCCTCCATAAAACCTTCACAAAACATACAAAAAAACTTACCCATATGCCATCCGGTCCTCACGTTGCTATTTTTCGTAAATCCGCACAAATTCGTTATAAACCGTACGCAAGACATCACAAGTTACATTTAGTACGCTTCTACAAACTTTCACAAGATAATTCACCGTTTGTCCCGCAAAAATACCGATCAAAAATCGCGACGAAATTAGCATTTTTACTAGACACAGCACGTGAGTAAAAATGGCGGAGGAGACCCTAGCCATACCCACGGAACTTATACGGAGTGCCTTGGCAGTATATCTATATATGTTTTGCATTTGGACTAACGTAAGATGGCGCCACCACAATTTTACAACGTCAGAATAACCTTGGTAACGAACTAAAATATAATCAATAAAATGTGCGATTGTCGATACAAACAATGCAAACTGTCAAATTAGCAAGTGTAATTATTGATAGCTGTTATTTCTCTACAATGGCATTCATATTTCTAATTGGTAAGTTTACTTCTGAATATTTTTTTATAATAACGGTATAATTTAAATAATAAATTAATTAATAATTAAATAGTATCATGATATATGCTTTTTCATACTTCTTATAGTTGTGCAGGACTACGGAGGATATGAGATCTTCTAATAATCATACAATAATGTTAACTGAAAGTGCAACTACACAGTACACGTGTTTTATATTCTCTTACTAAAATGGTTAGCTACAACCAGAAGATATGCCCGAAATGCAGAATTACTTTCTGGCTGATGTTAGTATCATGTATCGGAAGAACTTAACAACATTTACTTACTACATAAGGTAACGTTCGTACATATTTAATGATGTTAATGGTATGTGTTATTGTTTTTATTGTAGACACTGCTGAGATGTTTCTTCAAAGGTTTTAATTAAAATACAATATAAGAAAGCAAAGAGGTCTGCAAGGAACCAAAATTTATGACTGGACAGCACTTGAAATAATGGACTGAAGAAGATAATAGATTCTCTGAAGAATATAACGATAATTTTCTGTGAAGGTACGCCAAAATTCATGACTGGATAACTTCACACCAAATAGAGCAGTGTCTAGAACTGTAATCATGAATTGATAGAAATTGTTCATTTTCCTCCAGCAAATCTACAAAACTAAGAACTAGGAATCTAACTGGAATGTCGCACCATTTCTTGTTTCCAGTTTGTGGAACTTCTGGATGGACCAAAATGATCGGATTTATGGTGTTCGTGAGATTGTACGACTGCCTGTTTACATTCGACTTTTCTATATTATTGTCAATTTATGAAGGTATCTACGTAAATTTTGAAAATATTCTGAAATACATTACTCATAGTAAAATTGTCGACAATAGTAAAATTACTATAGTAAATACTATGTATATCAGTGATTGCTTTTTCGATAGTTTACAATGAAGCAAAGTCTAGACATATTTCTGTGGTTTAGAACAATTTTCCCCTACCTAAAATGAATGATAAGTTTTTAAAAATAGGTATACATAGTGTTAGCGGGCATCGATAGATGAAACATAAGGTCCAAATTGTTTCTCTGTGTGGTTGCCTAGAGTAAGCTAAAAAATGGCTGTTGAGTACTAATAATATATGTAATATATAGTGTATGGTAAAACCAAACTTTCTACTGAGTAGGTACAAAGATTTTTGTAGGCCCATTTCAAATATTATATAATCAAACCTTACAAAATGTATTTTAACAGCAATGTTTCTTTTCAATAATGCTGATATAATATAATTATCCGATATGTATATTAGTAGTGTGTAACGAAAAAACGTTTTTTTCGAAATTCAAAATTACAAGATGATAAAAGGTTGTGCCTATGGATTCACATATACCACAACAAAATTTAGATGTTTTTTAATGAAAGATTCAGTGATTTTTCTTTGTCAAATAGTAAAATTTAACAATAAGGTGTGAAATTAACGTATACAAAAATCTATTACCTACTCTAATGCAACATTTGCCTGTAGATTATTTAGATTTGATAGAACTTCTAGAAAAATGCCATTTCATAAAATTTAAAAAATGTGCTTTAAAGTTGATAAAAGTTTATTTGTCCTTGTGCCTACGTGTGGCTTTGAAAAAGAAAAATAACTTAATATTTCATTAAAAAAAAGTTTTTAAGGAAAATTTAATCATTAGGCCTCCCTAAGGGACACCTAAATATTTTTCAATGTGGCCATTTTTTTGTGGTATATGTGAGTCCATAGACACAACATTTTATCAACTTGAATTTAGAAAAAAGGCGTTTTTTCGATACACCCGATCAATCTAAATGTTGGATTATTGTAATATACATATTTTTGTATATGTTAATTTCACACCGTTTGTTTCTATTTGAAAAAGTAAAATCACCTAATCTTTCATTAAAAAAATTCTAATTTTTAAAGAAAATTATAAACTTTTGGCCTCCTGCGAGCGACCTAAATATTTTTCAATTGGTCCATTTTTTTGTGGTATATGTGAGTCCATAGGCACAACATTTTATCAACTTGAAATTTAGAATTTTGAAATAAAACGATTTTTTTGATACGCCCTAATATAGTATATATAAAACCTCTTCAACTTTTCAAATTATTCCATTATATATTATGTAGATTACGTTTTGGTAAATAAGCATTATAATTCTATAAAGCTGCAAAAATTAATTGAAAAATGTTTTACAAATGCGAAAAACTAGTAAGAAAATTATCTTCAGGCGTGCCGAAGTTAAATTACCCCACGCAGTAAAATATTTAAAAAAAGGAACCGATTTTGCTCATTCACGAACTTATCCTTACTTTATAATAGATAAGCTTGTGTGCCAAATTTCAGATCAATAAGTTCAAAATTACGTCAGTTATCGTGTACGTCGTGTACACAGGCAGCCGGGCATTTGTGGCAAACTCAATACACCCCTCACCGCAGTAAATGTGGGGGGTACAATAAGTATAGCTAAATTATGTACTGTGCTTTTCATGATTGAACTTGATGCAGCGTCAATGAAAATGTAGTGAATTAGTTTATAAATCTTTATATGTATGTATTTGTAAACTGGCGTGTAAAAATAAATTTATTTAATTAAAATGGATTATTTTTGTAGATTTGCTATAATATAATCAATTATGTCTACACTGCATTAAATCTGTTGGGAACGAACAATGGGTTGCATAAGAACAGGTTAAATATATACGACTGTCTTGCATAATAAGTTGCATAACTACAGGCGTATAGTAAACTTCGTTGGGCTACCGTAAGAAGGCGCGCGTGTGTATTACCAAGATCTTAGCATGCTTGTTTCCTTTCTACGAAGTATTTTCTATGACCCTAGCGAGTTGTTGACATTGCCAGGCAACGGCACTGGTTACTCACCAGCCGCGGTAACATAGCTATAGCGACGGAGTGGGGGCCTGGACACTACAATAGTCAAAGCTATAGTAGATCTGGTGTTTATAACGTTAAATTACGTACATATTACTTATTGGAGTTTGTTTCGTATTATATGTATTAGTTGTATAGTGACGTTTTAAATGTTTTATGCGTGAGTTTCATGAATTGTGGTCTAATGTATACAAATCAGGGCCGGCCCTACACTACAAAACCCTTAAAATTAAAAGAAAACAGATTTACCCATAAAAAAAACATGACCAGAAAAATACTGTATACACTCATACAGATACAATATTTACGAATTTTTTATATTAAAAACACAAAGTTTGGAACTAAACTAATTCTTGATTTCAATAATAATGTCACTAAATTCAGCAAACATTACGACTACTAGTTTATCAGCCAATTTTTAAGCGTTAGTATTGGAGGAAACCATCTGTTAAGGCATTTCCCATATCTTTGCAATGGGCCAGTAATTCATTTTAACTTATAATATTTTCTTTAACTTTGTGGATATCGTATAAAAACTCTCTTTTGATTTTTGGATAGGTTCGTCTGCACTTCCATATGAAATTGTTTTATTTCGTGAATTTTTCAGGTTCTAAGATAACGTTGGCAAAACATTCACCCGATCTTAACTCTTTAAAAAAAAGTTAAGAAATATTTTATTTTAGCTTGACTATTATTGTCTGCAGTGCATTTTAAAATAAAGGAATAGCCAGAAGCCTGTTGTAGGTACATGATTTTATTTTAATATTCCTTTATTTACTAGATACAGGCAATATTTTTAGAGTTTTATGTTGTTGTAGTTCAATCGGTTTTTCCGCCGTTAAATTTTTCCGCCCTAGGCAGTTGTCTACCTTGCCTACCGCCTAGGGCAGAGCCTGACACAAATTAGAGCTGTGTTGATTGGAACTTGTAGTACAAAGTACAAATTACTTGTTACGGAATCCCTACTCTTTATTCACTATCCAACTATCTAACAATGAATTGATCTACGGTCGTTCGATGGAAAATCCGAAGTGACGTTCCATTAGCATTACTTATAGTCAACGTTTACGATAAAACAGGTAATGTAAAAAACGAGTTCAATATCCGCAACATATAAAAACATAAATATATCCGCACCTACATCACAAGCCGCGAACCTCTCTGCCCTTTAGTGTCAGGACCCAAATGTCTGTCTTATCGAATCCTTGCAATAAATCCTTACATGGAAATACAGTTATCGCCTACGAGCACGATTTCCCCTTTACTCACCCCCCTTCCTACTTAAGAGGGCTTACTGAGATGAAAAGGTGATTTATCGTGATAATACATCATCATACCCCAGAAGTCACTATCAGCAACTTTAGATTTACTTTACAGGTTTCTTGAAAGAGAACAAGGTTTTTCTATAAGCTAATGAGAACTATCAAATAAAAAAGTGGTGAAAATACTTGGCTAATTAGTTTTCGTACATTTTGCCCAGGAATAACAAACAGAACTAAGAAAGAAAATTGTTGCGTTATACGATAATAAATCGCAAATTAAAATGTAAGTAATCTTAAAATGTCAAAGTCGCAAACTTCTGCGAAGTTAGCTAATAAGCCAGCAGGTCTAGGTTCGAGTAGAACCTGTAAAATTAAAAACTATCCGACAAGGGAAGGACGTTAAGCTTCAATGGGAGCGCTGAAAATATCGGTATCATTTTTGCCTGCGCTAAGAACCTTTCAGACACCAATAGAGAAAAGTTACTTCCATAAGCACTGAAACTTTTCATTTATTTCTATGCCTTTAGAAACGACCTAGCTCAAAAATGATTATTACGGGGTGTATCCATTGTATTTGTATTAGGTATATGCAAATAATGGGAATGTGCAGCGATAAAACAACAAACATAAGTCGACACAAGGAAGGTCGGCTACAACCCAATATCTTGGAGAACCACTATAAAGGATTAAATTATATTGTATACCAGTAAGACATCATTCTAGAGAAATAAGAAAGGAAGCGAAAAAGGAACAGAATAAAATGCTGCGCCAAACAAAACACTAAACATTCCAGATGCAAGAAACATTAAAATACAGATGAGGGAGAGAAGGCAGACTGAAGTAGACTAAGGACTTATTTTATAATGTGTTTCATTAAAAATGGTAAAACACTTAATATTTACTTGAATGTTTATATTTGCTTTTTAATCCGTAATTAATTCACCATTATTTGAGAAGCTGAGAACACCACTCTATATCAACGATACGCCCTTTTTACCAACAAAAATTGCTTAATTTCACGTGAGTGATGCTGAAAAAGGCTCGTTACCTTGCTGCGACTAATTAGGAGCAAGCGGAGCTAACTCGGGGTGATCTGCACCCGTATTTCAGGCTTACACAAATGGGCTTGACGTGAGGCTGCTTGGAGAGTATATAAAAGGTAACGGTGGCTTTGCTAACACTACGGCTTCCGGTAATCATCAGCAGGATACATGCCAAACGCGTGGAACTTAAGGAATAGGGATATACGTGGCATGTACCGCAATGTATGATACCTCTGTCAGCGAGTTATTTTTATTCAACGTACGATAAACTCTGCGTCACGTGCTTGTGCAAAAGTCTACCACGTATATTTAAATATTACCCTATTACTTATATCATGGGGTGATTCACCTAGGAGGGCTGCTGAAACAGGAAGTGTCCTAAGGTTCTAATATTGCTAACTTAGTACGAACATGTGGATTAACATATATTGCGATTGGAAAGTGATGAATAATGGTCAATCTGTTCTGGGAGTCTACTCTTGTCATCTTTTTGAAGCGAATACGAGACTTCTCGAATGGTTAGGTGAGACGGAGTGGGGATATCAGTAGTTGCCCTCTGTTTGAAACGTTTCTATGAGCAAGTTTGCGTTTCGCTAAGAACAATAACGCACGCGCAACACCCATACGTTCTAAACACAAGGCAACCGCCGATATCTCCATTCCTTCTCACCTAACTATTCGAGAACTCTCGTATTCGCTTCAAAAAGATGACAAGAGTAGAACCCCTGGTTGGTTTTGGTGATCCCCTATTGTTCGAATTATTCAAACTGTACAATGCCCATGTGGGTTAATTATTAGTTAATTTTCGTCGTATTTTTCCCAATTTTTCCATCCATGTTCGAGTCTAGAGAGTGTGGCCATCTACAGTGTTCTCGAGAACTAGACGTCTTTAGACGAAGATAGTAATGGGCCTACTTCTTTCGACAATATTTCACAAAAAAACTTCTGTAACTCGCTAAAATTAACTTTTTTATTTACTGGACTGATTTCAAGAGCTCTAACCTACAAATCTGTAAAAACCTATAATCTGAAAATGTGGAAAACTTAGGAACAAGTTGAGAAGTATTCCAATCGAAATTATGAGATTACATAAAAATTCTACTATTATAGAAGACATCAATCAGGTTTGTGCCTAAAGAAGTATACTATTATTAAATTAAAAACCCCACGTCAATTGTTAGGTTAGCTAGCAGAATATACCTACAGTGTTGTTTTATCCGTTCCACTACCAGAAAATTCACGCTCCAACTATGGTATGATACAGAAGCACATTACGGGTTTTGTAATTGGATTCCAATTACATTCCGGAAAATCAAAATACTTTGCGTACTATTTTGTTGATCGAAGACGCTTTCTAGACAAGAGGTGTGATTATTAGTTTTCATAATTTGCAAATCCGCACAAACACACCCACATGAACATTCCATAATCCAAATAATTCTTCATGTAGATAAGTCATCGTACAGCTGACTACGGTGGCTCAACACAAGACCGAAATGAAAATTCAAAAAGAATTGTGATTGGTTCTAAAGACGTGGAAAATGAATATTTCTCAAGAACCGCGGGGTATGATGAGCCAGGATTTAAAAGTTTCTCATGTGTTTGATGTACCTAGTATTTATCTTGAATTGCCATGGTAATGAATGCATGCATCAATAGGAATAGAAAAAAATCTGATGTGGCCAGGCACATGACTTTATCATACAATATATAAAATTAATAGTTTAGCTGCATGAGAATCTATTTTATTGAGATAAATCGTAGGTATTGTCAAAGCATCAGCACTTGACACTACCTACACTACGTCATTAGAATAATAATTATTTCTGTCACAAGTGCCGAAAGTACGAAATAGCTCGACGAGCGGTGATGCGGCGCGTCACCGAAGGCGAAGCGTCGCCGTCGCACGTGAGCGACTCGCGCTATCTAATTCTTTGGGAGGAGTGACATCAACGTTTATTGTGTTGCTTTTTGAGAAACATGTATTTAAAAATAAATAAATAAAATATGGTTATATTCCTGTATAGGAAATGTTAGGTTGGTACCACTTTGACGAAACTTCAAGTTTAATTCAAATTCTGACAGATTTATATTTGTTCATGACATTGTAGATGTCACATCCGTACCAACATACTAAAATAAAACTACACTCATCGCTATACTTTATTTACAATTTTCTCAATTTATCGTTTTTAGAATTAGATATAAAGACAGGTTGATGTTTCTTATCAACAAACAATCAAATTGGAGATCTTATTTTATTTGAAATTTGTATTTTTTAATTTGCCGCACTAGAGCGGCAATGTTCCATAGCGGTTCTCCAACCTCTGATGAAATCAGCTGTTTTCTAGTGTGACAGCACAAAAAATATTTGTCAAAATCCTGGCTACTATGTAGTTTCATATCAATGCAGATGCGACCGATCTCGAGCAAATAGAATTTGCTCTTGCAGCTAAACTATTAAGTTTACCAAAAAATGTCATAGGCATAAATTATTCAAAATTTCCTCTACTTTAATTTATTATTTAACTATTTTGACGAAATTACAGAAATGGCGCCGCATTTGCAAAATCCTTGAAAAAGGCTTAGAATAAACTCCCTGTTCCTTTGGACCCTTTTGAACCAAAAGCTTTTCAGCTCTAAGTTAGGTCATGAAACTTCTAAATATGAACTTTCGTCCCGATGCCTTTAGTAGTTTCTCCGGAATCGTCGCCACAAAAATCGTTTACACACATACACACAGACACACACACACACAGACATTTTTTTGTACCTTGGTCAAAAATGTTCAGGGGACCCAAAAAGACCTATTTCCGCTAAAATCTCAATTTTTTTTTTTCGGCATGATTACAATACTTTAGCATACTGCGTATGATAAAGTAAAAAATAATATTGTAATATTGTAGACTAAAGTATACTAAATTAATAGTAAAACAAAAAGCATTGATATCTCTTACAATTCGCTTGAAAAGCTGTCTCTAGATTTCCACTAAACCAGGAGTTCTTAACCGGTGCTCCGCGAGCTTGTTGCAAGTGCTCCGCAAAATTATGAAAGCCGAAATTGTTGACTCATTTACCGTATGTGATTGAAATAATAATGTTTCTATTTGTATATTATTAACGTACAAAATATTCTCACTTCAACAAAACTAACAATTATAGTATATTATAATCCAAGAAAACACCCAAAATAAGCGATGGAGCAGGGCAGAAAGACCTAGGTCAATAGCCGAATAATCTTCGAACACCAAATGAAATTTATTAAATGAAACTAATTGTGTAATAAACCTGTACAAAGCTGGATGTTGGAATAAAGATTATTACTACTACTATAATACAAGTTTTAGAAGACACGGCAGTAGACAAGTAACTGCTAATATAAAGAATCTAGCCAAATTAACTAAATATTTGATAAACTAAGAAGGTTTCGAAAGTTTTATTATATTTAAATTTATATTATCGCGAACATGTCAGATGCTTGGAGGAACTATTACAATATATCAAATAGGTGACGGCATTTATAACCACCAGGTGATAGTTCACGAACAAAATTTTGTGGGGACAGAAAATCAAAACATACACACAGACAAAATGTGGAATTATGTGAATGCGGGCAAAAACAAAACTTTGGAAGCAATTCGGTACATCGAGAGTGCCTTTTCCCTCAAACACTCAAGAGTTGGTGTGTAGAAATAAATTCCAAAATTCTCATGTTCTACATTTATACAGAAATATATAGTTTTATAATTAATTAATATTAGTTATAAACTTTATTCGAGTAGGAATTCATTTTTTAATTCGGTAAAAAGTTAGAGCTTATAAAAATATCAATAATCCCGTATTTTAAACGGCTACAACCTCTTAAGGAATTGAAAAAACCAATAAGTCAATATGAACCTTTTTACTCGAAATGACATTTAGTTTTTAGAAGAAAATCTGTAAAAAGTTTTAGATATGAATTTTATCTTTTATCTTTCTTTGTTTGTTAACATTTCAAACGGCTGTAATTTCTTAAGGAATAGAAGAAACATAAGACCATATAAAACATTATACTCAGAATGATATTTGATTTTTATATTTTTATATATATTTTTTATATTTAATGTTATTTTATTTATATTTTATATTATTTATATATTTTTTCTTATATTTATATTTTTATATTTTTTCTAATTAATGTTATTTTGTAACTGTTAGTTAATAATCGTTTTAATTTTAAGTAAAAGTTACGTCAATGTTTTTGGTGCTCCGCGAATTTTTCGTATGATCAAAAGTGCTCCCTGACTTCAAAAAGGTTAAGAACCACTGCACTAAACAGACAAACAGCAACAAAAAAATTAGGAACTCAGCATTTTTCCACACAAAACCACCTACAAACAAACCTAAAACTGTCTCTTCTTATTTATTAGTCAGTATGAGAGAATACGAACTATAGAGTTATACGTTCTAGTGCAACTCGCCTGCGCAAAGTTTTTCGAAATATCCACTGTTCGGGCGCCGTTCTCGGACGCTGCGAGCTTATTCGGCGGTCTGCGACGTCCTTTGGCAGACGTGCGTCGCTGTACGGGGATTTTGCGATTTTCGATTACGCGACGCGACGCTTTCGAGATTTAGTCTGCCATGTGCTGAGCGCTGTACCAGAACTTTGTCGGGCGGCGCACAATAGCCAAACCCGCGAACAGCTGCTGATATATGAAAGCGACTGTGTAGTGTGAAATTTCGAAACTTACAATTAAGTTAACCGTTTCCTACCATATAGTGTGTTGCTACTCACTTTACATGGTGTTGTTGGTGTGCAAGTTTAACTGCTTTCGAGGAGATAGTTTATCAGGAAGTTGCCTTCGATGTCTAAGGTAGGTGGAGAATTTAAGTAATTGCTTTTATAGCTTAAGCTTACTCAATTTAACAAACAGATTTGTTTGTATAATTGTCAAATTTGGCTCAAATTTTGTTTTCAAAACGTATGAAAAATGTTAAAAGCTTGACATAATATAATAGATACTATTAGGTAGGTCATATAGATATTTATTAAAAAGATTTTCTATGCCTGTCCACGTATGCTTATGCTTAAGTATAAAATATCCATATCGTGAAAAAGAAAAAAGGGAAGGGCTCAAATCGGCCATATATTTGGATTAGACTGGGAGTAGATTTTATTTCGTAAAGCCTGGCCTCGTAATGTGACAGAGATTTTCCATATCCACCAGTGCAAAAAAAGTCTGTGTACAAAAATATAATATTGTGTTTATGATAATTTTTATCAAGCATAATATTGTGCTATTTATTATAATTAGTACCTTCTATGTTATACGTAATTTGAAATTAAAAGATGATCCATTTCTTATATTAGCTAACAACCACAATGAAGTTTAACTTTTTACTTTATCATACGCAGTAAGATAAAGTATTGTAATCATGCCGAAAAAAAAAATTGAGATTTTAGTGGAAATAGGTCTTTTTGGGTCCCCTGAACATTTTTGACCAAGGTACAAAAAAATGTCTGTGTGTGTGTGTGTGTGTGTGTGTGTGTGTGTATGTATGTCTGTGTGTAAACGATTTTTGTGGCGACGATTCCGGAGAAACTACTGAAGGTATCGGAACGAAAGTTCATATTTAGAAGTTTTGTTACCAAACTTAGAGCTGAAAAGCTTTTGGTTGAAAGGGGTCCAAAGGAACTGGTAGTTTATTCTAAGCCTTTTTGAAAGATTTTGCAAATGAGCCGCCATTTCTGTAATTTCGACAAAATAGTTAAATAATAAATTAAAGTAGAGGAAATTTTGAATAATTTATGCCTATGATATTTTTTGGTAAAATTAATAGTTTAGCTTTAAGAGCAAATTCTATTTGATCGAGATCGGTCGCATCTGCATTGATATGAAACTTCAACTTCAAAGTAGCCTGGATTTGACAAATATTTTTTTGTGCTGTCACCACAGAAATGTCTATGGCTGTCACACTCGAAAACAGCTGATTTCATCAGAGGTTGGAGAATCGCTATGGAACGTTGCCGCTCTACTGCGGCAAAGTAGAAAATATAAAATTCAAATAAAATAAGATCGCCAATTTGATTGTTTGTTGATAAGAAATATCAACCCGTTGTTATCTAATTGTAAAAACGATAATTGAGAAAATTGTAAATAAAGTATAGCGATGAGTATAGTTACGTTTTAGTATGTTGGTACGGATGTGACATCTACAGTGTCATGAACGAATATAAATCTGTCAGAATTTGATTTAGCTTTTTAAACTTGACGTTTCGTAGAAGTGGTATCAACCTAACATTTCCTATCCAGAAATATAACCATTTTTAATTTTTTGTAAGTACGTATTTCTCAAAAAGCAACACAAAAAACGTTGATGTCACTCCTGCCGAAAACTACATAGCGCGACTCGCTCACATGCGACGGCGACGCTTCGCCTACGGTGACGCGCCGCATCACCGGTCGCCGCGCTATTCCGTACTTTCGGCACTTGTGACATAAATAACTATTATTCTAATGACGTAGTGTAGGTAGTGTCAAGTGCTGATGCTTTGACAATACCTACGATTTATCTCAATAAAATAGATTCTCGTGCAGCTAAACTATTAATTTTATATATTGTATGATAAAGTCATGTGCCTGGCCACATCAGATTTTTTTATTCAAAATTACGAAAAAATGAGACAACAAATTGAATTTTGTCGATCGGTGTTATTTTTGTAAATTGAAAGAAAATACATACTATCGTGTTTTCACTGTTTTAGTTGAAGATTTTTTGACAAAACTTAGTTATTATTACAAATCATCACATAAATCATCAGATAAACCATCAGATGAAACTTCAGATAAATCATCAGATAAATGATCAGATAAAGCCCGATGAATAAAATGGATTGGTAGGTATATAACTAATATATTTGTTGGTAAAATAACTCGAGAATTTGTGGTGTGAAAAATTGAAATTAATTTTGCTGCGTTAAGGCTTCATTTCAATTCTGCTGCTGTTTGTAAGATGCAAATGTAAAAATATTTATTGAACTCTTGGGAAACCTAGAATCGGAAAGCACCCCCTGGTGGCAAACAGCGTGAAAGATTGTGCATTGCAATTTACTGGAAGCAGTAAGCTGTCGTTATGTTTTGTGATGTTATTCTTAGAATTGCGGAAAGCCTCTAGTCAGAAATCAATGGAAATTGCAACTTGAATAGGAACTGGGAAATTTTCCTTTTGCTGACTCGTAGTCACCAAATATTCTAACTTACATATTATATAAACTAGTTATCGTTGAAATGTATGTATTATTACGTCACATTTTGTGCTAGTTTCATTAGGTTATGGTTTTATGTGTGCGAATAACATTCTATTGGCCGGACATTACACGATCCTGAAGCACCAATCTTCATGTTTACCAATCGCTCTATGCGAGAAGCTCGACGCTATAAACTGATATTTATGATGTTGTAAAATTTGCGACAAAAGCTTTCAATTTCAATAAACTTTTATAGCTATTACGTATACAGTACTCGGTAACCCAAACATAATTTTATTACAAATTATCTTCTATTTTATTAGTATAGATCCTGGAGGATATATACAGGGCAAGTTATTAGTATCCCGGCAGTCGATAGATAATAAATCCTTTGAGAAAGAAAAAATATTTTATTACGTTATATATATACGTTATATATCTATATCTATATCTACGTAAAACTATTGTCATTTATACAGAAACTGCAGTTTCTATCATTCGTTTGCACTGGCACCTCGTGTGTACAAAATGCCGTGGTCAACGTTACGTGTATTTATGTTTTAAGGCTATTAATTGTCCCTGAAGAAGCTAAAATTTTTAGCGAAATATTAGATTTATTGAAAAAGTCAAACAAATACATCAAAAAACCAAATATGCAACAAAAACAAATTGATAGGCATCTTTAGATTCAGATTTTCATTCATAGCAAAAAAATCTTGTAAAATTAAAAACACTAAATGACCCACTTTCGCTTCACATTGTCAATATTACTCATACTATCATTTATCCAATATATTATTGGATTAATATATTATCAATTGAATCAATATATTATCCCAATTTTGTTTCTTAATATTCATAATATGATACACACTTAGAAAAAAAAAATTCCTGACTTTCCGTCACGCCTAAATGCAACACCCTGTATAAATGAAAATAATTTTACGTTATAGAAACTAATGACTCAAACAACTAATATAACTAATATACTAATAACTCACCCTGTATATAAAGTATTTACACCAATCTTTACAAATAAAAAGAACTTAGCACCCAATAAATTTAACTAGACTTTGAGTTAAAGTTAAAGTACACAAGCCTTAGTTTATTTAGAGTACCTCTCCTAATTACAAATATTTACAATATCATTTTTCAAGCTCAAAACGCGAATTTATTCAGAGAAGACCTCGAAAAATACGTCAACTGTGCCAAACGGTGCAACTGTAAATACAAGATCGGCCATATGGCTTCCGTCTCGGTTATTTTTTCTTTAACATCGCTGTTTACAGTACCGGCGAGCTGGGCAAAAAGTGAGTAAGGTCATGTTCAAACCGCGGCGAAGTTATACTATCGATTTGTGAATACCAGAGTTTCTCATTTATTTTACCTGCTTGTCCAGAGCGCATTCCAAACGTAAACAATATGAATGAAGTCAGAAGACAAACAACACTTCTTGAATGCCGGAGGAATTTTGTTGAGCAGTTTAGGAATTTCACAAACACGAATAAAGCGTATCCTGTTTTCGAAATACACTTCGGATTAGTAATCTTATTTTCGAATTGTACCAAATTCTTTATTGGCATTATACCAATTTGAAATTACAAAGCTACGTATTTGTGTGTGAGTCATTATTGACAAGACTTGTTGATGAGCTTCATAATAATATAAGTTTATTGTGGATGTGCCAATCAGGACGTCAAAATAAGAAACGAAAAAAGAATTTTAAGAGACATTTATAACGGATGAACCCAGTGTACACAATTAATTTGGTATAAAAATGGTATTTTGATCAAATAAAATTTCCTGTTCAAGTATTTTATAAAATTATGATGAAGATGGAGATGTGGATGTTTACTCCAAGTAAGTTAAGGCGTGGATTATCATTATTATTATTATCTTAAAATTCCATGTAAGCTAAACTATTTAAGAAGCTAATATTTTTCTTTCTTTTGAGATAAGGCCAAAACGTACAAAATAATTTAAAAAAATACTAATTTAGATGAAAAGTTATTCTTCATATCTGAAGTTATTCCGCGTTATAATTTGTGAAGGGAAATCCACGCTATATTTTGAGCGTTTCTGTACTTTTCAATTACGTTATACATCCGCCTATCCATTTACTAATTATGCTTTTTAATAGCGAATACTAAAAGCTAATATTTACTTGAGTTCTGCAGCTGAAAGAGCAAGCGCTTCAAAAGACTTTTCGCGAAACAACTTCCTAATTTCCACGGCGTAGAAGCTTACTTGCGTAGTGCGATAACAGTTGTTCTTTGCATTAAGTTTAATGATGATGATGCTGCAATTAATAGTTAGGAAAGTCGTTGAATAAGCTTGCAAAATAATACTTATTAAATTATTGAGTAAATAGCCTGAGTGAACAGTTTCAAATTTCAGTAAAGCTTTTTAATTGCGAATAATTTTAAAACTAAATGACATTTTTGCCAATTAATTTGTTATGTATGTAGCTATATTTCAATTTACTTTGTTTTGTTTTGTGTAAATAAAACGGTGGGTAATTTCGCCCTTTCACGTCGACTATTTGTTCAACTTTTCAATTCCATTCAATGCAAAATAATTATTTCGGTGGATTGAAAGTGCGAAGGATAATAGATTCCTATCCGATATGCAACTAATCGATTTTTGGTTAATATCGTTATATGGTGTCCTGTTCAACACCCAGTTAAATTTCACATAAAGGGTGGCGTAATTAGTTTACCACATCTACTGAATTCAATTCCACTAAATTCAGTATCGATGAATTGGCTCTTGTGTAACCAAAAAACTACAGGAACTATTACAATATGTAATTTACCAAAATAAACAGCATTTTCATGTGAATAGAAGCTATTCCATTTCTTCTATAACTTGACGATTTCATCAATTTTGTGATGAGTTAATTTCTTTCGTATAATAAGAAGTTTAAAGGACTGTGTTTTGTTTTATTGTTTTTATTAAACAAGTTAATAAAGGTGTGACATAAGTGGTACCGTGCGAAAGGAATGCAAAAAATTCGCGGCTGGCTGGAAAAGTTGGTAATAATGGGACGGAATCCCAATAGAAAATGTTAGGAACTTGTCAAGGAGGATATTAGATAATATAATCGATAGCCTGAAAACGAAACGAACTTTTTAGGAACTACAAAACTACGCCTTTGATACCTCATAACACTTTGTATACAGACAAATCTGGTTCAAAATGTAAAGAAATTGATAGCTGTAATATGCGTAAAGAAATGTCTTTTTAAATCGAAACAAAAATACTATTAACAAAAGTATTTATTTAATCTAAGATTATAACAATAATTTATACCTTGTTGAGACCAAGCGTCCATGTTGTTGGACACTTGGTACTTTATATCAAATACCAACTCCAGCACTACTGGTCCAAATCATCATTTTTACCACACTTTGGTAGAAATAATAAGTTTACATCGAACTAGAAAGCATCCTATATAGGTATGGTTCCTAAATCCGATGATCTATGGTCAACGGGCAATCGCTTATGTAAGCAAACGTGCTGGTATTATTGTTGGATGAACGTAGAATACCTGTATGTTTGCTTACAATCATTAGGTACAAATTGCTGGGAAAACATTTGGATAATGTAAACGTTTACGTTCTCTCTCGGCGATTATTATCGCATATTGCGTAAAAATAGACGAAGAACGCGACGGCCTTAGATATCACGAAATATTTATGAACTTTAGATAAATTCCGGCGCGCTATGCGAAAATAGACAGCCATTTTTATGAAAAATAAATATCGGCTGCAGTAAATAACACGCCTCCCGACAGATTTGACTTTATTGTATATATACCGAGCGTATTTTGATTGAAACAAATGATTTTATTAATATGCTTTCGTTCTGGCGAAGATGGATGTTATTCTTTTCGGCCAATTATTTGTGTTTTTATTAGGAAATCAGCAGATACGCTTCGTTGTAAAACTAATATTGCTGCACAGTTGAATGATGCTCTTACTAGAGATGTTATTTAACAGGGTGATTCAGTTTTGATGATTGATAGGTGAGGTTTTGTGAAAATATCACATTTCCAGAAAAAAAAAACGAAAATATTTTGTGTAATAAATAATAAAGATGTTTTTTATTTAGTGTAGCTTAGGTTGGAGATTTCATTTAGTTGATGAGTCCCAAATATGGCCTTAACGTATGTTGTATGTTGCTCTGCAAAATTTTAGACTACTGTCGACACTAAAAAATTGGCAAAAGCAAAACTACTTTATGTTGCAATTTAGAAATCAAGTGTTAAAGGTCATCTATAAAAATCACTTACAATAAGAATTTTATTAGAATTGCAATAAAATATAAAATGATCTTCGAAAATCTTGAATTGGCAATTCCAGTAATTTGGGAATTCCTACACAGATAGAAAAATTGCTTATTTCAAATAACTATGCATTGACTCATACAAATCTGTTGTTTTAATAGATACAAATAAATATTTTGTAAGTCAAAGCAAAAATATTTCTGTTTATTGTATACATATACATACATTTGTTTGAATTAAACTTTCTTTGGTGATTTCTTTAGTGCAAAGTAACCTCTTTTTAAATCAATACAAAAATATTATTTTAAAGAAAACGTAATTCTTGTTTATATCCAAATATATTTTTTGACAGAAATTAATATTTCAGATAAATTAATCTCTACAAACAAATAAACTAGAGTATTCAATGAAGTAAGTATGTTGGCGTCAAACAAATATGTTTTGACCCAAAAAATAAATTCAATATAGTTTATTTCTTAATAACAAGACACCTTTTCTATCTGTATATAAATTGTAATAAATATTTTTGAATCATTTACAGCAATTCTTTAAGTAGTGTACGGGCGCTTACGTATGAGAATAGAGCAACGAATACACCTATCCGCTTTTCATACACATACATTGTAGGCATTTCTTTGATAAATTGCTTATATAGTGAAGATTAAATACATACCATATTTGCAATAATTGAACGTTTTAATCCAATGTAATGTTGCTTTATGTATCTATAGCAATGCAACATTTCTGATAATATCGGATCAATTTAATGTGAAATGAAAAGTATAATGAAATTAGTAGGTAATGACGTCTGATTTCTTTTGGTCAAAAAGAACAGTAGAGATTTTAAAGTATCGAATACAGGGTGAAATTTTGGAACATCTTTTTTTGCTGTTTTTACTCAAAAAGGAGTTGAATTGGAAGTTTGCATAGATGAAAAAAAAACACGATTCCATTGCATAGGCACGAAAAGGCCAATTGCGAACTTGAGTTATCTTTAAAGATGGTGGAGAAACTATGGCCAACGTTTAGTTTTATTATGGGCGCCGTTTGATCTTAAAATTTTGCTTTTTCAGTGATTTGCAACTAAAAGCAACATCGTTTTTTATTGAACTAAAATGATGGCAGTTTGGTTCACTTGCCGGATGGTCTGGTCTTTGCTGTTTGTTTTTCATGTAAAAATAACATCTTCAAATAAAAAAAAGGAACAACACAATGTATGTTGTATGGCTGGCTTCAGGCTGATGTTGGAAGTGCTCTTAATTTAAACATGACATAAAAATAAAAAAGAAGAAGTGATGAGACATACTGAAAAACCGTTGATTCCAGCTCCAATTCAATCTTCGCAAAAACAAACAAAAGAACAATAACAAGTAACATACGTCTAAAATTTACAGCAAAACAACTATTGTTATACATCATAATTGAAACTGACGAACCGACCACCTAAAATGATAAATTCATAAACACCCACACAGTGTATAAAAGTTATCAATACTGCCTCATTCGTCGTTTTCTCGAACTTTTTCTGATGTCAGGTCTTAAAATTTTTATACTACCATGAAGCAAATAAACAGATTTGACGACATAAGACAAAAACAGTTCAATAATGGAAATTAAATTTGTTCAATTAATGATCATAATTGAGTAAACATTTATACCAAAATAATACATAATAACTACCCCTAACTTTTTGAAACGCCGTGTTTCTGTACAACAATATAGCGTGATCAGTATCACATATATTTTTTCACGATCTCACATATTAATATTAGTAGTTTCAAATATTTTAATAAGTAAAATCTGGTAACCCTAGGTGTAGTTGATATTAATATATCTGAAACTCGCAAATAATATACGGTAGGTCTGTGGATTCTAAAATAGATTGAATTTCCCGTAGTTTCTATTGATTGAAAGTTAGTTAGAGTAGTTAATGCACATTTAGACGGCACTCATACAATATGGATGAATGCAATTTGCAAATCACAGCAATGCAATCAATTTTCATTGATCAGGACGCAGCCAATTCAATTAGTCAGGTTTAAGGGTTAATTGCTGAAATAGACGGTACTGCAAACGTTTATCGTTTTGCAGATAATTGAATTCCTCCTCAAAATAATTTTTCAATATTATTGAAACATCACATGAAAAACGTACCTACTTCCATATTTTATCCTAATTGCAAATAAATAATTTTCACGCCTCAAAAGCGCTTGTCTCGACACAACCGAATCCCCTAGACCTTATTCTTGAATTAATTTATTATAATTAGATTAGAGTGCGTTCAAATGGAACGCAATCAAGCGTGTCCGAAATGCTGCCTAACACCCCACAATAGGCGTTAAATTGTGACAAATGCGTCACAGTTTTGGCTCAGCCTGGCGGTAGTTTTGACGGACCATTTCGTCGAATTGTTTTGCTGTTCATGTGACCTTAGCTTCACGATGTCCACTCTAAATTATCATAAATAGTCGATTAATATTACACACTTCATGCAGTCAGTTTTGGCATTTACGCCAACAATGTTTAGCCACATACTGTGTAGGACATTTAAGGTCCCAAATTCGCTGTCCTTATCAACCCACAATATTTTCTTATTCTACCAATGTAATTTGACTTCTCTTATAAAATATAATATAATCGACATAACTATTATCAATTTTCTTTAAAAAAAGAATAGCCAGATATCTTTAGAAGGAAATCTTTGTTTAAAACAAGTTAACATAGTAGCAATTTAGGGCGTTTATCTTATACCTGTTTTGCGCGAGTGTAAAATAAGAGGCCACAGATTCATCCAAAAGTTTTGAACGATCTTATGGGAGGAGATGTAAATAATACAACCACATAACAGTTACGGTGGAAAATTAGCTTGTTTACGGTACATTTGAGCTCTATTACGCGCAAACTTTCCGATTTCTGACGCTTAGAACTCTGGGGAAGTTTTCCCGTTAAGAGGTAGAACGCGAATTTTTCAACTCTTGTGTTTTACAGCGAGCTTCTTAAAAATGCAAATGAGTGAAGCATGGATTAGAATAATGGAGGCGTCTTGTACTTAATGCGGTCCATATTTCCGCCTTTCGTATGGAAATTACAACATTATGCAGCATCCGCATACGAATAAAAAATATCCCGCCATGAATACCAAAAATATTACGGAAGTCTACGTAAATATATGTGAGACGCAAAAATCCTTCTTGTCTACTGCTGATATAGTACGCCCTCGAGAGGATCTTGTAAATAAGACCGTAAATAAGGATATGAATCTGCGACAATATGAATCCACTTTATATGAAAACCCACTGACTTAATTCCTTAAACAGTTTTAATTTACCATTTTTATTTTATGGTAATCACTGTTTTCGGCATACGAGAGATTAATAAAAATAGGAGTTCGACCCTGTTCCGCTCAAGAAAATCGTCAACATCCTACCGCACTTGTGCTTAACTGGTCACAAAACACCGCCGCCGGCAAAATAGCGGTCTCCCTACACTCTGGCATTATTTGCTTTCAGTGATATTGACCTACGTTAGTCGTAGTCAGTCGTAGTCAGCTGTTCGTTGATTTATCTAAAATAAGAATAGTGGCAATAAATGAGTGATCGCTTGCAAAAGTCATTACAATACGTAATTACAGCAATTAACAGTCTTATAACCTATGCCCACAACACTAGATTGTTTAAAAAAATTACCAGAGAAAATGATGAAGATCTTAATTTTTAATCTTAAATCTAATCCGGGGTAATTCCTTTCATTTTAATGCAAATAATCTACAAGAGTAGAATAATTTATGTTTGACTTAAATATATGGTCAGTAGAGCCCGAATTTCAGGTTAGCAGTTTTTTGTTATCTGAAAGCTCGAGATTACGTCAAAGCTTTTAGTATCTATAAATGTCCCAGTACAATTCGTCTGTCACGATTACGGCCCTGAATTTCAGCCGTAACAGGCTGTAACACTATCAACAAAGCCATCTGCGTCGCAGTTTTGACCTTACACTGTTTAGGTAATTTATTGCCTCAAGGTTATCTGGTGTGAACTGGCAGTTCAGTGTTTCAGTAGGTTTGTTTTTGTATCGTATTGACACGTAATTTCAAGATAAAATAAATTTAGAACTTTGAAAAATATGTATCGTTATCGTTACCTGAGTTCCTCGCAAAAAGGTTGGACGGAATGCGCTGGAAACTTCGTTTCAGATAAGATAACGCTCGAATATGGTGGGAATCTTGCTGGTTTATGGGGGTCGTCCTTACGATATAGTCCCAACGAAAGACTCTCTTGTCTTACCTGAAAATGAGATAAAAAGTGTTTTACGGAGCTTAGAGGCGTGATAGTAAAAATGTTGCTGAAAGAAAATTTATTATTCGTTGCTACACTATAGTGGAGAAGGAGAAAAGATCCGTTGAATTTGATAAAAATAGATAAGATTCTTAGTTCCAAGGAAACGCCAATCTAGTGAAAAACTTACTGAAACTGAATACTTTTATTATATGTGCATAAAAGAATTTTGTTATTTGTCCTGTTTTCTTGCACTGCACAAAAATACGGCGTCCGACTTATCTGATCTTTTCATGGACTTCATCGCATACATCCGGTTTTAATAAAGGAAGTCTGTTTAATGATGTACTTTCAATAGCAGTATTCTAGAAATTCGTTTATAAAAGTTTATTAAATATTTGATTATAGTGGTAGGTATTCCAACAAAGTCGAAGGTTACCTACATTATATACAGGGTGAGGCATCAGAGTTTCAGTAGTGGTCAATACCTGCATTTAAATTTAGAGTTAGAAAACATATTTTCTACAATTGTCTACGAAACAATTTGCAAAATTTTGATGATTGATTATTATGCTACAACTCATAAAAATTAGAAAGCTGTATATGTTGGCGTTTTGTCGATTTTTCCAAATTAAGAAGAATTGGCGCTCTTTTTGCCCATGTAAATTTCACTCGTTTAACTATAGCAATTAATTACTCCGGAAATAATCGATAGATTTCAGCGAATTAAAAAGTAAAATCACCTGCGGAATGCTAGCTTTCAATGTGCATTTTTTTAAAATGATAGGGGTTAGTAGTTGACCCACAAAAGGCTATATTATGCAGATTCTTAGTTTTTGCAGATTTGCGAGAAAATCAACGTCAAAAAAGGGGACATAATATATAGCCACATGATGGCCACGATAGTACAAACAAAAGGGGAAGCCCACGTTCAAAACTGATTACTTAATAAGGTTGAATGAATTTATTTAACGATTTCCATGTCAGGTTCCTCAACCAACACAATCATTATATTTCTAATTAGGGCGGTCATTTTGGGTATCTACCCTATATTAACCCGGTGGTGCCCTAAACGGGTACACAGACGGCTGTAAAAGCGGTTTTTGGGCCCTTCCCTAATTAAGGACGTTTGAGATGGATCAAGTTTGATAACAGCGGCCACGCTGAATAATGTTTTAGCTGAACTTTTGTGGGTCTGTATATAAATATGGCAGGGCCGTAACGAGGGCGAGTTATTATTATATATTAATTTCCATTTTGTCGGCGTAAAATGGAATATTGCGGTTTGAACGCAATTCGGACAAACGATGCTCTAGCACCGCCCTACTGTAACCAACCGAGTCAGTGCGTTTGAAATAACACCCATTTGAATATTTTGCATGATTTGAGGAAGATATTGTTTTATTATGGAAATGCTTATGGTAGTGGCTGCTTGTGGATAATGTTGCAGAAATAATAATATGTAATGCACCAAAATAGAACAGAACTACATAATAGAAGGAAAAACTATAAATCTAGCATGAAAAGTGTTTTTTATTAACAAATTCCTTAGTCTAATGTCAAATCAACAAACCTGCTAAAATAAAGTTTAATGTTGACCGAAATCTGTCTGAATTTCAGACGTTGACCTTACATACAAAATTAAAAAATAAAAACGCCTATCTACACAAGAGATTCTAATTGCAACCTGAAGACAAATTCAAATCAATTCAGATCACTGCTTATCATTAATCCCATGAATTTTCAAACATATTCACATCCCTCCAATCAATATGAACCGGAGAGCACGCAATTGCTTTGCAATTTCAATGGAATACAACCTTGCATCGCAAGTTCATCAAAACCGGTCCCTAATAGATAATTCCGCGCCAAATCTGTTCCGAATCTATTGTTCTAAAACGTAGTAAACTTAGTTCTGCATATGATGCGCTGCGGGTACGAAAGTACTAAGGGAACAAGGCGTAATTCCGCGGACAAAAGGACGCAATATAATGGATATTATGTTGCGAGAAGATTTGCTCGAAGACAACCAACCATATCTTATTGCGTCGCGCAGCTTTTCCGCGACACAAAGGAAATAAAGGAAAAATAATGGGTCCTGAGTAACACTCTTTAACATTAATTCCGGAGAGCACTCTCCAAGCGCGCTCTCGCATCACATTCCTTTGACATTTCACGTTATTAAATTAAGGGTTATAAATTCCTCATTTGTACTTAAAGTTAAGCAACCGGTATGTTTAAATTTATTGAAAGCGTAACGGATTTTTGCCTGATATAACAGATTTATTGAATACTCGCTGATTTTACGAGCACATAAGTAAGGATATAAATCGCGAGCATAAAATGGTGCATGTAAACTAAACAATTTCCATTTTATATTAAATATTTTAAATGTATTTGTCAATGATGGCGAGGAGAACTGTCAGATAACTGTCATCCACGTAGGTTTTGACAGACTTTGACACTAGCGTTGTATAATGACAACAGTTCGTTCAAAAAACTCATTATTTGAACGAACTGTCATAATTGTACAATAGGGTGGTTCAAAAACGCATTACAAAAATTTTTGTGGTGATAGAAAGCAACGATCCCCCCTCCAAATCGTTTCCAAATCCAAAAAAAGTGGACACGTATTTCTTTTTTCTGCGAAACTTTGATTTTTAATGGTGCCTATCGATGCATCAATTTACAATTACTATGTTATAAGCTAATAAACTGTTTAAACAAATTCCATTTATTTTAAAAAAAATTTGCAATTCTCCTAACATTCTTTTTCTTAGATCGGTCTGGTCAACTGTTATTGTCAAGTGACATCATTTATATTTTGGGATTATTTCCATTGTTTAAATAATAAAATATTATTCAAATGCATAATGTGTTATATAGATAGTACGTAAATTTTAAAATAAATTAAAAATTACAGCTACAACCTGAATTTGAACCAGGGACCTGGGGCCTAGTTCAAATCATTATTAAGTAAAATGTTATTCGTTTGCAATATCATTTATTCGAAAAAATTAAATTGATATCGATACTTGACGACGTTGGCCAGAACAACGGTCTAAAAAAATATTTTAGGTGAATTGCAAAAAAATTGCAGTCGTAGATAAACTAAAAAACTCCACACAAATTATTTAATGCTTCTCTTTTTAGAATTATTCCGAATAAGTAGGTCGTTATGACCTCTACAAACACGACCATTTTAAGCTAGTATAATGAAATACAGTGTATTCAGAGGACCACAACGAGCTTGAACGACGTATTCCATTGTCGTCGCAATCTCATTAAAAACTTCATAGACAGGCGCAAAACTACCATTATCAACGTTGACTACATTAAGCCGAACGTAGTTTCCGGCTACGTTATACGAAACGTAGCCAACAAACTGGGTATTTAGTATTTACGGTCTAGTTACGATACGACGGAAAATGAGAAGTCCTTAAAAGAGTTTACGCCTACGGTTGACAGGATAGTAATTGAAAACGAGTCTAGCCTTTTCGCACCCGAATATTTTGCCTGAAATGGCTAATATTGCGCACCGAGTACGTTAATTTGCCTATTAATTTGAGTTAATTTGCGAAATAATTAGTTGCTTTTGAATTGTATGTTTATTTGAAGCGTATAAACGCAAAAGCACACATTTGAGATATAACTAGTTTTGAGTAAAACGCCAAAAACTTACCATTATACCTTAAAAGCGTACAAATCAACTTGCAATTTTGATAGAAATTGTCTACTTGTTATTTTAATTACAAATAGGTTCATGTAGTTAATCTAGAACACGTGTTGTACAACATGATCACGCGATTGAAGAATTGCAACCTGATTCTTCCAAAGACAAATATCTACTTTTGCACTCATTTTATTTCAAAATCTCAAAAGTTTGCTTTTGCATCTATTCGCTTTATTTGTTAGTTTACCTATTTCTGAGTTATTTGGTTACACAGCGTGTATAATTTAACTTTACATTTAATAAATCGGAATCTGTAATATAAAATTTACTTTAGGAATTTCATTTAAGTTAAGAAATTAGTTTAGGTGAACTATATTAAAACTGCAAATGAAACGTCAATGTTTCAAACGAGAACTTTTGCTGAACTATGATTGCCAACAAAGTTAAGAACTAATCGGAAAGGTTATGATTTAGTCGTCAAACTCTCGGCATACATTTTAACCGTTTCAGTTTCACGAAGTGTTGAAGTTTGGTATTTCTACCGACCATCGATCAAACCGCTGAAACTAGAGCTATATGTGGAACAGCTGATTGCAATCAGCAAATAGCGAATCCGCCTCACCGCCAATTGAGTTCTATTTCTATTTTTATTTCGACGATATTACTCGATATCGCATTTCTGCCATATCCGGACAGACCGTATGGACATTCTGAATGATTAATTAGTTCGGTATGTACCATTTGTCACGCTTGATTCGATGAAGATAAATATACTGGGAAATATTTTTTTTGTTTTTTTTTGTTGATCATGAAAATATTGTTGAAAGATTCTTTACGATATTTTCCGATAATCCAACCAGCTAACACCAAACTATTTAAATTTACAGTAGAGCAAAAAGGTTTGAGATTTATAAAAAAAAGATTTCAACTATAAATTTTTATTATAATTTTGCGTATTCTAATCGATGGATAATTTTTATATCAAGTAAGTAATAATTAACTTTTTCTTGAAACTATACCCAACACTTATTAATATATTAACTAACGTAGTAATACAATAAACATTGCAATATTTATATGGTATTAATACATGATTATTTAATTTGCTTTGTGATTATTTAAAAAAAAAGATGGTAAGTATTTTATAATATGGTAATAACTTATTCAACATGAAACAAAATATTATTGAAAATTATCTTTTTTGTTATTTAAGGAATCAAGTAAACAATGTTGTAGTACGCCCAGTATATTATTGTATTAATATTAGCAAATTGGATTGTGCAATTAGCATTTAGCAAAATTCGTAAACATTTGGTATGCAGACATTGTACATCTGGATTTTCAAACACGTTTCCAGTGTTTGTTTCACCGTTGCACGTTTCCACCGCTGCAAGACAAAAACTTGTTATTTTGTGACCGTGAAATAACTTCTACGTCGCATTTTGTTGGAATATTTCGAGGAAATATGCCGTCAATGCCCGGCGAAGAAATACTTTTTTGTTCTTGCAAAAATTGTGTTCGGGTTAGTAAGTTAATACCTTTTAGTTTCGACAAGAAAATATTATCAATATAGATAATATTAGATTAAAACATTCTGCTATTACAACTATGGTATTATTTTCAATCTTTACAATATAAGTAATTCGCGTTTTAAATAAATATTTGAATTGACTAAATACTGGACTAAATATTACTGAAGAATTGTTGAGTATTTAATCTAGTTGGCAAACATGTGGCTTCCAAAAAGTGAAAATAGTTTGTTTTTGAAATTATGGTTATTTTGGGGCAGTATTAAAAATCCAAAATTTGCACTCCACTGCTAAAAAGGCGTTTTCTTAAATCTCGTTTCCACCTCATTATAGAGCAAATGTGCAAATCTGTAGGACATAGTAATTTTGTACCATTTTTGTACATAACTTTCTATCTTTTTAGATTTATAGTGTAAGAGCTATGGCATAGGAAAGCGGAGCTTATACAGCTGTTAAGTTAAGAGTCGTTAAATTATATCATCAGGTTTGTCCGATATTAAATATAAAGAACAAAAGATTATAATGTTATTATTATACTGTATGTCCGTATAATTCTTTTCAATTGGGTAAAACATATTTGGTTATAACAAATATTAAAAATCATGGTCAATTCAAATTTCCTGAGGAAACAACATTATTTCATAACTTGTAAACTATTAATGAAATGGTAAGAAATTTAATTTAAAATATTTCAACTTTTTATAAAGGCACTTTTGCTCTGAAAGGCGGTAATATTCGCTAGTCATGGTCAGAAATATTCGAAACTAAAATAAACTGGTAGCTTTTCCAAAATACAGGAGCTATCCAAAATTTGTAAGACAAGCAAAATTAGGATTTTTTATTACACCTTTAAAGTTTATTTTAGGTTTTTAGAACAAAGATACGGTCACAGTTTCGACAAAAAAGTCTGCTTCTAAAAAGAATCATGTAGCTTACATTGGCTTATTTACCAAACCAACACAAAAATTTACCTAAAAAAAAGAATAATCAAGAACAAGCAACATCAGAAGCAGTGATCACAAAGACACTTAAAATTTCATAAATTCATTAATTTAAAAGATCTTTTTTAATTGTCTTTGCATTATTTTATAATAAAAATATATAAAAAAATAAAATCACATCGGTGTCTTTCTTTTTTTGACACCGATGTGTAAGAATGTATAAAGGTAAAACTCAATAAGTACAGAATTCAAAGTTTCTCTGTGATGTGAAATACAATAGTTACACACATACATAATACATAGTATTTAAATTTTAAATTATCTAAAATGTATAGCAAGTATATTTGCACAGAAGTGTATAAATTTTTGTTTAATTCCAATTTCTTTCTAATCTCAATAGTAATAAAATGTCACTTAGTGACCTTTACCGTTAACCAGACGATATACAGCTTTCGCAGGCTTAAGTTTAGCAATAAATCGCGAATAAAGCCCTGAAGACGCCGGCGCCGGCGTCGCTACGTGTGGAGAATATACTCAAGGGAAAACGGTTGTCTGCTGAATTGATTTCATCGTAATTAATTAAATCTCGTCTATGTCAGCACTATCGACTTCGTCTGAACCTTTATTATCCTTCATTATTTATCCTGTCTGCCTATGAAGACTATATATCACTATATAGAGAAAAAAATTGATAATAAAATGAACCTTACTTCACGGACAGCAGATTACATAGATCATGCATCGCGAGACACATGCCAACCTTTGTACCATTATTTAAATTAATGGGATAAACTTTTGGGAACAAACCACCCTCAAAATCCGGTAGCCCGGAGCGGCTAGCTTGTATTTCTTAGTGACAAAAAGGGGGAAACACCGAGAAACCGACCGATATAACTTTACCTACATAATCACCTCTCCGGGTGCGTTATTTAAATATCGTATTTCACCAAAATCGACTACAACAGGGCTATTCCAACCTAGGGTTGGTAATATTTACCAACACTGTCGTAAATTGTACTTAGCACAACCCCCATATCCAGAATTCACTTCACACCTGAGTATTTAGCTACTTTAAAGCCTTTAAAACAACGTAACAGGGTCTTAGCTTAATATTTCATGGTAAATAAAGTTTTGTTCCACTAAATTTGAGATATTTGGATAAATCAAAAAACAAAATTATCAGAATATATGACTGTTCGTAATAGAGAATTAAATAAAAAATTATTAATAGGATAAGTTAGGTTAATTAAATACGATATAACAATCACTGACGTAACTACACTGTATTTGCAGTGCAACCATACAAAATATTTGGAATTAGTCGAGAACGGTGATTATTCCGACAAAGCTCGACTAGTAAATAATTGAACCTCGAATTCGGGTTTACTGCAACAATTTGTAGTTTAATTTGTTTTAGTGCGTGGCGCAATTGCCTAAAGGTATGTTTAACAAAATGTAATTTAGTTCTCGACCTGTTAATGTGTCAACAAACCACCAATCTGTATTGGGGTGGACACAGCATACACGTCAATACGATAAACAACAACATTAGTCTGCGATTCCATAAGAGCACATCGTAGTTTTTCGCCCTAGATTTATAGAACATTTGGTATAATTGTCGGCTTTATGTAGAGCAATTGCCGATCGGGAGCTCTCCCAGTTGAGCTACCTGAGCTGTGAAAATTTTTATACTTGCATGCAGAGAAATGAACGCATCTAAAATATAAGTCAACTTTAAAGCTTATTTAAGTCTAATTGAAGGCTATTTCCTCAACAGCACTGTAATATTTTTTGTTGAAATTTCGTGAATAATTTGTGTTGTTGAGTAATACCCTTCAATTAATCACAACACTCATAGAAATTGAACAACTTTGCACGCAAGTGAAAATATATAGAATACAAGACTACAAAAAGCAGACACAAGCCAAGAATTACGACATTTCCTAATAAATACTGATGTGTCAATTTGATGAATGGGACCTTAACAAAGAAATAAAGCAATAAAACTTGGAAACACTTGGACGCTTTTTACGACGGGCGAGCGAAAAGGCAACATTTACTTCGACTAGGACGTTTATCGCTTGTTCTGTCTTTTATTGCCATCCTGCAACATGCAAATTGCCGGTAATAAAGGTGTTTCGGAGATTGGAGCTTTGCCATCTTTAAACTGACGAACGAATTCTAACTCAGTGCGCTCTGAATTCGGTGAACGTTTTATTGGTATAGCTGTCAGAATGTTGAAGACAAGGGGGGAAAAAATAATCGTTACGGAAATCCAATTTGCTTTACTACCTTCGGAGAAAGCGTTAGCGTTTTATAGACAATAAAGATTTGTGAAAACAAGAAGGCAATCAATATTGAGAGGTGACGAGTAATTTGATATTATTATAAGTGGAACCTTGGTGGTTCTGTGCTTGTCAACGCACACATTAGTTAGGGATAGACTGACGTGCATTTGAAACTGAAATATGTTTTGTAAAGCACTTAAAAACTCCATGCAAACTAAAAATTGCTCACACATAATTTACTTTTTGTTCTTACCAAACATTTAGTTACCAAATATTTGAAACTTGAACTTATATATTTGTAAGTAAATACAATTTCCTTTATTAAAAGTATCTTGTTGTCGCCACAAAGTCTGTGATGTTAAAAATACGAATTGGACCAATAGTTCAACAGAGCTAGAACTTTTAATTATGGTAATGAAAATGGACCAACACATGTAGTTTGGTCGCTGCAAGCAATTCCGTTTTTATTGGGTAGAGGTAAATTTATTAGCACTACGTTTTAGCACTTGTTGTTCAATCAACTGAGAGACTTAGGTAATTACTTAATCTCTAGGGAAATCGCCTAAATGGATAAACGAAAACTTTCAGTAGATAGTGTAATTCCTACACACAGATAACGCTGTCATTTGCAATAATACTTATGTATACAGGTGTTTCAGAAATAACGGATTCTTAAGAGAATTAATTAAAATAGACGGAGTCCGTCCCTGCTCAGTGCAAGATAATCGTCAACACTCCACCACAGTTGTGGTGCAACTGGTGACACATCAACGCGGCCGCCAACATGTCGGTCCCCTGAACCTTTTCTTGAACTTTTCAGCTCAACAAACTAATCAAATATTCGCAAGGGGCCATCCTTTCAGCTCATGAAGATAAACAAATAAGCAAAGGACTAATTTTTCAGCTCAAAGATAAATAAATATTAACAAAGGGCAGACGTTTCATCTCTAATCACAATAAACCTCAAGAAGATAAAAATATTAGCAAAATAAGCTCAATATAGCTCAACAAAATAAATTATCTACCACGCCAGTACAGGACTGACACAAACAAATATGTATTCGCATAAAGCTGGCCTTTCAGCCAAACAAAATAAATTAACATTTGAGTAAAGAGCTGACCTTTACCTCGACAAGATAAACAAATATTCGCGAAGGACTAACCTCAACAAGATAAAAATATTAGCAAAGGCTATCCTTTCAGCTCATACCTAATAAAATATATTAATATTATTCATTGTTTTTACGTAGGTAGATAAACAAGTTGCTTCAGTACGAGATGAACTCCCGCGATCTATTGATAGATTTACAAGAGGCAAAATTTTTAGATAATAAGTCTACAAATTTTCCATGATTTATTTTCATCAAGCAATTCAGCCATACTGTGCGTTTTTATAATAAACTCTGCAAATATGAAAAGTCGGGTCAGGAAATTTATTTTCTTGATGCCTTCATATTGAAAAGTTAAACGGTGACATAAAAAATTAAAAAGGTTTTTAACGTATATGTTTTTATCAGTTAACAAGAAGACAATCAACTTTGGAACAAACACTACCTATGTTAGACATAGTTTAAAATTATCTAAACTCAAAGCAAAATCGTAAATTCACCACTTTGAATCTCTATAACGACACGTTTGTGTGACTTCCATATTTTACTAAAGAGGAGGTTATAATATCAGGTTACATCTTTGGATTTTCCGTGCGAATACTGGAAAAGAAAACAAAGGAACGTCAATGGTCGGGAAGGCGTAACGCGGAGAAAATTGAAAGGTCGGCGGTAAGCCTGTTTAGCAAATAAAATGAAAATGATCTCTCGAGCTAAGTTTATATAAAAAGAGGGTTCGGAGTTTTCCCTCTTAAGGACCTAGTAAGGGGAATGACAATTCTTTTGGAAAGGTCTCGGGATTTTCTATAAGCTAGCGGTCATCGTTAATCGAAACGAAAAGGAGACAATTAAATCCGATCGTTAAACTTAATGTTTGTTTTTTTTGCAAGACGAAATTTGCATTCAAGATTTATGGTTCTTATTTAGGGAAATTCCAAAGCCTATTAAATCCTGCAGACTTTAAAATGTAGATATAATAGTGATATATTAGTAAATTTTTCTGGTTTTAATACCAGAGATAAGGAAAAGTGTCGACAATGAAAGAACTGATACACTTCAGGCTTCAACAGTAAACTAACAAATCGATGTTTAGAAGTAATACGTAAACTTAAAGTTATTTTGAGAGTTTTTTGCGTCATCGGGTTTTGCGATTTACATCACCTGCCAAACATTAAAGATTAACACAACTTAGTTACGCTTAAGTTTGTTGTCTTCTATATGTGGGAACAAAAAATAAAAAAGCAAAACAATAGAACTGAATTTAGATTGATGATTTGAGACGTTGAATCTGGATGTGTTTCGCATACCCAAAAACAAAAGTAAAATACGAAAAGGTGGCAAAAACTCCTCAAAACTATTGATAACTATGTGGTTGATATTGTCAATTAAAAAACGTTAACTTATTGCAAGTTGTGAAACTTAGATTCACTATACAGGTTGTTCATTGAACTTATACTATATTCATAAATTTTGATGTTTTTCACTTGGCTTTTTCTCCAGTTTTTTTAGATGGAAGAGCAGTATAATGTGTTGGGCTGTAATAACCCTTTATTTCGCTGTAGAATGTCATACACCAAATATTACCTACTAGTTTTTGTGATATTTTTAATTTAACGAAAATGTAATGCAATTGTAAATTTTAATATTGCTGTGAATAAGGTTTTTGCTAGTTTGATGTAAAGTCTTCACGTGGCGATAGAAGAGAAAATTTAGACATGATTTAAACAGCTTGATCCTAATACAAAGTATTACCGTTATCAAGATATTACCAATTTTATATGAAATATGGTAAGTATATTTTTCCGTCTATCGTATGGGAACCGAACACGCGATTTAATAATTTCAAATTACTGCTAAAGTTCACCTTAAACCCTGAACTTTTAGGGTAACTATCGTGAAAATTTGTTCACTTAAGAGTGTAGAAAATCAGATATCTTTGATGTGATTTATGTGCTCACACACAGAAACCAAATATGCAACAAAAAACAAACCGATAGACATCTTTAGATTCAGATTTTCAATTATAGCAAAAAAAATCTATCAAAAACACTTCCAAAAACCTTCCATTCACATTATCAGTATTACCCAACTATCATTCATATTATCCCAATTTTGAATTGTGTCTCTAGAAAAATATTCGCTCGCTGCACGTTTGTAAAAATTTCAAAACATACTTATAAAATTATGTAATACCTTGATAACCGTATTACTTTTTCTATGAATAAATCTAGTGAAATAGGCTCTAAATGACTACTTCCCTTAACCCTTGAAATTTTCATGCTATCCAGGACACTGTATACAGAGCAATATTAAGGTACTAAATAGCATTCAACTCATTAAATTGCAAATATCACTAAAATTAGTAAAAATAGATATACGATATAGTGAATATAAATTACAAAGAACTTAAGAGACATTTCAATTAGCAAATAATATACAAATATCACTTCTATTTAACTTCAATTTAAAAATCTCTAGAAAAAATTATTTAAATTGTTTTAAAAACTAGTGCTTGCTACGGTCGCCCTATATAGCGAATATAATTTTTCATGACATCAGCATCTAGTTATGGGTTTAGTTATTATGTGACAGAATTTTTAAGACAATATCTACAAATAAGTAGTATTAACAGACTTTTTAAGAAAGGCCTGCAATTGCTAATTTTTTTACAAACAATTGAATATCTCAGAAACCTCCTTAGTATTCATAGTATGATATGATATACAGGCCGTTCCAATTAAAAAAATTTATTGTCTTTCCGTCACGCCTAAATGCAACACCCTGTATAAATGAAAATAATTTTACATTATAGAAACTAGTGAATCAAACAACTCTTGTATAATTTTGTTTTTCTTTCTCAAAGGATTGGATGACTATCGACCGCAGGGATACTAACAACTCACCCTGTATAAAAGATGGTACAATAATAACACAATAATAATACAATAATACAATAATAGAAACAAAAAAAAAACAGCTTTCTTGACATTTTGAGCTAACTTTCAAGACTCTCGTATAAAAGAATTGGTGTATAAAAATAAATCATTCATTTTATAAAAAAAGGTATAAATACACATTTTTATCAAAAAATCTGATCCATAAACGTTTATAATAATAATTTGTATCCCAACTACTTTGCTCGTAATCGCACATGAAGCGAAATAATAACATTCAACCACCGATAAACAACGTAAAATCTAAGTTTCAAAAATCTTCCTGAACAAACTAAAATAGATAGAGGGCTGTACTTTTTAGAATTAATTACCCAATGTATCTGATCCATAAACGTGTATAATAATAATTTGTATCCCAACTACTTTCCTCGTAATCGCACATGAAGCGAAATAATAACATTCAACCACCGATAAACAACGTGAAATCTAAGTTTCAAAAATCCTCCTGAACAAACTAAAATAGATAGAGGGCTGTACTTTTTAGAATTAATTACCCAATGTATCTGATCCATAAACGTGTATAATAATAATTTGTATCCCAACTACTTTCCTCGTAATCGCACATGAAGCGAAATAATAACATTCAACCACCGATAAACAACGTAAAATCTAAGTTTCAAAAATCCTCCTGAACAAACTAAAATAGATAGAGGGCGGTACTTTTTAGAATTAATTACCCAATGTATCTGATCCATAAACGTGTATAATAATAATTTGTATCCCAACTACTTTGCTCGTAATAGCACATGAAGCGAAATAATAACATTCAACCACCGATAAACAACGTAAAATCTAAGTTTCAAAAATCCTCCTGAACAAACTAAAATAGATAGAGGGCTGTACTTTTTAGAATTAATTACCCAATGTATCTGATCCATAAACGTGTATAATAATAATTTGTATCCCAACTACTTTGCTCGTAATCGCACATGAAGCGAAATAATAACATTCAACCACCGATAAACAACGTAAAATGTCATAAGGTAAATTTTAGTAGTGAAACGCGAAATCGACTAATTTGAGAGACCCCATATCTACCTTAAAGACAAAACGAGCAAAATTAATGAGATGCTTCCAATATCTCTTAGAGATTAAACTCGGTAGGTAATTAAAAAGCCCTAACATCTTGAATCGCATTCTTACACCCCCTTGTTTATTAATGTTCGAAACTGAACTGAGTAGAAATCAATGAACGGAAGTTATTCAAGCGCAACCAGCGTACCCTCCTTTGTTAGCGATACTATAATTTCCTGACTACTGTCAATACCTACTGCGTAGACAAATACGACGTAGGAAACTTCAAACAAAATTCAAATTATTCTTTCCGTAAGCAAAAGATTTCCCATTTCCAACAGCTCGTTTTGAACCTGTTACGAACCTGAACGCACCAGTGAACGGAAACAATGAACTCTGTATTTATAGTCTTGCCAAAGCAATGTCACGGGTTTTATTGAAACCCGTCCTGCTTTGATCGACAATAGTTACTACGTTTACTATATTCAATTCGTCATGATAGGGTGAAATGTTTGTGTCACTCCGCTGCGCACTTTGTGAGGTATTTTTCAGAACGCCATTGAAAGATACAAATAATATTTTCAGCGAACGATTGGGATCATCCCAGCGTACCTTGTGCACGATTTGTCCTATTTTCCTTTATGTCAGTCTGTTCTGAGTGCATCCCCATATCCGTGGGTTGAACTACTTATTTCTGCAGTCCAGTCCGAGACTGTTGTGGATATCGATACCTTCTTTCAGCGGATGATACGAAGTCAAGTCCCAAATATTCAATTTTCAAAAGTAAAAAAAAAAGTTTTTTACACTTAAATTTAATATATCTAAATTGTAGACTTCTTAAATTTAATATGTCATAGAAATTTTTTAAGTCAAATATGCATCGACTCTAACATATCTGGTGTTTTAATAGAGGCAAAGAAATAGTTTAGGGTTGCAGTAAAAGGTTTTTTGGATAAAGAAAATATTAGTTTGTTGAAGGAATTACTGTGTGTCACCACCTTTTGGAATGTACATAAAGACATGGTTAGCCAGACCCATGACAACTCAGAGGTAGGCTTTCACCAGTCCACAATTTATACTCAAGATAAGACCGACATGCGAGGAGAGTGTTTACAGCGCTATCTAACAATACAGTTGGATGACGTATTTACCTACACTCAAAATTTGTTTTATTTGAATCAAAATATGATTTCTTTGGAGGAAGTAAACCTATTTTTAAGCCAAAGCAAACATATTTCTTTGAAGGAAATAAATCTCTTTTTGTATACAAATATATTTATTTGAATCAAACTGAGATTTCTTTTGTATAAACGTCGTGTTTTTATATAAAAACAAAAATATTACTTTAAAGGAAAGTAATTTTTGTTTGAATCCAAATATATTAATTTTACTTCAACAAATATTGCAAATAAATTAATCTCTACAAGCAAACAAACTAGAGTATTCAATGAAGTAAATATTGTTGGCGCGAAAAAATTTGTTTTGATAAAAAAATATATATTTCTTAAAAACAAGATCATTTCTATCTGTGTATGAATATTCTGCAAACTTAAGGGCAGGTTCTCATGTAGATACCTAAAACCTAGCCCAACTTTGGGACAGTTTTTCAAATAAATTGTAAGAGATATCAATATTTTTTGCTATATGTTTACTATACATTAGTGTAGGAAATATTTGCGCGTAGTGCTGGTTGCAACGACGTGCATAATAGGTCCTATAAAAATAACCGGAAGTCGAAATTTCAAAAATGCTGTGAAACTAGATGAAATTAGTTGCAGGCTAAACCAACATTTAGTTCAAGAACTTGAAATTTAAGAAAATGGCTGCTGTTTGAATTTTAAGATCTATTTTTACACCTTTTTTCGTTTTCAAAACGATGTAATAGTATGTTATTTGACGAGCACATAATTGAGGATATAAATCGCGAGCATGAAGTTTACACGCGAGCCGTAGGCGAGCGTGTAATCATGCGAGCGATTTATATCCATTATGTGCGAGTAAAATACGACATTTTATCTACGACTCATCCTTTTCATTTTATGCAAAAGATTTTAAATGTATTTGTCAATGATGGCGAGGCGGACTGTCACATAACTGTCATCCACGTCGGTTTTGACAGACTTTGACACAAGCGTTGTATAATGATGGCAGTTCGTTCAAATAATGAGGTCATTATTTGAACGAACTGTCATTATTATACAACGCTAGTGTCATTATAATCATTGGCGCGTATAATGATGGGGATTATATAGTCATAGATACGTATGCAATGAACTTATTATAGGTGAGTCGTAGATAAATAATATAATTATTTAAAAGTTACACTTATTATGAGGTTCAGCCTCCAATGAAAAGTATTTTCTCTAATGGAAAAAAATTATAGCTGAATCCGTTCAAAGATTCAAAAGTTATCGCGCATGCCAGTTTGAAAGATCGTGTTTTTAGAAAAACGCCTCGGTTATGTCGGTGTAATAAGCTCTACAAAAGAAGGTAGAAACTTGATAGTTTTGAGACCTCCTTTTCTATATGAATTCATTTAAATATAACAATTTACTCAACAAAAGCACCTAGCTCTATACGTTCTCAATACTGTATCCATATTTCACATTCCTAGTAAAGCGTTAGCGAAAATGGCCAGTTGAATAGACACACCACTTTGCGCCGCCTTAATATAGGAAATTTTGACCGGAGAATACCATAGACATAGATAGGGTATAGGCTATAAAATCGTAAAAAGTGCGAGAATCAAAAAATTGTTCCAGGAGCTTATTTTATACAGTTCAAGATTTCAAGATATGAAAGAAGAAAAATGATTTTTGGAACCGATTACCTAATTTCGATTGGAATACTTCTTGATGCCGTTTTCCCAAGTTTTCCATATTTTTAGATTATACCTGATTTATAGGTTAGAGCTCTCCAAATCTTTTCAGTAAACAAAAATAGAAATTCTAGCGATTCACGGTAGTATTTTTTTTCGAATTTGGTAGATAGAGATAGAACTATTTCTATCTTCGTCTGATCACATCTTGTTCCCAAGAACATCGTTAATGGTGTAACAGTCTAGCAGGAAAATGAGGGTTAATTTCTTTTCATTTAATTGACTTTTCTCAAGTCTTACATTGACGTAAAGTGAAACTAGGGTGCTATTTCTAAAAAAAATACATAGTTGATATGTTATTCCTGACATAACGATTTACCCCTTCTCCAATTATGCATTTTCTAACAAGCAATTGTCTCGAATTGGACATGGGCATTATCCACATGGACAAATAACGCCAAAGAATAGTTAATTCAGATTGTTGTCAACTTACAGATGATGCTATTATTGAATAATTAACCCACACGCCGTTTGTTCAGATATGAATAATTGGACCAACAGGGGACCACCAGAGCAGTCCTGAAAGTTAGCTTCAACCAGCCTAATATCATCAATTTTGGATTACTTCCATAACTTTTCGATCAACCTACGTACCATCTATGTATTACAAAACCAATCTCGCTCTTGACACTAACTGTGGCCATATTATACATGACATTATGGATCTGCTCGATGACTTTGCTCGAGGTTATACGTTAGGTACATATAGATACCCTGCGCTCAATAAGGTAATTTCTCGGTGCCGATATCAGCGGCATATTGCAATATTGAGATTTTCGAGCTAGCTGGATACTGGAGATAGTAAACGGTTGGATGAGTTGCGGCGCACTGAGCGTTTATTAAACTTTGATCAATCTGGAGGACCGTCCTTGAACCACGGTTATGTCTTCATTTGCATATTTCGTATTTAATCATGTAGTTGATGGATATTGAAGGAAATTTTATAATTTTAAAAGTGCGATTTAGAAGAAGGAAGCCTCTTGTATTTGAAAAATAAATATCATGTATTGGCTAGTTTTAAGTAGTTTATAAGTTTAGTACTAACGTAACATTTTTTACTTTCCAATTATATACACTAGTAAAGTGAATGTCTTCATTTGCATATTTAGTATTTAATCATGTAGTTGCTGGATATTGAAGGAAATCTTATAATTTACAAAGTGGCGATTTAGAAGAAGGAACCCTCTTTTATTTGCAAAACAAATATCATATATTGGCTAGTTTTAAGTAGTTTATAAGTTTAGTACTAACGAAACATTTTTTACTTTCCAATTATATAGACTAGTAAAGTGTATGTCTTCATTTGCATATTTAGTATTTAATCATGTAGTTGCTAGATATTGAAGGAAATCTTATAGTTTGCAAAGTGGCGATTTAGAAGAAGGAAACCTCTTTTATTTGCAAAATAAATATCATGTATTGGCTACTTTTAAGTAGTTTATAAGTTTAGTACTAACGAAACATTTTTTACTTTCCAATTATATACACTAGTAAAGTGAATGTCTTCATTTGCATATTTAGTATTTAATCATGTAGTTGCTGGATATTGAAGGAAATCTTATAATTTACAAAGTGGCGATTTAGAAGAAGGAACCCTCTTTTATTTGCAAAACAAATATCATGTATTGGCTAGTTTTAAGTAGTTTATAAGTTTAGTACTAACGAAACATTTTTTACTTTCCTATTATATAGACTAGTAAAGTGTATGTCTTCATTTGCATATTTAGTATTTAATCATGTAGTTGCTAGATATTGAAGGAAATCTTATAGATTGCAAAGTGGCGATTTAGAAGAAGGAAACCTCTTTTATTTGCAAAATAAACATCATGTATTGGCTACTTTTAAGTAGTTTATAAGTTTAGTACTAACGAAACATTTTTTACTTTCCAATTATATACACTAGTAAAGTGAATGTCTTCATTTGCATATTCAGTATTTAATCATGTAGTTGCTAGATATTGAAGGAAATCATATAGTTTGCAAAGTGGCGATTTAGAAGAAGGAAACCTCTTTTATTTGCAAAATAAATGTCATGTATTCGCTAGTTTGAAGTAGTTTATAAGTTCAGTACTAACGAAACATTTTTTACTTTCCAATTATATAGACTAGTAAAGTGTATGTCTTCATTTGCATATTTAGTATTTAATCATGTAGTTGCTGGATATTGAAGGAAATCATATAGTTTGCAAAGTGGCGATTTAGAAGAAGGAAACCTCTTTTATTTGCAAAATAAATATCATATATTGGCTAGTTTTAAGTAGTTTATAAGTTTAGTACTAACGAAACATTTTTTTACTTTCCAATTATATACACTAGTAAAGTGAATGTCTTCATTTGCATATTCAGTATTTAATCATGTAGTTGCTAGATATTGAAGGAAATCTTATAATTTACAAAGTGGCGATTTAGAAGAAGGAAACCTCTTTTATTTGCAAAACAAATATCATATATTGGCTAGTTTTAAGTAGTTTATAAGTTTAGTACTAACGAAACATTTTTTACTTTCCAATTATATAGACTAGTAAAGTGTATGTCTTCATTTGCATATTTAGTATTTAATCATGTAGTTGCTGGATATTGAAGGAAATCTTATAGTTTGCAAAGTGGCGATTTAGAAGAAGGAACCCTCTTTTATTTGCAAAATAAATATCATGTATTGGCTACTTTTAAGTAGTTTATAAGTTTAGTACTAACGAAACATTTTTTACTTTCCAATTATATACACTAGTAAAGTGAATGTCTTCATTTGCATATTCAGTATTTAATCATGTAGTTGCTAGATATTGAAGGAAATCTTATAATTTACAAAGTGGCGATTTAGAAGAAGGAAACCTCTTTTATTTGCAAAACAAATATCATATATTGGCTAGTTTTAAGTAGTTTATAAGTTTAGTACTAACGAAACATTTTTTACTTTCCAATTATATAGACTAGTAAAGTGTATGTCTTCATTTGCATATTTAGTATTTAATCATGTAGTTGCTGGATATTGAAGGAAATCTTATAGTTTGCAAAGTGGCGATTTAGAAGAAGGAAACCTCTTTTATTTGCAAAATAAATATCATATATTGGCTACTTTTAAGTAGTTTATGAGTTTAGTACTAACGAAACATTTTTTACTTTCCAATTATATACACTAGTAAAGTGTATGTCTTCATTTGCATATTTAGTATTTAATCATGTAGTTGCTAGATATTGAAGGAAATCATATAGTTTGCAAAGTGGCGATTTAGAAGAAGGAAACCTCTTTTATTTGCAAAATAAATATCATATATTGGCTAGTTTTAAGTAGTTTATAAGTTTAGTACTAACGAAACATTTTTTTACTTTCCAATTATATACACTAGTAAAGTGTGTGTCTTCATTTCCATATTAAGTATTAAATCATGTAGTTGCTGGATATTGAAGGAAATCTTATAATTTGAAAAGTGGCGATTTAGAAGAAGGAAACCTCTCTCTTTTATTTGCAAAATAAATTCATGTAATGGTTAGTTTTAAGTAGTTTATAAGTTTAGTACTAACGAAACATTTTTTATTTCCCAAGTATATACATTAGTGAAGCGACCTATACTTTTTACTAATAGAACTACGGTTGTTAGGATCGTATGCTCCTCCCCCCCACCCGTTTTCTATTAGCCGTACATGCATAGCCACTTCGACCGGAAGTCCATTGCCCTAGTTCGTCTTCACACCTCTATTTCCTCTGAATCTCCAGAATATTCAATTATCCCAACAAGCCCTTCGAGCAATCCATTTATATTAAATTAGCGCCCTCTTTTTTAAAACACACATTCGTATCTGTTTTTTTTTTTTGTTTTTGCCCGTATATAATATTGAACGGTATCTCTCGTGAATTACAAAAGACGAACACTTTCTATAATTAAAAACGTAGGGGAGATTTTTTTTCAGCAGCGTCCGCTGGTGTGTGCTTTTCTCTCAGACGATGTGACACAAGTCAATACATTTGAAAAACCCATACTAAGGTAAACTTCCCAAATTCAGACATGGTCAGAATATAACCTAAAAGTTTTACTGATCTGGTTGATTGAGTGTTATGTTAAAAGTTGTTTGTTTCCTTATAAGGTAACTATATGTTATATGTTATTCTATACTATTATCAATTTTCTTTAAAAGTGAATAACCACATATCTTAGAATGAAATATTTGTGTAAAAAAAGTTGACATAGTTATTATCACCATATACATATAAATTCTACAGTTACAAATATAAAAAAAATTCTTAATCTGTCTGAATTTGCGGCGTTTACCTTAACTAAAGCATTTTAGTTCGTATTGCTGCAAGTTGAACGAAATGTTAGAGTTTACAAAACTGCTGAACATGTACGGTGCCCAGGCTGGTTAAAAAAACTTGATTTAGATACTCAATGTATCGCAGATATTTGTCACAGTCGCACTTCGGTTTACACACGAATGGTATATTACTTCCGACAGGATTGGAGTGATTTATACGAGTTGTAACGTTGAAATTGCCGTAGTACGATTCAAATAATAGAAGTCACGTGATTTTGGGTCGTTGCTAAAGTATTGCACACCGAATTCTTTTTCCCGTCCACAAACTTCTCTCTGTGTTCTGGTATTTCGGTTATTTTATGAGATTGTGTGCATATATACTATTTATTTGTAACCACGTAACATTCAGAGTGGCATGTTAACACAGAATGACGTTTATTTTTCAGCGAAATCGAAGTGAATACAGATAAACTATAATTTTCAGTTTCACAGATTTGTTTTGTTACGTTTATTTTCTATTATGTTGATTCTATAAACAGTCATTAATAATAAATCAAATTTTTAAAGAAAATTATAAATTTTAGGCCACCTGCGGGAGACCTAAATATCGTTTAATTTGGCCAATTTTCCTGTAATATATGTGGGTTTATTGGAACAATTTTTTATCAACTTGAAATTTTGAACTTTCAAAGAAATACACGATTTTCTATACACCCTATTGCCTAATAATTGCGGTAATTTTGAAACAATTGATCTGAATTTTGATTGAATTTCATTGTAGTATGGGTCCTGCAACTAAGCTCCCGTCTTCTGTAGCTCACTTACTCATTAAGCTAAGAGTTTGACATTTTGCAGGCTTACTCTGTACTTCAAGGCACAATTCAAAAAATTATTTTTTATTATACAGGGTGTTCCAAAAATGTGCAACGCCATGGTAATATATTTTTTTAAATTGCATGCTATACATTTTTCTACACTTTTGGAAGCCTTTTATGGTTGCCTACATATCACCAAAATTTTATTGAAATCGGTTTAGTGACCGCAGCGGAAAAAATTAAAAACCAAAAAAAAATGATTTTGCATCGTAGGCTTTAAAAATCAATAAAAACCACAAAGTGCACCTCGTTAATAAAATTTTGCGACGTGCTTATTAAGTTAGATGTAATAGTCTCGTTAACCAAGTGACATTGATCCAAATTATACAGGCTGACCAAAATTAAGTGCCAAACTTGTCAAACTTCAAAGCGCGCTATTGTTCTTATTTTAAATTGGAACCCATATTTTTTTTAGGTGAAACGATGTAATATGTAATAAATTGTTTTTCAACGCCACGTACGATATTTACTACCCAAAATTGCCGTTGGAAACGTTGAAAAATGAGTTTTTGGCGAATAACTTTTAAAATATTGGGAATTGTGATGGGGTTGTATTCAGAGACAATATTTATTCTTTAATTCTGCATCATTTCACATAAAAAAATTTATGGGTTCCAATTTAAAATAAGAACAATAACACGCTTTGAAGTTTGACAAGTTTGGGACTCAATTTTGGTCACCCTGTATAATTTGGATCAATGTCACGTGGTTAACGAGACTATTACATCTAACTTAATAAGCACGTCGCAAAATTTTATTAACGAGGTGCATTTTGTGGTTTTTATTGATTTTTAAAGCCTACGATGCAAAATAAATTTTTTTTGGCTTTAATTTTTTTCCGCTGCGGTCACTCAACCGATTTCAATAAAATTTTGGTAATATGTAGGCAACCATAAAAGGCTTCCAAATGTGTAGAAAAATGTATAGCATGCAATTTAAAAAATATATTACCATGGCGTTGCACATTTTTGGAACACCCTGTATAATAAAAAATAATTTCTTGAATTGTACCTTGAAGTACAGGGTAAGCTTGCAAAATGTCAAACTCTTAGCTTAATGAGTAAGTGAGCTACAGAAGACGGGAGCTTAGTTGCAGGACCCTGTATAATCAAAAGTGTAAAAAGTAAAAACTCTCGAAGAGTTTAAGGGTGTATTATTTTCGTATAATACACAGACAAAGAAATATATACGGAACTTTGGCTCCGTTCGTCTTTCCACTTCACTTCCAATGGATCGTCTGCTAGTCGTTTAATATTAAAATGTCAAAGTTTTTCCCTAACAAATTCGGTTTCGTATCGGAAGAGTTTTAAAGTGCTTACACTTCAACGCGCCCCCCTCGAATTATGTCACTCCTACGGGAGACCGAGATGGTAAACAAAAGAACGTTTGACGTTCTTTTTCTTATCGATTCTCCGGAGATTTAGGGAGATCTGGCGATAAATACGTATCTACATACAAAATTATGATTTATGTAAAGCACGTTGGCGCTTCAACGACAATTTTTCTGCTTAAATATGAGGACTGGCTTTTCTTTTGGTGTTGATTATTTGGTTATTTAAACTTTTTCTTATTCTAAATACACTGCTCAAAAAAATTAGGGGAACACTTTTTGCAAAACCTGTAACTTTTTAAATAATACTTCTAGGCAAATCAACAATCCATTGAAACTACAATCCATAGCCATCTTGTAATCGACCCACTTAATGAAGTGTAGGTAGTTCGTGTTATAAATCTAACCTAATTATGTACATGTTATGGTAGTAATATTTAAAATGCTTAATGTATGAACGAACAATACTATGTATTTAAAGAAAACCCAGACGGAGATTTTTTTGTTCTGATAATTTGGTGTTTTCTATTATTATTTCTTCTTAAGCATCTTATTAAGTATATCTCATAAGTATGTTATATTTTTATGATATTCCTAAAAATTATCCAAAAATTAATATTAGTTACATAACAGAAAAAATATTAGTGTTAGTTGTAGTAGTCAGTTGAAATAATTTTAATTATTGTTCTTAAAGTTACATATTAAAAATGCAGAGTTAAAGATGATGTTAACTTTTGATATCAAGCCACATATTATTAGCCACTTGTAATAAATGTTAGTACAGTATCTGTACTGTTTACAGTATCTGTTTATTCTAACAGACCAATTTTTTATTTGATTACATAAATTCCTCATGGGATTCGTGATTTTAATAGGGTTTTACCCTGTGTATAACTAATATAATGGCATAACTATGCTAGAGTGATTTACCTTTTATTCATTTACTTAGCGGTGATGACGATTGATATCAAAATCTCAATATGAGAGTAAAATGCCAACATTGCATCAGGAAATTTAATAGTTTTGTGACAATTCTCAAAAAACGTTAGGAATCATATCAAAATCAGGAACCATAGAAAAAATTTACCGAAATGTTCGAAAAATACATGAAAATCAGTCATAAGAATCAATGGTAGGTACTAATATTTATTATAAGAGTGAGAATTATGAAAAAAAGAAAAAATTTTTTTTTAAAGATGGGTGGCTGTGATTTCAAATTTGAGTATAATTTTTAATTCTAAATAATATTTCTATGTAACATTTTTTGATAATAATTAAAACAAAGGTACTTTACTCTTATGTCAAATTCAAATTTTCTGAACTACCCCGTATATGATTCACAATATTTAAAATTTGATGATTGCAATTTTGGTTTCGGACGATCCAGAAACTTTTATGAAGAATAAAATTTTCTGATAAATCGATAATAAAAAAATTTCGCATTTGATGCCGACTTTTTGGCGGTCACTCTATAATTAAAAGTGATACTGCAGCTTGAAACATGTATTAAATCAATTAAATATCTTAATTTACTAAACCAATCATCTCATAAAATTTGATGTTTTTTATATCAAAATTTATTTTCGTGAACAATAAAAAGTGCATTTAGTAATGGAGTCAATTAGACATAAATAGTCCGTTATCTCGTTGGACAAATTCGGATTTTAATGAATTATCTATGATTCATTAAAGCTCTAAAATATACCTTTAATATTAATGCTTTCAATTTGATGATCGAACATGTGCAGTTATTTTTGGAAAACATAAACATTTTGCTTAAGTGGAACACCGAAATTTATATTCCATGTTCAGTTGAAGGTATATAGTATAAGCACAATATCGTTATTTAAGGGTTGTTTGCTTCCATGAAAGACGGTTTGCATTCACGTCATCAAACGTAATAAAATAATTTTGTCAAAAGTTATAAACATTTTGTTTTGTTAAGTCAGTCAACCAAAATATCAATTCTCTCTAGTCTGTGCTCTATAGTCTATATAATATCGTCATTTAGAGGCTTTTCTCCAACGATCAGGATTTACGAATAAAAAACATCAACAAAGTATCTACAATTTGACATAAGAAAGAAAAACCTAGAACATTTTTTTCTTCATGTTTCCTCATCATGTGTAACCTCCTTGTTTTCTAACAAGTATCATGGGATTATTCATTGATTTAATTAAGTTAATGCCAGTTAATACCTCCAGTTACTTCCGGTATATCCGGAAACAACCAGAATCTGAAAAGATTTTACTAAAAATTATCGTAATCAACAACATTTATCAGCAAATTTTCAATTTTGAAAGCCCTGCCGTTATATTACCCACCACAGCATACAAGTCATAGGTCATATTGACACAATGTACGTCCCTGTATTTGCTGGATTGGCGACGTAAAATCCAATACTGGCCTCCCTGAGGCCTCGATTAACGTAAATGTTTTCGCAGCGCTAGTAGGCCGGGGAACACCAAACACATCAAGAGGGCCTCCGGTACATTTGCCTAACCAATTTTAGCGTAAGCTGTGTAACGTAGGCTCGTCAATGGCAATGGTGGTATCGACGCAAATATATCGCCAAAGGAAATAACCCCAGATTGGGGAGGAAATCCGCCTGTTTGGAGCCATTTCTCCACGGAAGGCGGTACACAACCTTTGAGGATGCCAGCGACATGCCCGAAGGATAGATTGGCCATTACGTACCGTAAAATGTAAAAGGCGCTGTTTCAGTTGGTTTAAATAGCTTTCGAATTGAATTTCGTGAGTTGGGAGTAATCTTGCAGGTCGATAAATACCAGAAATGCTCTTTTCGTGGTTGGCAGTGTAGTTGGCGGCTCACCACATTGGGGTATTAGAACCAAAAAGCTGGTCATCAATCAAATAAATTTCTAAATTGTTAAATTACAAAAAGTAAACCAGTTTCTGGGATAGGTAAAAGACCGATGTATTAAAAGGCGGCAATATATTTTCACTTAAGCCCTGAGCCACGTGTCCTTGTCAGCCAAAAGTTATATTTTACTATGGCTGAACATAGATGCACATAAGTTGACGCTCTTGAAAACCGTTGCAATTTTGTATTTTAACGATAAATGTGACTTTTTTGTTATACATTCTTTAGAACCAAGTATGAACTTTCATTCGACATTATTTTTATTAAAATTTACCCACAATTTTGTTTATTGCAGGGCCGAGAACATTCGCTGTTATAAAAAAAAAGTTTTATGCAGAACTTGAGTGTTTTAGTTTAGTGTTTAGCTTTGTTAAGCTTTTGAAAATGGTTCAAATTATAGTATACATATTTGACATTACAACTACTGGAAAATCTGCTGCGGATAGGTGCGGATGCGGTTTTTGTGATTTTATTTCTAATACGTTGTAACGGAAAATCCAAAACTTGATGTACTGACTTATATGTAATTTAGTGCAATTTCTTGACACCGTGATAGTAGAGGTAATTTAGAACATATTTAACCATATTTAGCTATATACAAATGGTTACGGTTATCGAGATATTGACAACTTTATGTTCAATGCATCTTGTATGTTGTAAATGCCGTTATGTACGTATATTTTTCCGTTTTGGATCATGTATAGCAAACAACCCCGATGACTTAGACTCTTAAAAATCATCCGAAAAAAACCTTAAACTTTGTACTTGCATATGCATTTCTTGAAAATTCGTTGCTTGATGCCAATCGGATTCATATTCAAGGCAAGAAAATACATCAAAAGCACCTACTCGCATACACAGTTCACTGGTTTAAATTGGATTCTTGTTGAGAAGAGGCAATAGTAAGTTTGTGAATAGAAACTGGTTAGGCGGTTTCGATAAATGTGTTTATGCGGAATGCGAATGCGGGTTCAAAACATGCGTAATAGGGTCTAAAAAACTGCCGTTTCAGCTTGAATTATGATCAAATTTTGTAAGTTTTCATGGAAACAATAAGTATAAATATTAGACAATTTTGAAATAATACTAAAAATAATACAATACATAATTCAATCAATATTCCAACTGTCTGCAGTCCATTCATTCAAACCTTCGTGTCAAACACGACTATGGCGTTATTGTTATAAGATTCTATAGTGATAAATATGGTAAAATAGGTTCTTAATTGCCTCTACTATCACGTCTTAAAAGGAATGCATCGAACGGAAAACAGCATGAATAGCATAAGTACCGTTTCAATACACAATATCGACTGGTGTAAACTTTCATTTTCTTCCTCTACCACTGGTCTTTAAAAATAAAACTTTTTTCAGGATTTTCTGACAACATAACAGACCCAAACATGTTATCTTATATAACTCAAAAACGACATGTATTGTTCAATTTTAAATCCGTATATGCTGCGTATTTAAACTGGACATGCCATATATTATTTTATGAATTTGATACGGTAAAACATAATACAAATAAAATCATAAAAAAAATATTGATGACAAATGTTGTAGCAGTAATTAATTTACAATAGGTGTAGTGCAGTGAACAACAATTTTTAATACAGTTTCCTTTTTCCTATTTTGTACTGTTTTATTGTGTTTATTAAGTTATTAACGTTCAAATTCTTAGTATGAAGGTTAAAATGTTATACATAAATAAAACAACACATCTAAAGCCTTTTTAGGTGAAAAAATACGTTTGGCCAGGTTTTCAGGTCAAATACCCCACTGTGCGCACGCAGGTACTGGATTAAAAACTATTTTTGTATTATAAACTATTTTATTTAATAATTATATGTACCAATGTCATTAATTTTGTTTGTTCATCAATGTGAAGAACACAGCAAAGTAGAACACTTTTTTTCAGTATTTCTGTACCAATTGTGTTTTTCTTGGCTTTCATGTCAGAGTCTATATTTTCTCTTGTTTGACACATATAAAATTCTTTCTACCAAAGAAATATTCCAAACATCTCCATTTCTATCTGCAAAGAAACATTTCTTTACCACGATTGAAAAAAAACAGATTTATTGGTGTTATTTGAATTAGACACAACTTTGTATCTGTGACAATAATAAGACAAGTAGGTTAGTGATCCTTTTTATGTCGGAACCCTCACAGCGACATAGATTTTATCCCGGGATAAAACAATCACAGCATGCCACTTCAACGAGACAAAAGAGGATTATCGAATTTTCCTTTCGTCCTGTAAACACGCTGAAGCGCACAGTGGTTCAACTAAGGGCTTAGCGAGATTATTTTATGACATCTAGAACCGTGATAAAACAGATTCACCGGAGAAGCTCGCAGTAAAAAACACTCCTAACATTAGAAAACAATTAATTTTTAACACGCTAACTTCACAAGAGGTATCTTTGTAACTATTTGAGATATCAAAGCTGGTAAAACACAGGTGGAAATGTCGTTACTAAAGTTGAGGATAGGTTTTCTAAGTAGGACATAAAACGTGCCGCTGCAGGAAGGTCCCAAAGCAAATAAACTAGTTTATAGGTCGTAAAAGTAAGAACCGGTAATGGAAATACTTATCAAAGTGGTAAAATTAATAAGTTTCCAACAATGTGTGGGTAACACCGCGGTTGATAGAATCGGATCACTGGTTTTGGATGATACATGCTGAATATAATGAGCTTATCTTGTTTACCTAGCGCAATATTGAATTGAAATGTAATGAAATTGCATTGTTTTCGGTAAATTGATTTTGTTCGACACGAAAATGTTAATATGAAAGTTTATTATTACTGGGACCTTATGAATATGCAGTAGATTCATTTTCCTGAATAAATCGATAGGATTTAGACCTGACATAACCTGAAAGGGCCCGAAAAGCTATTTCAAAACCACTATAAAATCTGCAGAAAATGTTTAATGCCAAGTATGAGTCATGTGTTTTATTAGTTTGATAATCTTGTACTTAAATATATTTTTTAGCCTTGTAAAAATTTGTTTTACATTCAACAGGTTGTTTTGTACTTTCATTTGTCAGCATTCGAATGAAAGTGTTTCAATTTTCCAGCTGTTCCACTTGTTTCAATTAATCATTGTTACTATTATTATTTGATTATTAAATATAAATGAATATATATCCGCTCTCACATATTTTTCACAATTATTACCTACTTATGCAAAAAAACAACAGTGAATAAATAAAAATATAAATGCGGATTTTCATTAATTTATTTAGACCGTTAAAAAGCAATAACCTTGTAATGATTCAATAGCGAATTAAATTGAATATCTCATATTTTCTCTCATATTCTCTCTCACATATTTTTCACAATTATTACCTACTTATGCAAAAAAACAACAGTGAATAAATACAAATATAAATGCGGATTTTCATTAATTTATTTAGACCGTTAAAAAGCAATAACCTTGTAATGATTCTATAGCGAATTAAATTGAATACCTCATGAATTTCCCATTCATGTCACGTATATTCGGCGACACCCAAGGAGCGACATTAATCCATCGAGTTTGCGAGATATTGCGGAAGACGCCTCAAATTTTAGATATCGAATTATTCGAGGTGATTCCCCTTCACATCAGCCGAGGTGACGCGAATGAAACACCATTCAATATTCATCCCCATGTATAATAAATTCGCAATCATTAAATCCTATTTCGTGAATATAATTTTGAGTAAAGAACGCCTAACGTTTCCTTAGAGACGCAAATAATTTCTCGACAAAACTCTATGAAAATCGGTCCATTAATATATTTATCTACGATTCACATATAATAAGTTCATTGCATACGTATCTATGACTACATAATCCCCATCATAATTCACGCCAATGGTTATAATGACATTAGCGTTGTATAATAATGACAGGTCGTTCAAATAATGACTTCATTATTTGAACGAACTGTCATGATTATATTTATAATTATGCGCTCGTCAAATAATAAACTAACGAATAAATACACTATCAAACTCCGAAGTTTACTTTGTAACATAAACACATAATAGCCAGTTCATCAACCGCATAATATTGTTTTAAAGTTCTGGACTCGAGCAATAGTTTGCCAATAAAACTACCATTATTATCATAAAGACCGAGGAATCTGTTGAACTAGATAGCCAGTTATATACCTTCTATAATGAAAATCTCTTTGTACCTCAAATTTCCAATAAGTTTCCACCCGTTCGTGTGTTGTTGGTGTTCCAACCAATAGGAGGCCCAGTTTATTGTCTGAGTGAGGCCGCTGCAAACATTTGGGTGTAAAACTGGACAAAGCGTGTGTCGTATATCTCAATCAGAAGCCGATGATGGGCCGTTTCTTTTCGAACGACTCCGATTTATACTAATAAGGTCGAAATTGGTATTATTTCGGTAGGTTTCGTCAGATGTTTCGAATGGTAGCCGAAAGTGAAATGGATAAGTCACCATTTGTTTACTTCATCTGCAGTTGATACCCTAATGTGTGTAGTATAGAGGAAAAAATATGGTTCCGAAAGTTACCCCAACGTTTACTTCCTAATGACTGATATACACAAGTGGACCACCCATGTGGAGGAGCCAGAACCACCATTACACAACTGCTATCAAACATCAAACACATTTTGTTGTTATTTATTTGTTATTTATTAGTAATTATAACCATCGGTTATGTAATGGACGATTTATATGATCGTTTAACTAATGTTATATCATGATAGTAATTCTAGCTAAACTTCTACTATATCTAGGTGTAAAATAGTCCTTGAAAAGTAATCCCAAATCGCAGGTATGCTTCAGCGAATTGCAATTAGTACAACTTGGATAATATCATTAGGGGCTTCAGACTAAACTAGCCGTTTCAATCTGGACGAGGCTAGGTTGTAATTGACTTTGTCTGGGATTGTACGTAATTACTTTCCAATACAACAAACACTTGTGCAGTGTGTCCCCACATGGCCCAAGGTATATTAGGTATAATGAACTTAAAGCTTTTCTTTCTCACAGTAGTTGAAATTTGTTCATGTTTGCATTTCATTCTTAATTTAAAAAGCATTAGGTTAAACTAGCCCATTGTGTGTATTCATTAGGAAGATATTTTAATTGTGATTAGTGTATAAGAAGCTATATTCGAATAGAAGCGAGATTGGTTTTAGATTATGAAGTGATTTATCATATGTGTTCGTTATAGTTTCGTTTTGAGAGGTTCTTAGTGCCTCTACCAATATTCAAGAACTTGTCTATAAACATCGTAATTGTTTATAAAACTCAAAGGCATTTGCAGTGTACTTAAATATGTACTTACCATTGTAGTTGTTCCTTCTATACGTGCAAATTTTCGTAGACGTCCGATGGCTTTCATACAAAAGATTGATGATGAGATGATGATGATGAGTCCTGACTAAAATCTGGCTGAGAATCTGTAATTGGAAATTAATAGACCTTAGCCAAATAATCTTTTCATTATCAAACCACCCTTCCACCACAGTTAAATACAACACCCTGTACAAATGGAAATATTTTTTTATTGTGGAAAATGATGGGTCCAACAACTTTTGTATAAACCATTTTTATCTTTCTCTTAAGCCAACGGAGATATCGCCATATGCGTCATTTATTAATTATCCTGTATAATCAGCCGGAGGACTCAAATCTACTTGGTCATTATTGTTGGAAACACCGATCAGATGTTGCGTAAATCTGTTTAAGGGGGTTGAAATATTGCAAGATGCATTGGGTTTCAAAATATTTCAAACAAAAACAATGAAAACAAAGTGAAATGGAGTAGAGTGGCGATTATATTGTTAGTAACTTATGTATTTGGCACACAAAAAATGTTTATTTGACCCAATCAAATATTACTTTACTCCAAACAAATGTTTTCACCAAATCCATATGCAGTGTACTTAAATATGTACTTACATTTGTAATTTTTCCTTCTATGCGTGCTAATTTTCGTAGACGTCCGATGGCTTTCATACAAAAGATTGATGATGAGATGATGATGATGAGTCCTGACCAAAATCTGGCTGAGAATCTGTAATTGGAAATTAATAGACCTTAGCCAAATAATCTTTTCATTATCAAACCACCCTTCCACCACAGTTAAATACAACACCCTGTACAAATGGAAATATTTTTTTATTGTGGTAAATGATGGGCCAAACAACTTTTGTATAAACCATTTTTATCTTTCTCTTAAGCCAACGGAGATATCGCCATATGCGTCATTTATTAATTACCCTGTATAATCAGCCGGAGGACTCAAATCTACTTGGTCATTATTGTTGGAAACACCGATCAGATGTTGCGTAAATATGTTTAAGGGGGTTGAAATATTGCAAGATGCATTGGGTTTCAAAATATTTCAAATAAAAACAATGAAAGCAAATCGAAATGGAGTAGAGTGGCGATTATAATGTTAGAAACTTATGTATTTGGTACAAAACAAATGTTTATGTGAGCCAATAAAATATTTCTTTACTCCAAAGAAATGTTTTCACCAAATCCATATGCAGTGTACTTAAATGTGTACTTACATTTGTAATTGTTCCTTCTACGCGTGCTAATTTTCGTAGACGTCCGATGGCTTTCATACAAAGGATTGATGATTAGATGATGATGATGAGTCCTGACCAAAATGTGGCTGAGAATCTGTAATTGGAAATTAATAGACCTTAGCCAAATAATCTTTTCATTATCAAATAGGTTAAAAATTGAAATTCAAGACGTGTGGGACAATATGGACCATGCAATAAAGACAGTTTTGATGGAAAATATGCCAAAATATGCACAAGTACCAACAATATTGCTACTTGGCGATGGCACGATAATTATGTCGCGCCATAACAAAATTTTGCCTCTATTGAAACAATGATTTGTTTGAATTAAACAATATTTCTACCAGTGTTGACTATAGACTGTAGATTGTTATGATTTTGCTTCATGTGCGATACGAGCAAAGTAGTTGCGATGAAAACTAATGTCAAATACCTAATATCTGATATTTTTTGTTCATATGTATTTAAAAAACACCCCCCCAATCACATTTTGTTGCAAACCACCCTTCTGCAATGCTTAAATACGACACCCTGTATAAATAGACATATTTCTTTATTGTGGAAAATGATGGGTCAAACCACTTTAGTATAAACCATTTTTATCTTTCTCTTAAGCCAACGGAGAGATCGCCCTATACGTCGTTAATGAATTATCCTGTATAATCTGCCCGAGGACTAAAATCTACTTGGTCATTATTGCTGGAAACAACGATCAGATGTTGCGTAAAATCTGATGAAGGGGGTTGAAATATTTCAAAATGAATTGGGTTTCGAAATATTTCAAATAAAAACAATGAAAACAAATCGAAATGAAGTAGAGTGGCGATTATAATGTTAGTAACTTATGTATTTGGTACCAAAAAATGTTTATGTGAGCCAATAAAATATTACTTTACTCCAAACAAATGTTTTCACCAGATCCATATGCAGTGTACTTAAATATGTACTTACATTTGTAATTGTTCCTTCTATGCGTGCTAATTTTCGTAGACGTCCGATGGCTTTCATACAAAAGATTGATGATGATGAGTCCTAACCAAAATGTGGCTGAGAATCTGTAATTGGAAATTAATAGACCTTAGCCAAATAATCTTTTCATTATCAAACCACCCTTCTACCACAGTTAAATACAACACCCTAAACAAATGGAAATTCTTTTTTATTGTGGAAAATGATGGGCCAAACAACTTTTCTATAAAACATTTTTATCTTTCTCTTAGGCCAACGGAGATATCGCCATATGCGCCATTTATGAACAACCCTGTATAATCTGCCGGAGGACTAAAATCGACTTGGTCATTATTGCTGGAAACACCGATCAGATGTTGCGTAAATCTGTTTAAGGGGGTTGAAATATTTCACAATGAATGGGGTTTCGAAATATTTCAAATAAAAACAATGAAAACAAATCGAAATGGAGTAGAGTGGCGATTATAATGTGAGTAACTTATGTATTTGGCACAAAAGCAATATTTATTTGAGCCAATAAAATATTACTTTACTCCAAACAAATGTTTTCACCAAATCGATATGCAGTGTACTTAAATATGTACTTACATTTGTAATTGTTCCTTCTATGCGTGCTAATTTTCGTAGACGTCCGATGGCTTTCATACAAAAGATTGTTGATGAGATAATGATGATGAGTCCTGACCAAAATGTGGCTGAGAATCTGTAATTAGAAATTAATAGACCTTAGCCAAATAATCTTTTCATTATCAAATAGGTTAAAAACTGCAATTCAAGACGTGTGGGTCAATATGGACCATGCAATAAACACAGTTTTGATGGAAAATATGCCAAAATATGCACAAATACCAAGAATATTGCTACTGGGAGATGGTATGACTAATTATGCCGCGCCATAATAAAATTTTGCCTCTAATGAAACAACGATTTGTTTGACTTAAACAATATCTCTACCAGAGTTGACTATAGACTCTAGATTGTTATGATTTCGCTTCACGTGCGATACGAGCAAACTAGTTGCGATAAAAACTAAACTCATGTACGCCTCGACCACTGATAAACATAACAATGTTTTTTAATGGCTATACCGCAATATTAGAACAATTAATTACCTTGTTGTCGTCCCTCCGGTTCTCTTCGTCAGTCTTATGGACACACGTTGGCACCAGATAATATTTCCACAGATTATGCAATCAAAATTCGGTAATTGACTAAAATATACCTTTTGGAAGGTGTCGCGGGGTCTCAGGTTACTCTTTGATAACGACTAGCTCGTTATCGGCTATAACGGCTAGATGGTAACTCTTTCCCCTGTTCCGCTCACCCATCCGCAAGCACGACGGCTAATACTACTTTTTACCGCTTTCCTTCCGGCGACTCATGGAAGCGGAGGTTGTAAGTCCGTCTTAGGTCCATGCCCAGGAAGGGTTAATCCATAGCATATCCGTGTAGGAAGAAGTCGGCAACCCCTTTTATACCGGCGAACCGGGACCAGCCAAATTGAATGCAATATTTTGAGAGCAACAATGGAAATATTATCGTGGTCGCGCACAAACACTTATCGGCACTGTATCCCGCAAAATTACGAACGTTTTCCCGACGAAATAGTTCACGCCACACGCAACACGAAGACCGATCACCGTATGATAGTTAATTAGCGATAATTACCGGTAAATTAAGAAGGAAAAGCACACCGATCTAATACGTATCAGGGCTGGCGTACGTGACAAGCGTCAATATATATGTTATGATGCGCTGAGGTGCATATTTTGGAAAACTGCGTGTTGCGACTTAGCTTGGGACCAGTTTTTCTGCAAACCCGACGCGCTCGGGGCGGCGGTGGTGGGGCGGAGGGGAAACCGTCCAACATAGAACCGCTATTTACCACTACATACCTACTACGTATGTATGATATTTTGAAATTCTATAAATAGCCGACGAATTTACTGGGATGTAATTTAATATTAGCAACTATTTTTCCAATGATATTAATTATTAATTACAATGGTATTACTTAGGTGGATTTTAAGTCGCTAATTAAGAATATGTAAGATCTTTTCGGGACAATTTATGGTCATTTACGGGCTGTTAGAAACAAAATCCGTGCCTTTAAGGGTAGCGAAGGTTTTTCAAGAATACTGGTAATTGTAACAAACCTAGATATCAGTTGTAGGTTGGTTGTTATACAGGGTGTATCAACAGTGCGATCTCGGAAGATTGTGCTCTGTTAATGAAGATATTTTAAAACTGATTTCACTCTTATATACAGAAGGTCGAGGCGCACATTTTAAAATTATTACCGTGTATACAGGGTGTTCCATAAGGTAGTACCAACCAAACTTTTGCTTTTTCTAATGGAACAACCTATATTTCGGCACAATTTTGTATCGCTCGCAAAATTTTACGAACATTTTAAAATTATTACAGTGTATACAGTATACAGAGTGTTCCATAAGGTGGTACCAACCAGACTTTTGTTTTTTTGTAATGGAACAACCTATATTTCGGCACAATTTTGTATCGCTCGCAAAATTTGCCGATTTTTTTTTTTGATTTATTTGCATTTTTATGGAAAAACAGCAGTCTAACAAAAATTTTATATCTCAATACCTCTGTTATATAATAAGGAGACCAAAAATACATTATTCAACTACCTAAACTATACCATTTAAAAAAATGCACCGATCAAAAACAACTATCGAGCTTAATGTAGAACTTCGGGTACAAAAAACTATGCACTTTAGTAAATATTTGTTTGAAAACTCGTTGGTTAAAACTCTACATCTGCGGTATACTGGCGGTGGTAACCGGCTTCAATTCCCGAATATACTTTTATATCATTAAGCTAATTGATGTACCGACGACGTCGGTATTGAAAGATTTTGTAAACCGCATGCCCGACATGTGTTTGATGTTGGCCGGTAGCCTTCCGGCTCCGTGCGAAGAAAAATTGTATTTGACACGTTCAAGGTTGTATCAAGCTTATACTAAATCAATCCCAAAGATTGTAATATACACTGCCGCTCGAGGAGGTTCGGACACATAGTAGACATAATAAAATAATAATAAAAGTACTTACAACGTAGCAAAAGTCAACTCTATTTGTACCAAATAGTGGACACATTGTTAACGTTGATTTCCAGTACCATATGACATCATTAAATTTAAATTAAATTAAATTTAAAATTTATTGTATTAAAGTGATATATATATATATATAGGGCAAGAAATTTAAAATATTGAAAGAAAAATACAGATGTCAACTTTGGTTGATATTGACACGATGTGTGTGTTTATTATGTTCTGTCTTTTCTTCTCCACAAATATATAAGGGTTTACTTTGATTATTATTTGGAAATTATTTTGGAAACCAGAGTGCGTACAACAATCCAATTATATCACTTGTAAACAGGCCGAAAAAACTTTGTGTTGCTGAATCGTTTGGGAAGAAGTGAATGTACACTTATGGCTGACGAAACGAACCCATGAAAGGATGTTTTGAATCCTTAATTCTGCTTGGTATGACCGAGCGAGTACAATTAATTTAAATTATTGGCTATAAAAATACCACGGGAATATAAAAATCTTATTTTGAACAACGATATGCATGTCAACTAGCGCTCGTCGTGCGTTGTCGCTTAGCACACGTATCTATTAATTTAATAATGTGATTTATGCTCGGCCCGTACGTGATTTGTTCGTTTATGTCCGCCACGATGTTCATAAAATGCACCCAGAATGTCGAAAATGTCCAACGGCCAAATCGCTTATAAATAATTCAACATGCCAAACGGTCCCAGTAAGCTAAGTGCCCCCTTACGGAACGTACCCCTACCCTACCAAGTCGCACCATAAATAAATAACGCGAATTAGATTTAAACGCATCTAATTAATTGTGTCCTTTTTACCGAATTTTACCTGCCAGTGGTTGTATTTTTTTCGGCTTGGTGATGAATTTAATCTATCATTCTCTAAATTTTTAAGCGGGGATTCCTGTTTCTTCCATTATCCCAAATGTGATTCCAAATTTGCCACAAATATTTATTAGCTTTTCGAGTACTTACCAAAAGACGTTGCGTGAAGATCCACGGTCACTGGTTGGTTCGATTGTGCCACTCCAGGTGATCTGAAATAAAAATATCGAATAGCGCCCTACTTGATACATAAGTAGTTATCGTTTGTTGAACCAGAAACAAAGAATATTTATATTTGAGTTAATGGTGACTTGTCAAACTCAAAATGCCGATTTTTCTCAACAAAATTGACAATGTTTTCTCTATGAAAAGAAAAGTACATAAGTTATTGTATTTGTGGTTCATCAAACGATAAAGGGATGTTTACTGAACATCCAGTTCAAATTTGAACTCAATTGGTACAGTTTATAACGTGACATCGATTACTTACCGCATGTTTCTGCAAATATGCTATACTAGTTGACATTTACACCGAATAGATAGGAAGGAAACCGAAATCGGTATCCTAGCTAATTTGGTAAACAAATGAAACCAGTGGATTAATAAAACTGGTAGATTAGTGTTGTTTTCCCAATTTGTTCACCCTACTCGCGGTGAGACGGTAACTGGACTTTGCGATAGAGTAGATTGAGTAGGTGGTAGATCGCTTTTTGACTAAATCCTCTAGTTATGTAGACCCCATGGATAAATGGTAATGGTTTCAAAATCGCTTCTCGGTCTGCTGGTATGTTCTGACAGATTGCATATGATCATTATATTATTGTCAATTGTATTATAGCTTTTAATCTCTATTTTGTGGAATTGTAGTACTTATCAAAACAAAAGCGTTTAATATGGACACGTTGGTTGAGAAATAGAAAACTGCTACTAACATCACAGTTAGTATAAAGCTCATAGCTTAAAATTGGATTGGATATCGATGTTAGTGGCAGTGGGGTGTTAAGATCCTAGATATAAAATTGATGCACAAAAGAAATTGCTCCTTAGCCAATAGATCAAAATTTCAAATGCAGATTTTCAAGGCGTAGGGGCACAACATTTTTCAAAATTTACATCTCTTGACTTGTCACCATGTTGACAATTGAAATAGCAAATCGTGTTTGTTTAATGGTGCATTGAACCGTAATATTTAACCTACTATTTTTGAAGGAGACGTGATATCACGGATAGTTAAAAAAACAATGGCTTTACACCCCATTCAGTAGTCCAAATTATAATAACTTTCTGGAGTATACCAGGGGTCATTGTAGAACATCTTGACCGAGCATAATGACGGCCACATCGCTTAAATTTCCATCGACCTTACTCTAAACATTTAAAACACAAAAAATCAAATGAAACACTACTTTGATTGATTGAAATTACTGAAAGCTCCGAACAGATCAGCTTTTTACATTTTTGCCACCACTGGGAGTTGTTTTTCAGAAATCGGCAAGTTTCAACATTAATTTCACAAAATCAAATGAAACACTACTTTGGATGGTTGAAATTACTGAAAGCTCCGAACAGATCAGAGTTTAACATCATTGCCACCACTGGTAGTAGTTTTTCAGAAATCGGGAAGTTTCAACATTGATTTCCAAACAGTTATTATAACGTTCGTAGTTTAATATATGCCAGTATATTGGATTTTCTTTAAATTGCATATGACCGCAAAAAAGATTGACAAATGAAATTTCTGTTCATTGTCTACATTATGTAACAGCTTGTCTGTAAGCAAGAAGGCCTGTTTCTAGTTTCTGTTTCAGTAGCCTGAAAAATATTGATTGCTCTGCGCTGAATTAACTTTTGCATAAGCTTTCTTTGGTTCGAAAAGCGCTTTCAATTTGCTTAAACTAATAATGTTGCTATATACCGTGTCCGGTCAAAAGAATGTGATTATACCTAATTTAATATTTAATGCCTCCTAATATTTTGAAATATTTTTGCAAATAATATTTTGGCATAGCTTTTAAGATAAAAGTAGTTTAGCTGTCATTTTTATCTTTTTGGCAAACTAAAAACAGCCTGTATATGCAATGACAAACGTGATTATAATTTCGTATTTGATCACCTATAATATTTCTAACTACTTTTATCAAATAGGTATTATATTTACATACCTTTGAACATAAAGCTACTTTATTCCTAAGTTTGTTATATATTTGGGAATACCCGGTACATGCAAGCAGATAATATATTTGCGTTTTAGGTTTAAGACAAAAGAAGAATTAAATCAGAAGATTATATGAAGAATACAATTTTCTGAAAAGGTAATATTTTAATTTTGTCCCATTAGTGTTGTCAAAGTTTCTACCGGACACGGTATAATATCTATATGCTGCCCATATAATTTTTAATTAGTGATAAATAATTATAGTTAATTTTAAAATCGATTTATACTGTTATTCTAAATTAGGAAACACCTGTTTTTATTATTTCCATTTTTTAGATGCACCTAAATTCATTTTCTTGTATGCGATTGGTATTATAAATTCGTATTACGTGTTGTAATTTAAATGACCATTGACCTCCTGTATATTATGATAATAAATAAACAAAGCATTAAAAACACAATATGTACCTTAAACAAATTATATGAAGCATTAAAAAAATAAAAAAAAACTCCCATCGGGATTTGAACCGCAGCTATTCCTGTAGAAAAATCAAAAGATCGGCACCTTACACCACTCGGCCGTGGTTCGTTGGCGACGTGTTATAATTTCACGTATATAAAATCCGTCTCCTAACCTCTAATGATTAAAATCGAGAAAATTATCTGCCCGTGTCGCTTTTTCTAGTGAAAATTGCACAGCACCTGCTTTGTTTTCGTTACATCTATACAAACTTCACTAAATGTAGAAACTTGGACACTTTTACCTGCGTTGCGTCGCATCGCGTGACAACATTGGATTTTGACGATCTCGGCCAACGTATGTAGCAAAGTTATCGCGCTTATATGAAACATCGCACTTTTCCTCAGTTTTCTCAGCTTTCCGGCCAAAATATCCCGATTGCGGCGATATATTTACCCGTCAACGTCAAGTAACCTATAAAATGCACTACCAACACGTACGAAAAGATGCAACTGTAACTTTTGACAAATTAATTTGACGTTTCTCCGAGCGCCAGACTCTGACGTCACACGACCGTCCGCCATACTTGCTATAGGGGATCTGCACGACTCCGTTCGGAGGCGTTTTTGGAGCACACGCGTGTCGTGGAGCATTTCCAAAATACATTCACCTCCACCGGAAAAGAGCGACGCGTATTTTGAGGGGTCTGGCTTCGCCGTGCGTGCTCTCCGTTCCGAGGAGATAGATCAGAAAGTTTGGTCTGGCGACGCCGCTTCGCAATTATAAAATAAGAAGAAAATATATAATAAACTGTCACTGTAATATAAAGATTTTTTTCTACTTTGCATTCACAATGCACACATTGTAACACTGTTTTCGGTGTTACAATTAACAAATTGTAATATCGTTTTTGATAACTTTTTTCTAAGATTGGTACACACTGATACAGTACACATTGATTGTTGATATCAAATGCCATATGTCAAATGTACAACACATAACCACGCACTCCCACTTTTTAATCGCTTGCTATCGCATAAACTGCGAAATATCAATCTTCTATACATATATAAACATATGTGTAGCCTGCTATAGTATGTCCAAAGGATTGGGGCTTTCTTAGTTTTGCTGAGTTCATCAAAATACGCCAGCATGACATTTCGGTGATGTTTTGCAACTCGGGTAAGTGATTGTCATAATTCTTTTCAACTAAACATCAAATCCCCTTTTCAGATATAATTCAAGGACCACATTTACTTTATAATAAGGTATTATATAAAGATCAAACCTACATCGTAGATATGAACGATTTTAATTCCTGCTGCGGGATTGTATATGTGCAATAAATGGTTTAATGTATATCAGCATACACGTAGGAAGCTATAGTACATTTAAAATGTTGAGGATTTCTTAGTTTATGTAACGTATAAGCTTTCGGTAACATTTTGGACCGAATTCTGCTCGGTTCAATACCGTACTTGTTTTTGTCCGTCGCTTTTGACTACGTCTTAAGTCTGGTTGTGTGCAACAAACTTGTATTACCTCTATCACATGTAACTTTACTAAGTGCAACTCATTCTCATAAATTATTACACCGAAATTACAATTTAGTTTCAATTATATGTGCGTGTAAACTGGTATAAGCCAGTGGTACTAGGTAGAAACTGCTAGTAAACGTTAACTATTAACTATTCTTTGAAGTAACTAATCAGTTACCGCCAAACACGTCTATTCTGATTATTATAATATGAAACCACTATTATAAAGGTAACTTTTTAGGTTATGTTTCATGATTTTATCACAGTTGGGTTTACACTGTTGCCCCAAGCTCCATTATGATCATAGTTGCGACCTCACTGATTATTTATTAAAACTTGTAGACTAAAGTAGACTAAAATTAGTCACAATTAGATTTTGTCATGATTTTATCCAAACCTTACGCATTTGACAGTTAGTACAGTACCGCCACCTGGTAGTGTGGAACCTGCAAAATACCCTAGATTCTAATTTAGCGCAAAATAGTAACCAAAATTACTAAATTTGTATAAAATTAATGACGCAAAGTAGAAAAAATAGTATATTACACTCGTTTTATAAGACGTATTGGCGCACTCGTTCCATTTGGGCACTCCTCGCTACGCTCGTCGTGCCCAAAACATCTCGTGCGCCAATACGACGTCTTATAAAACTTGTATAATAATATACTATTATTCTATTATTGCAGACAACCGAAATATCGATTTCCTCCAGGCGGTGGTCGACAAAATTTATCAGCAATTTTTGCAAAAGTTACAAATATCTTTTGTAACAAAGGTGTGTAAATTGTAGTAAACTCAAATTATTGTTATTTAGGGGTAGTAGGAACAATAAAAAGCTGCGCCAAGAAAAATACAAAAAATTCCAGATGCAAGAAACATTAAAATACATATGAGTGAGAGAGGGCAGACTGAAGAAGACCAGACAAGTTAAAAATGGTAAAACAAATATTAATATTAAATATTAAATCCTACCTTTACATGCAGCTAAGTAATTCTAACCGCAACACAACACGACATTCACGCTATACAATCAACATTCTTCCCGTAGCACCGCAAAAATTACTTACAACTGCGCGAAAACATCACAAATCACTTTGTACAGACATTCACAAACATTTCGCACGATATATCACCGTTTTTCCATGCACAAATCCGATTAAAATCGCGACGAAATTACATTTTTCAATATGCGCAGAAAATTTGCAAGCATGGACGAGAAAAACCGGTCGTGTTGTTTTGATCGCTAGGAAACGCCTCCTACCGTACTTAGCTAGAACAGCGTTACGCGTTACTATGGTATTGCACAAAGCGACTCACAATAGAGCATATATTTGACTACTGTTTTTTGGTTATGTTGGCGGTTTGTAGGTACTGATATGACTGGGTATTGATATTCTTATGTGTATTATATGCGTGAATATACTGGATTATGAAAATTACCTCGGAGAAATTAGCTATTAAAGATTCATCAAACGGTTTTGCTTAAAAGTCGATTTAATTATGATAGCATTATCTAGCAGATGCTGAACGTCTACATAAATAATTGCGAATATTCCATCTCACCGATCTGAATTAAAATATAATTTAATTGCCATGTAAAGCATACTATATTATGAATACCAAGGCAACTTCCTTGGTATTCAGAATATAGTAAGATTTACATAATATAGTAAGATTCTACCACGTATTAATTTTATAACATTATCAAATAGATTTTTCTTGACTCTTTTAAATAGAAGAACCTGTATAATATGTGTTGGTTGTAATAACCCTTTAGTTTGCTCTAATTTATGTCTAATAAGTTTTATACCGGATTCCTAGTTTTTGTGATATTTGCATTTTTTTTAAAGAAAAGGAAATGGAACTGCTGTACTTAATACAGCTCTGTATACAGGATGTTTAGTAGTTTGGCCTAAAGTAATTTAGAACCTATTTCACCAGTTTTATGCTTCTCTAAAGTATTATGGTTATTAAGAATTAAGATATTAACAATTTTATATGAAATTGTTTGAGAATATTTAGCCATTTTTGCAATCATATGGCAAACGAACACCGGACCTAAAAACTTCAAATTACTACTAATGTAAACCCTAAACCCTGTACTTTTCGGTTAACTACGGTGAAAAACGAATCTATAAAATCCATCTCCAAATAATCCAGTTTCCAGTCACGTTTTCAATATTACTCATCTTATCCCAATTATGCACATACCACAGTTGGCGGCGTGTATGAGACCAAAACGGCAACCGTCAAATATGTAAATTTCGATGTCATATACCTAGCGATTCAGAAGATATGAATTTGTGATAAGAGTAAAGTCCCTTTATTTTCATTGTTATCGATAAACTTTATTTGGAAATGTGGTTTAGAAGTAAAAATTATATTCAAATATCAATTCACTGCCACCAATCTATAAAACTTTTTGTGTGTTTTTTGTTAATTTTTCTCTTATCACTAATATTAGTTTAATGGTAGTGATACTAAAAGATTCTTTTTAATCTATTACAATAATACATATTTTAGAAATTTTAATACATTTTTAACATTTTTTATATTTTTTTTCTGAGAAATGGATAATCCAAAATTTTATACATATAATGCGGATTTTCCTGGACACTAGTCAAGGTTAGGATAGCAAAGTGTACGCTGATTCGGAATCGGAACTTACAGTGCTCTATACTGCCGATCACACGGCCTTTTTAGAAATTTAGCCAGACGCATGACATCAACTGAGCAGTAGGCTTTCACCAGTCTACTATTTATAGTCTAGATATGGCCGAACTGCGAGGAGAGTTTTTACAGCGCTATCTAACAATACAGTCGGATGAAGAATAAATTCAAAAGAATATATTTCTTAGAAAACAGACTGTAAAACAGCTGTATACAGAGCAATATTAAGATACTAAAGGCACTAATTTACGATAATTTCTTGAACAAACAATTAAGAGCTCCCTTAAAAACGATTACTTTTCTATTGGTTGGTGTTAATTACCAATTACTTGGTTACAATTTCTACCCTTGTTATCTATGCGTAGATATTAGCTATGCAAGTCGCTGGGTTGTCAATTTGTGTTATCGATTTTCATTAAATTTACGAGCAGATCGCTGTTGATAACAATGCTAAGTCAACAATCGCGCTTTTGAGCAATATACGGCCTGGGGACTGTCCAATCATCCGACACGTCAACAAAGTTTGAAGTGGGACAAATCGGTCGTAAATAGCTTTTGATTCACACCGCGTCCGCACCAGGAAAAAATCCCACACGAATGTCATTGTGTTTTTTTCCCAACCTTACACGATATATTATCTGTTGGCGACAGATGTAGAGATTACTTGGTGAACCATAATCATTCACGCTCAGTATACGTTACAATTAACTTGTTTTTCCGTTGTGTTTTCACGATATCCTAGCACTGTTTGTTTGATGCTTTCCTGTATTTGTTGTGATAGTTTGGAAGGCGATGGATATTCGATATAGTCACAGTAGTAGATTATATGCCGGGCCACTGTTTCAAATTGATATTAGGTATAATCTATATTACGTGTTACTATAATAGTTATAATAAATGTTGGCAATGACAATGTTGGAAATTGGCAACAATAAAAAACTTATTAAAGTTTTTTTTTAATATTCAATATTTCGTCAGTCTTGGTCCAGAAATCTACAATAAAAATATTTGTGCTATATAAATATTATAAAAAATTTATAAATATTTATAAACTATTTATTATAAATTATATAATTAATTATTTTAACAAATTATATTTTGCAAATCTATTATTATTATTTTAAAATTTTAGTATAATGTTGTCGAAAATGCTACCCGTCATAATTTAGGCCAAAATGGAGAAATTGGAGAATGCATAGGAGTTCCATCCAATTTGTGTAAAAATACTCCATCAAATGAAAAATAATCATTATTCAAAATTAATCTAATCATAGTAAAAAAGAAAGTTTTTCTCAAATTTGTATTGTTTGATATCAATTGCAAACTCACTTTTAAAAGTCCAACAGCAAAGTTTTTGAAATATTATTAAAAACGAAATGGCATCCCAATAGGTATACTAAAACATCCAGATAATGGAAATGGAAAGTATACATCTTCTTTTTTTTATTCAAAACTGATGTTTGATAATGTAAAATTAAATTTTGATAATGTAAAATTATAGATCTTTGTAAAAATTAACTCAGTACAATTTTGTTGGAAACGCTTATAATTAATGAATAAAATACTTGCAATTTTAAAACTGACTTAGAAGTATTATTTACTTATATAATTTTTATTAATTTATTTTTCTCGGATACTGTGATTTTGTTTTATTATTTAATAATTATTTTACGTTGTTAGGAAATATTTCGTTTGACATTGGTCAAAAGTTTAAAAGTTTATATTGTTCACTTAGTTTAGTATTTTTATTATTGATTTACTAAGTATTTATAAATTTGTATTAATATTTATATAGAAAGTACATGTGGTTAAGGCGAATAAGTTTTCTATTGTTGGCGATTTACCAATATTTATTATAACTATTAGTTTATATTAGTATAAAACTTTAACGTATTGTCTAGTATGGCACCTATAATAATAGTATCATCTGCGAATAGGTGCACATCACAAGATTTAATTACTGAAGCAACATCTTTTATGCACAAATTAAACAAATCAGGTCCCAAAATAGAACCTTGTGGTACCCCCAAGCTGTTTAGTAATTCATTTGACTCATTTTCTCCATTATCCTAACCTTCTGTCTCCTGTTTGTAAAATACTTTTCAAACCATTACTTCCTCTGATTCCGTAAATTTTCATTTTTTAAATAATTTTCGACCATAATGTTGCGAAGGCTTATTCAAGCCTGTAAAAAGTCCAATGTATCTCAAAACCTGCGTAGCTATTATAGTTTCGCGGTTGAAATTGGCATGCCTGCTGCTTATTGCTCTAAGTCCTAAGATATTCAATTCGGTAACTGGCAAGTAATACTATGTGCTGTCACCGAGATGCCATTTGACGGGTGCATGGTGTATTGTATATTTGTGGGAAATTTGCATCGTTGTACTGACAGCACATGCACAATCTGCATTTGAGGATACCTGACAGTTGAACGTTGTAACGTATGCGTATGTTCAATCTGAATATTACTTGAATTTCACGAACATTCAGAAAAATAGCTTTAAGTTTAACTCCGAACAAAACCAAGGCTACACAGACAGAGACAGAATGTATTGGATACTTGTAAATCTCATTTGAAACGTTAGATATGTATTGTATATAGGATATGCGACTTAATATACCTACATAATATTATGTCTAGTACTTCTTACCTAACATTCAACCACCGATAAACAACGTAAAATCTAAGTTTCAAAAATCCTCCTGAACAAACTAAAATAGTTAGCGGGCTGTACTTTTTAGAATTAATTACCCAATGTATTTGATCCATAAACGTGTATAATAATAATTTGTATCCCAACTACTTTGCTCGTAATCGCACATGAAGCGAAATAATAACATTCAACCACCGATAAACAACGTAAAATCTAAGTTTCAAAAATCCTCCTGAACAAACTAAAATAGATAGAGGGCTGTACTTTTTAGTATTAATTACCCAATGTATCTGATCCATAAACGTGTATAATAATAATTTGTATCCCAACTACTTTGCTCGTAATCGCACATGAAGCGAAATAATAACATTCAACCACCGATAAACAACGTAAAATCTAAGTTTCAAAAATCCTCCTGAACAAACTAAAATAGATAGCGGGCTGTACTTTTTAGAATTAATTACCCACTGTATCTGATCCATAAACGTGTATAATAATAATTTTTATCCCAACTACTTTGGTCGTAATCGCACATGAAGCGAAATAATAACATTCAACCACCGATAAACAACGTAAAATCTAAGTTTCAAAAATCCTCCTGAACAAACTAAAATAGATAGAGGGCTGTACTTTTTAGAATTAATTACCCAATGTATCTGATCCATAAACGTGTATAATAATAATTTGTATCCCAACTACTTTGCTCGTAATCGCACATGAAGCGAAATAATAACATTCAACCACCGATAAACAACGTAAAATCTAAGTTTCAAAAATCCTCCTGAACAAATTAAAATAGATAGAGGGCTGTACTTTTTAGAATTAATTAACCAATGTATGTGATCCATAAACTTGTATAATAATAATTTGTATCCCAACTACTTTGCTCGTAATCGCACATGAAGCGAAATAATAACATTCAACCACCGATAAACAACGTAAAATCTAAGTTTCAAAAATCCTCCTGAACAAACTAAAATAGATAGAGGGCTGTACTTTTTAGTATTAATTACCCAATATATCTGATCCATAAACGTGTATAACAATAATTTGTATCCCAACTACATTGCTCGTAATCGCACATGAAGCGAAATAATAACATTCAACCACCGATATACTACGTAAAATCTAAGTTTCAAAAATTATCCTGAACAAACTAAAATAGATAGAGGGCTGTACTTTTTAGAATTAATTACCCAGTGTATCTGATCCATAAACGTGTATAATAATAATTTGTATGCCAACTACTTTGCTCGTAATCGCACAAGAAGCGAAATAATAACATTCAACCACCGATAAACAACGTAAAATCTAAGTTTCAAAAATCCTCCTGAACAAACTAAAATAGATAGAGGGCTGTACTTTTTAGAATTAATTACCCAATGTATCTGATCCATAAACGTGTATAATAATAATTTGTATCCCAACTACTTTGCTCGTAATCGCACATGAAGCGAAATAAAAACATTCAACCACCGATAAACAACGTAAAATCTAAGTTTCAAAAATCCTCCTGAACAAACTAAAATAGATAGAGGGCTGTACTTTTTAGAATTAATTACCCAATGTATCTGATCCATAAACGTGTATAATAATAATTTGTATCCCAACTACTTTGCTCCTAATCGCACATGAAGCGAAATAATAACATTCAACCACCGATAAACAACGTAAAATCTAAGTTTCAAAAATCCTCCTGAACAAACTAAAATAGTTAGAGGGCTGTACTTTTTAGAATTAATTACCCAATGTATCTGATCTATAAACGTGTATAATAATAATTTGTATCCGAACTACTTTGCCCGTAATCGCACATGAAGCGAAATAATAACATTCAACCACCGATAAACAACGTAAAATCTAAGTTTCAAAAATCCTCCTGAACAAACTAAAATAGATAGAGGGCTGTACTTTTTAGAATTAATTACCCAATGTATCTGATCCATAAACGTGTATAATAATAATTTGTATCCCAACTACTTTGCTCGTAATCGCACACGAAGCGAAATAATAACATTCAACCACCGATAAACAACGTAAAATCTAAGTTTCAAAAATCCTCCTGAACAAACTAAACTAGTTAGAGGGCTGTACTTTTTAGAATTAATTACCCAATGTATCTGATCCATAAAGGTGTATAATAATAATTTGTATCCCAACTACTTTGCTCGTAATCGCACACGAAGCGAAATAATAACATTCAACCACCGATAAACAACGTAAAATCTAAGTTTCAAAAATCCTCCTGAACAAACTAAAATAGTTAGAGGATGGTACTTTTTAGAATTAATTACCCAATGTATCTGATCCATAAACGTGTATAATAATAATTTGTATCCGAACTACTTTGCCCGTAATCGCACATGAAGCGAAATAATAACATTCAACCACCGATAAGCAACGTAAAATCTAAGTTTCAAAAATCCTCCTGAACAAACTAAAATAGTTAGAGGGCTGTACTTTTTAGAATTAATTACCCAATGTATCTGATCCATAAACGTGTATAATAATAATTTGTATCCGAACTACTTTGCCCGTAATCGCACATGAAGCGAAATAATAACATTCAACCACCGATAAACAACGTAAAATCTAAGTTTCAAAAATCCTCCTGAACAAACTAAAATAGATAGAGGGCTGTACTTTTGGAATTAATTACCCAATGTAACTGATCCATAAAGGTGTATAATAATAATTTGTATCCCAACTACTTTGCTCGTAATCGCACACGAAGCGAAATAATAACATTCAACCACCGAAAAACAACGTAAAATCTAAGTTTCAAAAATCCTCCTGAACAAACTAAAATAGTTAGAGGGCTGTACTTTTTAGAATTAATTACCCAATGTATCTGATCCATAAAGGTGTATAATAATAATTTGTATCCCAACTACGTTGCTCGTAATCGCACACGAAGCGAAATAATAACATTCAACCACCGATAAACAACGTAAAATCTAAGTTTCAAAAATCCTCCTGAACAAACTAAAATAGATAGAGGGCTGTACTTTTTAGAATTAATTACCCAATGTATCTGATCCATAAACGTGTATAATAATAATTTGTATCCGAACTACTTTGCCCGTAATCGCACATGAAGCGAAATAATAACATTCAACCACCGATAAACAACGTAAAATCTAAGTTTCAAAAATCCTCCTGAACAAACTAAAATAGATAGAGGGCTGTACTTTTTAGAATTAATTACCCAATGTATCTGATCCATAAAGGTGTATAATAATAATTTGTATCCCAACTACTTTGCTCGTAATCGCACACGAAGCGAAATAATAACATTCAACCACCGATAAACAACGTAAAATCTAAGTTTCAAAAATCCTCCTGAACAAACTAAAATAGTTAGAGGGCTGTACTTTTTAGAATTAATTACCCAATGTATCTGATCCATAAAGGTGTATAATAATAATTTGTATCCCAACTACTTTGCTCGTAATCGCACACGAAGCGAAATAATAACATTCAATCACCGATAAACAACGTAAAATCTAAGTTTCAAAAATCCTCCTGAACAAACTAAAATAGTTAGAGGGCTGTACTTTTTAGAATTAATTACCCAATGTATCTGATCCATAAACGTGAATAATAATAATTTGTATCCGAACTACTTTGCCCGTAATCGCACACGAAGCGAAATAATAACATTCAACCACCGATAAACAACGTAAAATCTAAGTTTCAAAAATCATCCTGAACAAACTAAAATAGTTAGAGGGCTGTACTTTTTAGAATTAATTACCCAATGTATCTGATCCATAAACGTGAATAATAATAATTTGTATCCCAACTACTTTGCTCGTAATCGCACATGAAGCGAAATAAAAACATTCAACCACCGATAAACAACGTAAAATCTAAGTTTCAAAAATCCTCCTGAACAAACTAAAATAGATAGAGGGCTGTACTTTTTAGAATTAATTACCCAATGTATCTGATCCATAAACGTGTATAATAATAATTTGTATCCCAACTACTTTGCTCGTAATCGCACATGAAGCGAAATAATAACATTCAACCACCGATAAACAACGTAAAATCTAAGTTTCAAAAATCCTCCTGAACAAACTAAAATAGTTAGAGGGCTGTACTTTTTAGAATTAATTACCCAATGTATCTGATCTATAAACGTGTATAATAATAATTTGTATCCGAACTACTTTGCCCGTAATCGCACATGAAGCGAAATAATAACATTCAACCACCGATAAACAACGTAAAATCTAAGTTTCAAAAATCCTCCTGAACAAACTAAAATAGATAGAGGGCTGTACTTTTTAGAATTAATTACCCAATGTATCTGATCCATAAACGTGTATAATAATAATTTGTATCCCAACTACTTTGCTCGTAATCGCACACGAAGCGAAATAATAACATTCAACCACCGATAAACAACGTAAAATCTAAGTTTCAAAAATCCTCCTGAACAAACTAAACTAGTTAGAGGGCTGTACTTTTTAGAATTAATTACCCAATGTATCTGATCCATAAAGGTGTATAATAATAATTTGTATCCCAACTACTTTGCTCGTAATCGCACACGAAGCGAAATAATAACATTCAACCACCGATAAACAAGGTAAAATCTAAGTTTCAAAAATCCTCCTGAACAAACTAAAATAGTTAGAGGGCTGTACTTTTTAGAATTAATTACCCAATGTATCTGATCCATAAACGTGTATAATAATAATTTGTATCCGAACTACTTTGCCCGTAATCGCACATGAAGCGAAATAATAACATTCAACCACCGATAAGCAACGTAAAATCTAAGTTTCAAAAATCCTCCTGAACAAACTAAAATAGTTAGAGGGCTGTACTTTTTAGAATTAATTACCCAATGTATCTGATCCATAAACGTGTATAATAATAATTTGTATCCGAACTACTTTGCCCGTAATCGCACATGAAGCGAAATAATAACATTCAACCACCGATAAACAACGTAAAATCTAAGTTTCAAAAATCCTCCTGAACAAACTAAAATAGATAGAGGGCTGTACTTTTGGAATTAATTACCCAATGTATCTGATCCATAAAGGTGTATAATAATAATTTGTATCCCAACTACTTTGCTCGTAATCGCACACGAAGCGAAATAATAACATTCAACCACCGATAAACAACGTAAAATCTAAGTTTCAAAAATCCTCCTGAACAAACTAAAATAGTTAGAGGGCTGTACTTTTTAGAATTAATTACCCAATGTATCTGATCCATAAAGGTGTATAATAATAATTTGTATCCCAACTACGTTGCTCGTAATCGCACACGAAGCGAAATAATAACATTCAACCACCGATAAACAACGTAAAATCTAAGTTTCAAAAATCCTCCTGAACAAACTAAAATAGATAGAGGGCTGTACTTTTTAGAATTAATTACCCAATGTATCTGATCCATAAACGTATATAATAATAATTTGTATCCGAACTACTTTGCCCGTAATCGCACATAAAGCGAAATAATAACATTCAACCACCGATAAACAACGTAAAATCTAAGTTTCAAAAATCCTCCTGAACAAACTAAAATAGATAGAGGGCTGTACTTTTTAGAATTAATTACCCAATGTATCTGATCCATAAAGGTGTATAATAATAATTTGTATCCGAACTACTTTGCCCGTAATCGCACACGAAGCGAAATAATAACATTCAACCACCGATAAACAACGTAAAATCTAAGTTTCAAAAATCATCCTGAACAAACTAAAATAGTTAGAGGGCTGTACTTTTTAGAATTAATTACCCAATGTATCTGATCCATAAACGTGAATAATAATAATTTGTATCCGAACTACTTTGCCCGTAATCGCACATGAAGCGAAATAATAACATTCAACCACCGATAAACTACGTAAAATCTAAGTTTCAAAAATCCTCCTGAACAAACTAAAATAGATAGCGGGCTGTACTTTTTAGAATTAATTACCCAATGTATCTGATCCATAAACGTGTATAATAATAATTTGTATCCGAACTACTTTGCCCGTAATCGCACATGAAGCGAAATAATAACATTCAACCACCGATAAACAACGTAAAATCTAAGTTTCAAAAATACTCCTGAACAAACTAAAATAGATAGAGGGCTGTACTTTTTATAATTAATTACCCAATGTATCTGATCCATAAACGTGTATAATAATAATTTGTATCCCAACTACTTTGCTCGTAATCGCACACGAAGCGAAATAATAACATTCAACCACCGATAAACAACGTAAAATCTAAGTTTCAAAAATCCTCCTGAACAAACTAAAATAGATAGAGGGCTGTACATTTTAGAATTAATTACCCAATGTATCTGATCCATAAAGGTGTATAATAATAATTTGTATCCCAACTACTTTGCTCGTAATCGCACACGAAGCGAAATAATAACATTCAACCACCGATAAACAACGTAAAATCTAAGTTTCAAAAATCCTCCTGAACAAACTAAAATAGATAGAGGGCTGTACTTTTTAGTATTAATTACCCAATGTATCTGATCCATAAACGTGTATAATAATAATTTGTATCCGAACTACTTTGCCCGTAATCGCACATGAAGCGAAATAATAACATTCAACCACCGATAAACTACGTAAAATCTAAGTTTCAAAAATCCTCCTGAACAAACTAAAATAGATAGCGGGCTGTACTTTTTAGAATTAATTACCCAATGTATCTGATCCATAAACTTGTATAATAATAATTTGTATCCCAACTACTTTGCTCGTAATCGCACACGAAGCGAAATAATAACATTCAACCACCGATAAACAACGTAAAATCTAAGTTTCAAAAATCTTCCTGAACAAACTAAAATAGATAGAGGGCTGTACTTTTTAGTATTAATTACCCAATGTATCTGATCCATAAACGTGTATAATAATAATTTGTATCCGAACTACATTGCTCGTAATCGCACATGAAGCGAAATAATAACATTCAACCACCGATAAACTACGTAAAATCTAAGTTTCAAAAATCCTCCTGAACAAACTAAAATAGTTAGAGGGCTGTACTTTTTAGAATTAATTACCCAATGTATCTGATCCATAAACGTGTATAATAATAATTTGTATCCGAACTACTTTGCCCGTAATCGCACATGAAGCGAAATAATAACATTCAACCACCGATAAACAACGTAAAATCTAAGTTTCAAAAATCCTCCTGAACAAACTAAAATAGATAGAGGGCTGTACTTTTTATAATTAATTACCCAATGTATCTGATCCATAAACGTGTATAATAATAATTTGTATCCCAACTACTTTGCTCGTAATCGCACATGAAGCGAAATAATAACAATCAACCACCGATAAACAACGTAAAATCTAAGTTTCAAAAATCCTCCTGAACAAACTAAAATAGATAGAGGGCTGTACTTTTTAGAATTAATTACCCAATGTATCTGATCCATAAACGTGTATAATAATAATTTGTATCCCAACTACTTTGCTCGTAATCGCACAAGAAGCGAAATAATAACATTCAACCACCGATAAACAACGTAAAATCTAAGTTTCAAAAATCCTCCTGAACAAACTAAAATAGATAGAGGGCTGTACTTTTTATAATTAATTACCCAATGTATCTGATCCATAAACGTGTATAATAATAATTTGTATCCCAACTACTTTGCTCGTAATCGCACATGAAGCGAAATAATAACAATCAACCACCGATAAACAACGTAAAATCTAAGTTTCAAAAATCCTCCTGAACAAACTAAAATAGATAGAGGGCTGTACTTTTTAGAATTAATTACCCAATGTATCTGATCCATAAACGTGTATAATAATAATTTGTATTCCAACTACTTTGCTCGTAATCGCACATCAAGCGAAATAATAACATTCAACCACCGATAAACAACGTAAAATCTAAGTTTCAAAAATCCTCCTGAACAAACTAAAATAGATAGAGGGCTGTACTTTTTAGAATTAATTATTACTTCTTACCTTCTTACAATTTCAATAAAATATGTAAAATATTCATTCAAATAACTGACGTCTCAATATCATGGGTCAAGCAATAGAACTTTAGTATTTATCTTTCTCTTCGTTTTAAATTCAACATTGTTAGCTATATACACACTAATTTTATTCAAGCATATAATAGTTATATCAAACGAATGTAATATTTGAGAATAAATATCCACGAAAATATAATAAAAATGATTTATCGTACTGATATATCGAACGGATTGTTTACGTTTCCAGTATTGCCAATTCAGCGAATGCAAATATGGTTTTCAGTCATTTATCAGACCAGCCATATGTTGATTTTCAGGTGTCTATACGAGTTGATTCATGCGCGTGCTGAAACATAAATCATTCTGAACTTTATTGGCGCAAGTCGCACGCTTGTTACCGTAGAGAACGTTTCCGGCAAATGGTGCAAAATATTCCAGATTTATAGTCTATATCTGCGCATCTAGCGAACACTTTTTGCCCCGATATTAAAAATGTCATTTTATTACTTCCGATAAAAATTTCACCTCCGCATTATTGCTTCTTTCGGAGATTTATACAACACTGCAACAGGTGTTTTCTACACAGATGTTACCAAATCACAATTGAAAAGCGTTGTAATTTCCCAGTAATTGTGTTTAAAGACTATGTAACATTATTGATCATTACAGTAAATCAAATAACTGTTAGTGCAAGTGTTTTTCTATAAAAATTAACTTTCCAGAACCCAATATTTACTGCAGTTTGATAAATATATTTTTTTTAAATTACTCTTTATAAACAAAATTGCAATTTCAGAAAATTTAAAAATTTTTTTATTCATATAATTTCTTTTTTTTTTTCAAGCATTATATTTTGTACAAGAAAGTTTATAAACTGCTCTCATACGGACATTTGTTTGTGCCAGTGTATGCGGTAACACCGTAATGCGCTAGAGCGTAGCGTGATATCGACAATAACATTTTTTCATGCATTTCCAACCGCAGACGGGTTTCAGACGAACACATCTGATAAAAAAAACACAATAAAGATACTACCTAATTAGCGAATAAAACAAAAATGTGTATTTTGAAGCAGTTTAACTTTATTTGCGATTATCTGCGTAACTAGAAACGGAAAACTGGTCCCTTTTCACATCCATGCACACATATATAAAACAATATGACTTTTCGTTTAAACAGATCTCGCCTTTAGCAAATAGAAGCGCAACCCCAAGACCCCAAGTTTATTTTAATAAAGCAAGGATGTGTTGATTTAATACCATTTAATTTAGCGAGCGAAGAGCAAATATCAGTACAGATCCATTATATGTACAGACAATATTTGCTCTACATTCGCTAACGCGCACTGGTAGAAATGGGGACACTGGGACAGCCATCCTATTTTTCGTTATGCTGGAAAACCAATTCAGGCTGAAAATAAGGAAACCGAGGGCGAAATCCGGTGACTGCATGACGTAAATATGAGTTTATTACATTTGTCAGATATTTCTCTAAAGGTTTTATATATTACGTAACTCCGAGAAAAATGCAACTTCTCTTATTTAGGTACAGAAAACAGCTAAAATAAAGTGCTTACGTTCAATTTACTTAATTGTAACTTGACATAGTTACTAGTACTGTGCGGCTATAGTTTTCATCCGACTGTCTAATTAAATAAAGTCTCTGTTGCTATTAAGTTTTGTGAGAGTTAGGAATTTCTCTACCCACATACAGTTCAAGTTGTAACCAAATAATCCTGTGGAAATTCTGTGGAAATTCATAGGGGTGCAGTAATAGGAATTGTCATATATATCTGACAATGAAACTGACCCGTCTGGGGTTGATATGCTCTAGTAAATACCATTTACCATTAAAACGGGTTTTGGTGGATTATAATGTTGTTGTATTATTGAATGATATACACTGTGGGCCAAAAAAAAACGATACAAATGTTCAATTACTCATATTTCCAAAGATTTTAAGTAAATTCAAGTAAGCATTTCATTGAAAAACTAATTGCCTATGTTGGGAGGATTGAAAACATACCACATTCGCAATTCCACTTTTTTTTTATTAAAAACAGCGAAAAAACGACGGTTCAAAATTTCGCCCGGTATACGAGAAAAATCACCCTGTACACTATGCTATAAAATCTCTACTGTCCCTTTTGACCAAAAGAAAACAAACGTCATCACCTATTAATTTTATTACACCTTTTATTTCACATTAAATTGGCCCGATGTTATCAGAAATGTTGCATAGCCAAACATAAAGCACAATAACTTTGGATTGAAACGTTCTGTTATTGCGAATATGGTATGGTTTTAATCTTCACACTACAAGCGATTTGTTTTTAAAGGAAATATTTGAATTGCCTAAATATTATTATTCGAATCACTTGATGAATTTTAGTCTGATTAATGCAAGGTTTTAATACCCAATAATAAAATAAATACCCAATGCAATAATGTGAGAATAGAGTAAATGAGTTTCAAACTAAAAATAAGTAAAAAAAATTCTTAATTAATTAAAATATTAATTACGGAAGGAGTTCATGTTCCAATTAATACAGGAAACAAAAACAAGAACTGCATTAGTACAAATATGGTGTAATAGTGACTGTAATATTCTCATAATAAATATTTATATAAATGGATATTTCTAGACTGAATAAATAATAATTATTTCAGTACATTTTTCAACAAATCAGCATAAACGGTTCAAGTACTTTACATATGCTGTGATATGTTTGTAAAATTATAGTATAGACATAATTGAATTTAAAAAAATGTGTTTAATTGCTACTGCTAATTCATAAAAAATTTCTGTCGTTACCTCCCGGACTATCAGGTAAATGAAATATAAGTTCATAGTATAAAAATACACGATACAAAATAAACAATGGACACATTAAAAAGATACTAATAAGAAGAATACTACAAAACTAAATAAAAACCAACCAAAGTTATTACTTTGGTAAAATATTTATTACAATTTAATCCCAGTGCATATTTTTAGTTTGTAATTTTATAGATATGGTGGACAAGAACATTCATACAGATTTTTGTTGTTATAATTTTCAACAATCCAAGTTTTTAGACATCTTTTGTCAAATGTTAAGTGTCTTTCCCGTCTTTTGTATTTATAGTAAACGTCTTTAGTGTTTTGGAAATTTATGTTCTCCTGGTGACCGAACTCTCATCGTATGTTATTTTTTTTATTGCATATTATATAATGTTCTATAATAATTATGGTTCTAATACAAATTTATAGATCCTGTTGAACGCACAAACAAATATTCAAAATGAAAACTCCAGTTATCGCCACTACATTTGTAAGAGTTTTCTTTTCAAATCAGTGTAGAAATTGACGAAGTGTAAGTCGAGGCAAAAATTTGTGATTAATTTGCTGAAACTAATTATAGCGTTGCGTCTCTAACCTTTAGCGCCTGAAGAAGCACCGAAGATTCGAAACATGTAGCGAGCAGAAATAAATATGGTAATATGCAGCGGATATTAAAACCACAATAATAAAATATAATTAGACATAATAAGAGACAATTTATTTAATTTAATTTAAATTAAACATAAGACAATTTTAATTGTCCATTTCAGTCACAGCCATAATTCAGATATTGAATCAATTTTATTTTCCTTTAAACGAGTTGTATACATTATGACAATTGCATAAAAGCAAATAAAGCACATATTTTGCTATTCATTGGCTGCTTTTGTCATTAAAACATATTTTACCGTTAATTTTTGGTTTTTGTCGTTAAAACACATACTTTGCCGTTCATTTACACTTTCTGTCAAAGCGAACACCATGAACAATTACTAACGAACATAAATAACTAATTCTTTAACTTTCAAGAAAATTAATATCACAAATACGTTTGTGTAATCCAAAATTGCAGATTGCCATCACCAAAACCTGCTGCATGAATTAAAAGAACAGAAAAACAAAACAACCTCAATAACACCCTCATCACCAGTAATAAAAATCAAAATCAACTTCAGATCTACAAACGAAATAAAAATATATATTGACGATTCTTTTTTTCTTTTTAGATGATAACCAGAGGCCAAATCAGCTCCTCAAATCACCTCCATGACTTCTCCAGCCCCTAGCAACGCGCCAACAAACGAAGAGGTTCCCATAACCTAAAACCCAACGTATTCAGAAGACACAACCCAGCGACAACATGGCGAACAACACGACGATATACTGCAACATGGGCGACTTCGAGAAGACCTACCGCGAGATGCACGGCCATTTCAGCATCCTAGTTTGTGTTTTCGGGTCAATAGCAAACGTGTTGAACATTTGCGTGCTGACAACAAAAGAAATGCGATGGCCAACTAACTTTATACTGACAGGCTTAGCGTTAGCAGACCTCATGGTGATGTTAGACTATATTCCATACGCAATCCACGTGTACTTTAACCCTTTAACGCGACAGACAGCTGATAATTTTACATACCCATGGGCGGTGTATATGTTCTTCCATGCCCTGTTCGGACAGGTGTGTCACTTTATCTCGTGTTGTTTAACGTTAATATTAGCCCTTTGGAGATACATAGCTGTGACCCATCCTCAAAACAACATGGTCTGGTGTACCGCGCAAAGAACTAAGTGGGCCATCATCCTAACTTACGTGATGTGCCCGATTATGTGCTTCCCTATTTATATATCTTTGACGATCAGCCATGCGCCGAGGATCGTTTACCTAAACGGCACGTTCGTTCCTGAGAAGATCTGGCGTAACGCAACTTTTAATTTCACAGAAGATTACCACAACCAAACGATATACTACCTAAACTATACAGAAGACGCAACATACACAACTATAAGTTTCTGGGTGTATGGTGTGGTGATAAAGCTGGTTCCTTGTATCATTTTAACGGTTTTCTCGCATCAGTTGATCAAGGCGTTGATAGAAGCCAAGAAGAGACGATATAATCTCTTGAGTAACAAAGGTGTGCCCATGGAACAGCTGAATGGAAAGTGTAATCCTGCTAAGCAAAGGTGTATGGACAAAGACCAACAGACTGATCGGACTACAAGGATGCTCCTTGCCGTCCTTCTCTTGTTTCTCATCACTGAATTCCCGCAGGCCATCCTGGGGTTGCTCAGCGCTACGATAGGCGAAGAGTTTGAGAAGCAATGCCAGAGACCATTAGGTGAGTTTTAGGTTTATTTGTTTCGATCCGAACAAGTAGTGCAGTAAGGGTGGTTCTAGAACTTCCTCTCCTAATATTTCCTATATCCACTGCCATCTATCGGTGAATAGTCCATGCTGTATACCGAGGAGCACCGGGGAGACTAACTGAACGCAGCTCAACACAAACGGCAACAAAATAAATAAAATAAATGATAAACCTACTCACTGAACGAACTAAAACGCGAACCACAGCAGTGGAGCATTGTAATCAATTGTTAATTACGCATTTATTACAAATATCGTTTGTTGATACATAGTTTGTCAATATTTAGATAATAATCCAGTGAAACTCAATCAGCTCGTTGTACTAATATGTACTCTACATTAATTTCATCAGGTACCTAATTTCATCCTATATGACTTTATAATCAATAGAATACAGCTATACCTGACTGAATTCAACACTGATTTGCAACTTGAAACCATCAAAATCTATTTCGATAATATCCTATTAGTTTATATTAATAATAATATGTTATAGGACTATTGTGTTGGTCACATATACCAACAAAAGCAAACGTAAAATTGTGTTCTAGAAATTGTAAAAACAAGCTAACGAATAATTCTAATACGGGAACAAGATTAAAAAAAAACGCCCCGACTAGGATTTGAAGCAAGTGCTTCTATATATTTTATAAAAAAAAATTAGATATAATCATTATCATGAAATTTTATTGCTTGACATTTTACTGCTAAACTAAATTAGTTCTATGAAGTCCTGTTAAGAGAAGGACTCAAATTAACAAAAAAAAAAGTAAACAAACAGCTTAGTCGATAATTTAGAATATGTATTTATATTGAAATCACTATAAAATTTTGTGTATATTACCAGAAGGCGTGACTTATAAATCGCCCAAGTTTATTTTATAAAGTGTAAACCTCTGCTATCTACAAACTAGCAGAGTTTAAAACAGAATTTAAGCGATTCCATTAAACAAAGTTCATTTATAGGGCGGAAATCCAGCCATCAAATGTACGATAAAATTTCACTTAACTGTCACACGCCATCCGCAAACTAAAATTGAGTTTCTTGCCATCAAATATTTCAACCACGTTCGCAGGGTAAAGTAGAGGTTACCGGAAAAGTAAGTTTTAGTTAAAAGTAAACTTACACGGGATACTACTTAACGTTATGGCTATAAATTTCCTAATTTTATGAACACCACCACCACTACTTGAGCAAAACTCTTTGGTAATACCATTAATATCAGCAGCAATAATTATTCTTGTCGATGTATTACCGTCATCATACATTAAGAGTCAGTTATAAACTAATTGAAAAACTACAAATTTACAGGAGAAAAGATGCATAAATCTACTGAAATGCTGTGAGGAGAATTTCAGGAAAGTATGCACCGTGGGCGTCACTGTAAAACTGAAATTCATTGAGCGCAATTCGCGTCATTGTTTGATTGTATTACAGTATCTTCGCTTTTAGATTGTATATAAATAATGATGATTTGGTATATAAGTAATGAGTATAAATATTTTGTCTGTTTGAGGGAACTAAAAATATACCGTTGACCTATGGAAACTTCGTCGATTTGATGTTATAATATTTCACTGTAAACAACGGGCATGTAGATTTAAAAATAAACTACCTTCAGTGCGCTGTTGTGTATCTTCGTTTGTGTAATTGAAATACTGAAACTATGTACTTATACATTAGTGTATTGGTTCACTGCGTCAGGTTTCAGTTCGAAACAAAAGTTCATTGGAAACGTACAAAATGTAGTTTTGAAATGAAACCCTAAACAAAATAATATAGTTTAAACGCTTGTTTCTGAATTACGGAGCAAGCTCATGGCTAAAATGTGATATCAGAATTTTGATTCAATTTCAAACTTTATTAATTTAATATTAAATGAACAATTACTTTGAATAGAATGATACTTTGTTTGTGGGAATTAAAAACACGTTACTACCTATAAAACAGATAATTATTACAGATAGTTATCGAGAAGCCTAAAATTACAAGGAAAGAATTAGAACAATTAACGCAAAAAATGCTGAAAAATCAAATGTCAAATAAAAATAAAATATTAAATTCCTGAAAGGGAACGACTACACGGATACATATAAAAAATGACATAATCATAATGAAAGAATTCTAAGCTGAGGTTCATGTAATGACATATAATAAACCCCTAAAAACGTGACAATTTTGAAAAATATTTTTTTTTTGATTTGTGTAAATACATATAAAACATACAAGACATATACGACAAACAAATTTATTATTTGTTCATCCCATAGCAATACAAAGCCGCAGGAATTTTGTAAATAGATAGACGAACTTTTGGGAAAAATACGTACAGTGTACACATTTTATACTTTTAACATCAATAATTTTGGTCACCTAGGTTGTTATCAGTATCTCCAAAACTAAGCATAGCAGAGCAAAGTAATAATTTCGAACTTTGGCTTTCTTTCCTTCAGAGACAAATTCGCCTATTAATGTCCTCCGACCTTGGTAGTTCAATTGGTTAGAGCTCTGAACTGAGAAATGCTAAGGTTCAAATCCAGGCCGATGTTAATTTTCAATCAAAAGCAATACATAGAACTGTCAAATATGGATGTTACCATTCATCCATATTTCACTGACTTTATCATTAACCTAATATCTTTTTTCTATACACTCGCGTTAAACCACATTTCCACGCTACGATTTTCAGCAAAATATCTACTATTTTGTGTTATTGTAATCGGAAATATGTTTTCTATTGAATAATTATGACTCACTGGCCAAAAACCAATTAAATCGATATAGAGGGCGCCAGCAATACAGTATCGACTAAAATCGAGTTAGTCAGTGTTTATTTGACAATTTTCGACTATTTTCAATAATTCATAGCCACACAGATTATTAAACAAAACAGTTGCTTTTTCGTTGCCTCGGTGATTAAAATTGACGATCGATATGAGTTTGTGTTCAGAATATCATCCCCATTGAAAATTTAAATGATTACGTCATTTCCGGAAAAACCGGAAGTATTAATTATTTTTTTGGATATTACAAGTACTTGCAGTTTGATACATGTATAATTATTATATCACAATATATAATTATTATAGCACAATCTATAACAATTTTAATTTGAAATTCGCTTGAGTTAGTATCAGTATCAGTTTTAGATTAGAAACACGCAGACAAATCATTGCGATTTGATTTTAACACGTTTTCAAAATTGATTCAATCTGCGATGTAAACAACAAGGGTGTCGGCGAATTACATAAATAATGCGCCCGACTAACGTAATTGGAACATCGAAACGTTGTAAACACTGTCGGGGCGTTTGTATTTTCCGAAATGTATGCAGCATAGGGCTTCCGGCGCGAACGCTTTCTGTTTACTAATTCTATCTATATCTGTCTCGATGGGCCGAATTTTATATAGGAAGCATTCAATATTTGATAGATTCACGTCCAGGTCCATGCATAGTACAGAATACGAGAACAAAATAAGTCCATGTCCTCCTTATTCAATAAAGCCTTACTAGTTTTACATACATAGTACATACGTACAACAGTAGATACGTACCTACATCTGTAAAAATGCAGTAAACGGATTCTCTTTTCCGATATATGTCTCAGTTTCAAAATGGTTTACCATGAAGAAAAAGTACAACAAAATCTGAGTAAATATACAGGGCGATTCATTTTAATGAATGACGATTTCTTGCAAATTTTTATGTTTTCGCAAAAAAACACAAAATGTTGCTTTTGCAGTGGTTTGGAACTAAAATCAACTTCGTTTTTTATTGAACTAAAATATTGGCGGTTTCTGTACAAGAAAAAAATCACCCTGTATACGATGCCATAAGATCTCTAGTGTCCTTTTTTTCCAAAACAAGACAAATGTTATTACCTATTGATTTTTTTTTTCATTTTACATTAAATTGACCCGATATTATCAGAAATGTTGCATAGCCAAACATAAAGCAACATAACTTTGGAATGAAAAGTTCTGGTATTGCGAATATGGTATGGTTTCAATATTCACACTACAAGCAATTAGTTTTTTAAAGAAATATTTAAATTGACTAAATATTATTGGAAATACGAGTCATTAAAATTTTGTACGTTTTTTTGCCTACAGTGTATAATAATAAATACATTTAATCCGTCAATTATTCTTTTGTATTAAATATTCAACAAACTATCTGTCCAACTCTTCTTGAGAACTCATAAACTTAATCCAGCGATACTGGGCTAAAAATAGCCTAAAATTACTAAAAATAAGTTCCCATATTGATGCGCTCGTAGTTTGAGAACCAACCACCCACTAAATACAAGCATAAGTGGTAAAAACCTTTTTGTGTAGAATTTTATAAACATCATTTCCGTACAGTACATAAACACCTGATTTAGAGACAAAAATCCCCATAAGTCCTCCATAAAGCCTTGACAAAACATACAAAAAAAACTCACCCTTATGCAATCCGGACTTCACGTTGATATTTTTCGTAAATCCGCACAAATTCGTCACAAACCGTACGCAAGACATCACAAATTACATGTAGCACGCTTCTACAAACTTTCACAAGATAATTCACCGTTTGTCCCGCAAAAGAACCGATCAAAAATCACGACGAAGTTAACATTTTTACTGTACACAGCAAATGAGCAACAATGGCGGAGGAGACCCTAGCGAGTTGTTGACATTGCTAGGCAACGGCACCGGTTACTTATTTGCCGAGGTAACATAGCTACAGTGGCGGACTGGGGAGACTGAACACTAGAATAGTCAACGCTATAGTAGATCTGGTGTTTATTATGTTAAATTCGTACATATTACTTATTGGAGTTTGTTTCGCATTATATGTATTAGTTGTATAGGGACGTTTTAAATGTTTTATGCGTGGTTTTGATGAATTGTGGTTTTGGTTATTATTATATAACTTTATTGAAGAGAGTTGATTTATTTACAATTACACAATTTTCACGTTATTTAATAAAGTCTACTTTATCTAATTTTGTTAGACCAATCCAAATCTGACGCTTATTTGGATTCAGCACCCGAAAAACCCGAAAAACATGAAGAATGGAAGACCAGAACTTCAACAAATGTGTTATTGATGATTATTTCTGGTGTAGGGTTTACCGAATTTCTATTAAATAGCAAAGTTAAAACTTAAAAGGTGTGGATGTAGCATATTGAGATAGATATAATTTTTTAGTTCCATTGGTTCATTTAGTTTCATACTTTATTCGTTATTTCGTTTAAATTTAATTAGAAAACTTAGACAAAAATGAACCAACAAATGTTTCAGGCAGCGGGGATCCTGAATAACAGATTAAAAGTCGCTGCGAAAGCATTTTCCCTAATGAAATTTTTAATGAAGAATGCAAATAAATAATAAAACACAATACCAGCACAATTTTCATGTTTTCCAAAAGCATTCCGCCGGACTACGCTAATATAGTATTTCAGTGTAGTTTAAACAAAACGAAAAATATTTTCGGCGTATGTAGATTCCAGTATATAACAAAAAAACTTATTTGCAATCAAGAGACATGCCAAATTACTCATGTTTTGTTGTATAATAATAATAATAATAATAATAAATTGTCTTTATTTGCTCCAAAATATAAATCAATACAATAAAAAAAATAAATGAAACAGTATAAGTTTTAACATCATAATGTAAAACAAGACTGGACAAAAAATAAAATAAATTCCTAAAATAACCTAAAGTAGAGCAAATGATGGCGAAGGCTCAACATAAAGTTGCTTTTCAGCTTAACCATGAAGAAAAATAAATAAAAAAAAGCTATTAAAATCTATGTCTTACTTTAACTTGCGTTTTGCGCATTAACTAGATGCTCTCTTAAAAGTTTCTTGAACATTTTGTCATTTTTTCCCTTAATAAACTGCGGTATGTTATTATAATTTCTGTGTGCCGTGAAAGTGAAGGATCTCTGAAACAAGGCTGACTTGTGGTTGGGGATCGTTACATAGTTTTTATTCCTAACATTAATGTTGTGTATGTCGCTTCGAAATATGATTTTCTTGTACAGATATAAAGGCTTTTTAGAAAGAATAATTTTGTGTATTAGGCATCCGATTTGAAGCGTTCTTCTATTTTCCATGGATAGCCAGCTTGCATCTTTAAGTTTGTGAGAAATTCTATCAAATTTTCTAATGCCGTAAATAAAGCGAAGACATGAGTTTTGGATGCGTTGTATTCTTCTCGAAGTATCGGATTTTAAGCAAGGCCCGTATGTAATTACGCCTACTAAAATTGCTACCTACGCAACAAACGTGATGGAAAATTTTAAACAAATATGCTTGCATATCTCTATTGGTTCATGTCTGCTGGATTACCGATGTATTTTTAAAACACGCGCACTAAAACCATATACTGGCAAACAAATATTCCTCAACCATATTGCATGTGCAGCTTTCAGCATATTAAACTGAATAAGCCCACAGGGCCTAATAACTTCCAACCAGACTGAGCTTGGATTAAAAACCAATAATAACAGTTTTATTTACTGGACTAGAAAAAAAATGGTCTTTGGGAAAACAAAATAATGTATTTTTCTCCAAAAATATCTGATTCTCGAAAACAAATGTCAATGCACTCTCATAAATTGAGTCTTTTTATCGCAAATCCACAATAATTTTAATCCTACAGCGTATATAACCCACTTAATAGATCATTAAAACTGTATTTCTCGAAAACATTATTACTCGCAGAAACATTAGCATCATAATGGAAAACGTTGGCTAAAGAGGCACTCATTGCGGTGAAATTGAGATGAAACTCGACGCAATTTAGATCGTAATCGGGCCAGTGGAAGAGTAAATGAGACCGGAAAAATAGCGATCCTTAAACGACGAAAATCCGCCACATAAATAAACGGTTTAAATGGCTTACCGAAATGATCGTACGATTTGAACTATTCGCCGCAAACAACCGGTTCTGGCACAAGATTTATATTATATTATGTTCCGAAATTTATTGGTCCGCCGTATACGAAAAGTCAGCAAAATCCATGAAGTTTTCCTGATTATTTTCGTGCTCGGAGATTTCGATCATAATTTTGCTGTATCGATTTACTCCGTTATTACTTGTAGGTACTTTAATCATAAACTTTAAATCCTGCTAGATTAATTATTAAACTATTCCGTTGGATATCCTTATGCCCTACAGCTTTCGAACTTTCCCTATAGGACATTTACGAAACCTTCCTGTAATTATCTTTATAAAGATGTGAGAATATTTTAAAGTAATATCAGTGTGTCCAGAGACCACAGGTCATTTGTAAATAAATCAATTCTACTGTTTAAATTTCCGTAATTATCCTGTGAAATTACAAAAATATCCTGTAAAATTACTGTGATAATACTGTAATTTCACAAGAATATCGTTCGTTTCAGAATTTGGCTGAATTTTATTACATATAATTTACTATACAGCCTTATTATTAACTATCTTATTATTTTAAGAATATTACCGTCACCTTTACAGCATTCTTGCTGTAGAACACAAACAGCACCCTTTACGACAATAAGATGCAATTAAATCGTATAATAAGCTAAGTAACTATCAATAAAAATATAATAACAACAAAAATTAAGGAACTCTGTCAAGCTTTCATACGAATATGCTAAACATTTGTTGTAATGTAAATAATAATTAGAAATTTACAAATTTAGCAAATTTCAGCAGTGATGAACTTTAAACTCAATAAAATCCTTTATGTTACATATCGTACTTGTTGTTTCAATAATATTCAATAATGTGTTTTCAAGTATGTTATTTTTAGAAGAAATCGATTTCGTGTTTTACATCATCAGACTTCTCTAAAGGATAATAAAAAGAGACATAAATATAGATAAACTAAATAATGTACGTTTAACGTTTAGGTAATAATATGACAAATAGACAAAATTATATTTGATCGGCATACATTTATTTACGGCATATATTTTATTTTATTGTTCTGAGTAATCTGTGATTGTGATTGGAAAAACCTTTTAATTCGGTTATTTTATTACTTGTGTTAAAATTTTCTTTAATATGTATGTCGTTAAATGTCTAAAATATCAAAATAATTTACCATTCGTATGTAAGCTACCAATTGTATTTTCTGTGATAATCAAATCACACCATAATGTTGAATTTATGTATTTTTGAATTGCTAATTCTACAAATATAAACTTGATTTTGTGTTTTTACGCTTCTGGCCAATTCTGGTTCATGATTTGGATGTAAATAAAGATTTGTTTATAATTTATTTTTGTTTACGTATTCACCTACTTTTTATTAAATTAAATGACCTCGAATTCAAATCACTCTGTATATTTATTGATTTCATGTAAATTGTGAGACAGAATATCTTTCAAAGAAGCTCGGAAATTTTTTGGGAATGTAAGATGTTATAGGTACATTTGTGTAACAGTTTTGTGTGGAAATGGATAAGTATTGAAACAAGAAACAAACAATTTTAATTTTACAGTAGCATTTTTTTTTTAAATACGCAATAGATCACGAATTTTTCAAAAAAATATTAAAGCATGTCTATAAGCTGGCAAAATACGAGTTTTAGCTCCTTTATCTTAATACCTTAATATATTTTTCCGTCGATCATTTATTTATTAAGTATTAAGAATGTTTACTGAATAGAAAAACATTTATTAAAAAGTTCTATTAATCCAAGCACACAGTCCAGAACTGTCAGCGTCACATTACATAAATGGTCATATAGCCTACGATCGACAATTTTTTGTTTTACCAACTCATATATTAAACTGCGATTAATGATCGCGACAATTAACGCACTCGCTAATCGCTCGTGCGTTCAAAAGTCTCGATCATTAATCGCTCTTTCTATATACTTGTTGGTTAAATAACTATTAATTAAAATTGGCTAGATTTTCGTCGACCGTGCGAAGCATTTTATACGGTATATTTTTTATACGCATAGCAGTGAAATGTCGCAGCGCGCGGGGGGACACCTGTCATCAATCAGTTAGAAAATCTAGCCGAGCACAGGAATTTTATTAGCCGAAAGATTTTCCGAACAATGCAAAGCCATCTATCTCGTTGATTTATGAAATTCCTTTCAAAGTTCACAGGCAAGAGATTGATATGAAAAATGTATCATCCCGGTGACATATTAAAACCTCCGAAAAATAGGAAACTTATTATGATTCATTACAAAATCATTATCTGTTTTGAAAGTTAGTTGACGTTTCTTATCATTAACCTCCATGTTTGTTTCCCTGAAAGCAAAATCCTGAAAGTAATTTGACCTTGTGCTTACGGAACAGGACCGGACCCTAGTTCTGTAGTAATCATTCTTTACCCTATTTCACTTGTTTTATTTTAGATACCCTGTATAAATATATACACGATTTTTTTCGATCTGCACAATAATACCCGATTACTCTTCCTTTAGATCCTTTATTACACCCACCCCATATACTCTGTATACTTCAGCAGTATAATATACACATTATCATCGGTTTTATGTCTTTACGGAGACGCTAATACTTGTGTATATCGCCTTTTTATCTTATTGTATTCCATTCAGTTTCAATAGAACGGCCATCTAGAATGTTTTTTCGGTGGTAATATGCCCTATAGGTTCCAGGGAAGTATTGATATTCTGATAGCTTTCTTTGAAATTGCGTTTTATATCATCGCAACATTAAATCTTCAAATTGTCTGGATGGGACAAAATAGTCTGAAGAGCTGTATTTGCTTTTCAGTCTGTCGTACTAAAATCCAGGTACACGTAATAAAAGAAAAAACGTGTTCCTAGGTAAAAGCATGTCAGGACATGTCAACGGAGGAATTACGTTTACAACTGACGAAAAGTTTTTGCATAATGTTAGTAGTATAACTTCTGTTTTTTTTTTCTTCGGGACCCAAATTGAGAAGGTCCATAATACCCAAAGTTAAATTTAATAACACTAAGAAAAAGTTTTTTACCACATTAAATTTATGTACCTCAGTTATTAGCTTAATCTAAAAACACAATATTCCATTTATTGACTTAAAAGTTAATTGATTCTTTTCTATTAAGCTAATAACTGTTGCATCAGGAAAATATTTAGGGGCACCTAACCACTGTCAAAGTGCAGAAAAGCTGTAAAGTATTATTATATTATAGTGAAGTTTCTGCAATCTTTGTGGCACTAAGTTTCCCCAAAACTACACTAAATTCACCTTTTTAACGCAGAAATTCAGAATTAAGTCGAATAGAAATAATGCGTGTTTTTACCTTTGCTTTTCATTGGTTTTCTCAAAGAAATCATAATTTTAGCTTTCTCGTAAAAACCATGTGAACGTTTAAAAGGAGTACCAGAATCACTTGGAAATCTGGAAATTTGTCAATATCTGCATTCAAAATAGTCTTTTTTATTTACCTTTTGAATAATTGTGGAGTGTAGGTACAAAAAAATTTCTGTGTGTGTGTGTGTGTGTGTACGATTTCTGCAATTTTGTCAAAATAGATAAATAATAAATTAAAGTAGAGGAAATTTTTTATAATTTATATTTATAACATTTTTTGGTAAAATTAATAATTTAGCTGCAGGAGCAAATTATGTTTGATCGAAATCGTGTCTGCATTAATAGCAGGTAGCCGGGATATTTTGAAACTTTTGACAGTATTCAGAACGTCAGCGGTTGCGAAACGTCAATTCAACACGCAAATGCATGGATAATGCGATGAAGCGGAGAAGCACGCGCGCACGTACAGTGCAACAATATTAAAGCAACTTGGTGTCAATGTGTATTTCGATTGCGGATAGCCATGTTCTTATGTTTTCACGAATAAATACAAGAAAGATTGTAAGACGGTATGGTAACATTAAAACTTATTTGGAATATTGAGCATTATTCTTTATGAACTTTTGTAGTTAGCACTGAAGACGGGGTAAAACCCGAAAATATAGTATGCTAGAAGCCAATATAATATATTAATCATCAGAACCAATAACCTTTTTACTTTATCATATGTCGTATGACAAGGAGGTTTAGTCTTAGCATTTTTGAAATATTTTGCAAATAACCCGCTATTTCTGGAATTTTGGCGACATAATTAAATAATAAATTAATGTAGAGGAAATTCTGAATAATGAGCATATTCTATTTCATCGGGATCGCTTGTAGTGCATTTAAACGCTAGTATTAAAACTAGTTAGCCAGGATTTGTCAGATAGGTAGGTAGTAGCGGTGGGAACTCTCAATGCACATTACTCGTAACACTGCACGCGGCGGATGAGTGTTCCGAGCGGGCAATATCCTCGTACTCAGCAGCACAAAACCGCTCTTTACACATTTGAGAACTCGCACACCAAACGGCTCGCACGCTCTTGGCTCTTCGTGGCTCTTCGCTCTCTCGCACGCGAGCGCTCAAATTTGGCACGCACAATATCAGTATGTCTGTGAGCGCGTTGTACAGCGTGTAGCTGTACTATGTTTTCGCACTAAACCGCCAGATGACGTTAGGAGTTTTTCCAACATTTGAAGCATCGTGTTTTAATATGGTTTTAATGAGTGGGTACACGATTTAGTCAAATTTAGTTGTTTATATATAAAGTTTATATTAATTAAAGAATTATACGGATGATTATAAAACGGCATTTTTTAAATTATATTCAGCAACTTCTCTCTGTCGTTTGAATGTCAAGTGTCAACATAACCTGAAATACCAAACGGAGTAGAGTGCTACGTGCAGGCTACGTGCTACACGTGTTACACAATTCCATAACTTCTTATAATTTTGGTAAGAAGATGAAGATAGAATACGCCGGAGGTAGAGTAATTGTAATTTATAATATCGTATTAATTAGTTTATTGTATTCTAGGCTAACAAACACTTGGTCAACGCCATCAAAATCTTTTGAAAACAGCAGTTTCGACCATACCAGATAAATAAATAAAGTTGAATAAGAATGATGATATTGGTGTTGTCGGAGACATTTCCGATATGGCGCTGAATAGGTTATGTCATGTTCGTCATTCGTCACCTTACAAATTGATGAAGAATATTAACTTCAAGTGAGTAAAAACACGTATAAGCGTGCAAAATACACGAATGAGCGTGGCTTCATACTTAAATGCCCACCAGCAATCATTATATAATGTATATTTTTGTGTAGATTTAAAAAGAAAAACCGCAAGACCATTCTACTGGAACGTGAGGACATAATTTAAATCGAGGATCCAAGAAAGTTGCGAGACCATACAATCATGTTCAACGTCCAACAATTATGTTCAACGTCACCAAATCTTTTATAAGTGCTTTCAAGAATCTTGGTTCCTAGCATGACAACTTTCGGAGAAGAATTACTGAGATTTTCCAAAACATTAATACAATAATTTTTAAGGCATCTTGTTATAGTTATTGTACACAGTAACGTCGGTTTAGTTACTCATTTCTCTGTAGCATCTTTAAAAACTTAAAACATGTACTATCATCACTGGTAGCTGTAACCTCAGTTTCTGTGATCGTCTGTATATGTGGATAGTGTACCGCAATCGTTGCTATTATTGATTTATCAATTAATATAATGCGCTGCAGCATGTCGTATGAGAAGTTCCAGCGTGTTGGTACATCCTGTTTTGCTTTTAGCACTGACACTAAGTTATGTCTGTATCGTTGCTAAATTTGTGATAGCATAGACTTCGCTTGAAATATTCAACTAACCCTTTCACCTTATTTTGCATTAATTTAATTTCTTTTAACGCATCCGGAACAATTAAATTATTGCAATAAGCGTAAAGCCGATTATGGGGCCATTCTTTATTTTATTTATTATTTATTTATTTATTATTAATTTATTTATTATTTTATTTGTAACAGCGATGATTTTATTTACCAGATTCCAGTCGTTTTCGATTTGTAAAAGTTATGAATAAATACTCTGAGCTGTATGTTTATTGTTGAAAATACAACAATCTACCAAGTTTGAATTTAATTTAAATTTACTATCTATATAATGCGCTGTAACGGCAAAATAACTTTCATTAGTTACTGACGTCCAACCATCAGTAGTTAGAGTAGAACTCTCTACCTGCACAAGTATATTTTTTAAGTTGTCCATGATTGTTTTTATATAATTTTGCAATCAATACCTTCGATGTGGTCTTCCTACATGGAGGTTTATAATTCTTATTTAGTAATGCTATAAAGTAAAAAAATTCACTGCTTTTTACGATAATAAAGTGTAAATATTTGGGCTTGGTAAATGAAGGTCACACAAAAGCTAGGTAGGTAACTCTAATCGGGATAAGAAAGAGACGTTTATCAAAGGGTAAGTACAGTACGAGACTTGGAATTCCATCCGGAAGAGGAAGACCGCTCATCATTTTGCATGCTTGATCAGAAACTGGTTTTGTTGATGAAGGATGTTGCTCTTCGAATTGATCGTGGACAAAATTGTAGAACCACTAATAATTAATGTTAATACGGAGAGCGATAGTAATACCAATGACCTACCGGTGTCAATGATGATTACTATACTATTGTTATTATTATAATAAAATATACTCGTTTTTATTGTTTGTTTTTCTACGCATAAACAAAATGCAAAAAAGTGAAATTATAAATTCTTTGACTAAAAATGATCGTATCAACTAAAATTGAGAAAGCATTATATTTTTATAGTAAATGGTGATATCCAGGCGGGATGTAAATTTTTAAATAAATTAAAAATTATCTTTTTATATTTCTGTTTCTTAAAAAAATTGATACAAAATAAAAGTTCCATATAATGCTCCAGTTCTATCCAAATTAATAGCAATCTGATCAAAATACTTCAATATCACAAAACATGAAACAATAATTGAAAATATTTGTCAGACATTTATTTATTAATATCAGAAAAAAAGTCATAAAATTCTGCATACATTTATAGTTAAAATAGGTACTGAATAATGAGATAGTAAATTTATATTGTGTTTTTGGCACTCATGTATAGATCAAAATAAACACAAGGTTATAATATTACCATAAACATAATATAATCATAAATCTATACACCAATAAGATATTTATAAAAAAAATCTGAAACTAATCAAATAAGATATAATACAATCAGATATGCATAATAGTATATGGAATATAAAATATGTAAATTCGCAAACAAAACCAAAATTCAAAGCTTTTAAGTTCAAACAGAAAGCCGGTAACCGATGCACAGCTGACAGCCAAGCGCTAGTGTATTCAGGATTAAGAATGTGCAAGTGCAAAATGTGCCAGAGTGTTTATTGTGCGGACGGCTCTCGAGAGCCGAGAGGCTCGCGAGCGAAGTCGACTCTCAGCACACATACACACACCATCCCACGCATGAGAGCATCGCCGGTTGCAGATATTAACTGCTATCGCTCGGCACGCGTGCCAATTGAGCCGCGAGGCGAGCTAAGTCGCACCACTAGTAGGTAGTGTCAAATGCTGATGTTTTAACATTACATACTGTAAATATAATCAAAATATCTGTCAAGTTCTAGTAGTTTTATTTTAATGCAGACATGGCCGATCTCGATCAAATAGAATCTCATGCAGCTAAACTATTAATATATGGTATGATTGTGTCATGTGCCTGGCCACATCAGATTTTTTACAATTACAATAATATGTAATTCTAGGTATGCCTGGTAATATAACATTTTGAACAGCTGCCAAGTGTAAGTATACTAAATCCACAAGAAAAGAAAAAGCATTAATATTACTTAGAATTCGCTTGAAAAACTGTCCCAGAAGTAATTCCTTTAGAGACTATAAATTTCCAGGAAAAACTAAATTGATCGTTCTAGTATTAAAATCTAAACTACAGCTGTTTTTAATAAACTTTTTATAATTACACGTTGGCATACGATAACCAAGGCCTTTCAGATTAAACATAACGTCTCTAAAGTATTAATCTATGTATTGCATAAAGTAAGTTCATAGTCTTTTTTTTTCTACTTAAACAACTACGTGGTAGACGTAGATGTTACGTGGTTAAAAAGCAATTTATGGGTGGAATATACACCGTCGTATTTGTCTCGCACATAACGGATAAAAATCGGTCGCATGGTTATACACTCGCCTACGGCTGCTCGTGTATTCTCATGCTCGCAAATTGTTTATATTTTATACAGTATTCCAAAAATTTTACATAAAACCCTCTAACCAACACGAGATGTTCAACATTCATACTGTTTGCTACACAGAGAGCTACATAATACATCCGAATCCAAGCTATTGTAATCACAAGCTTAATTCGGAATGCATCTATTCAATACGCAGAGGATTTCGGGAAAAGCCATTATTCTAAGCAAGTCGCCGCGCCGTCCTATTATTTAACACTTACCAGTTTCGGTAATGAATCTCGACATCGAATCCACCAGGGAAAATAACTTTAATTACAGTTCTCAGCTTCAGTCCACTCTTCAACTCCGTCTGCAAAGGGAATTCAGTAGGAGTGGGGGTAAACTTGAGACGACACTCGAGAAGTTTCCACTGAATATCCAAAAGTGCTCTCGTTATACGTGTTTTCTGTAAAACAGAAAAGATTAAACAATTTTCACCTCCTTCGTGTGTGGGTGTAAATTTTTGTTTAAAAATTCAACGAAAAACTTCATTTTTTGGTTGAGACTAGGTATTACCCTTTAAGTGCTTTCGTTTCTTTGGAAAATCAATGAAAAGCTGCACTGTAGGGTCATAGTTCATGCGAATTAGCATTGAAGCATTAATTGCCTGTCGCTGGAAAGTAATTTACGTTTGTGTGGAGTTGGAGAGGGAGAAATTCCAATGTTTTAACGCCTCGTTGACGAGAAATCTTCTATAAACGTTTTGCGTTTAATATTGCCTGGCATTTCACTGAAATGAGACCAGATTTAAATTAAACCTATAACAGACATCCGGAATATTTAAAAAATGTATGAAACCAAATTAATTATTAAATAATATTAATAAATTACCTTAGCAATAATTATTTTGTCCAAATAACACCTGGATTTGGTGTGGCGTGTTTCCAAAATAGATTGAATTAAACCGGTTAATCAGGTGTGTTTTTCCTTGTCAGAAAATTCCCCAGTTGATTTATTGCGGTAAAGTTTTGTACGATTAATTACAGCGATAGTTGAAAAGTTTGGTCGGTCCGTTCACGTAAAATAATGATTGCTTATACTTATCGTACGCCGCATATCTCTTGAATAATACAAAATAATAATAATGGTTCCCCAAGGATTTACTCTACAGTAGGATCATCAATAACAAACGGAGATAAAAGTAACAGCAATTTTGGTATTTTGTTTTAAATATATTTATTATATCGCGCTGTTTGAAAGCGGAAACATACAGAAATCTAAGTGTGATTCAAACATGTATCATATTTGTATACAAGAAGAGATTTATTTCCTTCAAAGAAATATTTTAAGTAATTGTAAAAATACTCATTATTTTATCAGTTTACGTTAAGTGAAAATAACTTGTTGGTCATTGAGTAGGTGTTATGCCACAACACTCTGTGTTTGAATAAAAAAAAATTATTAGAAAAAAATATTTTAACACAACAATAATTATTTGAACTAAATAAATCTCCTTTGTTATAACTTATACTATACAAACTGTAAGTTTTGAAAACTGAAAACGTTGATTGGCACATAAAAACGCTCTTTCTACCAAGCAAATATTTGAAACAAATGTGGTTTTATCCACAAATAAATATTTATTTGCCTCTATTGAAACACCAGATTTCTTTGAGTCAATGCAAAGTTATTTGAATTAAAAATCTGATGTGGCCAGGCACATGACTTTATCATACTATAAGATTAATACTATAGCTGCATGAGATTCTATTGTTTACAATTATATAAAATTTTAAGTAATAATCTTGAGTGCCCAGAATTGCTAGGGAAGATTGGCTTCAAGGTGCCTCAAAGAGGTCTTAGGAGTAATAAGGTATTTATTGAATCGTTTCATCGAACGAACTATGAGCCCAAACTATTAATTTTCAACTATTCAACTATTTTGGCGAAATTACAGAAATGGCAGCTCATTAGCAAAATCCTTGAAAAATGCTTAGGGGAATCATCCACTTCCTTTGGACCCTTTTGAATCAAAAGCTTTTCAGCTCTAAGTTTGTTCATAAAACTTCTAAATATGAACTTTCGTCCCGATACCTTTAGTAGTTTCTCCGGAATCGTCGCCACAAAAATTGGATACACACATACACACAGACATACACACATACTGCGTATGATAAAGTAAAAAGAGAAAATGTACAGCAAATTAAATTTCTTAAACGTTAAACAAGGAACGCTATATCAGGTACTCTCTTTAGTATATAAAGGTAAAAATAATAATAAATTGCCAACTTCTAAATATGAGTATTTATTTCACATACAATTGTCAGCAGCATGAATACAACACTCGGCAAACGGACTACTTCAGATTACCAAAATATACCAAAAGCTGTACACAAACTCATTTTATTACAAGGCATTGAAAATGTTTAACAGCTCACCAAGTGATATTAAACACAGTAGTTTGCTAAGTCTCTGTCATCATGCCTGGTTTATGTATTGGCTAATTTTAAGTAGTTGATTTAAGGTTATAAGATAAGTTTTTTCTTCAATTTAATCCCCTGTATTAATATTAATATTTATTTTACGAGAAAGAAATATATGGTTATAAAGTTCATGGGACATTTATGTGGTTCAAAATGATTCTTCTTATAGACATGCCATTACAACGAATAATAAGTTATTAGGGCCTATTAAAGGACTGCCTGCTTTCTTTGAAAGATTTTGTGAAAAGAAAACTTAGCTTTGTTCCAAAATAATTTTTTGTCACCGATAAAGCATGGTTTCACGTAAAATATCAATATCTTACATGACTTCTTCACTCAAAACATTTTCTTTGAGTAAATTAATCAAATCTTATAACTGAGCGTGGATACACAACAACAATTAATAGATATACATGATTACAACAAGTAATACTTACACCTTTATCTATAATTTGATGTCAAACATGAGTTAATTGATGCGAAATTAAGCTCACTATGGATGCTTGTTTCGTAGGACGTACTAGCTCTACTGATTCCTCTTAACTAAGTTAGTATTTTACACATTACGGGCATCTTCTCTTCGTGTTTGTTTCGCGAGCGATTTTACTCCTACGACATTTTGAACTATATTCCTGTTCAGTGAATCAGCCAATATGCATGGACGTTCCTTATTTAACGATAACGACAAGCATTACTCTTTGAAGCTCCCACATTATGGCATGACCGCTAGAAAGTTAATTACATCAACCTCCGAGAAAGACGGTATTTGACGGATAATTTAAATACAATCGATAGTTTCTAGTTAAGTAGATGAACTTGTCAAGTTGGCGAACGTGTGGTGGGCCGGTGACATTATTTACAAGTTCAAACAACTATGATAAATTTACCACTGAAGGTGCAGCTGATTTTGAAAGGATATTTGAACAGAGAGCACAGTGGTTGATTTTCCACCTTTAGCTGGCCAATATTGTTTTTTGAGGTTGACAATGACGAATTATAATAATCGGACGATTTTAATCTTGTACATGTTATTTCCGGATGGTACCGGAAGTAGTTGGAACTACATTCAGTTTCAGAATTTTATATAAACCTAATTTCTTAATCAAATTTCTTTAATCAAAGAAGAAGTTATTGCAACCTTATAATATACAAATTGTAAATTTTAACTGAAAACATAAGTTTTTACTTTATCATACGCAGTATAAATTATAAAGTATTGTAATCAAGCCGAAAAAAAAATTGAGATTTTAGCGGAAAGGTCTTTTTGGGTCCCCTGAACATTTTTGACCAAGGTACAAAAAAATGTCTGTGTGTGTGTGTGTGTGTGTACCCGTTTTTTGTGGAGACGATTCCGGAGAAACTACTGAAGGCATCGGGACGAAAGTTCATATTTAGAAGTTTCATAACTAAACTTAGAGCTGAAAAGCTTTTGGTTCAAAAGAGTCCAAAGGAACTGGCTATTTACTGTTAGCATTTTTCAACGATTTTGCAATTGAGCCGCCATTTCTGCAATTTTGTCAAAATAGATAAATAATAAATTAAAGTAGAGGAAATTTTGTGTAATTTATGTTTATAACATTTTTTGGTAAAATTAATAGTTTAGCTGCAGGAGCAAATTCTATTTGATCGAAATCGTGTCTGCATTAATAGCAGGTAGCCAGGATATTTTGAATCCTTTGACAGTATTCAGAACATCAGCGGTTGCGAAACGTCAATTCAACACGCAAATGCATGGAGAATGCGAGAACGCGCGCACGTACAGTGCAACAATATTAAAACATCTTGGTGTCAATGTGTATTTCGATTGCGGATAGCCATGTTCTTATGTTTTCGCGAATAAATACAAGAAAGATTGTAAGACGGTATGGTAACATTAAAACTTATTTGGAATATTGAGCATAATTCTTTATGAACTTTTGTAGCACTGAAGACGGGGTAAAACCCGAAAATATAGTATGCTAGAAGCCAATATAATATATTAATTATCAGAACCAATAACCTTTTTACTTTATCATATGTAGTATGACAAAGAGCATTTTGTTGCATTTTGGAAAAATTTTGCAAATAAGCCGCTATTTCTCGAATTTCGTCGAAATAGTTAAATAATAAATTAATGTAGAGGAAATTCTGAATAATTCATGACTATCAAATTTTTTGGTAAAATAAATATTTTAGCCGCATGAGCAAATTCTATTTCATCGGGATCGGTCGTACTGCATTAAAACACTAGTATTAAAACTAGTTAGCCAGGATTTGTCAGATATTGTGATTCTAATGATAGTAGGTAGTGTCAAATGCTGATGACATTACATTACATACTATAAATATAATCAAAATATCTGTCTAGTTCTAGCAGTTTTATTTTAATGCAGACGTGGCCGATCTCGATCAAATAGAATCTCATGCAGCTAAACTATTAATATATGGTATGGTAAAGTCATGTGCCTGGCCACATCAGATTTTTTTAACATAAATAAACGCTTTTTCTACCAAACATATTTTAAACAATTGCGTTTTTATGAGCAAAGAAATATTTCTTGGTCTCCATTGATATATATTTATATCTGTGTGTGCACAGAATTTATCCACCTGCAGCTTTACGTCTACAGAACTCATATTTCGTTTCAAATTACAATATTGCAGTTGCATTCACTTGATATTAAAGCACCATTCATTATTTCACAAAATGTAATATTTGTCTGTACGAATGTAACATTCCTTGTATTCGTGCAATAAGCACGAATATGTACATGCAGGTATTCCGTTTGTCCATTTCTAGGTAGAGAAAGACAAATTCACAAACAATTATATCGCTACATTAAAAACACCCAAATAAAAGGACAGAATTGGACAGAATATTTGTTAATAAAAAAGAAGAAAGCACAAAAGAAAATCATTCTAGAGAAATAAGAAAGGAAGAGAAAAACAAACAGAATAAAAAGCTGCGCCAAGAAAAGTACTAAAAATTCCAGATGCAACAAACATTAGAATATAGATGAGGAAGAGAGGGCAGACTAAAGAAACATTTCCTAATAATAAATCCAATTTAACAATATTTAAAACACTATTATACTGTTATACTTAATATTTACTTCAATATTTATATTTGTCGGAATAATGTACAACAAGTGTCTGTTTTAGCACTGTCTTAATTATTAATTTAGGGCGTTTACCTTACACGCAGGTATTCCGTTTGTCTATATCTAGCCAGAGAAATAGAAATTCGCAGGAATTTATACCGAACGATATATCATGCAGTAAATTCCGCAAAATATATTTATAGTGGTGGAGAAACACAGCACAGGCTTAGACGTTTGATGTTGTACATATGCATGTATGTGTACATGCAAACCCGCTTATGTATTATTATGAGTGTACTGTTGGTTGTCAGACACGTACCTATAGTTGGAAATATACGCCTGGAAATTGTCCAGAACGGTTAACCAATATTCGTGCCAGCGCAGCACAAATTTTCATTTACCCATCTGATCCCATCATCGTTAGTTCCGAACAACCGAACAGTAACCAGATATTTACTACCACGCTATACCTTCATTTAGTAATACGAATACTTTTTCAGTCTTTCTCAGTTTTTCTTTTCTATCGAAGCAAGAGTTATAGCTCAGTTTTGTTCTTAAGGTTGGAGTGTTCGTTTTTTTTGTAATTTTTATTTTCTATATCGTCTTATTTCTCATTGTAAAACAATTCAATAATTTATCTGGATAAAAACGCATCAGATATTATTGAAATTAACAAACTTGAAATTATTGTGTTAGTAAATATGTAAAAAATCCAAAAAATTACATCCTGTATTAGGGTGCTTCTCAATCTTTCAATAATATTGTTTTTTTCAAGCAGTATCTTTCAGAATGTTATAGCAGAATCATATTTTAATTATTTTTTTATGATTAAAAACGGTGTGGGGCTCTCTATAGGTTGTCAAAATTAAGAAAAATGAACTAAAGTTTCATTACAAAAGTTAAAAGGAACATTTTGAACTTAACTTAAAATTATAATTAATAATGTTAATTTAAAAAATTATTCTGGACATGCGAATTTATTGTATTGTAGGTACAATAAATTTGCAGTGTCCAGTCGATACAATTTTATAGTAGGAGTTTGTTTCCATAGTTAGAAGTTTCATGACCAAACTTAGAGATGAAAAGCTGTATTTTTAAAAGGGTCCAAACAAACTGGATATTTACTCTTAGCATTTTATAAAGATTTTGCAAATAAGCCGCCATTTCTGCAAATTGGTCAAAATTTTTAATTAATTAATTAAAGCAGACAAAATTCTGAATAATTTATGTCTAAGAGATTTTTTGAGAGATCGCTCGTACTGTATTATAACTAGTTAGCCAGGATTTGACGTATATTTTGATTCTATTGACAGTATTGTTAAAACATCAGAGTTTTGACACACCGTACAGTGCTAAATGACAAAAGCTGACGTACTACTATAACAAAGTCCTCAACGCGGTTTCCACCCGGAAATCAATATATCAGAGACTGTGTGTGAGGCATATTTAGAAATTCACCAAAAACTTCGTCTATTTCTCTAAATGTAATCCACGTTTTCATGCAGTGGTTTTGCCGATATCTCCACAGATGAAACAGTGTCTGCCCCAGTAAAAGCATGAAAGAAAGGAAGCAGGTTAGATACCCCAGGTGAAAGCTCTTTCTGCATTTGGTTAACTGGAAGATTTGCAGATGTTTTCCTGTTCCATATTCAATCCATAATTCCTCTACTTTATCTAACTTAGAACAGGCACACGTCGCAATGACAACTACATCGCTGTCCACTGTTTTAGTGGCAATTTTGGTATGTCCGTCAAAGGTGCTGGGCATAGGTACGACACGTGAAGCAATAGACGGGCATCTGCTTCTTCATGAAAAATTGGAGATATATGGTCGCAGACTTCCTAGTTATTGGACCCAACCACACGGTTCTTATACGTGCAAACTATTTCTTTTCCAATAAGCAGATCCGTCTTTACTAAGTTTTTTACAAAAAATCCAAACAAAATATTTTTGGTATCCAGAAAGGTAAAGTTTTCTCGTGACCAAAAATGAAAGTGGTAATATTTATGAAAAATCCTGAAAACAAATTAATATTGTTTGTTATAAAATTTTTGTATATATAATGAAATTTAGAGGGTTGTGCGAAAACCACCGTTTATGCACAAAAATTGATTAAAACATTTCTTAAAGAGCGTTACTTGAGCTTTGAAACGATATATTAACATTCAAAATTGGTTAAAAATGTACGAAGATACGTGCGGTAATATTCTACTTAAATCCGCTATTTTGATGACGTCATCAAAGGATGATCTTGACCACCACGAGAGTGTCTCCAGGTGGTCTTTTAAACCTTAGTATGTGTACAAGATGTGTGCAAAATTTGGTGCTGGAATCCGGCACTGAAATATTTTTACACTAACGCCACCGACTACAAGAAAAAATATTCTAGGGAAATAAGAAAAGAAGCGAAAAAGGAACAGAATAAAAAGCTGCGCCAAGAAAAAGAGGACTAAGGACTTATTTTATACTGTTTCATTAAAAATGGTAAAATATAAATGCTTTACATTTTAAAATTTCTTAATAATAAATCTTATTTATCGCGTATTTCCTTCATAGCGTAGCTTTAAACTCCAACTCTTTATCAAAACATTGGCACAGAGTACGTGTTTATCGCTTGCATCGTAAATTTTCGATTACCAGTATTACCACACAGTTTAAACTTTTCTCACTATCTTAATGTATATTTGCCAATAAATAACCGTCGCCTTTCTACTTTTATCTTCATTTCTCAATGGTTCAAACGTTTCTAAATATAACTTTTATTCTATAATATTGAAAGTGTATCTCTTAGATTAAACTTATTTCGCTATAATCAATCTGGAAAATGGTAAAACTAAGCAAAATTCAGCTCTCTAGAGTGTATCTTCTGAAGGTATTCTTTCCTGATTTCCCTTGTGTTTTTTTATTAAAATATACCGAGTTTTATACATGAGCAAAAGAAAAATAGGAACTCCTGCAAGCTGTTGATATCTGTAGAGTGCTAGGCGATTTATTCCATTAATTTTGTATCGATCGCCACTGACATTGTTTATTCGTTATTTCGCAAGAAAACTTGACCCCCTGACAGCCTTCAAGCTAGGAGAAAAAACACCTCGTGCAGATAGACCTATATATAGATCGACGGTATAAATTTTTCAATAAATATTAATACGTTGTCTTGTTGTTTCAGGGGACCTGGTAGACATGTTCGCTCTGACGAATTCGGCAATCAACTTCATACTGTACTGCTCGATGTCCCGTCAATTCAGGACGGCTTTTCACAAACTTTTCGTGCCGACGATTCTGAAATTACTGCCAGCCAGCCTAAGAAGTCATCCGCATAACGAGAATTGCGGAAATATAGCTGCCGTTACGAACGTATGAAATGTGTAGACGAACTTTTGTACGATAAACTTGAAAGTGATGAATTTGCGAAATGGAATAGTGAGTGTTAAGCCCAATCATGAATGTTGTTGCAGTTAGACCGAAGTTACGTTGAAACTAATTAATTTATTTATTGTAATTTAAGGTTTTCTTGTGTTTTGGTATGATAAAGTCATTTTGATGGAGGTTTTTGTGAGGAAATGTTTGTGAGAAATGGTCAAAAGGCAATTTAAACTTTTTGATCTTAAACGTTCTAAACTATTTTATTGTTAATTTGTCAAAAAAAAAAATCGGACAGTATTTTATACTTCTCACTGGAATATGTACTGTATTAAGATGTAGTGGTGCTGCTAACTGAACATGCGTTTCTGAAATATCTAAGCCTGCGACAAATTGGTATCAACATTAAACATCACTACGAAATTTATACAGGGTTAGTCATAATTACCGGAACACCTAAATAATTCTCCAACCCTGAAGAGTTTATGCATTTTAATCTGGAAATTTAGTAACCATTCCTTTTTCAAATAGAACACCTTGTATATTTCTTAATTGTAACATTTCAAGATTTTTCAGTACGAATTTTTTTTATAAAGTGAATCATTTTTGAGTTATAAGCAATTTGTCGTTTTGTTGTTTTAAGCAAGCTACCTAAATCTAAATATTTGTTTGAAGTGTAACATAATTCATTTTTATTGGAAACTTGGCAACCTCTTTTTTTTCCAACAGAACATCCTGTATCTTTAAAATTTTTTCATTAAATCTAGATTAATTCTAATAATTTTTTGATGAAATATTTTTTCATAAAATACATAATAAGCTATTAATCGAAACTCATGAAATTTTATTTTAATCAAACAGATAAAAAAATAAGAAACAATAACAAAACAACTAAATAGAATTAAACTACCTGTTAAAAAAAATGATTCCTACAAAAAATTCTTAGAATTAATCTTAAAATTAAGAAAAATGAAAATCTAGAGGGGTTATTTGAAAAAGAAAAGATTTAAATTATAAAAATTATACTGCGTTTTATTTGAAAAAGGAAAGGTTATTAAATTTCCAGCTGAAAATAAACACCCTGTATATTAATAATGTATTCAAACGATAGCTTGTTAATAACCAAAAAACGTTAATTTGAAAAACTTGCTGAATTTGTTTACGGATGGAGAATTATTTAGGTGTTCCGATAATTTTGACTAACCCTGTATATGTGATACAAGGTTACAAAACAATGTGGAGAGTAAGAAATGATTGGTGTGTCTCAGCCAGTCCGAGGAAACGGTCTTTAATTAGGCTAATTATTGATTAAAATTGGGTGGGCCAGTACTTGGGTTGCCACCGGTTGATCAAAAATGACATATTACTTTGTTACTTGGTTTTGAAGGAATTAATAACAAAACTGACGCTTTTGTTACATTTTTACTCAAAACCTGTATAGGAACTAGTAACTTGTGACTGACCCAAATATCACTATATATTTTGTTATGACAAATCTAATATTGTATGTATTTAGGTAAAATATAAAAAAAAAACATTATTGTCAACTTATGTTGTCTTGATGTTAGGTAGTAGTTTTTTCTCTTTTTCTTATTATTTTTATAATTATTTAATTAAATTTGAGAGCTGGTACCAATCACTAAATATCATTTTAAAAAAACCTACTATAATAGCTTTTAGATTATAGAACACACAATAATATAGAACTTAGAAAATATGTTTGAAAAAAAATATTCTTTTCTTCAAAAATAACTTATTTCTTTCTATACTTGAGAAAATAAATTACACAAATATGTTCTAAGGATACCAATATACACTATTTTAGTCAATTTTAACCCTAATTAACCATTGTTTCCACCAGAATTGCTTAATTCGACATAAGAATTTCGTTTTCTCCATAAGATTTTACAGCAGATGCAAATTTTTCGAAGTGGTATTTTTGACGGAAAGCTTTTGTTGAAGATATAGCTATTGTTTGACTAAAAGGCACATTCAGCTTTGAAGTGAAAAGGCAGAGTTAATTATAAAGGCAGCCAAAGTTTGTGTATTTGGGAAAGCAGGCTTAAAGGACAAAACTTTGCCCATTTAAATAATTTGGAGAAATTAGTCCATATTTTATCCAATTAAGATTTGAATATAAATGTAAATAAAAGTACCTGCCAATTTTAACGTCAAGATAAATCTCTCTCGGATATGCACCAGTAGGTACATTCAATATACACAATAAACAAAATACAATCGGTTGAAATGCCAACAACGAAAAAAAAAAGCAGTTCCAAAGCAGAACTCGTAAACATGGCAGCTTTAATCGTAGAGGCGTCGAAAGTTTGAGAATTACAGTAAACCCGAGTAAAGTGGAAAACTTTGTCAATTTGAATAATTGCGATTGTTTTGTGTATAAAATTTGGTATATGTATAAACATATAGAATAGTGCACAGATAGAAAAGATGACGTTTTTAATAAATCTCGTTCGATATAATATATAAATTGTAAATTTAGATTTTGAAGACATAAATTGTTTGACACAAATATGCGTTCCTTCAATCAAACAAATATTTCCAATGCATTAAAAAAATTCTATCTGTGTGGTAACAATAATGACAAGATGTTTCAAACACAAACTCCAAGTGAAAATCCATCAAATTTACTTAATCATATTTATAACACAAAGTTAAAACTAAATATGCAATAGTTTATCCACACAGGGTACACTAAAAAGAGAAATAGTTACACTCGTTAAATGATGTCTTCGTTTATTATAAACCCCAAACTGTCTATATATAGGTATGTCCGTTCTAGTCATGTTGTACGTTAACGAAAAATAAAGACCGGTTAGTTGTTCCAAAGAGTTTTTGGCTTTTCTTTTAAAATCCCTTGCGCTTAAAGTGGTGGACGGCTGAAAACGGCTGACGGCGAGCATCTGTCGGCGTCAGGCTTTTGTTTATTTTTATCTAAGATCTCTTAATGAGATTATTTCTGGCGACAGTTGCAATTATGCCGGAGCTAGGAGGTGGAAAATTGGAAGAGAAATGTCTTAGTAAGCGAAATTTAATTTAAATTTAAAATGCATGGATGCACTTTTGGACCCAATCAGACATCGAGGATTTTACATAATTTTACTAGTAAGTATTGACGAGTAGGTAAGTATTTATGCAAAGATTCATATTATAAATTATTATTATAATTTTGCCTCTTCTAATCGATGTGTATATTATATCTAACACGTGTTATATTTGATATTTTGATTTTTTTATACAAAGTGACAGCTGCACGATCATTTTGACTTTAATTTTTTTTACCTTAATAATTATTTGTTTATTTCTAATTGTTCAGTTGTTTTCCAGCGCAAACTAGATTTGGCAACGTTTTCAACTTCTATTGTGAAGTTTAAAAATCAATTTAAGTAGGTAAAAATGCATTTTAGGTAGGTAATTACATTTTAAGAAAGTTGGGCCAAAATTTTCCAAAATATTCCAAAATGTATTCATATGATAGCGTTGCCATTTCAATAATAAGCGATCTTAAGTACTTTTCTCGAACTTAACGTTCATCTTACAATTTGAACAGCCTGTATAACTTTTCGAAGATCTCTACCGGTAATATGTTACCTTCACAACAACTTTACCGGCAGTTTTTATTGGATTATGTTTCGTATAGATTTCAAAAATACTATAGAATACAGGATGTTCCATTTGAAATATGAAAGTTGTCACCATTTCCGGTGAAACCGGAAGTAACTAAAAACTCAAAATATTTTAGTTAAAAAGGTCGCATCCAACAACATAAGTGTCGGTTTTGATTAAAAAAAACCATTAACATTAAAACTGTTTGTTGTTTAAAAAAATCCTTGGATCTAGGCCCATTTTATTTTATCGAATTACTCATTTTTATATAAAACTGATTTTCCGACCTTACATTTGATTCGACTTTTAACGTCATCGACATTTTTTTGTTGCAACCACCAATTCTTTTACTGATTTTGATACATCCTGAAATTTTCTTAATGGTAGCACAAAAAACGTAAAGATTAAATAAAATGTTGGTAGAAGACTGGTGACAATTAAGAAAATAATAACTGGGGAATATGGAATTCTACAGCTGACTTTAGACAATTAAATGGCCTATTTCAAGCAACAACGAAAAGAACGAGATGCTATTTAGGTATAAAAAAAACTTTGATGATGTCATTAGTTTACATTACAACAATCGATGGTCGCAAATTGAATTTAATATGTAAATATAGATTTTCTTTATTAAAAATTGACGTGTCCGAGGATTCTTTAAAAAAAATAAACGGTTTAATTGTATTGCATTTATTTCATATTTTGACATTGTATTTGATCATAAAGCTAACGCAAAATTACTCAAAATTTTGACGTGATGGAAAATTGGTTGTTGAAAATTGGTATTTTTTATTTAATAAATCAAGTGAAAAATTAATAATTGAATTAATAATTAATCTATTAATCTTAGCAAATTCGAATGTGAGATAACCTGAAAATAAGTCAAATATAATTGAAAATATATAACGTAAAATTCAAACATTTAATATCGATTCAATAATCCCAAATGCGCGTTTATAAACACGTTTCAAGTTCTCGACCGTTGCAACGGGCTGGACAAAAAACTTGTTATTTTGTGGCCGTAAAACTTCTACGCCGCATTTCGTCCGAATATTTGAACCAAACTGAACAAAACATATGCCGTCAATGCTCCGCAGAAAAATACTTTTTTTCCACTTTGAAGAAATTATTTTCGTGTTCAGATATCTTAAAACGTTTTAGTGCCAACCAGAAAATATTATCTTGGTATGCAGTTCAATGTCGTGCAAAATAATAATACATGTTTAGTGAACTAATGATGAATAATTAGTTCGAATTTGTATCATATATTTTTATAATATATTTTATTTGCAATTCCATCATAATATTTCGAGCGTAAAAAATTTAATAATCATATTTGTTAATAATAATATACAGTATAATATTATATTGAATAAAATTCTTGCAATATTTGGTTCATAAAATCAGATTAGTTCTACTGCAATAATTAATATACTGCATTTATAAATAATAATTATGAATATAACATTGAATATGAAATACCTACACATGCCTGGTAATTACTAAAATCGATTAATTTGCATTATCCGCTTTATTACCCGAATTTTAGTTATGTTTTGTGTATGTAATACAAAACCTTTGTTAAATAATTGGTGGTTACTTCTTAAAACCAATTTATTATCTGCAAGTTTATTGTAACACGCACACACACACACACACACACACACACACACACACACACACACACACACACACACACACACACACACACACACACACACACACACACACACACACACACACACACACACACACACACACACACACACACACACACACACACACACACACACACACGTGTTAGAACATAAGTTAGAAGATAGATCGCAAGAACTAAACAGCCAATAACTTAACCTTATAAAACTGTTAAGTGCTGGCTTTATTTTCTAAGATCTTTTGTAAACTTTCAGATTAAATTTTCGTAATACTTAACACCGAAGCTATATTACCATCATTACTTATTTACACGGCTGTATCCATTTCACAACCGTTGAGTGCTTACGCTAAAGTTACCATTAACAAAACCTCTATAATAGTTTCCTGAAAACCAATTTCCTACTTAATTTAAATTGCGGTCAAAATTACTTCCCTCATTATTTCCTATAAATACAAATAAACAATTACCAGAATAAACAACTAAATAAACACGCGTGTTAGAATGTAATAGTTCCACAAAGAAAAAGAAATTTGGGTTAACAGAGTTAAGATCCATCAAATTGTATATAATGCTTGGACATCCCAACTTGATTCTTATTCTTTAATTATGGTTTCAAAACTTATCTATTTTTTAATGAAATTACTTATGGGACATCCTGACAACAATTGTACAAAATTTCATCAAAATCTAAGGTGTGGAATAAAACTGTGTTGAGTTGACATGGAATTACTCCTACAATAAGCAACAAAATACCAACGTAAACTGGCCTAAAGGGATTGCTTAATCTATTCCGTATAATTATATCCCAATAGCCTTACATAACTAACGCCAGTAAGTTTGATGGTAACCCATAATATTAACTTGAAAACTTGAGTTACGCGATCAATTTAATCAATGCATATTGAATGCAGGTCGAGCACCAATATATGCTGCAATATAACTGCAGAAGGTCATTAATGTAGGTACCTTACGTCGTTTACCGTAATTTAGGGACCACTACAAACTGATCTGTAAAGTAATTGCTAATGAGCAAGTATAGTGATTATGCTTAAATTCTAATTAGTACAAGGAATGTGCAGTTTTTAGTGGAGATAATCGAAACATAGCAAATCATTTTGTGCTTTTGATCCAAAAAATATGAATTTTTGTACTAAAACTGCAAGTAAAATTTAGCAATTGTAAATGCAGTAGGACCTTGCTGTAAAAAATTGAGAGCAACAGAACAAAATGAATTGCTTGCAAAATACAATATAAATTAAAGAGAAACAATATTATCTAAATAATTTTTTACTTATTTTATTATGTTGTAAATTGTAAACTAGATGATATAGAGTTGGGATAGCTTGACAAGCAATCTACATTTATTCTAATCTGGTGTAAGAGCAATTTTTAAGGGCTTTAGAGGCGTTTACCATTTTCTTACAAATGTTTTAGCCTAGAATACTAAAAACTGATTAGTTAAGAACTGAAAAATTTTCTTGTTTCTCCCTGGTCTTCAATCAAAATTTATCGTAGAAATTTGTTCGGTTATTGTTGGGTAATTTTATGCGTTCCTAAATGTTTCAGTTTGATATTTTATTAGTAAATAATGGGTCCATCTGTGTGGGAACAATAATGGCATACTAAATTAAACCACTAATTAAACAAATAATGAAGGATGTTCCAAACACAAACTGTAAGTAAAAATCCATCAAGTTTATTTTATCATATTTATAGAAATAGTTATACTCGTGAAATGATGTCTTGAGAGTTATGATACACGATAACAGTAATTAAGAAAATTCTAATAATATCTATTTGATCTGACTAAAAATGCGTTATATTTTCATAATAATACGGTGTACTACTCTTTTAACCACTATTATAAACAAATTTAGGGTGTCAGAATTAGGTACAAAAATATATGATTCCAAACCCGTTATCAATTTTTTTTTATTCAAAATGGCGGATTCAATGTGGCGATCAGAAAACTTAGAAAGATGTCAGGTGCTTATGATAAATATTTGCCGTGATATTTGAAGATCCTAGACTCCAAATCGAATGTCCAATTTTCAAAATTTTAAATGGCGGAATCAATATGACGACCGAACATAATAAAAAATCTTGGATTTGCATAAAATTTATTTCCAGTAATATTTGAAGATTGAAAATTAAAAGTGTCATAACAGATTTTCAAAATATATTCAAAATGGCGGATTATACATGGTTAGTCAAAATTACCGGAACACCTTTTCAACCGTAAAGAATTTCAAGAAAAATTCAAACAAAAGTTTTTTGGTTTTAAACAAGCTATCGTCTAAATATATGTTCAATATACAGGTGTTCAATTTATTTTGGAAATTTGGAAATTTGAAACTTTTCTTTTTGTAATAGAACAGTTTGTATATTTAATATTTTTCTAATTCTATAAGTTTTTGTAAGAAATTTTTTTTATAAAATGCACCATCTTTGAGTTATGAGCATTAATATGAATAATAATAATAAATAATATAATAATAATAATATAAAAAATAAAAAATATAATAATATAATAATAATATAATAAATAATAATAAATATAAATAATAATATGAGCATAAACGATTATTAACGGATAAAAAATAAAAAAAATCTGATGTGGCCAGGCACATGACTTTATCATACCATATATTAATAGTCTAGCTGCATGAATCCATTCTGATGATTAATATATTATATTGGCTTCTAGCATACTATATTTTCGGGTTTTACCCCGCCTTCAGTACTAACTACAAAAGTTCATAAAGAATTATGCTCAATATTCCAAATAAGTTTTAATGTTACCATACCGTCTTACAATCTTTCTTGTATTTATTCGCGAAAACATAAGAACATGGCTATCCGCAATCGAAATATACATTGACACGAAGATGTTTTAATATTGTTGCACCGTACGTGCGCGCGTGTTTCCCCCCTTCATCGCCTTCTCCATGCATTTGCGTGTTGAATTGACGTCTCGCAACCGCTGACGTTCTGAATACCGTCAAAAGTTTCAAAATATCCTGGCTACCTGCTATTAATGCAGACACGATTTCGATCAAATAGAATTTGCTCCTGCAGATAAACTATTAATTTTACCAAAAAATGTTATAAACATAAATTATACAAAATTTCCTCTACTTTAATTTGTTGTTTATCTATTTTGACAAAATTACAGAAATGGCGGCTCAATTGCAAAATCGTTGAAAAATGCTAAGAGTAAATAGCCAGTTCCTTTGGACCCGTTTGAGCCAAAAGCTTTTCAACTCTACGTTTAGTCATGATACTTCTAAATATGCACTTTCGTCCCGATACCTTTAGTAGTTTCTCCGGAATCGTCTCCACAAAAAAACGGGTACACACACACATACACACATACACACACACATACACACACACACACACACATGCACAGACATTTTTTTGTACCTTGGTCAAAAATGTTCAGGGGACCCAAAAGGACCGATTTCCGTTATAATCAATTTTTTTTTTCGGCACGATTACAACAAAATTAAGAAAAAATAACTAAACTATGAAAGAGAATTAAATATTCATGCTGCCAAATTAAAAGAAATGTGTATATATGTGGGAAAATATTCTTAATTTGAAGTCCAGGAGTTTTGATTAATTACTTATAACTAAAAAAAGGTAGTATTATATTTAAACAAATACTTCTAAATTATTTCTAGAACTAAAATAAAAATAAATATACAGGATGCGCTGACAGTTACCAAATTTCCAGAATAAACAAGTAAATAGTTTGTTTAAACCCAGTTTTTTTCAGTTGGAGAATTATTTAAGTATTTCGGTAATTTCGTCTATTTTTGATTAATTGTTCATACTCAAAAATAATGGCCTTTATAAAAAATAATCATACACAAGATTCTTACAATTAATCTTAGAGTTTAAAAAAATATAAAATTATACAGGATGCTCTATTTTAATAAGGAAAGGTTATCAGATATCTAGAAAAAAATGAACATCCTGTATATTAAAAATATATTTCAACGATACATTCCTTAAATCAAAACAACGTTGACAAGATAATCTTTTTGAAAATGTTCACGGTTGGAAAATTATTTACGTGTTCCGTCTGTCTAAATTTGAGGCGTTTACCTCGAACCCCGAAGAGTCTATCTATACTTCTATAGGTATATCCATTCCAGTCCTGTTGTACGTTAACGAAAAATAAAGATCGCTTAGTTCTACCAGAGCGTTATTGGTTTTTCGTAGAGTACTTGAGACCCACATTAATTACAACCCCAATCAATCGACTTCTAAACCAGAAACGACATAAACAAATGTCTATGTACTTCAAGTTCGAGTCCGAGCATTCGAAAAATAATTCGCAATACGAATCCCATTAATTTCTTTCGCGGTCTCGTCTTCATTTACTTCGCAAACTCACGCTCGGGTTACCATTAACGCGCTTCTCGCTAGTACCGTCGATATACTTCGTTGGGTTTGCCATTATCCAACATGATTTGCACTTAAGCCGGCCATCCTCACTCATACGAAAAGTTTGCGTAGGATCGGTAAACATCTAGCCGAATTTATTATACAAACATCTCCATGTCTCCGCGAATGACTATGTTAAGTGATTGATTTCGTTCAAGAGTAGCAACTCATCCGACGTCGCGACGCTGGCAACGACCCTGACATTGATAGCGGTCTGGAGAGTCTTGAGTGATACATATGTACGTTCCCGAAGGGTCGGGGGTTAATAATAATTTGATTGGGGTTGATTTATCGTTTGCAATTTTAATACGACATGCAAAATATCGTTTGTCAGTCAATCAGTTCGTTTAGTAGGTAGGTTTTCCTGGAATTCAACAAAATGTGTATGTTTGTTTGTATTATTGAACAGAAAAATTAATTTATGACAATTCAATAAGTAGATGTGTCATAACTAAGGAACCAAGCAATTTTACATATACATAAGTAAGCTTTGATAATCTTAAAATCTATCGATTGGGCAGATTTAATCATAAAATCATTAAAAAGTGATTTTTTTTCCGGAGACTTCAACGGTATAGCAGACGACAAACCCGAAATTTTTATAATTTATTGAAATATTTAGGCTCGTTACCGGCTGTCGAAGTAATAGTCTATAAACATAATTTAACTAATATACCACAAACTCTTTCATCAGTACAGTTCACATATTTCCCATTACTTCCTTCATTTGTAATTTGTGTAATTTGTAAATGATTCAAAAAAGTTTTCTTTACTTTGACAGCCGCAAGAGACATGAAACAAAAAAGCAAAAATTGCCGGATCAAAACGCCATCAATGACAAACGTCTAAAATATATTTTATTGGACAATATCTTCTATTCCCCCGAAACTTCATCAACGGTTTCAAATTTTATCTTACAAGTAGAAAAACAAAATTCAAACTTTATTAGATAACAACTAGCTCTCGCATCTTAAATTTGCTAAAAAAAATACATTTTTGTAAAATTTAAAAATAATCACGGCAATTTTGCTTAATTATGCTTAATAAAACATTTTGACAAATTTTTGTTTTCTTCGTTAAGATAAAATTGTATAGTTTTAGAATTCATACATAAAGAAAGCAAGTAGCAAATAGACTATTTGCATTTTAAACAAAATAGTATTATATTGTATTTGTGTATACGCCGTGAAACAGGTGTCTTGATAAGTTGAGCCAAAATTACCGGAACACCCAAATAAGTCTCCAACAATTTTTCATTTTGTAATTTTAGGACTAATTCCAAACATATTTTATTAAAATGATCTTTTTATAAAATGCACCATTTTTTAGTTTTAAGCAATTAATTAAAATTAGTCAAAATTACCAGAACACCTACATAACTTTACAACCGCAAAAAATGTCAAAAAAACATTCAAGCAAAAGTTTTTTCACTTTAAACAAGCTATCGTTCAAATATATTGAATATACATATTCATTTTATTATGGACATTTCGCAAACTTTTTTTAAAAATGTATATTTTTACATTTATTATTCGTATACATTTGTTATTCTAAGACTAACTCAAAACATTTTTTATTGATATAATTTTAGTGTAGAATGATTATTTTTGAGTTATAAGCAGTTAGTTAAAATTAGTTATAATTACCGGAACACCTACATAATTCTCCAACCGTAAAAACAAATTTTTTAAACAATAATATACAGGATTTACTTTATTATGGAAGTATGGAAAAGTTCTCTTTCTCATCAAACATCCTGTACATCATCTGCATCATTTTTTAGTTATCAGCAATTAATCAAAACTCCAAAACATTTATTTTCACCGAACGGATAAATAATAACAAATTTGGAACTTAAATTGGAAAAATTATGAAGATTCCAATAACAATGTTTAGAATTAGTCTTAGAATTATAAATGCAAAAATATACAGGGTATTCCATTTGAAAAAAAAGCATACCAAATTTTCATAATAAAATGAGCATAAAATGATGCATATTAAAAATTAATTTTAATGATAGCTGGTTTAATGTCAGAAAAACGTTTGCTTAAATATTTTTTAAATTTTTTAAGGTTGGATGTGTAGGTGGTATTGTGGTAATTATGACTGATTTTAATTAATTGCTTAAAACTCAAAAATGATGCATTTTATAAAAAGATTATATTAATAGAAAATGTTTAGAATTCGTTCTAAAATTAGAAATGTAAAAATACACATGGTGTTCTATTTGAAAAAAAAATACGAAATTTCTATAATAAAATGAACATCCTGTGTATTCAAAATGTATTTGAACGATGGACTGTTTAAAGTAAAAAAAGTTTTCTTTGAATATTTTTTAGAAACGTCTTACCGTTGGAGAATTATTTTACTTGTCAAAAATAACCTAACTGTAATTAAATAAAAACTAAAAACTTAGTAGGTTTGCACTTGCAAAATATATGCAAAATAACAAAAACTCAGAAAGCGATATACGAACAAATCTGGATTTAAAAGTGGTGAAAGTTTGAAATACTCGAGCAGACACAGGGCAGAAGGGTCATTCCAAGGTAATATTTCATCGAAATGGCCATTTTGTCAACTGGGGAAATTGCTTTTTAGGGGACTAATGGCAGACATTTTCAAATGTACGCTCCAGCCACACATCCCTTATTTCTTTTTTCCTCTTTCAACCCTTCATTTAATTAATAGCTCTCAATTCGAATACCCGAGAGATTTTTAAAGTTCTCAAAATTAGCCATACGTAACGATTTTTATATGTCATTCGAAATGGATAAATAGCTCCTCAAAAATTTATACAAACGACCCATTTCGTTCCCTCAAATCGTGAACGCCTGGATTTATTGGAGGGACATAAAAAAAAGGTTAAAGATGCGACAGCAATTTTCAACTTTTCGCACACCTTTTCCCGTGACTTTTCCGAGAGATCGTACAAAATAAATCACACATACGTGTCTGAGGACGTGTTTTGAGGTAACACGAAATATTTCATGAGACAAGGGATCAACGTGTTGCTACCGGTTTACCTGTGTAGGACGAGACCCTTTATTTTTGTATGTGGACGCCTCGACCTCCATTTGACAGAAAATGTTGCCTGCCCGTACTTTCTTTTACCTTTAAAAGTTTTAAACAATTTATTTTATTATTTACAGATATCTTTTTTGTGAGATGGGTTCTTTCGTAAATATTTTACACTACAGTGTAAAAAAAATTACAGTTTGTCTCATTTAAAAATGATGAAAAGCTGTATGGGGCAGATATCAAACATTGATCCATTTCCATTATTAGGCAATGCTATTCAAACCAATACAATAGGCTGAGTATTGTTTAACCCATGTCATTGTCACGGTTGTACCTATATTAGCATGATCTCAGAGTTTGTACAAAGCACCATATGATTTATTGTAAATTTACTGCCATTAATTTAGAGACAAATTGCATAAATTTGTACATCAACAAGTTGCAAAACAATTGTTTCTATTACAACTCGAGAAACCACAGGATTAATGTCCACTGTAAAAGTTCTTGATATATGGGTCTCTTATTGATTAAGTCTGCACTGATTTGGTTTTAATTACCTTTATCGTCTTAAGTACAATCCACAGCAGGCTTGCATGTTTGGGTTATGGTCTAGAAAAATTGCCATGTGAAATTACCGACGATATCTAAAGGTATGTCTAAGGTCAAACAGTTGGATATTGATTACTTTAAAAATGCATGCTAAACCATATTTAACATACACGATTTTCATGCTCCTTCTTAGTACAGTACAAAAAACTTCTGGTTACCGAGACAAATTGAATTCGAAGCATTCGTTACAAAAGGAAAATCTTTAATAATAAATAATGTAATAACTAAAACAAATTACTAAAGCATCAAGTTACATTCAGGGGCGCCGTTACATATGATGGGCGTTCGCCCCCCCACCCCCTGGATTTTGAAAAATAAGTGTAAAATATAGGTAAAGTATACTGAAATTATGATATCGAACTCATGTCCAGGCACCTGACACCGTTTAGGTACTGCATAGAGCCTTAATATATTATAGAATATATAAATAATTTGGATGTAAAACTTTATTTGTTTAACGTTTCGAATTTGGATAACCCAAATTTGCCAAAATGAGTATCAACATTACAAAACAGTTCTCATTAACTCCTTTCAAAGTCGATAAATAATAAAAAAAGTCACACAAATGTTATTTGGCTTTAAATTATGATACATGGCACTATTTTTTCTACGCTGTTTGTAAAATTGGTTCAATCTTCCGACTCTCTCCAACGTTCAAACAATATATTTCCGGACGTGAGATCATTAAAAAATTTGTCTACTGTGGTCATACAGACCATTCATACAGCTTGTATATAACAACAATTATTATTAACTTCTTGACTTAGTATTGTCGCCTTTTAAGTGCTTACGTATAATAGTAATGTTAGCAATTTTGAATTTCGTTGTCGATGATCGTTTTCACAGAATTTTCAAATTTGTCAACTTTTCTTTATATTTAGTCATTGTTTTCCGTTTATGTGGTTACATTTTAAAATAATATTTTCACCTTTTCTTGTTTACCAATTTGTTATTAAGACTTTCTATCGGATGCTCGATTGACACGATTATAGAATTAAATAATCAATTGTGTTCATTTTGTGACTGTATTTTTGGTTTTGAAAGGTGCCAGTTGCTCATTATACATTAGGGCTTGCTCGACGAACACGAGCTGGAAATTCTTATAAAAAATTAACAATGTTTACTCCAGAATATTACAAAGTAATAAAAATTCTTCAATAGTTGGTAATCAGACCAAATCTAAAATTCTAGGATGAAAGTTCAATGATTTTGAAACAAATATATAAATACAAATAATATTCTTAATAAAAATGATTAATTACACATTAATAAACGATAGAAATGCAGCAAACTTTCTTGCAATTCACTTAATATAAATATACTATAGATAAGTTGCCGACCATACAGGGGTCACAACCGTGGCTAATGACATAAAGCAATGTGTAAAAAATGACAAAACCATAAAAGCAACGGAGATTTTTCAGGGTGAATGCAATTTAAATTTAACGAACAATATGGGCTATTGGCCCTATTGGGTACTTTTTAATTTTTTTATTATTTTCATGTTTGTTGTGTCACAATTTTAGAGCCTCTGGACCTTTCTTACAATGAAAAACTAACGCGCTATCTATCGGCATCCTACACATTAATTTCAAAACAACGACTTCTTAAATCAAAAGAATCGTTTTCTTAAACCAAATATATTGATTTTTTATATTAAAGACATATTCCTATTATAAGCATGTTAAGAATGTTATTATCTTAATAGTAGACAATATTAGACATTTCTCTGTGTGTGTATCAAACTGCTATGGTGATGAATGCATTTATCAATAAGAGTAGACCAATATATTTTTATCCCTTATCCAACTTCGTAGCATTTTACTACACGCTCTCAGTATGCTTATTTATACACGTATACACTTTTATATCAGCCGTGGTAAGTCCAGTTATAGCAATGTCCCCAAATGTCCTCAAATGCAGTAATAAAATGAAACCATCTGGGGGGCTGTTTACGGTTCTCTCTGTGATTATTTTATTTTTGCCGGGCGTGGTGCGCCGAAAATGTGACCGTTGAGGAATATCCAGTAAAAATTAAGCGCTCTGAGGCCAGATGTCGCCACTCGTTTCACGACAAAGAGAATAATAAAAATGAAATATCCCGCGCGGAGGCAAATGAAACAAAAATCTACATAATGTGCGTTTAACGCGCGGAACGGAACATATGAGCTTCGTTCTGAAAGCTTCGTGATATTTTATTTTATACTCTAGTAATTATGCTTTGTACGTGGATTTTTTAATTTACACAAAGAATAGTTAAATTGTCCTTTAGTACTGCTTAGTATAATGTTATTGTGGATCCTTTATAATATGCACATTTGTTTGGATTAATTAATATACAGGGCGATTAAAAAAATGAATGTGAAATAGACTCCAAAATTAAGATATGTTTCTCTTGTAAAGAGATTGTATGTCAAATTCATAAAATTTGAGTTACCCGGTATATTATACATAAATTGGAAAACCTAATAGTTACTTTTTTTGATTGAAACAAATTTTCTAATCTCAATTCAAGGCTAAAAATTATCAAACTATTTGACAAATTCCAGGAATAAATAATACCAGGAATAGATTTGCCATAAATTTTTTGCATTCTTTCTTGTAATTTCGCCAATGCGCGAACAACCGTAAATATGTCACTTTATAGTAGAACTCGACAATGTAACTACAAAGGACAGTCCGCGCCACTTTAAAAAAACGCTAAACGTTCTATTAAACGTTCCAGCGCATTTCAAAAATGTTGCTAAATGCAGTAACATTGCCGTTTTTTGTCAAACACGGGAAACACTTTTCACTTCAAACAAAATCAATTTGTACCGTAATGTACAACACTGCGTATTTTCGTTGATACTGGAATGGCAAATTTGACTTGAATTAATTTATATTTTATTTTCATTTCAGTATTCGGTACTCAGTACTCACTTGGTCACTATTTTTAACGTTATTAGACCGTATAAAATAACACCGTGGTAAAATCTTTTCTTAAAAATCCAGTCACACCGGCACCTCCACCAAAATAGGCACTGTATTTTTTTGGCGTTTAAAATGCGTTTGAATGTCCTTATTTTCTTAAATATCGCTTCGAAATTGTTTGAAAACCATTTAACAAACAAGAGACAAAATATTAGTATTGCGGTAAATGAGTCAAGTGAATTAATAAACAGCTAGACGGTACCACAAGGTTCTGTCTTGGGACCAGACATATTGAATTTATACATAAACGATGTTGCTTCATTAATATTATATTAATATTAATCGCAGGAGGTCACTTACTTGATGTAATAGCGACATTGAAATTTGAAATTTATTAGCAGTACAAAATAATTCCAATGTAATTATTAGTTTCTTGTAAATAAATAAACGTGATTATTATTATTTTTATATCCACATACATTCAACGAAGCTTTCTACAACAAAATCTGGTTTAGAAGCAACAGGTAGTTAGAAACTAGAAACCCAGAACCATGGGCGCCGTTATAAAATGTTCCAGGGGGGGGCAAGATTTTTTTTACTAGTAAATGGTGATCTATTTCCTCGATCTTATTCTTATTTGTTATTTTGTTATTTGTTATTAGCCACGGTAGTGACCCCTGTATGCTTAACAAGTAACCTATACCATATTAATATTAAGTAAGTCGCAAAAAATGCTGCCGTTCCATCGTTTATTAATGTATAGTTAATAATGTTTATTAAGAATTGTTTGTAATTATATATTTTTTTCATAATCATTAAGTTTTATGCCTACAATTTCAGATTTGGTTGTCAACCAATATTGTAGAATTTTTATTTCTTATTAATTTGTTGGATTAAGTATTGTTAATTACTTATAAGAATTTCCAGCTCGTATTCATCGAGCAAGGTTTAATGTATAATGAACAATTATCACTTTTCAATAAACATGAATATAGACTTTTAAACTTTATCTCCCAATAATTCGAGTAGTTGCCAATTCATATTGTCGTCTTTCTACTGCTTTCGATGAACACGAGCCAACAATTCTTATAAAGAATAAAAAACGATGCGAAATCAATATTACTTGGAATACACTCAATTGTAGAGAATAGAGAATGATTAAAACCGAAAATACAGGCATAAAATGAACACAATTGATAATTAAATTCTATAATCGTGTCAATTGAGCATCCGATAAAAAGTCTCAGTCACAAATTATTAAACAATAAAAAGGCGACAATATTATTTTAAAATTTAGCAGCACTAACGTGAAACAATGACTAAATATAGAGAAAAAGTTGACAAATTTGAAAATTCTGCGCTGACGATCATCGACAACGAAATACGAAAATTAAATTTTCAAATTTTTAAACACCCAGTATATTTGAGATAAACAACTGAGCAGTGCAAAAAAGTGGGAAGTAAGGGTCAATAAATATGACAAAATGAAATCCCAAACATGGTCATTTTGGACTAGAGCACAAAACCGTAAACTTGGCACAATTTATCTTGTGACTCTTTCGCGACGAAAACTGGGGATAAACAATCTAATGAAACTGACATGGTGACCATTGTAATCGATATAGTCATCATTAGGATAAAAATGTTGTCTAGTTTGGGAATAGTTGGGTTCAAAATCCAGGAGAGGCGCAAGCGCCTCTGCCAAGAATATCGTACCTGAAACTACACATTTCTCATAATTGAGGTATTTCGCATACACATCCCGTTTCCCATTCATCGTTAACTCCGTCCGTTTGTAATAATTCGTGTCATAATTATAAGTTTTGCAATAATTATAAGTTTTATACTGGGATGCTTTTCTAATAGCATACTGCGGCATCAAATTAAAATTCATAAACGGATCCAAGTTTCTGGAACCGCTAAAAGTCGGCGCGTTACACAAAAGCGTCCTTAATTTTCCGCCATGCACATCAGAGTCACAGGATTCAAAGTAATTAAAAGTGTTACTAAACATTGCACACCATTTTCACACTATTGCAAATCATAATATCTAATGGTGAAGTTCTAATAACTTAAAGTGTGACTGCAGTTATATTTTAGCTAAGTATACCGTAAGCTTTATTGATATTTTTGTTAGTTTTATTTAATTTGTACATAAACGATGTTGCTTCACAAGTTAAAGCTTGTGATATGCACCTATTTGCAGACGGTACACTAATATCAATTGCAGGAGATAACTTACCTGATGTAATCGCGACATTAAACTCCGAACTAGTATCGATATCAAATTGGTATAAAGAAAATAAATCATGTTTGAATGTATTGAAAACAAAAGCTATGGTATTGGGAAATAGAAATTCGGTAAACCCTACACCAGACATAGTTATCGATAACACAGTTGTTGAGATAGTGGACAAATTTAAATATCTAGGTGTCATTTTAGATAATAGTTTGAAATTTACTAGTAATATGGAATATATAGTTAAAAAGGTGAGTCGAAAGATGAGCTACTTAGGAAGAATATCTAATAAACTTACATTAAAAGCTAGAATATCTTTGTACCATACGATTATAGAACCATATTTTTACTATTACAGCAGTATATTATTTTTGTGTACAGACAAAGACATTAAAAAGATTCAAGTACAACAAAATCGAGCACTCAGAATTTTATTACAAAGCTCCAGGTTAATCAGTATCGAGTCCATGTTGAGTAAATAAAATTTTTTTAATGTTAAACGAGGAACGGTATATCAGGCTCTCACGTTGGTATATAAATGCATAAATAATAAACTCCCAAATTATATGAGTTTATTATTTAACATACAAGTCAGCAGCATGAATACAATACTCGGCAAAAGGACCACTTCAGATTACCAAAATATACAAATAGCAGCACACAAAATTCATTTTATTATAAAGCACTGAAGATGTTTAACACCCTACCAAGTGATATAAAAAACAGTTGTTCGCTAAGTCTTTTTAAAACATCATGTCGGGTTCATGTATTGGCTAATTTTAAGTAGTTGATAAGCTTATTACTTAGGAAACCAAATTTATTGTGATTATTAGTTTCTTTTAACTAAATAAATATCATTATTATTAAAAAGTTTAATAATTAAATAAATATTTTTTACATAATGAAAAGTAATAAATTTTATCTCTAATACAATATGGTGAATTTCACCATTTCTACATTGTACCATTCATTACAAAGTTACAAAGCAAAGCTTAGTAACGCGATTAATCTGCCCTTTTCTCATCTCAGAAACTCTTAAAAAAGTCTTTTATCATAATGATAAGCACCAGAAGAAACAGTAGGTGCCACCAACCGAAATAAGAAAGTTTTCTTTCCGCCTTTGTTGTGTTGATTTTAAGGCCTCAAGCTATCTCGACCTAGCCTCTTTTTAAAGACTATTAAATTACAAGGGCTCAGATGTCTAATTTGCGCTACTGATGACGTGCGCTTTGTTGTTAGCTCTGTAATTACCATTAATGAATAAATTGTCTCAAGTTGAACTTGACGTCGTAAAAAAACGGGTTAAAACAGTCGCACTCGCGTAGTTTGCGCGTAAATAATTCTCACTTGTTTTTAACGGGAAGTTTCGAGAAGATCAAGTAGTTGTAAAGTAACGTTTTATTGGACGAACTGCATAATTAAGAGTAGCTACTGCTCTACTGCAGCCAATTTGTCGACGCTGACAGACGCGTTAATTGTACTTCAACTAATTGGCAACGGTGCATTGCAAAGGGTTTCTATTTATTATCTAGCGCTGAAACCGTCAAGGCCCTGGAGTGAATTTCCATATACAGGTGTTTCATATTGCATACATATTGTTATTATATATATTCAAATTTAAAACAAAACCATTTTTATGTGCAATCTTTAATTATTAAGCAAGGGCTTTGGTTTATGGATACTAGTTATTACTTATTAAGCAGCAGAACAGTAATAATTTTTATTTAGATATTCCTACATTACATCGTGGACTTTTACATATAGACTGTACAATAATTTAAAGGTGGAATTAATAAATATATCGACCCAAGCGAATTTTTGCAGTAGCGGAATTTTATTTCTAATTATGAAATAACGGTTTATTTCGGTCGTTTCGGTCGCGGATTTTTCCGCGTTTATTAGATATAAGACTTGTTATGTGACGGCACCCATATAAGAGCATTTAAATCTTTTTTTTTATCAGCAAATTTTATTAGTAATAGCCCAGAAACAACATGAACAGAATTCCCCGAGATTTTGTAGAATGAAGAACCTAATTTTTTAAAAATATTTTCGTAAATATTAATTGAATAGGATTTTGAGATTAAAAGCATACTGTATCAATTGTTTTTTAGTTAAACGTGAAGAATACGTTGTAAAAATTCAAAAAATTAACATTTGATTGTTTTTTTAAGGTTCACAAAACTGTATTTAAAGATTGGGTATAATTCTGAACAAAACTGCTCAAAAAAATTGGGGAAAAATAATAATTTGCCAAAAATTGTTGATTTTCTTCCCAACTGGTACCCTAATTCTTCCGAAGAAGTTTCGACTGTCAGTTGTGAGAAATACAGGCTGTATGTATATACTTCTATTACTATGTTTTTTTTGTCTGAACTTTGAAGCACTATTGGCACCGTGCATGCCCCGTGGAAGGGAGACGAAAATCGGTTTAGGCGCCCGTGGCGGAGAAACGGAGAAATATCGGCCTACAGATGTGCAGTAGTTTCAAGCATGGAGTAAGGATTAGAATGGTGTGCGCAAAACTCTGCGCATTACCTTAAAATATGCCTCAAATCCGGCTGGAAGGGACCTCATGCCAACCCGAAAAAGTAAAATATTGTCCCCTTCGTTAGAATGTCTAAACATGAATAAATTAACTGTTTTGTTTGTTCTTGGTTTGTGTTTGTTCATAGGTTGATGTAATTATAGATAATGTGCTTAAAACTCACATCCCATACTTAATTTTCAGGGCTGAGAATACCAACCCCGAAAAGTAATTTTTTTTAAACACGTGTTCTATTTATTCCAATTAATTCAAATGCAATCTAGAGTGTCTACAGTTTGGTTTGTTTGATAATTTCGTATCTATATCAAGTGAATTATTCTTGCCTTGCTTTGTGTTTACCAAGAGAGAGCCCCCTTACTTTACAGTTTAGGTTATTAGTTTATTAAGTATAATAGATCAGTTTTAGAATATTTTTAAGTCAACATTTAGATAACTTAGTTTTAGATTTTTGGTTAGATTTTATAGGTTATTTAATAAGTATTATAAGTTTATTTTACGGTCATTATTTACAATGAAGCATTGCATTGTAAGTGGTTGCCAATACAACATAGACAATTTAGTGACAAATGTGTCCCTACATATGTTCCCGAAAGATCCAATAGTGCTAGAAGCCTGGGTACGTAACATTGGACGCACCGATTTACTTCCGAAGCATGGTAAGTTACGCTGACGATTATTATAATGTTTTATTGCTATAATATTTAATATAAATTCTATTTCAGTAATAGATACTATATGTATTTTATTATATTATATTTTTATAGCACGAGTATGTTCGGTGCATTTTTCGGAAAAATCTTTTCAACAACCACGAAAAAAAAAAATGCACACAGTGGAAGTGTCAGCAAATTACGAAGACTTGTTCCGCATGCTGTACCGACGTTGCTGTTGCATGCTACACCCGTTACCCCTTACGTACCTTTTGTAATTCGGCGAGAGTTTCCATTGCTCATTGCCAAACCAGGCAACAGCAAAGATGGAAAACTAATTACTGATCCAACGACTTACAATGCTCCGGCATCCAGCGGCATCAACAGATATTCAGCGATCAGTCAGCTCGATATAATCGATGAATCATTGGATGATGTAGGTGCAGATCCGTGCAATGTGACTGCCAGCAGTGTAAACTATTGGAAATCAATTCCAAAATTGCCTTGACCAGCAAATGAAAAGTTGGGCCACATTCGTTTTTGTGCACTATTCTGTATAGACTAAGCAACTTAAAACTGTGATAAGACAAAACAAAAAACCACTGGGATGTCAACATTGAACTGTGAAACCTTGGCAATCTCATCGGATTCATCCGCCAATTGCTGATAATGATAATAATAAGCTGAAGCATAGTCTGTCATGGAAAGTGATAGTTTTGAAGGGATGGTTGTGTGTTCTCAAAAAATAACACAAATTATGTTAAGCTTGTTGATTTGTACCTTATTAATTGTAGTATTTAATAAACATTTTTTCCTTAAAGTAATCTATCTCTTCTTAATATCAATGTTTATATCTTTCTTTATTACTTTATTAGTAATTTTTTCAGATATTCGAAAACTTCAGTTCCCTCCGAAGAAGCGAGCAACATAATTCGCCAAACGTCAACATTTACTACTTTTCACACAACCCGGAAGTAATTAAATTTAATTCATTTTTTAAACTGTTTCTTATTTCAATAACGTGAAATGTTCCAGTTAATCATTATTTGGCTTATTCATAATTTGTAAAAAGTTTTAAGCTCAGTTCCATGATATATGTATACGAGATTACGTTTTGTCATAATTATAATAATCTTAAGTTTTAACGTTAAAATATTACACTGTGATAAAACGACATACAAAATAAGATGTAAAAATTTCAAAATAAAAAACAAAATGGTTACTAAAGTGTGTATTTGTGAAAAGCATAGACATTTAACAGTACATGTAGTGTGCAGAAACATTGGATATTGTTCGTTTTCAACGTAAGTATACGCCTTGGTGTCTTTTTGAATATACTTTTGTTGCTTTTATACGGACCATTAAAAAATACTATAGACATATTCATCTATAAGAGGCAATTAAATGCCACGATAAGCCAACCCAAATGAAACTCTTATGCCATTTTTGGGACTAGACCTGCAAATAAATAAGTTATATGTATAATAATAGCTGCGTTCGGATATTGTACACCGTTACACTTTTTACACCCAATAACATGTGTCATTTGGACGGTGTACCCGGTGTCAACGGAGTACAATATCCGAACGCAACTAATAGAAAGTTTTATTTTTACTAACCTCTCAATTGTGGGGTGTTTCCTCTACTACGAAATTATCAACATTTGAATACCTTATATGTTCAAATTTCGGATAAACGTACTGCAGTCCTAGATTTGTTTTGTTTAAAAACTTGTGGGTGATAACATTGTTAAAATATGTACCAAAACGTCTCGGTAATCTTTGCACTCTGGAATTATACATACTAAAGTTGGGATGCTCAATTTTTTTATACGTTCTAGTAGTTCATATGTTTGGGGTATGTTTGTACTCCGTATGCATCTTTTGAACAGATTTTCTTTTAAAGCCCAGCGGGATAATTTTGCACGAAGGACTACGTTGGTTCTACAAACTAGAGCATGAATTTGTTATCCACCAACGCTACAGCAAATTTTCTTGTGACTATTGTCAAATGGTTTCACATCTACGAATAAAATCATTTTAATTAAATGTATAATGTTACTTAGTTTTCCAATACGTTCGAAAGGCCAGCGTTTGTAGGCGGTCACAACGTTCACAAATCACAATTTCTATGGTTCACAACAGATAACAAAATTTAATTTTTTGGGGGTTGGTGTTCTCAGCCCTGAAAATTAAGTATGGAATCTGAGTTTTAAGCACATTATCTATAATTACATCAACCTATGAACAAACACAAACCAAGAACAAACAAAACAGTTAATTTGTACATGTTTAGACATTCGCACGAAAGGGACAATATTTTACTTTTTCGTGGTGGCATGACGGTAATTGTTAGCGCAATTCTCGAGGAATGCGCAGAGTTCTGCGCACACCATTCTAATCCTTACTCCATGGTTTCAAGGTTAAGTAGTTTGCGGCGCATTATGTTGATGCCTAGCTGTCATAACTCATAAGTATACAATTCTGTGGTTCACAGCAACAGATCGTTCATCGATAACTTCGTAATGGGGGGACACTATAAGTGTTGTATTGACAAATGTACGAATAATAGGAAAAAGAACAAGAAATGCAAATTTTATAGATTTCCAGATTATTACACTCATGTTGAGCTAAAAACGAAATTTATTTTCAAATTATATTCAGTATTCAGCAATATAATCTTATTATTAAGTTTGAGTAAAAGGGTTTGTCTAGTTCGATTGCTTGTTTTATAAGAAAGTTACAATATAATCTAAAAGTCCCAAAACATAAAGTACACTCATTTTGTGGTGTGCACGTGTTCAACATAATTACAATATCACCTAAAAGTCTCAAAACATAAACTAACCTCATTTTGTGTTGTGCACGTGTTTTGCCGGCTAATTGAAAGTGACTGTGCGAATATGAGCTAGATCTCGGACCCTACAGCACAGCCTTGCTAGTTTATTAATAAAAAAACAATAACTTAACCTGAACTAATTGTACATGAAACATAACCTTACCTAATAGTTGTTTATAATTATATTTTATAATATGTTGTAAATTAAATTAAGTTCAATGAAATTAAGTTAATGAAGTTCACTATTAACAGTTATTTTCCAAAAACAATATAATAATACAAATTTGATTGGACCACTAAAACACTACAGATAACTGTAACATATAGTTGCGAACTGCTCCATTTACGCCTCGTGGACATAGTACTCACCTACACTGGGAGAGGCGCTTGCATCACGCACCCTCCCAATATGGGGGTTTTCAGCTATAAGAAACTGGCAATAAGTGGCATGAAACAGTAATATTTTCTGAAGATGTATGTCCATTCACGTCATCTTTGTTTCTAAAGCACATACAACAAGAAGAATAGATACTAACAAAATGGCTCGATTTCAGAGGTTTATTTTCTCTGGGATCGCCTAACTAAGTTTGATGATATCTTTGAATTAGAGGGGTTCGTAAATATTACTTGAATGGAATTTTGAGATTAAAAGCATGCTATAGCAATTGTTTTATAGTTAAACGTGAAGAATACGTTGTAAAAATTCAAACAATTAATATTTCATTGTTTTTTAAATGTTCACAAAACTGTATTTAAAGATTGGGCGTAGTTCTGAACTAAACTGGTCAAAAGAATTGGGGATAAATAATAATTTGTCAAAAATTGTTGATTTTCTTCTGGTACCCTAATTTTTCAGAAGAAGTTTCGACTTTCAGTTTTGAGGAAATACGTTGTATATACTTCTATTACTCTGTTTTTTGCTGAACTTTGAAGCACTATATGGGGGTTTTCAGCTGTAAGAAACTGGCAACAACTATATGATTAACATTTCTTAATAATATCTCTTATTTAACATTAAAATTAGTAAAAATAAGTTGGTCCGCGCGTAGTTTGGAAACCAACCACTCAGTGAATACAAGCATAAGTGGTAAACACCTTTTTGTGTAGAATTTTATAAACATCTTTCTGTACAGTAGATAAATACCTAATTTACAGACAGAAATCCACATAAATCCTCCATAAAACCTTGACAAAACACAAAAAACTCACCTTTATGCAATCCCGGCTCCACGTTGATATTTTTCGTAAATCCGCACAAATTTGTCACAAACCGTACGCAAGACAGCACAAATTACATTTAGCACGCATCTACAAACTTTCACAAGATAATTCACCGTTTGTCCCGTAATAAAACCGATTAAAAATCACGACGAAATTAACATTTTTACTGTACACGGCACATGAGCAACAATGGCGGAGAAGACCCTAGCGAGTTGTTGACATTGCTAGGCAACGGCGCTGGTTACTTATCAGCCGCGGTTACATAGCTACAGTGGCGGAGTGGGGTGACTGAACACTACAATAGTCAACGCTATAGTAGATATGGTGTTTATTATGTTAAATTCGTACATATTACTTATTGGAGTCTGTTTCGTATTATATGTATTAGTTGTATAGTGACGTTTTAAATGTTTTATGCGTGATTTTGATGAATTGTGGTATTATAAATATGATTTGTGCTTTTATTAGTGTTATTTTCTCATAAGAGCGATGAGTAATTATTGTGAATATGATATCTTTAGAAGGAAATGTACGTTTAAAAACTACTGGCTTATATTATTAGTTTCAACGTACCTAATGTGTAGTATCACACTTAGATATTGAAATTTGTCCAGTACCTCAACAAATGTGTTATTCATGACTATTTCTGGTGTAGGGTTTACCGAATTTCTATGAATAAAAAACTTTTCAGTTTTTTCAATGACATGATGAATCAAAACAAGATTTTGTATGCTATGTTTTGTTTATATTTAATATTTAATGAATTATTTTTAAAATGTGTGTTGGATTTTATCTGCCACCAGATCTAGATCCATTGCTTTAGTTAGTTTCATAGTTTATTCGTTATTTCGTTTAAATTTAATTAGAAAACTTACACAAAAATAAACCAACAAATGTTTCAGGCAGCGGGGATCCTGAATAACAGCATTCATACACAGAGGAAAACATTTCTTTGTTAGTAAGAAATTTTATTTATGTCTAATGTACGTGACTGTTGAATATCAGCAAATAAACTTCAATATTAAGTTAAAATTTTCATGTTACTTTGATCAAAGCAGCAATTTGCTTAGTACAGCAAAATGTTTATTTGTAATTAACGTATATTCTTTTAGGCCAAAGAAATATTATATTGTAAGTAGACTGAGTAAACTGCGAGTGGCCACTCAATATTTCCCTACTTTCGAATAGTAAATGTGTTAGTTTCCAATAATAAAAAAAATTGTTTCCAAATTGAGTCAAAATATGTAAGAAACTGAATTCTTTCTTATAAACAATAATCTATTTTATAAAATCCCTATGTAGTGAGTTTAATTTTGCATCAATTTCTTTCTGTTAAGCAGCAAATAATAGATAACGGTGTATTACCTGTTATGTGATAAAATGTCTGATTCATGTACTCAAAGGAGTAAAGTTTTGCGAGAAAAAAAAACATGTAAGATATTGAATTTTTTGGGTTTTTTCATACAGGGTATGAAGTACCTAATAAAGAAAAGTGGGAGGACTCGAGCACTCCCATATTTAATATTGGATATTCCAATATCTGACTGAAATTGTGTAGGTCCTGACAGGCTAAAAAAGTAATACACTACATACGCAACCAATTTTGACAATCTACGCTGTCAATCATCATCTAGCTCAAATGGCACCATGAGTGTCATGACAATACGTATGTCAATTTGTTTAAAAAGTCTAATTGTCAACTTGAATAATAATAATCAGTGATAATAATAAATAAGAAAAGCACACATTAGATAATATGACAATAAACTGCACGACTTTTTTTGGCGCGTTTTTTTTTTTAATACGTTTAAACGTTGCAGCAAATGTTACTTAATTGAAAGTATGAAGACGATTCTTTTTAATACAAGCAATTATTTTATTCCCCATAAATTTACATGGCGGAAGGGTCGTCAAAACAGTTTTAATAAATGAAACTAAACGTGTACTTGCTGTTGTATATGATGTCTTATCACACAGCAGTGTGTATTCGGTTGCCTATGGCTGGGCAGTTGAAGAGCCTGTTCAGGGTGATGGCCAGTGTAAAACCACATGTTGTATGCAGAAGACGCAAATAAATAATATACTAACTAGAAGAGTTGTTTAATTACAAACAATATATGACATGGCGCAGTCGGTAATTAGAAAGTGTTAGAAGAACTCTGGTGATGGTAAAATTCTTCGAATGGTCCTAGAAACGTGAAGAAGCGAATAAAAGAAGAGAAAAAGAAGATTCAACACGCGGTTGGTAAAGAACAAGACTCCAAAACTTAAAAAATGAGTAGCTTCAACACGCCTTCGCCCCTACTGCTAAATGGGAACCTGAAAGAAAATTGGAAAAAATTCATAAGAAATTTCAACGTATACATGACGGCATCTGCACTAGAAAAAGAGAAAACTGAAAGGCAAGTAGCCATATTGTTAAATTTTGTCGGCGAGGAAGCCATGGATGTTTTTAACACATTTGTTTTCGAAAATACCGAAGATTCTAAGGACATTAAGAAGGTAATTGCGGCGTTCGAAGATTACTGCTTCCCTAAGAAAAACATTTTGTACGCAAGATTTCTGTTCTACGAAAGAAAACAGGCCGAAGGAGAAAATTTTGACTCATTTCTCACCGATGTCAAAACATTGCTGAAGGATTGCGAGTTCACGAATTCAGATGAGTTGCTAAGAGACAAGATTGTACTACATACCACGGACAAGGACGTCCAGGACCGGCTTATCAAGCAAGGGACCGTTGAAATGAAAGAAGCAATCGAGGCATTTCGACTGTCGGAAATAAGAAGAATTCAAACCAAAGAAATTCACGCAAAACAGGTGAACGTTGTTGACACTGCTGCGAAAAAAGGAAGACAAGAAGACGGCGGCCAGTTTTCAAATTTTAATTATTCAAATCGCGGTAATGTAAACAAATTTTCTAATAATTTTTCTAAATTTAATAGATCAATTCCGATGCCAAGTCAACCTCAACAATATCAAAACCGTATCCGCAAATGTAATCGCTGTGGGGGAGGCCATAATGACAGCTTGGTGTGTCCAGCTCAAGGCAGGCAATGTTATAGATGTGGTAAGAATAATCATTTTTCAAATATGTGCAGGAATTCAAATTTTAGACTAAGATCTAATGAAATTGAAATTGTTAATGAAAGTAATGAATCACCCGACGAGTATTTTTGCGATAAAGTAGAATCAAAATCTGTGGATGTTGTAAGATGGACACAACAGCTTAATATTGAAAATGTACCTGTAAATTTTAAATTAGATTCTGGGTCTGATGTAAACATAATTCCAAATAAAGTATTTGATAATATTAGGCGTATTAACGATTGCGATTATGAAATGACTCAACATAAATTAGACTTAGAGGGATATGGTGGTACCAAAATTGATTATGAAGGTGTAGTAGAACTAACAATTCAGTACAATGAGAATTATTTTCTGGAGAAATTTGTAATTGCTGAGGGTGGTTCCATATTAGGTTTGGAAACGTGTGTTAAGTTGGGTTTAATTAGGAAAGGTAATGTGAGTACTATAAAAAATAATTCTAGATCAAAAATTATTGAGGAATATCACGATGTATTTACTGGTATTGGTTGTTTTAAAGATGATTATCAAATTCATTTAAAAAAGGATTATGCACCAGTATCCAAAGCTCCACATAGAATTCCCATTAAACTTCAAACAAGAGTTGAACAAGAATTAAAAAATTTATGTGTTAGAAAAATTATATCAAAAGTAGAAACCCCAACAGAATGGGTGAATCGGTTAGTGATTGTGGAAAAACAAAATGGTACATTAAGATTTTGTTTAGATCCTAAAGACCTTAATGAGGCAATTCAAAAGGAATACTTTACCATTCCAACTCTAACTGATTTGACATCTAGATTGAAAAACGCCAAATATTTCTCGGTATTAGATTTGAAAGATGGTTTTTGGCATATAAAACTGAATAAACAAAGTTCAAAATACTGTACTTTTGGCACAATGTTTGGTGCTTATTGTTTTAATAGATTACCCTTCGGGCTAAATATATCAGCGGAAGTTTTTCAAAGGTACAATAGTAACGCGTTTGGTGGAATTGAGAATGTTTTTGTTTATATCGATGACATTTTGATTTTTGGAAATACAGTCGAAGAACATGAAAAAACACTTAAAAAAGTTTTAGATAGGGCACGAGCGTTAAATATTAAATTCAATAGCAATAAATTTCAATATCAGCTTGAAGAAGTAAAATATTTGGGGCATATTTTTAGGGCAGGAACAATTCAACCTGATCCTAATCAAATAAAAGCTATTAGTAGTTATGATATACCAAAAAATAGAATTGAGCTTCAACGATTCCTGGGAATGGTGAATTATTTGCGGAATTTCATTCCAAATTTGTCAGAACTCAATGCACCTCTTAGAGATTTGTTGAAAAAAGATACAGAGTTTATATGGAATAACAGTCATACAAGATGTGTTATGTTATTGAAAAAGTTAATTACAAGTCAGCCCATATTGCAAACATTTGATGAGACTAAAGACATTACAATTCAAACAGACAGTAGTAAACATGGAATTGGTTGTGTGTTAATGCAAAACAATAAACCTGTCAGTTTTGCTTCCAAAAGTCTTACTAATGCTGAATTAAATTATGGTCAGATAGAAAAAGAATTTATGGCTATATTGTTTTCTTGTAAAAAATTTCACCAGTACATTTACGGCAGAACAGCATATGTTCAGACAGATCACATGCCTCTTGTAAACATAATGAAAAAAGAGATACATAAAATTCAATCAACCAGATTACAGAGAATTCGATTAAAATTATTAAAGTATAATGTCAATGTTTATTATAGGCCTGGAAATAAATTACATATTGCAGATGCTATAAGCAGAGCGTGTACCACAGTAGATGCAGAGGTAGACTCATCATTGAATGAAGTAGTTCACTCTATAAACATGAGTGAGAACAAAAAGTCGGAATTTCAAACAGAAACTGAAAATGATGCAATCTTGAATAAAATAAGTTTTTTCTTTAAAAATGGGTGGCCTAAATCTGCATCTAAAGTTGAAGAACAGTTAAAATTTTATTTTACTAATAGAGAAAAAATATGTGTTGAAAACGGTTTGTGTTATTTTGATCACAGAATAATTGTCCCAAATTCATTACGTATGAAAGTATTAAACATGTTGCATGAATCACATTTTGGCATTGTGAAAACCAAGGCTCGAGGTAAACAGTTGTTTTTTTGGCCAAACATGGATAGAGAGATAGAAGATTTTGTAAAAAAATGTTTAATATGCGAAAAGTATCAGCCAAGCAAAACAAAAGCACCTATGATAAGTCATGATATTCCCAATCTACCTTTCTGTAAGGTGGGATGTGATGTATTGGAATTTGCTGGTCAATCCTATTTGGTTCTGATAGATTATTATTCTAAATGGGTAGAATTAGTAAAACTTAAATCTAAGAATGCACCAGAAATCATAATTGTATTAAAGAAAATATTCTCTATTCATGGCATACCAAGGTGTTTTGTTGCTGATAATATGCCTTTCAATTCCTACACATTTCGTGATTTTGCAAGACAGTGGCATTTTAGCTTAATTACATCTAGTCCACATTATCCAAAAAGTAATGGTTTAGCTGAAAGAGCTGTTGGCATTTGTAAAAACATTTTAAGGAAAAGTAAAGAAGGTAATATAGATAGAGATTTGATGCTTTTGGAATATAGAAATACACCAGTGTTAGGTACTAATTATTCACCATCTCAGTTATTGTTAAGTAGAAGAACCAGAACAAAATTAGAAATCAGTGACCATCTATTACAACCCAAAGTAGTTCAAGATTTTGATAGAGTGTTGAAAAATAAAACTAGTAAAAGTAAAGAGTATTATGATAAATCGTCAAAAAATATCAATTGTAATTTTGAGAAGGGTGATAATGTAGTTTATCAGAAAGATAAAATTTGGAAACCTGCTATTATTGTGAATGAGCATGATTCTCCAAGATCTTTTATTGTTCGTGATGAAAATAATAGATTGAAACGAAGAAATACGATACACATAAGAAAGTCACTAAATAAACCATATGTAAGAGATAAAAATGTTGATATACTGTTGCCTGCTCAGAGAAATAACTATTGGGCTAGATATGATCCCAAACTGGTTAATGATGAAAATTTACCATCCATTATCCACCATGATACCAATAATGAAAATTATGAAGGGACATATATTACTAAGTCAGGAAGAGTGTCAAAGCCTCCCACCAGATTATGTTACTAACTTAGTATAAGAGTTTATAATTGTATTGTATGAGATTTGTTATAAGAATTTGTAGTTGTATATATGAATTTAATTTCAAAATGTGCTACTAATTTATCGTACGAATTTATATTGTATTTGTTTTATTATGGATTTATTATTATTATTTTCTTAGTTTGGTTATACTTGGTATTGTAATTGATAGAGGTTTTTCTTGGGTAGAATATTGATTATATCAGATATATGTTTATTGGTATGTAAAGAATTAAAGTTTTGTTAAAAAGGGAGATGTTGTATATGATGTCTTATCACACAGCAGTGTGTATTCGGTTGCCTATGGCTGGGCAGTTGAAGAGCCTGTTCAGGGTGATGGCCAGTGTAAAACCACATGTTGTATGCAGAAGACGCAAATAAATAATATACTAACTAGAAGAGTTGTTTAATTACAAACAATATATGACACTTGCTACATACATTAATAATGAGTAGAGTGCAGATTCTAAGAATTTTTCCTGGACAGTTTTAATGTGAGCAGTTTAAAAAGTTTAAGAATCTACACGAAATCGGAAAAAATAAAGCATTTGAGCTATTTTTATTTTGCTTTATTCCCGGATTTTGCAGATACGTAAATTTCTACTTTTGTAAATTTCAAAAGTTGCATAATAAGAGAGATATGAAGTTACTGAGCTCAGCCTACTTAGTAAAAAATTCACTGATAGCTTATCGTTGGAGTTTAGATTTACTTTTCACAAGCTGTTGATCACTCATTTTAGCGTTAATAACCTTCTTTTAAGGTGTTTAGACACCCTTTAACATTAAAAACAACGAAAAAAGTAATAGTAATATCAGTCTTATTATGCAACTTTTGTTGACATTTTTACGTTAATGGCTTTCTTTTAAGATTTTTAATCACCCCTTGAATCACAAGATCATAAACACCCTGTATAATCCTCGAAAGAAAATGGCATGATTAATAAAAGCAAACATTTTACATCGCGGAAAAACTAAATTAAATCTGCTTTACCAACAACTCCAGGAATTTTCCGACATACCAACCTAAGGGCACTAGAATAACAAAGGAACTGCACCTGCAGTTGATAAGCTACAAACCGCCCTCCGGGCAAACTGCTTCGAATGAAATCCTACTTTATGTTAAAGCCATACCGTGTAAATTGATCCATTGTGAAGCAATTTTACTGAAAAATAAGCTTAAAAAGTATCCTTCACCTGCTTTCTTTATGTATGTCGCTTTCCTATGGGTACTGCAAAATGTCGTAACAAAAGCTTTAAGTTTGTCGTGAATATTAGAAAAATTTAAGTTCAATTCAGCAGTTGTATTAACGCTTGAAGAACATAATATTTTAAGTAAATTTTTCGTCTAACGTAATTTAAATATCCTGATGATTTGTTGTGCGATGTACGGACAAGATATATATTTTTTATCATTTGCCGGAAGAAATTAGTTGGTTTGATGATATCCTACAAGTTGCGTCATTTTCAGGCGTACTATTAGCAATAAGCAGCGATAAAAAATAAAGTGTAAAAACTCATTTCATATCTGAATTTAACAAGGTACTGCTATCCGATGTTTGTGGAAGCTGAAGACCCCAAAAAGACTGTTCCACTAGGAACGTTATAGCGACAGTGGCAGTTAACCCTAAAAACGGAAGTAAGTAGGGCAAAAGATATGATAATGATATACGAAATATCCCAAAAAAAAAAATTTACTAATAATATAATAACCTGAATTTTGACTATATAATATTCTGTATTACTAGTCAATTTAAACGTGTTATCTAATATGACATCTAGATATTCAAATTCGTCCGCTATCTAAACAATTATTAACCTAATTTCTATTTTGCAATAGGTGCACATCACAAGATTTTACTACTGAAGCAAACATCGTTTATGTACAAATTAAATAGAACGGGTCCCAACACATAACCATGTGGTACCCCTATGCTGTTTATTCATTCACTTGACTCATTTTCTCCAATCCTAAAAGTGACTATTTTGTCATCCTTCTGGTCACTCATGTGTCAGAATCACACACCGGCAATGTTTTGCAGTCGGTGAAAAGAAAAACTACATATGACGATGTTAAAAAGCTTTTTCTGGATACATCGCATTCACAACATGTCGACCCCTGCGACCATAACGGTTAATTAATTATTTAGCAATGTTCAACTTGCAGATTCGCGAAACAGTTCAATTACTGATTGTTTACCAAATATGCATTGGAACAAGCGAACTACCCAGTTTGCAGTGTTCGTGGTAAATAGCTGCAGGCTATACTACAAACTAGTTTGCAGTTATTCTAAGCATACGAATCTAATTAATTTAAGTTACACAAAGTTGGATATTTGTATTAAGGCACAATTAGCCACAATTTCAAAGTTGATTGTGTCCCTATAAGTGAGAGAAAGAAACTACATAATTCCAAATCAACAATTCTCAATCTGCTGACATCATCTGCGAAATAGATAGATAAATACTTGGACCTTAAACAAATAAAAACAGGGGTAACCCAGGGGGGTGCCTTGGGACCAATTCTCTATCTACTACATACACACTACATACACTGAAGAAGACAAAGGACTTATTTTATACTGTTTCATTAAAAATGGTAAAACATAAACGTTTAACATTTCTTAGTAATAAATCCTATCTAACAATTTTTAAAACACTTAATTAACAATTACTTGAATAACAGTAATAAAACTCAGGGAGTGTGGTCTGGTGTTGTTTTATTGAGGGCTTATGGCTACATATGCTTCTTGATTAAATTAGAGATAGTTTTTCGTAAAAATTATCGAAATATATCGTAAAATGTGGGCGTATCCATCGTATCCAATCCAGTCCAGTGACAACGCAAATAAATACAAGATGAAATACTGGTGTTCCTGCATTTGGCATTTACCTATGTAGGCTGCTGTCACATCAATTATTTACGCGATACAAGAACATGGCGCTGCGAATTTGAGTTCAGAATTGGCATAGTAAGTACTTTGCTATCTAATCAGTATTGATTTTACGTCGTCCTGAATAATCCTCTTAACTCTATCTTATAAATTTTGTTCATGTTACTACATACAGCTTAAAACTAAGCAACGTTAGGTAATAAGCTTAAAAGTCACTACAACTGAATGCATCGCGTTGTTTCAGTAGGTACTTCTGTTCGCCTGAAAACAAATGATTTATATCTACTATTTATCATTTGTTCTATGTATAGAATGGGCAAAACACCGTTCGCTTTATTTCTGCCGGATGTGAGTATGTGAAATCTACTAATAAACAGCACTGAAAGAACAATAAACTTACCGAACAGTTCTGAAACAGGTCTTTGGGTAAATTCTTTATTCAGTCAGTTGTGGGTATTGGCATGTTGTTTTCCAAAATGTAAGGTAGAAATCGACACTTAAGTGACACGTGAGAGTGAAGTTAGTTAGCATTAAGTTTCAATAGGGGTGATATAAACGTCAACAGAACATTCTTTACTGTTGAGTGTTAAATCTTGAAATTAAATCTGGTAAATAAGTACGTGAGCTTATTTACAAATCGTAGTGGAATGTATAATAGCCAGGACGTTTATATCAAAATTGATATTCAAATTGTGGAGAGACATATCCGCTCAGTACAAATACACAATTACATGAATAACATTTCATAAAATATTTTCTGTTGAAGTAATGATTGATACATAACAAATCTCATGTCCCGAATTACTTATTATTTAAAAACATTAAGTAAGTTAAATTCTAATAAGCTCGATTTTTTTAACAAAGAACTTCGGCCACTAAAGATGAAGATTTATATGCAAGCTCAAGACTAAAGCCTAGCCTCATTTTTTCAAATTTTTTTGTAGAGGGTTAGGGTAAACGGATTCTGAAAAATGACCTGGCATTACGGAAGCTATGTATATTAATTTAGCTCTGGGGCAAAAATAACGCCGCTGCTGCAAAATCCATCTAATGAACGCAGCATAGTGCATTTTGTTAATGTTGCCTGTCTAGCTGTCGTATGCTATATTGCACAAGGTATGTGCAGGTGTGCCACAATTAATGACATAAATCACAACATTTTTTGATTAAGTTTTTTGCGACTATTTAGGGAACTATTAGAGTCTCAGAAAAATTGTTAGCATACAAATTAGGGCTTGTAAAAGATCTATCGGAAGTGGTTTATGCATTTTTTCCGACTTTATATAGGGTTAGTCAAAATTAAGTTTTTATGTTGTAAACAAGTTATTGTTTAAATAAATTTTTAATACACATATTCTGGTAATTTGGTAACCTTTCTTGTCTTTCTTTTATTCGTATATTTTAGCATTTTTTAATTCTAAGAATTTTAGGCTGTTGACTTTATTATGGCAAGTTCATAATTTTTCCTTTCCCAGATAAAACATCTTGTATCAAAAAAAAAATATTAATTTTAATTACATAAAAATATTTTTTTTATAAAATGCTTTACTTTTGTGTTATGTATATGGAATTGATCAAAACTCCTGAACATCAAACGAACAATATTTTATCACATACATACACATTAATAGTTTGAACATTTAATTTAATTCTATTCAATTGTTTTGTGATTTTTTCTTGAATTTTCTATTTTATTATATGTTTGGTTAATAGAGTTAGCAGTTAATTGGTTAACTGCTTATAACTAACAAGTGAAGCATTTAATAACAAAAGAGATCCCAACAAACAATTCTTAAAATTAAATAAAGAATTAAAACAATTTAAAAATATACAAAAAATATAAAAATATATAAGTGTTCTATTTTTAAAAGAAAATGTATTTTTGTCTGTATTTTTGCTTGAATTTTTGATGTTTTTTTGTCTTTATCATACGTAGTATGACAAAGTATTATAATCGTGCTAAAAGAAATTATACTCTAGCGGAAATATGTCCGTTTGGGTCCCCTGAACATTTTTGATCAAACCTATACTGCTGAAAAGCTTTTTGTTCAAAAGGGTCAAAAGGTACTGGATGTTTATTCTTGGCATTTTACAACGATTTGGCAAATGAGCCGCCATTTCTGTAATTTGATGAAAATAATTAAATAATAAATTAAAATAGAAGAAATTTTTTATAATTTATGTCTATGACATTTTTCTCTAAAATTAGTAGTTTGGCTGCATGAGCAAATTCTATTTTTATTGAGATCGGTCGTGTCTGCGTTAATATAAAACTAATAAAATTATAAACCCCTAACCACAACAAGTATTTTAGAAACCTAAATACGTATTTCAGCAACTATGTTGCCATATTCAGTAGAACCTAAAAAAGAAAAAGAGAGATTAGCACTTCATAGTATCTTTACTGGATATTGTCCAAGCAAATCACTAGTGGAAGTGCTTCCAAGTCGTGCAAGTGCAAGTGCTTCCAAGTGGAAGTCACTTCCACTAGTGATTTGCTTGGACAATATCCAGTAAAGATACTATGAAGTGCTAATCTCTCTTTTTCTTTTTTAGGTTCTACTGAAGATGGCAACATAGTTGCTGAAATACGTATTTAGGTTTCTAAAATACTTGTTGTGGTTAGGGGTTTATAATTTTATTATTAAGTTCGCCACGGTCTCCAAAATATTGTTAATATAAAATTAGTTAGCCAAAATTTACAGATATTTTCATTCTTATGACAGAAGGTAGTGTTAAACGCTAATGTTTTGACAATACCTACTGTCGTAAATCCTGGCTAACTAGTTTTATTTTATTATCATGCAATAAATTAGTAGTTACAAAATAATCTTTAATTTTTAACACAGGAATCAAAAGAACTATAAAATACACACTAACATGAAAGGCAATTTATTAAAAAAATTATTTCATAACTTAAATATATATTTTAGCTAACTGAAAATTACTAAATTGAAACTGTTATTTAAGTAAATGTTCGACAAAGTCTTTTAAAATAAATAAAACATTTGACTTTGTTTGTAAACGGACGTTTTTGATAGATTTGTATGCGTTTTTGATTTGTATGCGAATCAGTTTTTTTTACGTTTTTGGTTAATATATTTATATTATAATATATTTTATCATAATATATTTTATTATATAATTCAGCTATGTAGGCAACCACAAAAAAATCCATTATAGGCAACCAATTTTACACAGTTCATGGCAGGTTTCTGTAAAACCCAATGTCTACAAACACACACCTAATCTAGTGACATTTTATTTTTAAACACATACTGATTGCAATATTGACAATAGTTATTATCTCGTCCTGTTACATTTGCTTTAAGATAAATAACGATTATATTATAATACCGTTCAACAAGCTTCCATTATAACTAAACAAACAGTTTAAATCCAACCGATAGACGAATAAAAACTCCCATATTGCATCTAGTTTTTCGGTTCTTCAAGTTGCCAGCCCTAACCAACCGCGCCAGTTGACAGCCAGCGAATGACGTGAGCTGTCAAATCGTCACCTGATTTAAATGTTCGGCAGCAAATACCATCGGTAGCCAAATATGAAGTACAAATGTAGATAATACACGGACGGCAAATGTCAGAAACGGCGGCGGCCGAGCAATGGTCGTTATACGCGGCCTCGCAAAACCTGCCGGCCGTGCTAAACGATCCAAACCGCGGAAAACAGACAAATTTCTTCGTCAAAACATGGGGCGACGCGTTCGTAGAACGCACGGACATCCAGAAGAGCCCATTTTTACCCGACATAACCTACGCTCACTTCGAAACGTACTTAAAAAAGGTCGGCAGAAGATATCGGAGACACAGGAAGCTATCTCACACGAAATTCGAGGGGAATCACATCAAAACGAAGAGTAAAAATGATATTACGATAGAAGCGTCCTTGGGGATTATCCCGGAGATCTATTTGAGGCCTACGCTGCCTTTGAACGAGCCGAAAGTGTTTAACGAGGTGTTCCCGAGCGTTATTACCAAGGAGAATAATAACCACACGAGCGGTCGTTTACTTCAAGAGAAATTAAGTCATTATTTAGATATTGTCGAAGTCCATATTGCTAAGCAAGTTTCGCAGAAGTCCGGGGCTTTTTTTCACGCGATGACGTCGCACGACACTATCATGGAAAAAATGGGTTCAGCCTGTTGCGAGGTACGCACGTTACGTACTAAAATACAGTCCGTCGACAAAACCCTAGCGAAGGATTCACTAAAATTACTAGCGTTAAGCAGATCGCGTTCGAATCAGTCTAAACTCCTAGAAAAACTCAAACTAATGGCAACGGTTTTACAAACACAACCTACGTTACAATTACTATTAAGTTCGTCGGATTACGTCGCCGCTTTAGAATTAATATCAACCACGCAAGAAGTCTTAGTTAAAAAGTTAGCTGGTGTCACAAGCTTGCGGCATTTACCGTCGCAATTGAAAGAAATGTCGAGACTAATCGACAAAATGCTTAGTACGGAGTTCGAACGATACGCGGCTGCGGATTTGCATAGGCCGTTCGATCCTGTCTACGGAGTCTTAGATCGCGAACGTTTGGTTAGTTTAGTCGCAGGTTTATTAAGACAGAATCATCTGCAGTTCTTGGAAACCTATAAACAAGAGGCTGTGACTGCTGCGCAGACTTTGATAAAACAATTGCTTATTGAGCAATTAGCCGATGTCGAAGACGATATGGAGCATTGCTTGACAGGATCTGCTGAGGCCCCCCCTAATCTTGATGCGTCTCATTGGTTGCAGGTGCTTGCGTTAGCCAGTGATGCATTAGGTATGATTTTTTTGTCGTTATGAAAGTATAGTGTAAAAGTAAAAGTTTGGAATTACTGTAGAAAGAGTTGACCTAAATTCCTTGAATTTTTTGTGGTTTTATGTAATGCCAGGTTTATTCGTAATGGGAAAAATGGTTTGTTATAGCAGTATTGTAGAGTTTTAATTTTAATTGTATATTGTACTGCACTTGATAATGTGTTTTTAACTAGAACTGATAAGGAGTTATGCAGACATTCATGTTGACACTTGATAAGCAGTCCAATGGCATTTGGTAATCTTCATCATTACCTAACTGAATTATTCATTTTACCGAATTCTTAATTTTACATGCACTGTAAATGTATTTAATTTTATTTATGAACTGAATGTTTGTACCACATATTTGCTGTTCCTTGTTTTATTTGCATTTGTTTTTGACGCGTAAGCTCGTAAAAGGAAAGTTCTAATTGTTATAGTGTGGAATTTTGTTGAGATTAAATATTTCCCAGAACGAAAAAGTAATAGCTCTCTAAAGTTGAGACGTTTAGTCACTATTCTGATAAAGCAACCTTACTGTGTTTGCAAAATCCATAAAATGGAGGTATACAAAATTTTTATAATTATAATACATTAAAAAATGACCACAAACACATTACAAAAAATTCAATAAAACAGAAATAAGTGCTACTTGAAATATCTGTTTTTCTACATCAAAAATCTTTCCATGGTATGATTTTGTTATGGTATATCCACCAACACAAATATAAATAAATATATTCTTCAATTGAAAACAAGATTCTTCTCTGCTTATTATTTATTTTAATTTATTTCAGTTGTCTACCGGTTTCACAATTTTGAATTTTCGTATTATCAAACCAACACAACGCTGTACAAATGAAAATGAATTAGCTTAAGAGAAAACCAGTAAATAGAAAGAACAAATAAATAATAAACGACCCAGAATATTGTTTTTATTTGATATTTGATATTGTCTCAACAAACTGAACCTATCTGTAAATAAATATTGAGTTAGACAGTGGTTGCCAGGCTATAATTGTTGTTGTTATAACTTACATTAATTGGATAAATAGTTAGGAAGACTAGCAAAAATAGATTAACAAAATACCAGACAATTGAATTTTTTATAATTAAAAAGTCATAATCGACTAATATATTTTGAAAGAAAACAGACAAATTTAAACAAAAAACTGCTCAAAATGACATTGCAAAGTCAAAAATCCAAGTTACGAATAAAAACATCAGTTCAGGGACGTGATTTTATCATACTATACAGCAGTGTCAATACTGTCAATATAATCAAAATATCTGGCAAACTTGTTGTAATGCAGATGCGAGCGATCGCGATCAAATAGAATCTTTAATGTGTTCACAGGTTAGCGTTGGTTTGAATAAAAACTGGTAACGCTTCACTAAATTATTTATTGATTATACGTAATGCACAGAGCGCTGAGCGACCAACAGAGTCAACAGCTATGCATACTTTCAAAGTTGTTTGCTCTTGCAGCTAAACTATTAGTTTTACCAAAAAATATCATAGACATAAATTACACAAAATTTTCTTTACTTTCATTTATTATTTAAATATTTAGTCTTGTGAGCTTCAAAAATTAAAAACCATAAAAATTATTCATTATATATTGTATGAAATCAGAAACATTCTGCCTCGCCAACCCAAGTACCATTATTTAAACAATTTTGTTTACAATATGTCTTCGTTTTTCATTATAATTAGTCAAAATTGATTGTAATATCATTAATTAAGTATAAAAAATGCAATTTTAGTAATAGATTATTCAAAAATGTAAAATTTTATTTTACAGAAAAATTTTTAAGTAATTACTTACTTAATTTTGTTCGCTTTTTAGGTAAATTAGTACACAGGGTGCGAGATGTCCACGACGTGATAAAAGATACAGCCGAAATGACCGCAGGTCTATCGACAGACGATTATGCGTCCGGTGAAAAATTCCTATCGCTGGAAGAACATAACCGTGTCGAGGTTAAACTGCGCGACCTCCTAGTTTCGATCTGCGATTACTGCCACGAACGGCTGGCGTCTCTCGTCAGCACGCAATCGGACAAGCAGAACATAACCGCAACGCAAATTATGCAACTCTCCGATATCGTCGAAAGTTTTACCGAAGTCTGCGAGAAAATCTGCGGCAGGCAGAGTGCCGCCCTGAAAGCTGCCTTTAAAATCCAAGCTGGTATGATACATTGTAATCTCGTGTTGTTTTTTGAATTGTTTTGTTCTTTGGAAACTCTTTTATTATTGATTTCTTCTGAAATGTTATTCTTTTTATTCTGGATTACCTAAAACTAATACAGCTACCTTAAAATTTTGGAAATGTTGTTTAGATACGACATATATTCACATTTAAAATCACCAAATTTAAATTTATTTAGGAAATTACGTAATCTTGCAATTTTATACATCACCCTATATAATTTGTCAAATAAACAGTCATTATTTATTTGCCCAGAAAGTGGACAAACTTATACGTTTTAGATTATTGAGTACTTGTATTAAAAAAATAATAATAAAAACATGCTGAGAGATTATGTAAAACGATTTTTTGTAATAAACAATTACAGTATAGCGTCAATAATCCGAATGCCCAAACAACAAATAATAAAAAAATAAATCACTGAGTAACTGAATAGAAAGATATTTTTGTCGATTTCTGTTTACAGATATATTGCTTTTACCAAATTTTTTGGTGATATATGAGGGTCCTTAGAGACGAGTTTTATCAACTTGGAATTTTTATTTTCTATAAAGGATCCACCAAGTTTTATAAAGAATAACATTTTTTTGAGAAATGAATAAGTAGAGCGTCAATAATCCGTACTAATTGGGACCGATGGTGGTTCAAATTTTGAAATTGTTCAGATTATCAAATATTGCAGCAAAGTAGTAGAAAATACGAGTATTGGATACCAGATAAAAACATTTTCCGTAGACAGGAATCGACAAAAATAGCTTTTCCCTCAGTTACTAGGTGATTTATTTTAATATTATTTCTTTTTGTGCTTATGGAAGAGCAAACATTTGAATTACCGAGGTTCAGATTATTGACGCTCTACTCTACTAAAAACAGTACAAATTATATGTGCAATAAATAAAATAAAACGTGCATTTATTGTAAGCATTTGATAAAATATTTGACCAATACCCAAAATATATGTCCAATACAAAAAAATATTTGACCAATTCAAAAAATTACTTGTGCATTATCAAATTAAATGTGCAATAAATTAATAATAAATTATATAAATGTACATCAGAATAAATAATTGTGCATTTATATATTTGAATGTCCCTTTAATAATATGTTTGTACACTTAAATAAATAAATGTGCAGTACAAACGTTACCTGTATAAAAATATAATGAGCTGCTTAAAAATTCTTAAAGTGGGGTGCGTGCGAATCCCTAAAAGAAACGTAAAAAACGCAATAACCCGACGTGTTATGCAAAGTTCAAACTCATATTTGTATAATAAATTAATCGAAAACGCCTATTCGCATTCCATAAACAAATAGATTATCAAAACAACCCTAATTTTCAACTTATTCTTAGGGCACAATATGAATAAACGATATCTCATTATATTATTTTTTATGTAACATATTCATATATATTGAGTGCTCAATATGTATTATTTTAATGCAAAAGTTACAATATGTAGTTTTGTATGTAACATATTTATATTTATTTAATGCACAATATTTACTATTTTAATGCTCAAAGTATTTATTTGATTGCACAAATCTATTCAAATAATGAATGCTTAAATCACATCCTCATCCTTTTCTCCAATTTGTTTATTTTCTATAAATAAATTTCTTCCATTTACAGGTAACTACGTCCACAAATTCCACAGCTCGAGAAAAAACAAACTAACCTTACTTCTGGACGCCGAACGCTGGAAAGTGGCCGATGTCCCGGCCGAATTCCAAGTCCTAGTCGATAAATTAGCATCAGGCGAACCTCTAAAATCAATCCCAAACTCCCCCGTCGAAGACAACGGCAAGAAACTCTTACCACAAACCGTGCTCGCCTCGTTAAAGATCGGCAACCAAAACTACGTCACGGTGGGGACCGTGCTTATGCTCATCAAACTAGTTACCGAATACTGTGTGTGCGCGTACGATATCCCGATTTTAGCAGCCGTCATCGGTCGAAATCTCGCAGAATTACTAAGGACGTTCAATTCACGATCGTGCCAGTTAGTTTTGGGTGCGGGCGCATTGAAAACCGCGGGTCTAAAGACGATAACGAGTACGAACTTGGCGTTGACTTCGCGCGCTTTGCAGCTCGTGTTGTGGTTGATTCCGCACGTCAGGAGTCATTTTACGACGGTATCGACGGATTCCATCAGCAGTTTGGATGCGGTCGAAAATGACGTGGCCAATCATATACAGCAGCTCGAGAATAAAATTTTATCGATTATGAACATTTTATTGGGGGATCAGTTGAACGATTGGGATGCTAAGCCTCCCGTGCCCTCGAAAGCCTTCAGGAATGTCTCGAGGCATCTCACGAAGTTATACGAAGCTGTAGGGCCAGTTTTACCGGAAGAGCAGGTAAATTTTTGTCGATAACTCGAAAACCGAGGCATTTTATATATAGATAAATTAGTCTTAAACAACTTAAAATTTATAACTTGATCATGTTTAGTCGTAAAATTATCAAAAACTTATTTTTTTAGTGGAGACTTCAATGATGCATCAGACAACAAACCACGAAAAATTTTTAAAAAATATTATATTCTACCTAATTTAATACTATGTATTATGTGTGTAACTATTCCATTTTATATCACGGAGAAACTTTGATTTTTTGTACTTACTGAATTAACTCTATAAATTGATGATATTTAATCATAAAATTAACAAAAAAATGCTTTTTTGGAGAGTTAGATGATACATCAGACAACAAACCCAAAAAAACCTTCAGCAATGTCTTGAGGCATCTCACGAAGCTGTATTTTTTGTGTTTTGACAGAAGAGGAGGTAAATTTTTGTCGATAACACGAAAACCGAGACATTTTGTATAAAGATAAATTAGGCTTAATAATCTTAAAATTTATAACTTGATCATGATTAATCATAAAATTAAGAAAAAAAGTTTTTTTTTTGGAGACTTAAATGATGCATCAGACTACAAACCTTAAAAAAAACCTTTACCTTTTATTGAGTAATAGAAGTAACACTAATAAGTTTTAAAATTACTTTGCAGGTTAGTGATTTATTCGAGGTAGTGCACAAAAATTTTAAGTTGCGTTTACGGGAACAATTAATCAAAATGAATATACGAAATAACGGCGGGCCGCAGCACGGAGTCGTGACGACCGAGCTGACGTTCTACCTGGAAACAATGAGGACGCTGAAAGTCTTGCCGGAGAATTTCACAACAACCATGGCAATGGAAGACATTTGGAGTAGATAATATTACGTAAGGAAAAACACTAGTTGAAAATTTGTGAATATTTATAATAGAACGATAAGGAAAGCGATAAAGGAAATTCCAATTCATTGTTTGCCAATTTTTTATATTAAATGTATAAAGTATCTAGTAATATATTGTAAACTACATGTATATTTTGAAAGCCTTATAAATATAAAAATTTAAAGAGACGGTTTGTGTTTTTTTTATTATTATTTTTTTATGCCATGTTTTTTTTTTCTAGGAATCTGTCTGGATTTTCTCGAAATGACACCACAAAATAAAAATTTTTACTGTTTTGATTATGATTTTATTTATTATTTTCTTAATAAACAAATATATTCTTCTACAGTGTGTCCCAATTATTACTAGCAAAATCTTTCGATAAAAAAATCCCTAAAGTGATTTCTTGATCTCAAGGTGCTTTGCATTTATAGAAGGCAATTGTTTTTTTGGCAGAAAATAGAGCAATATGTGTTTTATTAGTAAAATTGGCCTAAAAATAAAAAAGATATGAAGGTGTTACACACTGTATATGTTCTATTACAAAAATATAACAGAAAGAAAACTCATCATTTATGAAAAGCTTTTTTTAATAGCTGTGACGGGTGTGACCATACATAATATCTCTTAGTTTTATTATACTAAATTTATTTTTTTAGCAAAATTGTATTAACTGATATTGCACGTATCGTGCTAGTTAACAAGTTAACAACAAATTATGTTTTGTTTTATGAGTCCTTTGATGTGACAGGCGTGACAATTATGGAAACACGATTTTGTAAATTTGTGTCGCAAGTATTTTTGGCTTTAATAATTGCTCTAGATAATTTACTCAATTGCTAAGTAATATTTTCGCTTTTTTATTGCATGTTTATTGTTTGAAAATTAACACATTAAAATATTTACTTGCATCTGGAATTTGTAGTGTTTTTCTTGGTTCAACTTTTTATTCTGTTCCTTTTTCGCTTCGTTTCTTACTCCTCTAGAATTATTTTTTTTTTTCTTTTTATTTTTCTTTTGTGCTTTCTTCTTTTTTATTAACAAATATTCTCTTCAAGCATTGCATAATAATGTTACAGAAGAATAGTTTCCTTTTACTTTATTTCGGCGTTTCAGGACAGAATAATGATTTTTCTAATGGAGATGGCATGAGTTCAACTGTTATCTCCAAAGGTGGTCTATTAATGCCAAAATTGCTTCTCTCTGCTGCTACTGTAATAATTAGGGATTATTGATGTCCGCAATTCCAACAATCGTGTCGAAATTTGGACAAAATGCGTACAATTAATTGTAATATAGCAAAACGATGTAAAATATGTTATTTTCTTGTGTTAAGGCTAAATTAACTAACTGGTCTAGAATTTCCTATTTCTTTCTCATAATCAATATTACGACCTGTATTTTCATTCCATTAATCGCCTCCCCCCCATAAATATAATATACCAAGATAATGACTATCCATAATGGCTTAGAGCTCTTTTAAAATGCACCCCTTTTGTGCAGATATAATTGTATAGCCGCGTAAACCTTTAGATTATTATCTTTCGCTTGTATCCATGGCAATACGACGTTAAAGTGACGTTACTTTTGGTCACAGTGTCTGCGAAACTTTCACCATGTATTGTGAATGCCCCCACGCAAAATTGTTAAAATGTTGCTGCGAACGCAAGTAAGTTTAAATTATATGTATTACTTATACGTTGTCACTACATGTCACCAAAAAATGTCCATTATGGATTAACATAAGTCAATTGAAATATCAATTTGACTTTTCTAGACTTAACCTAAATAGGCTAAAATTAGCCAGGTTCAAAATGGGTAGAAAAGCCTGTCTGAATTTGGGCCGTTTACCTTACATGCTTGGTTTTTAGGCCAGCGAGTGTAACCGTCACCGACATCAGAAGGTTCGACTACAGTTTGCAGCGAGATGCATGGGAGATCGACGAACACTACAAGAACAGGATCATCTACTCGCTTCCGGCCAGAATAGACAATTGGAATGAAGACCTCTTCCTCGAGGAGTCAAGGGCGAAGGTCACCAATATGAAACGGATGCGATGCGATCTATTGGTAGAGAAGACCAGAGCAATGCTGAAGAACTTACTGAGACCAGTGGTCATAGCTCGAGATAGACCATTCGTAGAGTACGGGAAAATATATCAAATCATGGGTGGGTAGATGACAAAATTATCACCAGTCGTCTCTCATCATTTGTTTTCAGCACCTGCGATACCAAGCACTATTGTACCATGTGGTAAGCATGGGTTATACCTATGTGGTGTCATCAACGAGAAAGATCTACAATACGGGTCTCACTTCACACATGGTTGTGGACTATCAGCATCCCCAGATAAATTTCCTTGCGTCAGGAACAGTTTCATCTTCCGTGGTTGTGACAAGAGTAGAGACGAGGAAGCTCTGAATTATGGGGATGACGTTTACATCCAGATATACGAATCTGGAATATGCGTTCCGCTGTATATTCAGTGTGAATCAGCTACTTATGACAATTTTGGGAGTCATTTGATACCACGTTTAACACAGAGTCCTGACATGTATAGTCGGTTTAAGGTAAACTTGTGTTTCCATGTTAAACCAAGGCCATTGCCTTGCCTATCCAGGTATCTCTACTGTGTTCTTTTACCACCTGTCTCTTCCATTTCGTACTATTAGAGTGTCTGCGCGTCCCCTCTTTAGTTTGAATAGCTCTGTCTCATTCTGAAATTTCGTCGACTCGTCGATGCCTTGCAGGACAAAAATTGTACAAACCACCTTAACTCTGTGCGTTGGCTTGTTAACCTCTGTAATTTTGTTTATAGATCGGACCGATCTCACGAAGTCTAACCTCAAATTTGACATTTTATTTGTAAAACAAGTATCGATAACACATATTCTTACTTTAACATTAACAAATTTTATGAAATGTCACTTGCAGGTGTTGCATTTTATGCCTGACTATCGCTGCGAAACGGAAGGTTCGAGTTTTGCTCCAAATTCTCAGGTGATTATCAAGCATTCTGCCAGTGGTAGAAATTTGGCTGTGGAGTATAATAAGTGGATGCCGACGTTTTTTGGGCCTGAATGCACGGTCACGTGTCACACGTTCCAAGATTCGCATAGGATGGAAACGGCGGAAAACTTGTGGAAAATCTGCCAGTATCGCAAGTCGGATAAGACGCTATTCGTTAGGGCTGCTAAGGGCGAAGACATACCTACAGAGCTAATTGAAGACTGAATGATGGTATGGTTGTGATTGTAACGGAATAAATTGATTGTATGAACAATAGATGTTTTTTTTTGGTTTTCTATCGGTGTCTTATATTTTTTGTGGTGGAGGTATGACAAAGGACTAAGTTGAGAGGAACTGTCTAAAAAACAAGTCTAATTCGGATTTTCCACAGGTCCTGGGTTCGAATCCCAGGGTTGACATACGGATTTTTCACTCGGCCGCCGTGCTTCGGAAGGCACGTTTAGCCGTTGGTCCCGTAACCAGTCTCGACTTCTGGTTTCGGTAACATTGCAGTGGATGGTATCACGTGATAGCGTGCCTCACAGAGACAGGCCTCGCCTTGCGAGGGACGTGCTGAAGCCACCCTCTCTTCAAGGGGCATTCGCTATACTAGCCAGCCGTGTTCAGCCAGACTGTTTTGGTTAGAGGCGCGCTGCGCGTTTGTGACATCCATCTCGGGGAAGCAAAACGGGCCAACTGTGGTCTAGGTGTGCTGCTACTATAATAGCTATACCCCATATATTCCATATTCCATGTACTAATAGACAATGTATAACGTAACTACAAATTTTCAAAACATCGCGGGTCAAAATGTGAAAACAGGGACGTCTGGTCCCCTTCTGTATGGGGGAAGGGGGTTAATCAAAAACTGGAAGAAAATACCTAGTGTGACATTTAAAAAGGCACATGTTTGTGTACGTCGTTGTGGAACAGCCTGGATTCTGGATTTGTCGGGAAGGCAGCTGTAAACCCGCAGCACTTGGGCCACACTAGGTCCCCTGTACTAACTTTTCCAAGACGGTAGGCTTAGCCGTCCAGCCAACGCACTTTTGTCGCGAAAGCTAAGACTGTACCAAGCTCCGTCGTCCTGATTCGGCTCGTTCCAGCCTCTATAACTCCAAATATGGAGTACCTAAGTTCTTGAAGGGCCTCGCAGTCACATAATATATGTCGTGCTGACTCTTCTTCTTTTCCGCATCCTCTGGAGATGTCCGTATCACTGTAGCCTAGGTTGTACATATGCTATAGAAGATGGCAGTGTCCTATTAGTAATCCAGTGACTAGTCGTAGATTCTTCCTAGACATCCTCATGTATAGGGCAGTCCTCTTAGCGTTGGGGTAGCAAAGCATTTCTTTCGCTTGACGACTGCCTGGTAATTTATACCAGTGGTCCAGGAAGTTTCTCTCGGTTGCTTTCCTTACTAATTCTGTAAGTGCTGACATTGTTAGAACCAGGTAAGGTTCTGTCGAGCATGGGTTCCTGCCGGCTGCTTTGCGTGCCAGCTTGTCCGATCTCTCTTGCCCAACCTCTCCTGTGTGCCCCTTTGCCCAGCAGACCGTCACGTCATCCCTGCAGGCCACCTCAAAGAGGGACTCGTGGCAGCCCACTAGCAGAGGTGTTGCAAGTCGGTTCCGTCACTGCTCGTCTGCTATCTGTGGTTATTATGACTTTCTCGTCTCTTATGACTGTGCTATTGTGTTCGCTGCAAGGGTTATTCCATACAGCTCCCTCTGGATGACCGTGGCGTATTTTCCCAACGGTTCTGAAATGTTTACTTCGGGTTTGCCGCAATATACTCCGGACCCCGATCCTCGGGAGCTTTTAGAACCATCGGTCCATATCTAAATCATGGTACAATCCTGATTTTCTGGGGCACAGGTAGATATATTGTAGGGCTGATCAAAGATGTGTACGGGGCCAACATCAACCCGACTTGTTTCTGTCAGAAGATGCAGGAGTATGTTTTTGCTGTGGTGTTAGTTTTAATTTGTTCAATAGACATAATCGAAGACAAAACGAACCACAGCACCTCAGCTGGTTATAATTCTTATGAAGCTGCAGGATATACACAACACCGCTCTCAATGACCAAACGATCAGAAATAGACTGCATGCTGATTGGTCTTCTCCTCACAAGCCTCTCCTTGTCTCCTCATTAACGACAATCAATCCCTAAGAAGACGACCGAAGAAGACCAAAGCTCGTGGTGGCAAGATTGGAGCCATGTACTAAGTTCTTGCCAGGAGACCAGTATTCCTACAGAACTCTATCGAAACTTCCACACTGTCTCGCTAGATGGCGCCAGGCACACCTCTTACCAATCGCATCGTTGCGCAACCGCGATTTTCTCTTATCACGAGCGCGACCAATACGTGATATCTCCATCGCAGCGGGTGGCTAGCGCCTACACCTGACAGAGAAGGAACGCACGCAACTCCAAAATCCCAGCAGATTCGAAAGTCGAACGCGTTGCGCGCCATATACCTTCATCCTTGTCGCGTATTAACCGGAGCAAAACGTGATTGAATCTCTAGACCTATAGACCATCGCAATCGTGTAAAAAAATCCGACGCGGGCGTCGTTAGAAATGCCAAAATCGAACGTATCGCCGTGGAGGTTCAACAAAATTTGGATTTTCAGTGAGGAGATGTAGAAACATAGAGGTAAGTGTGGAAATCAAGTGCAAACGGAGTTATCTCGCTTGACGGCGACGGGCGGGAGGGCACAGGTGCCTACGATCATTATTAGCTTTTGCGAAATCCGCTGTTTAATGCTGAAGGCCGTTAGGATTTTTTTTTTCGTTTGCTCAGAGAAACACACCTCGCTGTTTTCGTGTTAGTCTTGACTTACAGTCAACGCGAGGAAGATATCTTCCGCGAAAAACATCGAAAGTGCGTCATTTTTTTGGGGGGGATTTTCGTACCGGTTGATAGTTTTTGGTGGATTTTGTTGGAAAAGAGGTATGTCTAGTATTAATGGCATGGCATGAGCGGGTTATTGATCTACCGCTGTCTCAGTTGCGATTGGACGGTTTCTCTTTCTGCTGGAAACCCACGTGGGTTCGAAACGTCACGCCTGCGTAAGATGCGGTATAATAATGAGCACCTTTTGTTTGTAATTGCAATAATTTTGTTGTTTTGCAACTGCGTTGTGCTGGGTTTTCTAGGAAGACTTAAAACGGTGGGAAAATAACGTTGGTATACCAACTACGTTTATAGAATCATCAAAAACTTTAATGCCCGCTAATTTTTTTACAGACTATTATGCATACAGGTGTGACCATCTGTATTGGCACACTAGTATTTGATTTCACCATAGAGCTCTTGACCGAGATAGTCTTAGAGATATGAGTACTTTATTTGACTACAATCATCATGTGCAAAATGATAAAACCTGTTTTAAAATTATGATAAATTTAACAAAACATACAAAGTATCCGTTTATTGATACAAGGTACCTTATGGGCCAAATCGTTTCTTTAAGTCAGAGATCCCCCATCTTTTTAAAAGGAGGGCCACATAAGAATATATAAAAAGTCAGCTGGATAAAAATTGCTCAATAACTTTATTTCCACCAATCAATTTTTACGTAAAAGATGTATTTTAAACTATGTCTGAGTTGGAAAACATAGATATACAATATTGTATATGAAATCGAGCATATCAAAAGTTAGACTACTATGACTTCTCTGTATACCCAAGACGTTTGTAATGTTTATTCATTAACACCGTGTATTGTAATTTGTAAACATTGCCATTTTATGTCACACAAACTGTAAAAGATAGAAATGCATTTATGTATTAGTTACATCATTGTATAGAGGAATGTTCAATGTTTGTGTGCAATATACAGAGTCCCAAAAGTCAAGGTATTCGTTGGAAAGACAATAGGTCAGCTCATGACTGACCAGATTATTCAAACTTGACCTTAGTCAAAAATTGTTAGTTTTCGAGAGATTGACACCATGAATTTCCATATTTTTCTTTTTTTGTATACAACTTTTTTTACAAACATCTAACAAGTGATAACTGTTTCTTGTTGGTATGCTTTTTTTCCCATATAATCTGAACATGAAGGCAGAAATTTTGACTTGAGTCTAGTTTTTGAGAATAGCAGTGCTACAAAACTGCAGAAATCAAAAAATTCAACGAAAAATGCTTACCAGACACAGTTTTCACTTGTCAGTTTTTGTTCTTTGTTGGCCAGGATAGTCACTGAGTAACTTTAATGCATTAATACTTTTTTATAGAAAATGTACACATGTACATAGAACTTTATCATACGTTTTGACAATACTGTCAATAGAATCATAATATCTGTCAACTCCTGGCTAACTAGTTTTAATGCAGTAAGACAAATCTCGATGAAATAGAATTTGCTCATGCAGCTAAACTTATCTTTACTAACAAATGTCATAGATAAGTACGTAGGCTTTTTATGTCATAGACATAAATTATTCAGAATTTCGTCTACTTTGATTTACTATTTAACTATTTTGACGAAATTACAGAAATATCGGCTCATTTGTAAAATCATTGCAAAATGCTAAGAGTTAACATCCAGTTTCTTTGGACCTTTTTGAACAAAACGCTTTCCAGCTCTAAGTTTGGTAATGCAACTTCTCGTATATGAAGTTCCGTCCCGATAGTAATACCATTAATACATACACAGAACAACAATAGCTTTGTTCGCGGTACAAGTTGGAAACTAGTTTGGGCACTACTTTGTATTGGACCAGATGTGTCAGTGTGATGAGGGTGGGAGAATCATAGCGAGGCTTGCTGTTGGTCCAATATAAAATAGTACACAAACTAGTTCCTAACCGTTACCGCGAACAAGGCTCATATTATTTTAAAGGAAATAAGTGTCTTCTTGTGTACAAATATATTTATTTTAATCAAAATATGATTTCTGGCGGAAGTAAACCTATTTTTAAGCCAAAGACAAAATATTACTTTAAACGAAATAAATATCTCCTTATATAAAAATTTTTATGTTTGAATCAAAATTATATTTCATTGGTGTAACGAAACGTTTTTTTTTATAAATAAAAATAAAAATATTACTTTAAAGGACAGTAATTTTTGTTTGTATTCACTTAAATAAATATTTCAAATAAATTTATTATACACGCTTATGGATCAGATACATTGGGTAATTAATTCTAAAAAGTACAGCCCTCTATCTATTTTAGTTTGTTCAGGAGGATTTTTGAAACTTAGATTTTACGTTGTTTTTCGGTGGTTGAATGTTATTATTTCGCTTCATGTGCGATTACGAGCAAAGTAGTTGGGATACAAATTATTATTATACACGTTTATGGATCAGATACATTGGGTAATTAATTCTAAAAAGTACAGCCCTCTATCTATTTTAGTTTGTTCAGGAGGATTTTTGAAACTAAGATTTTACGTTGTTTATCGGTGGTTGAATGTTATTATTTCGCTTCATGTGCGATTACGAGCAAAGTAGTTGGGATACAAATTATTATTATACACGCTTATGGATCAGATACATTGGGAAATTAATTCTAAAAAGTACAGCCCTCTATCTATTTTAGTTTGTTCAGGAGGATTTTTGAAACTTAGATTTTACTATGTTTATCGGTGGTTGAATGTTATAATTTCGCTTCATGTGCTATTACGAGCAAAGTAGTTGGGATACAAATTATTATTATGTACGTTTATGGATCAGGTACATTGGGTAATTAATTCTAAAAAGTACAGCCCCCTATCTATTTTAGTTTGTTCAGGAGGATTTTTGAAACTTAGATTTTACGTTGTTTATCGGTGGTTGAATGTTATTATTTCGCTTCATGTGCGATTACGAGCAAAGTAGTTGGGATACAAATTATTATTATACGCGTTTATGGATCAGATACATTGGGTAATTAATTCTAAAAAGTACAGCCCTCTATCTATTTTAGTTTATTCAGGAGGATTTTTGAAACTTAGATTTTACGTTGTTTATCGGTGGTTGAATGTTATTATTTCGCTTCATGTGCGATTACGAGCAAAGTAGTTGGGATACAAATTATTATTATACACGTTTATGGATCAGATACATTGGGTAATTAATTCTAAAAAGTACAGCCCTGTATCTATTTTAGTTTGTTCAGGGGGATTTTTGAAACTTAGATTTTACGTTGTTTATCGGTGGTTGAATGTTATTATTTCGCTTCATGTGCGATTACGTGCAAAGTAGTTGGGATACAAATTATTATTATACACGTTTATGGATCAGATACATTGGGTAATTAATTCTAAAAAGTACAGCCCTGTATCTATTTTAGTTTGTTCAGGGGGATTTTTGAAACTTAGATTTTACGTTGTTTATCGGTGGTTGAATGTTATTATTTCACTTCATGTGCGATTACGTGCAAAGTAGTTGGGATACAAATTATTATTATACACGTTTATGGATCAGATACATTGGGTAATTAATTCTAAAAAGTACAGCCCTGTATCTATTTTAGTTTGTTCAGGGGGATTTTTGAAACTTAGATTTTACGTTGTTTATCGGTGGTTGAATGTTATTATTTCGCTTCATGTGCGATTACGTGCAAAGTAGTTGGGATACAAATTATTATTATACACGTTTATGGATCAGATACATTGGGTAATTAATTCTAAAAAGTACAGCCCTCTATCTATTTTAGTTTGTTCAGGAGGATTTTTGAAACTTAGATTTTACGTTGTTTATCGGTGGTTGAAGGTTATTATTTCGCTTCATGTGCGATTACGAGCAAAGTAGTTGGGATACAAATTATTATTATACACGTTTATGGATCAGATACATTGGGTAATTAATTCTAAAAAGTACAGCCCTGTATCTATTTTAGTTTGTTCAGGGGGATTTTTGAAACTTAGATTTTACGTTGTTTATCGGTGGTTGAATGTTATTATTTCGCTTCATGTGCGATTACGTGCAAAGTAGTTGGGATACAAATTATTATTTTACACGTTTATGGATCAGATACATTGGGTAATTAATTCTAAAAAGTACAGCCCTGTATCTATTTTAGTTTGTTCAGGGGGATTTTTGAAACTTAGATTTTACGTTGTTTATCGGTGGTTGAATGTTATTATTTCGCTTCATGTGCGATTACGTGCAAAGTAGTTGGGATACAAATTATTATTATACACGTTTATGGATCAGATACATTGGGTAATTAATTCTAAAAAGTACAGCCCTGTATCTATTTTAGTTTGTTCAGGGGGATTTTTGAAACTTAGATTTTACGTTGTTTATCGGTGGTTGAATGTTATTATTTCGCTTCATGTGCGATTACGTGCAAAGTAGTTGGGATACAAATTATTATTATACACGTTTATGGATCAGATACATTGGGTAATTAATTCTAAAAAGTACAGCCCTCTATCTATTTTAGTTTGTTCAGGAGGATTTTTGAAACTTAGATTTTACGTTGTTTATCGGTGGTTGAAGGTTATTATTTCGCTTCATGTGCGATTACGAGCAAAGTAGTTGGGATACAAATTATTATTATACACGTTTATGGATCAGATACATTGGGTAATTAATTCTAAAAAGTACAGCCCTCTATCTATTTTAGTTTGTTCAGGAGGATTTTGGAAACTTAGATTTTACGTTGTTTATCGGTGGTTGAATGTTATTATTTCGCTTCATGTGCGATTACGAGCAAAGTAGTTGGGATACAAATTATTATTTTACACGTTTATGGATCAGATACATTGGGTAATTAATTCTAAAAAGTACAGCCCTCTATCTACTTTAGTTTGTTCAGGAGGATTTTTGCAAGCAAAGAAAACTAGAGTATTCAATGAAGTAAATATTGTTGGCGTCAAAAGAATGAATTCAATTATGTGGAGTTTCTCCGGAATCATCGCCACAATAGATATTTCAAATTACCTATTTCAAAACGTAATGTTTTAATAAAGACCAAACTTTCTAAAGGAAATAGGATAAAAGTTACAAATTCGGGCCAAATCAAAAACAATCAGAAGATGAAATTTTGATAATTGCGAAGAAACCATTTATAAAATAATGATAAGATAACAACGGTTTCCTATTCTCAATCACACCAAAGTAACAAAAATACACTTTAGCTATAAATAGCCATCATTAATCATAGATGACTATTATTATTATCACCCTCGCCCAAATGTGATAATATTCCCATGATAGGCGTGGTGCATTTCGGTCACACAAATAGACAATTATTCAATTAATCCACCAAGCGTGTGAATTTATAAAAGCCCCCATCTATTCATTATCTATGTACCTGTTAACCAGCTTGACCTGCCCAAAATGGCAACCAAGCGTCTGGGATGCTGCAAGAGGGTGACTGAGAATGTTGGAATCGAACTAGTACACGGAAGAAGAAGGCCCTTTTCCCTTATTATGTACATAATTATTATCGTCGTAGGTAACCGAGCGGTATATGTGATAGTGTGTCCCCTCTGTTTTCACGAATTTGTCCGTTACTCGATGGCGCTACCATAGGCTCGACTGGGGGGGTATCATACCGTGGGATATTCAACAGGCAAACGCGACCCCTTCGTATGTATTTCGGATTCCCAACCGACCGGCCTGAGAACCAAACAGGAAGGACAATGACAGGGCTATTTCGTTTGCTGGAAACTTTACGTTCACATATACGTACGTTTTTACACTATACCGCGCATTGTTAGCCAGTTTTGTGAATTTTAATTCTCGTCGATAACACAGATGACTTCCCACCATCGCATACAATACAGTTTTGCATATTCTAGTCTAATAGTGGATGCATTTTTATTCATAAGATAATTTGAAAAACTGTTAAAGGAAAAACAGTTTTTTCACTAATTTTTAACTTTAGAATTTCTACATTGTCATTAAATTTTTGTTCTTAAATTAGATTAGAAAACAAGCATGCACATTAGGGTGTACAGAAAAAATGTCAAGTGGATAAAAAGCTGTCCCTATGGACCGACATATACTACAAACAAAAGTTGGCAAAATTGAAAAATATTTAGGTATACCGCAGGAGGCCTAAAGTTTATAATATTCTTTAAAAACAATCGAATTTTTAGTATTTCCTTTTTTTTTATTAACAGTGACATCAAATGGAAAGGGTTGATAAAAATTGAATTGTCATTAAATATTTAATTATGTCCGTCCATGTGAGCTGTTTTTGTTTTTTAATGTAAACTGTTTGTTTAATTTTCACACTATTAGATAATAATTAAATTGAAAAAATGCTAAAACAGGTTTCAATAAGACGGCAAGATTTAAATTTATATTTAACATAAGGGGCCATTTTTCTTGTAGCATTAGAGGAATATCTTTGTATATGCCTTCTTGTTAAAATGTTTTTATTTTAAAAAGGAAACAGACAAGCTATCTTTCATTGAAAAAATCTGATGTGGCCAGGCACATGACTTTATCATACAATATATAAAATTAATAGTTTAGCTGCATGAGATTCTATATATCAAGATCGATCGTGTTTGCATTAAAATAAAATGAATTAGCCAGGATTTGACAGATATGACAATAGGTATTGTCAAAAAATCAGCCTTTGATACTACCTACTGTCATTAGAATAAAGATATCTGGCAAATCCTATATTAGTGCAGACACGATCTCGATCAAATAGAATTTGCTCCTACAGCTAAACTATTAATTTTGCCAAAAAATATCATAGACATAAATTATACAAAATTTCCTCTACTTTGATTTATTATTTAACTATTTTGACGAAATTACAGAAATGGCGGCTCATTTGCAAAATCCTTGAAAAATGCATAACAGTATTGCTATCCGCACTCAAAATACACATGACTTTGTAAACACCATGGAAACACCAGGCTGTTCCATTATTGTTTCACATGGCTTACGTGCGCGCGTGTTTTTCCTCCTCATCGCATTCTCCATGCATTTACGTGTTGAATTAACGTTTCGCAACCGCTGACGTTCTGAATACTGTCAAAAATTTCAAAATATCCAGACTACCTACTACTAATGCAGACACGATTTCGATCAAATAGAATTTGCTCCTGCAACTAAACTATTAATTTTACCAAAAAATGTTATAGACATAAATTATACAAAATTTCCTCTACTTCAATTTATTATTTATCTATTTTGATGAAATTACAGAAATGACGGCTCATTTGCAAAATCGTTGAAAAATGCTAAGAGTAAATAGCCAGTTCCTTTGGACCCTTTTGAACCAAAAGCTTTTCAGCTCTAGCTTCTAAATATAACTTTCGTCCCGATACCTTTAGTAGTTTCGTCGCCCCAAAAAATCGGGTACACACATACGCACACACACACACACCAATACATTTTTGTACGTTGGTCAAAAATGTTCAGGGGACCCATAAAGACCTATTTCCGCTAAAATCTCATTTTTTTCGGCACGATTACAATACTTCATCATACTGCGTATGATAAAGTAAAAATATGGGTAAATTTGAATACTGTAATATGAAGATAATTATAAACTTTAGGCCTCCTTTTTGTAAATGAAGATTTAACAAAATTTGAATAAAAAAAGTTCACCTTAATGCACATAACTGATTAACATGTATATAATTGATAAATTATACATGATTGAAAGCAAAATCCATACTACTTAAAATATTATTCCAATATGCATTAAGTCCAAGAAGCTATTTGCTCAGGCAAAAGCCATTTGCCTAGGCTGAAATCATTTGCTTAAAAAACCGAACTTTTCCTCAGTATGGACATTGAAGATTATGTTCATATCATGATTGTTCATATCCACAACTAGGGTTTAAACAAATGAGAACATTTTAAACCATGAAGTTTTATATTTTTGATTTTCATCATTAAGAATTGTCAAATTTTATAGACTGCTCAATCTAGGTTTATTTTCTATTTATTGGTCTAGGTTTTTCTAGAAATAACGACACATTAACTGCATATGACTTTTTACAAATACATGACAAAATATCGTTCTAACAAAGGTAGTTCTAACAAAGGTATGCAAGTCTGCGTTTATGTTTACCTTTACTGGCGTATGTATACCATAATCATAAATTAAGACCTCAGATATTTGACCTAATTTATACCTTGCCAGAACCATAACAAAGTCTAATATAAATACATAACACGTTAACGTTAAAATTATTACAACACCTACACAACCTGTTTATTTTACCAACATAATTTTGTATTAATAGTTTTAACGATATATTCATTCCAACCATCACACGCATCAAAATTACCCCATTCACCAACAAACTATAAAATATTAGACAGTAATGATACAGGCTCTAGAAGATGATACTTATGATACTTACATGTTATTTTCTTGTCTAAAGACAGCAATAGTCATATGTATTACTTCTAACCATGTACACAATTCCGACACACATGTCTGATTTAAGTACGTGCTATATTTACATGTACCTAATTCCGACACACCTAAATTTGTAAATAATAGTGGTTAAAAGAGTTGTACACCATATTATTATGAAAATTAAAAGCATTTTTAGTCAGCCTAAATAGATATTATTAGAATTTTCTTAATTACTGTTATCCTGTAGCAATGTAAAAAGTAGTCGAATTCCTATAACCATAAAATCAACTTTTAACATAACTCACAATTATCAAAATTAGTGTCTGAATTTGGTACGTTTACCTTATGTACCTAAACATCATCAATGATTCAATATTAGTATACCTGATACCACACACAAGCAGGCGAGTTACTCAACAGTTATCGATCGTTCGCAGTGTGGAATGTGGTTACATTCGATGGACAGTCGAGTTGACTGGCACGACCAGTAGCCGAGATCGCATGATTTAAAATCTTACGTTTGTATGCGTTAGCAAGCTCTCGTGTAAGACCAAACGTTAAGACCCTGACACGATGCATAATCCTGAAATAGTGGTATTCCAACAGCCAATCGTCATTCCCAGCAAATTAGCGTTTTTTTTTTTCTTTTTCACGTTAAATTATACACGTTTGTAACTACAGTGTTGATACAAAGGTGTTTTCTGTAGATGTACACATAGATGGCACTGCAGACGACCTATCCTAGCATTACCTAGCATATTGTATGTAAAACATACTGAGAAATAGGTTAATAATGTTTCTAATTAATAATTGTATTTATCTATTTGGATGTGCCACGTTTTTTATTTGTTAAAATGGATGTAAGGTACTAACTAGCACGTCTGTACTCTGTAGTTATTCAAAAATTGCTTAAATTATACTGATCATATTTTATTATCAGATGAATATCCGTTTAGTTTTAAGTACTATTGATGAATCCGTTGTCTTATCAGTGTCAACATGGATTAAACTGACAAATGGAGTATCAATTTTATTAGTCACTATTCAATCAAAATGTGCTAAAAAGTATGTGTTTGTATGTGTTTCTTTCTGGTACTATGGAATCTAAATTAGTGAAATCAGGATGATATTCTATAGGTTTCAAGAATGTAATAAGTGTTTTTTAATATTCATTGTGTTTTATAACCTGGCACTTTATAACATGTAGCAGTAGTCACTACAATCAGTTGGTATTGAATATATTTGGAACTATTTGGATACAAAAACTACTAATTTCTGTACTTTATACCTTCAGATTTTGAATTTGTCTTCAGTTAATTATATGCCTTAATTTTAAATTAAAATCTTGCATCTCAACATCAGACATAGTCTGGTCATTTTGGATTCAGAAAAATGCTGTTAACATCATATCAAAATGTTTACTGAATCTTTGATGACTTTATTGAAATTATTTAAAATCGATCACTGATTAAAAAATTCGTCATAAAATGTTGTCCACCCAGTTTTGCGTCAATATCTCCGAAAATATTAATTTTAGTCGACCAAAATTTTCACTAGATTACAGACGAAAGATGTGGGTACATGATAAATAAAGAATTTCTTCAAAATATTTATTGATGTAGGTTTGGGAGGAGGTATAAAACGGGTTTTCAGAATCGAGGTACTATGTCAATATCTATTCGTTAAAAAATACGATAAATACAATAAGTTTGCTTATGGCAGTTTACGATGTTCTTTTTTGCTGTTTTTTTAATAAAACATTTTTTTATAAATAATGTTTTTTTCGAGACAATGTATTAAACACGCATTTTGATCGGTGTCTTTTCATTCCTTATTTTATATGCTATCACTGTTATTGAATCATTATATTTTGTGAAAAACATGGCAAATATAAAATTTAAATAATTTTTGAATTTTTAATTGAGCTATGTATACAAATCTTAAAAACCAGCATACAACTCTTATTAAATAGTTAAGAAAATAGTTTAAAACAAAATATTTATTTTAAAACACTGGTATAAAACAACGTGTTTTAAACATAACAACCCTAGTCAAAAGCTACCGATTTGATAATTGAAGGCAGGATTTTAAAAATGAGAAATTAATGAAATTGATTCTTTATAACATAATGTAAAGTTGATTTTTTTGCTGGCGTTGAAAGTGTTTATATCAGGTAATTTATTTTTAGGGAAGACAATTTTGTCTCTCATTCAAACAGTCATTTTACAATGTATTTTTAAGTATCGTAACAAGACCTTTTATACAAGTTTGAACCTGTAAGTTTTAGTACCAACATGTTCGTGCTAGATATTTCTATAGGTTAACTTTTCTTTGTTATTTTTTCCGTACTGGTACCTGGAAGGTATCAATAGGTCCATAAGTTACTCCTACTAATATACAGTGTGTCCCCCGATAGACCTAAGTATACCTATAATGGACGTAATTTTTATTTTCTCGAGAAAAAGTAATTCTTTATAACAAATTTTGGATGTCCTAAAAAGTCGAAACCCACACCTTCTGTTTTAAATAACCCTATAGACAAAAATCAAGCGGTGTTAAATCAGGTGAACCTGGTGGCCATCCTATAGAGCCGAATCGTCCAATCCAGTTATTTCGAAAATGTCTCAAATTTGTTATTTGAGCGTACAATTAATTCTAACTAACTTTTCCTAAAACATTTTTGATGTATTCCAAAAAACCGACAGTATTTTCTAGTCATCCTGTATGTTAAATCAAAATATTAACAATGGCTTTCGACTTTTCAGGACATCTAAAAAAAAACTCTTTATAAACAAAATAATTAATAATGCACGATTATTTATTTTTGGAGGACATCACACGAAAGTACAATTTCTTACAACAAATTTCATTTCTTATAATCAATTATTTATTGCAACAATTGCATGCAGATTAACGATCACCATTAGTAGCTTCCGCTTGCGGTTTTTCACGCTTTTCATTACATAATTACCGAGATAGCAAAGCATAAACATTGCTATCAGCACGCTTCGACCTATATATTCGCATAAACATTAAACATCAATTAATTAACATTCAACAGACAAGAAATACTAATATTTTCGGAATACCAATACACTATTTATATACACGTACACGGAATACCTGGATTTAGGGCACATTGATAACGATAAAACGCAGTCAGGTACACCCAATTGTAGATAAGTAATTATTGAGTGCGCTAATAATCCGTTTACAAATAATCATAATCGTTTACCATTTCTCACGGTGAACGTGTCAACGGCTAGCGTACAACCACAGGCGACTAGGTGAAAACATCGACAGACAACATACCTGTACCCGATCCTTTACCGTATGCCGATACCTGCGAGCCAACATTTTCCGAACGGCCTGTATCTCAGGCGAACGGTGGGGGATTTTTAACCGTCAAACCATCGCTATGCGCTAGTCGGGGTACATGTCCGGTCTTCAACGGTCGTGAATAGACCATTTCGCGTTTTCAAATGCAAAAATTGCACAAAATTTCACCGGGTTTACGAATAATCTTACAAGAAGTTTACTGTTTTAACCATACGAACTAGTTCCGCGTTTTAGTTTGGAGGAATACCATTATAACCTCTTGTGTTCTCTGTGTTACCGTGCGAGCTATCCAGTTCTGTGTCTTTTTAAGTTACAAGGCCATCAACTTCAGAAGAGTGCGACTTTATACTACCTACTAGCATCTAGCAGAGATTATCGTTAAACTAAAGAAGAGTTTCGTTTTGTAAAGTGGTTCTATTTGATTGTGGATAACTCGTGGATCTTTTGTTGTTATTGACAACCTGGAGGATGCTTCCCAATAACGGACTGGTCGACTGCGACAGCCAAGCATCTGCTTATTGAGGATCTAACATCTGCTGCTCAGCACACCGGGGATAAAATTTTGTGAATGCTCCTCGTCTTTGTTTGCTAAAACAAAAGAGCTCTTCGGGAAACCTTAAGATATCCACTAGAGAACACAATGGGCAATCATCCATCCAACCACCAACCGTTGGAAAGAAATGTCAGCAAATTCGGAGATGTCCACACGGTAGGTTTTTAAAGAACGCCAAAAAATCTTCCGAATCGATAGCCAGATGAGGAATATCGATGATATCATCCACCAAATATTTATCTCCGAATTTCCAGTTATGAATTTGAATAGTAATAAGTATTCCTTGAGAATAACTGATGAGTTAACCTCACTTTTTAGCCCATGCGTCGATAGCTCGAGCATGTACCCATGCAGGTCTAAACTAACAATAAGATGACTCATGTCTATCGAAGTTTTGATAACTAGATAAGATAAATCTATTAAAAGATTGCTCTGCAAGTTATGGTGTTTACATTGATAAGACGAACGTAGTGTCAAATCTCTGGAAGAACGATGAACGTTATAGGTTTGAAAACCTTAAAATTGTGGTTATGTAAGAACTTGGTGGATAAATATGGATCATCCTGAATATTGTATGATGTTAAGATAGGTTTTAGGTGGATTGGAAGTTAGATTAGGCTAGATGGGACACCATGTATAAGATGAGGTATATAGAAATGGAGATTATGCAGTGGAGATAGTACCCATTGATAAAGATTGCTAATAGAATAGCAGAATCAGTCATCATGAGAGTCTGCCTTAAAAAATGCCAGAACAAGTTGAATCTTATGTCTGTATAATTATGTGTCTTATGTAATACTCACCTGGTTTTGTGCGGAAATGCAACACAACTTCTGTAACCTTTTATGATACAAAAGAGCAATAGAAAACGTCTAGTCAAAAATTAAATACCTCCCTGGGTTTTACTAAAGGTCACTAAGAGTTTTGTTTGTTTTTCCGTTAGAAAACAAGATGGGTATTACATAAGCACTGGCGCGTTACCCCATGGGCAAAATGGGTTTTGCCCAGAGCCCCCAACAACAGGGGGACTCCAAACCAGTATTTTGGAAACTCATTTCCGTAATAGACTAACCACACCATAAATGCCAGTCCTCATTAATGCTGCAAGCATATTCAGGCTCCTCTCAGCAAGGCCCCACCTAACCCTAGTGATTAAAAAAAAATAATCATAAAAGAAACACCATTTAAGCTAGAAAAACTGTTTGAATTCTTGAAGGTCGTTGTTTCTTTTGTTTGTGGGAACCTGTTCCGTAAAGACCAATACTCAAAAAACGTCTGCAAATAAAATTCCGATCTGCAAAAAGCTGTGAATCTTTCAAATACTTTATTACACAGTGTGTATAAAAAGAAACGTAAGCAGTTAATATATTTCTACAAAGTTGGCAAGATAAGGACTCTAATAAAAGTTTTAGGAAATGGCTTAAGACTTTGGCTCCGACTTTGAAAATGCAACAATAATCCATTGAATTCTTTGAAGATTTTCAGTCAACATTTTCCTTTTGCAATGGAATTCTATTCTGTAAAAAATCTAGCCTGACGTACAGGTGGGGTGTAAATTATAATACATCAAAGATTACAGCCACAACCTGGATTTGAACCAGATACCTTTGCATTTCTAGCACAATGCACTACTTCCTTTCCTTGATTTATGACAATATTATATCTAACACGTGTCATAGGCCTCAGTAGCTCTGATGGCAGAGCATTGTGCTAGAAACGCAAAGGTCCCTGGTTCAAATCCAGGTTGTGGCTGTAATTTCTGATTTATTTAAAATTTACATCCCGCCTGTATGTCACCATATTATTAACCTATAATATTACTGTGCTTCTAGCTTAAGTCTTTACCTAAAACTTTTATTTGGTTTCTTTCTTCTAAACTTTGAGGACTATAGATATTGACACGTTCTTCTTGTTAAAACTGTATATTGCAGAAGACATTCGGAAGAATTGTAATTTTTCCTGGTAATTTTTCACTTAGCTTGGCTATATATGCAAAATATGCTTTATTGGTTGGTAATCATTAATAAGGCCTTCATATTTTGAACTGTTCTATTCTATACATCCAAGAATCTAACTTAACAGCCATTTAATTTGACCACAATGATCATCAAGCGTGTCCTTCGCATGCAATTGTGTATTTTTGTCGATCGGCTTCAAAGGTTTGCCTATACAATGATGCTTCACAATGCGTCAAGTTACATTCCGGTCAGAGGTCGATAACTTTTGTTCTGCAGAACACACCTTTATCTAAAACTAGAGTAGGTAGTTTTGATTTGAAACAACAACGCACGTGGTGTCAAGGAATGTTTACATATTTTGATATTCAGCCCATAAAAAAGAAATAGGTCGACCATTCGTCTTCAAAACAAGGAAGTTACTTCTACCAAGATTGCACAATTGTTGTTTTTATGCTTCACGCTTGCATAAATACTGATGACCGTGCACTCCCAGTGTCTGTTATTATCAAACGGAATTATCTTGAGCATGATCGCAAAGCATTGGTTCTGATTTAACGATTTCAACAATTAAGTTGAACAAGGTCTGCGGATGCAGCAGAAGAAAGCAATGACTCACGGTGAAAACGTCGAGCACTGATATTAATTTGTAATCGAAACAGCTGATTCACGCTGCCGAAACCAGCGTGTTGTTGTAGAACACTACATAGTTCCTCGTTGTCATGGTTATGTGACTCACGAGCTCCCACATTCTACGAAATACCATGACGATATGGTGATGCATGCAAGAGATTTCTTCGGGACTTTCTATATTATAAACCTGTTCGGTATTGGTCGGATTGGGGTATCCATTCAAATTCCAGGTAAACTGGTGACTCTAGTGACGACAGTTTACGTTTTTAGGCAACGTTTGACGTTTAACTATGATGCAAAAAGTGAACTGAAGGAAATATGAATGAGCAAAGTTTATATGATTTTTGGTGGAGTTTTTGGTGACCAATTATACCATTGGTAAACATTATGAATATTATAGGTTAATACTATGGTGATATACAGGCGGGATGTAAATTTTAAATAAATCAAAAATTACAGCCACAACCTGGATTTGATCCAGGGACCTTTGCGTTTCTAGCACAATGCTCTCCCATCTGAGCTACTGAGGCCTATGACATTTGTTAGATGTAATTGTCATAAATCAAGGAAAGGAAGTAGTAGTTACTACCAAATACTAACCTATCTTGACGTAGTGGGGAACAGAACGACCAAAAGAAAAGAAAATAACGCCAAAAGAACGACACTCGTGAGTTCCTCACAAGTTCCTCCAATCATATTCACATTCGTTTATGTGGGCACTCCTCGCTGCGCTCGTCGTGCTCCAAAAACTTAAGTTCTGTTTTCATAATAGACTTATTGTGGCACTTCTCTCGCTGCGCTCGTCGTGAGTTAAACAATGTATTTTATTATTATCTATTATTCATAATCGAGTAATTAGGACACTGCTATCAGTTTCATAATGAAATCGTAAGTAACATATTCTAACATAATCTACAACGACTACATAATCTAACCATAATTTCTCAATCAAAATTATCAATAAAATTGTAGATTCCTCGTATAAAACAGCCCTTAAGTAAAATTTAAAAAATATATTTTAAAAAAATTGCCTTCGGCCGGGATTGAACCATGGTGCAGATAACGCCAAGAAATCCAAAATCCGTACGGCTGTGAATTTCCCCACAGCCACGGAGCCGTTTTGAATTATATACGGCTAATAGTAAAATGTCAAATCTCGCTTAAATGTTAGTGGAAAATTGCTAAAATACCTTCTGCACTGATTTTTCGAGTATTGCGACAATATCACTTTTATCTGAAAAGAGTGTCACTAAACACATATTTTAAACATTCATGGGGCGTGGACAAATCATAAAGTTATCCATTTCTGTGAAAAGTTAATTGTAAATCATGCTCACTATCAGTATGTATTTGCATCTTCTGCATTACCTTGTGTTAACTGATGGCGGATAATATTCAAAACCAAGTAAGCTACCTGTTCAACTGCGTCCATGATAAAACATTATTAGATAAAAAGAAAAGTATCTTGAAACTTTGCAGGTTTATTTAATTGCAAAAACATATTCCGGCTTACGTCATCATCAGTGTAAGTAAATTAAAAAGCAAAAGAAATACAAAGACAACCAATGTCACAACTGACAAATATTTACGGAAACTTATAGTCAAAATTCTGCAACAATATGCATTTAAGGGTTGATACAACGCCTATCAAAAATCTAGAATTACTGTACTATTAGGGAGTGGTTAGACAGCCATTTTCCAGGATAAACAGGAGGGATGCAGACAAATAAATTATTAATATCATCCTTCAAAAGGTTCATTGCCTAAACGTGTGGGAATCCACTGTATTTGCGGAAACATAATTTCATTGCATCAAAATTTCAATACGGTGACTGTTCGCACATACCAATGAGTTGGGCGACTGGATAGTCCACAGAGACCCATAAAGCCACATCGGATGACGTCAGTTTCCGTTGGACCGGAAGTGCCGTCGCTATTCTGGTCTATGGAGCACGGCACGACCACAAAATAAAGAGCCTGAAATTAATTATATTAAATTCTCAGCACTATTCGCAATTTTTCTAGCAACAATGCAAATATGATAAACCTGAGCATTATTTGCCATATGTAAATATACCAAATACAAAACGGTGTTAACATATCTCTATTTGCTAACTATATAATGAAATGTTGAAAAGTGCAAAAAAGGTGATAAGAGTTTTATAATATTGCGACAACCTTGCGGTATACTACCGTAGGTTAGCCAGTATTGTAGATTGTAGAATACTGGTAGCATGTTGAAGCTTGGTGACCGACTTGTGAGTACATATTTAAAAGTTTTAAACATTTTTAATGAAACACAATATAAGATAAGTCGTTAGTCTTCTTCAGTCTGTTTCTTGCATATGGAATCTTTAGTGTTTTTCTTGGCGCAGCTTTTTATTCTTTTCCTTTTTCGCTTCCTTTTTTATTTGTCTAGAATAATTTTCTTTTGTGCTTTCTTGTTTCTATTAACAAATATTCTCTCCAAGCATTAGATACCTACTAAAATTACAGAAGAACAGTTTAACTTTTTACTTTTCTTTTGTTGTTTTCGACCAGAATAATGATTTTTTAATGGAAAAGGCATGAGTTCAACTGTTATCTATCTCCAAAGGTGGTGTATTAATGCCAAAACCGATACAGAAATATAGCCATTGTAGATTTTTTACTTTATCCAAGTAAACAGAAATATATCGGAATTTAGGGAAGTGTGTGAATTTTAGACGTTTACCTTTCTAGTTAGTTATTATTCGAGTTATTTTTATGTGGATTATAATCTTATTATAAAGTGCTATTTTGTGCGTCATCAGTGGAAGGTAAAACCAATGTTTATCAAAACAAATATCTGAAAAAAGAACCAATTTACTGGCTCAATGACAAAAGCGTCACTGACATTCCAATAGTATGATAAATTAATATAATTGCTAAGTAAATACAAGAACCGTACCACATACAAAATTCTTTATAATTTACTGATTAACTAACCACCGACCTGACATAAATACTTTACCTACAAAAAACGACCGCAATGATTATAATTGGGCGACAAATTTTTGGTGGGGGATTTTCAATTTATTGTTAATTATATTGTTTGTTGCTTTTGGCACTTTTGCCTTCAGAATCACTCAGATTCAGAACCACTTATCAATTTGTCAGATTGGTTTTTCTTTCTCAAACAAGCTTGAACTGTTGTATTTTTGACATTTCAACACGTGTTAATACATTTGGTTCATTATTTTCCATGATAAAACATATTTTCATTTATACATGATTTTGCATTTAGACGAGGACGAAAATAAAATAAGAATTCGTGATAACTGTCTTTGCTTTATCTATTTTAAGTTGCTAGTAGACTTGCTCATCATTCCTCTTTGACAATGAAATTAATTTTGGATAATCTGTACTTCCTCCAAAAATCTTTTAGTAGGTAGTAAATTAACGTTTTTTTTGTTTCTATTATGAAGGAAGCGATTACACGATACATGGCACCTCTGTATTCAAAGTACATAAACTCAAACCGGCACTTTGCACAATACTAAGCACCCATCTACTCACTTTCGCTAATGTTGACGATAATCGTCGTCATGATTAAATTACTGAACGGTTAAGAGGCGTGATAGGAATGCTTCAAAATAGAAATTGGAGTAGATGGGCGTTTCAATTGTTGCTGATGGAACCGAGGCATAGCAATTGACCGACTCCTGACTGCTGCATGGTGCGCGTACGCGCTTCCATCCTATATTTAGCCTTGCGCCCGCAAACTGTCATCAGACCTCATGTGCCAGCCTCTCTTTATTCGATTAGCCCGTAATAAATGTACATCAAGCGCTTAATTGTCTGTCCCGTGGACGGCCGATTGATAACAACTCGCTTCTCAATTTTATTGTAACAGTTCGCTTGTGGTTGCAGCATCTGATTTATTCCAGGAGGTTGAAGATGTAGATTGTTTCCTTTTGGGTGTTTGGGTAGTATTGATAGTCATTAGTTTGGTTGAAGAGGAAGTATATATTTGTGTCTGGTCTTCATTGGTCTATGTTGTCTTAGTCTTCGTCTTGTTTTCCATGGAAGATGGCAATTTCTCTAAGCCCAGTCTTCTGATGTTTCTTACGATGGTCCTTTGTCTTTTTCTTTGTAGATTCTACTTTCTTCTTTAACCACCCATCATGAACGGCCAAATAATTGACCCCTTTGAATTACCTGATAAATAAGCTAAACGGGAAATTTATCGTGATCTTTCAGCAGATGAACTGCCAAAATTTTAAAATCTGGTTTATTCCAGGTGTTTGAAGATGTCGATTGTTTCCTGTTGGGTATTGATAGTCATTAGTTTGGTTGAAAAGGAAGTATATAATTGTGTCTGGTCTTCATTGGTCTATGTTGTCTTAGTGTTCGTCTTGCTTTCCATGGAAGATGGCAATTTCTCTAAGCCCAGTCTTCTGATGTTTCTTACGATGGTCCTTTGTCTTTTTCTTGGTAGATTCTAATTTCTTCTTTAACCACCAATCTTGAACGGCCAAATAATTGACCCCTTTGAATTACCTGATAAATAAGCTAAACGGGAAATTTATCGTGATCTTTCAGCAGATAAACTGCCAAAATTTTAAAATCTGATTTATTCCAGGTGTTTGAAGATGTAGATTGTTTCCTTTTGGGTATTGATAGTCATTAGTTTGGTTGAAAAGGAAGTATATAATTGTGTCTGGTCTTCATTGGTCTATGTTGTCTTAGTCTTCGTCTTGCTTTCCATGGAAGATGGCAATTTCTCTAAGCCCAGTCTTCTGATGTTTCTTACGATGGTCCTTTGTCTTTTTCTTGGTAGATTCTAATTTCTTCTTTAACCACCAATCTCGAACGGCCAAATAATTGACCCCTTTGAATTACCTGATAAATAATCTAAACGGGAAATTTATCGTGATCTTTCAGCAGATGAACTGCCAAAATTTTAAAATCTGATTTATTCTAGGTGTTTGAAGATGTAGATTGTTTCCTTTTGGGTATTGATAGTCATTAGTTTGGTTGAAAAGGAAGTATATAATTGTGTCTGGTCGTCATTGGTCTATGTTGTCTTAGTCTTCGTCTTGCTTTCCATGGAAGATGGCAATTTTTCGAAGCCCAGTCTTCTGATGTTTTTTTATGATGGTCCTTTGTGTTTCTCTTTGTAGATTCTAATTTCTAACCACCAATCTTGAACGGCCAAATAATTGACCCCTTTGAATTACCTGATAAATAATCTAAACGGGGGAATTTATCGTGATCTTTCAGCAGATGAACTCCCAAAATTTTAAAATCTGATTTATTCCAGGAGTTTGAACATGTAGATTGTTTCCTTTTGGGTATTGATAGTCATTAGTTTGGTTGAAAAGGAAGTATATAATTGTGTCTGGTCTTCATTGGTCTATGTTGTCTTAGTCTTCGTCTTGCTTTCCATGGAAGATCGCAATTTTTCGAAGCCCAGTCTTCTAATGTTTTTTATGATGGCCCTTAGTCTTTGTCTTTGTATATTCTAATTTCTTCTTTAACCACCAATCTTGAACGGCCAAATAATTGACCCCTTTGAATTACCTGATAAATAGTCTAAACGGGAAATTTATCGTGATCTTTCAGCAGATGAACTGCCAAAATTTTCAAATCTGATTTATTTCAGGTGTTTGAAGATGTAGATTGTTTCCTGTTGGGTATTGATAGTCATTAGTTTGGTTGAAAAAGAAGTATATAATTGTGTCTGGTCGTCATTGGTCTATGTTGTCTTCGTCTTTGTTTTCCATGGAAGATGGCAATTTCTCTAAGCCCAGTCTTCTGATGTTTCTTACGATGGTCCTTTGTCTTTTTCTTTGTAGATTCTAATTTCTTTTTTAAACACCAATCTTGAACGGCCAAATAATTGACCCCTTTGAACTACCTGATAAATAATCTAAACGGGAAAATGTATCGTAATCTTTCAGCAGATGAACTGCTGAGGTAAATGTGGCTTCAAAATCATAAGAAATGCTCTTATCGTAGAAGCACCCTTATAGGAAAATAAAAAGATCAAACCACCTCAAATAGGTCGCCTGCTGAGCCATGCCGGTAAGACCACATGGCGTGCCATCTGGACTCCCGCAGGGTTCAATACTTGGCCCTCATTCGTTTACATTTTTATATTACCGTATACGTGTTACCCCACACTTATATATAGTCGTTTTTTTTTGTAATATTAAGTGTTTAAAATATTATTAAATATGATTTATTATTAAGAATTGTTAAACATTTATGTTTTACCATTTTTAATGAAACACAGTATAAAATAAGTGTTAGAGTAGAAAAACTTGACACACCCGTTAAAAACGTCATCGACAATCGCAATACTGACCCATCCTAAAATGTGTAATATTATGTAATTATTAATTACATACTATACATATTTATAATTTAAAAAGAGTTGTTATCAATCAGTAGATGATTTGAAAAAGAAATCTAACGCTCTTGAATCCATTCAAGTTATACAGCAAGAGATAATACAGCGTATTACATAACTACTCAAGTATTAATAGTACTTTTTTATAAGAACCTCTGCACATATTTGCTATGATAATATACACAGCAAATTCATTCATTTATTCACAAATTCAAACACCAGCGACCTCTACATTCTTAAACTGTTCATGCATTCTAAGAATTACAAGTTACCACATTAATACGTACCTATAATACACGTTTTTTATCACTTAAGGCGCGTTCACACCAGACAAATGAATGATACGAATGTTACACGAATAAAAAGTCAACTTTACTTTAATTTACGAAAGAACGCCTACGTGAGATCGGTGTGATGTATGAACAAACGTATAGAGCTAACAAGAAAAACTCATTTCTTTTTATCTTTTTTTTGCAGAGGCGAAGTCTCAGGTCACCGCGCAAGATGGATCGACTCCGGAAGTCGTTCAGGGATTCCTTCAGGAGACGGAAGGAGCGTATGCCTGAATGCTCGAAGCCTCATCAATGGCAAGAGGACGAATCGGCCGTGAGATCCGGAACTTGTACGTTCGGCGTTAAATATTTGGGCTGCGTTGAGGTATTCGAGTCCAGGGGGATGCAAGTATGCGAGGAGGCCCTCAAAGTATTAAGGGTACGTTTCGGCTTGTCTTTATATTATTTATTTAACCGTGTCCTCCGTGAATTTTGTATGCACGCCGACCTTTTCGGAAGGGTTTTACTACAGTTTTGTCTACAGTTTTTACCTTCGAAATTTTTATGATTGCGGGGTTTAGGGATAAATTTGTCGCATGAACTTGAACAGGAATGTTTATAAAATTGGTTTATGTCCGGGGTTGACATCTCCACAACGATCTAAGCAGGTTTTTGTAACAAATTTGCTTTAGTTTTGTGTGAGAATGGTAGAGAGTAAACGTAAGAATCAATATATTGACTGTCAGCAGTCAAGTGTCACATAACTATTGAGAAGTTTTTAGGTAGGTTTCAAAATACCAGCTCTAAGAATAATCATGCTGCATTAGTTGGGTTTTTGTCATGGTTTTTGTACTTCCGCGTTTCATATAGGTGTGAATAAACTGTGAATATCACATGTAAATTGTAAATGCATATACTAATAATTGTAACTTTCGAGAACGTCCTAATTATTTGATAATTTTGATTTCAGGAATATTGAAATCTTATTGAGTGTACTGTTGATAGTAATAATTTTATGATCCGTTTAAATGACTATTCAATAATTGATGGTAATTATATTATTAAATTAGAGAGTTTTAGTATCATAAATTTATAAATTAATACATTCATAGAGTTTGCAACACAGATAATAATAATTAATTTTATGTTACAACCAAATTTACAAAAAGTAATATTTAAATAAAAAAATCTGATGTGGCCAGGCACATGACTATCATACAATATATAAAATTAATAGTTTAGCTGCACGAGATTCTATTTGATCGAGATCGATCGTGTTTGCATCAAAATAAAACGATATAGCCAGGATTTGACAGATATTGACAGTAGGTATCGACAAAAGAAAATCAGCCTTTGACACTACCTACTGTCATTAGAATAAAAATATCTGACAAATCCTATAATAATCCAGACACGATCTCGAACAAATAGAATTTGCTCCTACAGCTACACTATTAATTTTACCAAAAAATGTCATGGACATAAATTATACAAAATTTCCTCTACTTTAATTTATTATATAACTGTTTTGACGAAATTACGGAAATGGCGGCTCATTTGTAAACTCCTTGAAAAATGCATAACAACATTGCTATCCGCACTCGAAATAAGCATTGACGTTGTAAACACCATGGAAACGCCAAGCTGTTTCAACATTGTTTCATATAGCGTACGTGCGCGCGTGTTTCTCCTCCTCATCGCATTCTCCATGCATTTGCGTGTTGAATTGACGTTTCGCAACCGCTGACGTTCTGAATACTGTCAAAAGTTTCAAAATATCCTGGCTACCTACTATTAATGCAGACACGATTTCGATCAAATAGAATTTGCTCCTGCAGCTAAACTAAGAGTAAATAGCCAGTTCCTTTGGACCCTTTTGAACCAAAAGCTTTTCAGCTCTAAGTTTAGTCATAAAACTTCTAAATATGAACTCATACTGTGTATGATAAAGTAAAAAATATTATAAATATAGGAGTTGAACATACGTCAATTGTTTTTTAGTTGAAAACCAGAGTGTCTTTTCCAGAGCACCGCCAGTTTAACCGTATTTTCAGTAATTATTCGATTTAATCATTATTGGTTTAAAATATGAAACACATAGTCTACTTATAGCCAAAAAATAAATATATACCTATACAAAGCGCTCTACGAAAATGCATCTATGAAAAAATTTATTACCAGTGAACTACTACTAACAAATAATCTAAAAAAAGCGATTTTAGAAAAGTTATTCTTTGGGATGTTATTTCGACAAATTTTGATCTATCTGGGAAATATGCTGGTAATTATATGGCAATTATCAGTTTTATTCTTTGAGATCATTTCATGTTATAGTAAAATATTGAGTCCTGAATAAATAACCCCATTTTTTCCTCTTTATTTCCACGAAAAAAAAAATCTTATCATTTCTTGTCATAAATTTCCTTAATTTCTTAGTATACACCGTAAAATAACTGTCTAAATTTTTGATTTATCATCAAAGGTAAACATTGTACTCTGCCTATTGTATTTGATATAAATTTAGGTCCTAATTTTCAATTGTCTCTCCACAACAATAACCAATTTTTACAAACTTGCTAATGGAAGGCAAACGTTTTCGACGTAGTCTGTCTTAAAGGTGGAAACTGTGTGGATATTTAAGTAAAATAACTAAACAAATGATACTACAGCATGTAAGATGTCATCCAGAGTAACTTTTATCTCTGTGCATGGATAAAATTACAATTAAAAACGGTAAATTTAAAAATTCCTCGTAAATATGTTTATACATCGCCCCAACTTGCAACTTATCAACTTGCAACCAGCATTTTACACTCCTCCTCTAGCTATACCTCATCTACCTCTCCACACCATCAAACCAGCATCAACCACAATATACTCATCTTCACATTTTCCAGGGCTCCAGACGACGTCCAGTCCGTGCAGTCCTCCACGTCAGCGGAGATGGACTACGCGTGGTCGAAGACGAAACAAAAGGCCTGATCGTCGACCAAACCATAGAAAAAGTCTCCTTCTGCGCTCCAGACCGAAATCACGAGCGCGGCTTCAGCTACATCTGCAGAGATGGCACCACCAGACGCTGGATGTGCCACGGCTTCCTCGCCATGAGGGAATCAGGCGAACGGTTATCCCATGCCGTGGGATGTGCGTTCGCAGTGTGCCTCGAGAGGAAGCAGAAACGGGACAAGGAATGCGGGGTCACCATGACATTCGACGCGAAGAATAACACTTTTACCAGGACTGGGTCGTTCAGAGCTCAGGGCTTAACGGAGAGGTTGGAAAGAGCAGCTGATGCTCCTAAACCACCCCCTGTTAATCCGTTTGCGATTGAGAGACCACACGCCACACAGAGCATGCTCCAGAGGCAGTGCAGTTTTCGAGGCTTGGCCACGTTGGGTCAAAGTTCGCCGTTTAAGCGACAGATGTCTCTGAGGGTTAGTGATTTACCCTCGAACGCAGAAAGGTTAAACGCTTATAAAGCCGCAGCTAATTCTTCCAAACCCGTGTCGCCAATTCCAGAAACTGACACAGTTGCAGCGTTATGTCAACAACTTTCGCAAGGGTTAAGCCAGTTGACGCATAGTGGGTCCGACGACTTCAACTTCAATCGAGAGTCGTCTATAAACCAGAATAACATAACCTTAACGATTTCAAACACAACGAATACCCTTAACCAATCGATTACGAACACCCCAACGTCAGTTTCGACCAACATAGCTCCTGTGGCGCTGAATTTCAGCGCGCAGTCAAACCAGTCGATTTCCTCGATGAGGAACGTTGGATCTAATGTTAGTCTCCCGAAACCTGACCAATGGTTGGGGAGGATTGTGAAGTCAACGTCTCCATCGACCATAGATGGTGGATCGAGGAGAAGTTTGACTTTGAGCGCACATTCCAGGGCGATGTCTCTAGATTCTGGGGAAACGTTTACCAGGGCTGCCAATGATCCGTTTGATGCCGAGTGGGCTGATATGGCGGCTAGGCAGAATACGAATAACACCAATCCGTTTTTGAGTGGCACTACGGCACCTCAAGCGTTTCAGGTGCAGCTGTAGTGGTTAGAAGGACAGTGGTGTAAAGATTGTTGATTATATTTGTTATGGAGATTGATGGGAGTGACATGGGTGTCTCACCTGTTACGGAGAGTATGAGTAAAGGTGTTATGGAAAATTGTTAAATATTGTTGATGATGTCTTCAGGTTTCATGCGTGAAGTATTAAAATATTTTGATATGTCATGTAAGATTTGTAAGGCAGCAGTAGTAGTATATATTACACTAAATAATTACCATCTGGTCAGAGAAAAAAAAAATAGGAACCAACTTTGGAAAAGTTGGTCATTTTATTGTGACAACATTGGCTATGCACAGCCAGAAATGTTGTTTATAAAGCTGCCTTTTGTACAGTTGTAGAAAGGTTTCCAAAAGAGCAAAAAATACAGATTTTATGGTAGGGTTGCCAGGTTCAAAAATTGAATTCGCAGGACAGGCGTTTAAAAAAATATCAGGGGATATATAGCCAAGAAATACTCTGATTTCTTGTGGTAGCTTCAGGAATTTTGATATTTCAAAATTAGCTAATTCATAAAAATACAGCTTAGTTTTTACTGGTAATGTATGGTTTTAGAGAAACCAGAAATCTCAAATGCATCTCACAGCAACCTTTAAAAATCTTGTTCTTTCTACTTTAAAATTGGCAGTAGATAACTAAAAGAGGAACGTAAAACACATACCATGAAATTGTAAAAATGTACCATACTAAATCAGTAAATACTCTAAATTATTACAAATGAATTATATAAAAACCTGAGCCCAGGAAATCCTGCAAATATAGTACACCTAGCAATCCAATATGAAGATTTAATAATTATGTTCCTATAGGTATCTTTTCAAATCATTAAAAAACTGTTTCACAGGCTGACAGGAAATTTTAAACTTGTTGATACTGTCTACTTTATAGTAGACATATATAAAAAACATGAAGAAGAAAAAAATCAGTTATTAGTTGTGTTCTTGAGACAACATTCAACCATTTTAACCACATTTAAATTAATGAAAAATTAAAGAAAACTTGTTTAACTCAAATTTGTTTGCTACAATTGTCTTTCTAAACTTTACAGATAATTTTATCTTATGTAAGTTTAATGTCACCTTGCTTAATTTACCATTGTTTAATAATGTTCTGCTGTTTCTATTTAAACAATCCGTATGAATTCAATACAAAAAATCTGATGTGGCCAGGCACATGACTTTATCATACTATACAATAAAAAATTAATAGTTTAGCTGCATGAGATAGACAGAAATGGTCTGTTATTTCTTCAAAGTGACAGTTCTGGGGTTTATTTTGACAATTGTGTGATTTATTATCAAAAAAAGCATGGAACTGTCATCATGATGACAGCTGCTATGCCTAGCATGATTATGGTGACAGTAGCTTTGTATAATAATGACAGTTCTTTTGAATATTGGAATCTTTTTTCAAAGGAACTGTCATATTATACATTTCAAATATTTGGTATAAAATGGCTCGCATGTTTATACACTCGCCTACGTGCTTCTTTAAAAACGCTACAAATTTACGATTTTTTTGTGGCCAGAAATTGCTCTGACTCTTTTGATAAATTCTCACGATTGTCAAGAATTGTAAGTTGTAATTATTACTACTGTTAATATCTTAAATCCTTATTAATTTTGACTGCATTAGTCACATGTTGTATCAAGATATTTTTATTTTAATACGATATTATTTCACGAGCCAAGGAATATTCTGTACTTAATTGATAAATAACATAAGTTTGACGAATAATTTCCGTAACACCTTTGTTATTGTTGTTGTATGACTAGTGACAGTTGTCATACGTTTGTTGTTATCTATTGCACAAGTTGGTTAAACAAAACCCATGTCGTTATGTCTCGATAAGTTTGGCATTTAAAAGATCTGTACATTTCAATTTGAGATTTATGAAAAAAAAAATCGCTATCATTCCAAGCCCGGCGCAGATTATTGTTATTAGATATACTCTAACCTATGTATAGTTAAAACAAAAGAGGATTGGTGATTTTTTTTGTTGGATTTATCGATATATTATATGTATGTATATGTATATTATAAATTTAACGCCGAAAAAATAAGAAGGAGGTAATATTGCCTGGACTTACGGTGCAATTGTTTTTCTGTACATAGTTCTTTTTTATTGATTAGTATTACGATACTGTATTATATTATTATAATTATGAACTACACAAAACTAGCGCAAGTGAACGACATCTACTAATTTTCGCGAAAAAACGTCGCGAACTTATTAGTATTTCTGTACTTAATAGTTACGTAAAACAAAGTTGACGAAAAGAAAAATAGAAACAAATATCTGCGATGATATTAATGTATTTATTTTATTTTTTAATAAACTGTAACATTATTTTTGTGTGATTTTTTTTTTGTTTAAATTTGTCTGTAAACATAACCTGCAAAATTGACGGACGGTGACGCTTTTTAGAAAGCTATCTCATGGCTATCTCTAAAACAATGAACGCAACAAGTACGAAAACTATAATACATATCATAAAATGAAGCTTTTAACGAACAAAAAATAGTGCAATTGAGACTGAAAGTTACTAAGCGGTTCAATTTACTTATTATCACTGAAAAAACAAGTAGGGTTATCCGTCCAAATGTGGATTAAAATTGTATTTAAGTGTAGAACATCAGTATTATTGTCTTTACACGTTTCTCTAGCACAAACTACAGAACAGAAAAATAATTAGTATAAACAGTTTGCATGTTATAGGCTTAACAATTATGTTTTCTTAAGATATTGGAGTACTTTCATATGCACTTACTACTTACAAGAATAATTCCAATTAAAAATTTACATAAATATTGTATCTAATAATCTGTATATAAATAAGACGTGAAACATTCTGTTGTACTTAATTAAGTTGACTATAATTAACTTTTGTTATGAAAGCTAAAGCAGCAATAAAAACTTATTTTCGAAATTTTTTATAACACGGATCCAGTTGGACAAGATCATTTTCACGAGCTATGATAATAATAATAAAATCTATGGAGTATTTTTGAATATTACAGAAAAAACTCTCATACGACAAGAGAAAATCAATATTATTTACTTTTTGATATAACAAAATTCTTAATTTACATTATAATTGAAGAAACACTAAATTTATATAAGATGTATACAATATTATACGCAATAAATATACATAATGATAATATGCATTGAGATAACATGCTTGAGGAAACTGTGATATATGTACGTATGTAATTGTTGATTAGAGTTTTGAGAGTAATTAAAAATCTCGGTGACAAGAAGCAGTGTTAAAATATCTCGCTTATATAGACTATACAATGTACTGTTTGAATATCTGTGCTTTCTAATCAATAATGGATTGTTTATTGTATTGTTTATACTATTGGTGGCAACAATTTTAATGGTATATGTCAACTAAAGATTTAAACTACGAAGTACTTACATGTAAAGGTGTACAATGTAATGGTTACACGATTTTGAGCATAACGAGGTATAATCACTGTAACCTATTGTTATTGAGTCCTCAGAAGTCGAAATAAATGTATTTGGAATCTGAGTTGTGTTTTAATCTGTTATATTCATTATATAGGCTGATATTATTTTTTTAATAACGTTTTCTGATGTATATTCTTAAGATTAAATGGTATATTTTTGCTAAGGTTTGTTGTATATTCAATGATAACACGTTTTGTCCATACCCTTTATTATCTAAATTATATTTAATTATTTGCCCTTCTGTTAAATGATTAATTCGCCATAGTGTTTGCTGATCAATGTGCTTCGACAAACCATGAAAGTTTCTAAAAAAAAGGAATTTTGATACAATATATTAACTTTTTCTTTTCTTTTGTTGGCATGTTTGCTGCGTCTTCACATTACTTGTCTTTACATAAATTTGAACATAAATCACTTGTAAAAAAAATTCTTGTAGTTAGTCTTTGTTTCTTACATTTTTTAGGCAGGTAAAGCAATATAATTCAATAAATTCAAGAATTGATCAAACCAACATTAAAGTATTTTACCTGAAAATTAATAAACGATAGAAAGGTTAAGATTAAATGGAATTCACTCAATTATAGAAAGCTAAAAGTGACAAATCCTGGATATTTCGGTGATAATTCAATAGGGCCTTATTGTCTTTTTGACTCACCAAAATTTGGTGGAAAAGGACAAAGTCAGCAACAACCTTTTTCTAGCCAAATGTTCTTTGTATTACAAGAGACAACACATTTCTATTTTGGTAGTACATGATATTAAGATGGCGTTCAAAATTGCAGGAAATCAGGCACATAGTGGCACACGCTGTATATAGTGTTTCTATTCGATCCTAGATGGCAGCTAGATGACCATTTCACAAAATAGCTGTTTTGTCGACGAAGTAGGTCCACAAACAACGTAACGTTGTAAAAATCGATCAATTGACAATGATTTCGTTTTTTTTTTTGTTTTTGTATTTTAGAAAAAATTAATCCAAAATGCAAAAATTTATTTTTTCGCAAAATTTATGTTCCAGAATACATAAGGTTATCAAAATTGTATTGATTATTAATTTACTTTTTTTTTAAATCCGTTTACTACGTAGTATTTTTTTCGACAAAAAATCAATCAAAAAAACGGTGATTTGCTATTAAAAAATGGAGAAAGACAAAAACACAACACGAATTTGATATACGTATTTGCCCGAAATTAATTACAAATTTGTATTTGACAAGATGATATAAATATAAACATTATTTATGAACAAAAGAAATTTTTTTAAGCAACAAAACTACGCGTTTCAGTATATTTATTATAAAATTTTATTTTTCTTAAAAATGCACTACAAGGTTTTGCATTTTTTTCCGACGTTTATGCTCATGAGCAAGAAGCATATACTCACGAATAAAGTCATTTTTAAATATAACACTCATTTTGAATATTTTCTAGTCATTTTATTTAGACACGCAACAGATGTGTATTTGAGTGTATTATTCTGTCACTACCTTCATTTCATTTATTTAATAAAATTCTTATGAAATGTTATTTTAGTTCATAGCAACAACAAGAAACTTTCACTGCAACTTAAACACACTATTCAAGTAATTTGAAAAACTGTTTGCCTGCACAAAAATATTACATTTCTACTTTTATTGTGTTGGTCTACCTTATTAAAATGACCGGCTTGCAAGTTAAATAAAGCACAACAATTATAACCGTATTACTAATGGAGTTGATGGAACATTGTTATTACATATATTATTACATAATTTATATTGGTGTCCATTTCAAGTCCCGGTAAACATCTAAAGATATCAGTTGAGTTAAATTCGATTAAGAAGCTATGTTATTCTGGGCACTAAGTTGAGAAGAAAAATGTACTAGTAAATATTTACCAAATTATTTGATAATTGTGCAGTAAAATTGCAATTTTGTCGACAATAGGGATCGATTCTTATGATTTTTGAAGATTACTCCAATAGTTTCATTATACAAAAACTACTTAGAGTATCATATAGCATAATAATGTTACACAGTAATGCAAGATCTCTCTTCTATGTAATGGAATTTTGCAACAAACACAGCTTACCTAAGTGGTTTGCGATTAGAAATACGCTCCGCCACAATGTATGCGACACCGCATCTTTATAGCTCAATTATCCGACATTGTACTGCCGTGTAATTTCATCATTATTAATGTTTATGGGTTTTAATATCGCGTTTCCGGTTGATCTGCAACCACCCATGGGGAACACTAACGCCGTATACGTCCCTGCTTCTAAATTGCGACTAGTTTTGGAAGCTAAATTCCATAATTCATTCCAAATTTGTGTTCTTTATCAGCACAGTAAAAATGAATACATAAACTTAAACTTTAAAAACAAAAAAATCTGATGTGGCCAGGCACATGACTTTATCATACAATATATAAAATTATAAGTTTAGCTGCATGAGATTCAATTTGATCGAGAACAATCGTGTTTGCATTAAAATAAAACGAATTAGCCAGGATTTAACAGATATTGACAGTACGTATAGTCAAAAAATTAGCCGTTGACACTACCTACTGCTATTGGAATAAAAATATCTGGCAAATCCTGGCTAACTTTATATTAATGCAGACACGATCTCGATCATATAGAATTTGCTTCTACAGCTAAACTATTAGATTTACCAAAAAATGTCATAGACATAAATTATACTAAATTTCGTCTATTTTAATTTATTATTTAACTATTTTGACGAAATTACAGAAATGGCGGCTCATTTGCAAAATTCTTACAAAATTCAAAACAACATTGCTATCCGCACTCGAAATACACATTGTCTTTGTGTATGACACCAAGATGTTTCAATATTGTTTCACATAGCGTACTTGCGTGCGTGTTTCTCCATGCATTTGCGTGTTGAATTGACGTTTCGCAATCGATGACGTTCTGAATACTGTCAAAAGTCGCCAAATATCCAGGCTACCTACTATTAATGCAGACACGATTTCGATCAAATAGAATTTGCTCCTGCAGCTAAACTATTAATTTTACCACAAAATGTTATAGACATAAATTATACAAAATTTCCTTTACTTTAATTTATTATTTATCTATTTTGACGAAATTACAGAAATGACGGTTCATTTGCAAAATCGTTGAAAAATGCTAAGAGTAAATAGCTAGTTCCTTTGGACCGTTCTGAACCAAAAGCTTTTCAGCTCTCAGTTTGGTCATGAAACTTCTAAATCTGAACTTTCATCCCGATACCTTTAGTAGTTTCTCCGGAATCATCGTCACAAAAATCTGGTACACACATACACACATACACACACACACACACACACACACACACACACACACAGACATTTTTTTGGACCTTGGTCAAAAATGTTCAGGGGACCCAAAAAGACCTATTTCCGCTAAAATCCCAATTTTTTTTTTCGGCACGATTACAATACTTTACCATACTGCGTATGATAAAGTAAAAAGGAACAATTTAGATATTGGGACAAATCAAAAACCAAATAAAGTAAATAAAAAAAATAAACAAAAGAACAAAAAAGGTCTATTTTCGTTTTTAACTTTCATAGTTTTGCTACATTGCAGTTTATCTGCATTAACAGTTTACAAACTGCGCATTCCTGTAATTGCACTTTTTTTTAATATTTCGTGTACAAAGCCTGCGTATGAATGTCTCTAAATGGTGCAACAAAGTTTTGTTTGCAGTAGAGGCGGGGACAGTTCGTTGCACCGTTCCATATAAAGTTGTAAATGGCTAAACAATTTCGCGCCGGCTGAAACCTGAAACTGAAACGTCACAAACCGAATGTATAGCAGTGCGAAATGAGTTCCTTTCATCATTGCTTTGACGCGGTGTTTACTCGTGCCACAATACGCAATATAAATATTAAATGGGACTTAGGACGGAAGTTGCAGTAATAGGATTGCGACGTACTGTATGTTTGCACAGTTTCTCTACTTTAGTGCGCAATTTGTGCATCCGAACGGACGCTTTCTATAGAATATACCTGGGCGAACCGGAGCTAGACATGTATGGAAAGTTGTCGCTCTCATGAGGAGAGGTCCACAAGTCGGACGCTGTTATAAATTGTTAGTAACTACGTTTGTAGCGAAATTAATGTGCGTAATATTAATGTTAGGGTGGACGTTGAGGGAGAATCTACGCCCGCTGTACTATCGTGGCCATATATTATGTCTCTTCTCTTGATGTCGATTTTGTCGCAGAACTAGGGGCGAAAAAATTTGAAAAGATTCGTATGCTGTCCTTGATTAATATGTTACAACTCATAAAAATTAGAAAGCTGTATATGTTGGCGTTTTCCCGATTTTTCCAAATTAAAAAGAATTGGCGGTGTTTTTGCCCCGTAAATTTTATTCGTTTAACTTTAGCAATTAATTACTCCAGAAACAATCTATAGATTTCAACGAATTAAAAAGTAAAATCACCTGCGGAATGCTAGTTTGCAATGTGCATTTTTGCAAAATCATTGGATTAGTGGTTGACCCACAAAAAGCTATATTATGCAATGCCAGCAATTCCTTTATTAGAAGAGCTAGAATAATGAATTATAGACTGTAGGCTATCCAATAATTCATAGGTTTAAAGTTTATTACATAATCATTGCTTATCTTGCATTTTTCATACAAAAGATCGTGCTGAATCTCCGCGTGAATTCCGACGCTCTACGGTCTTTGGAGTGCTGCGGGGAAGGGAGGCGTTAGCGGTGCTGTCATGTCGGAGTGAACCGACAGCTGAGAGATGCGGGGCAGCTTAATATCAATACACAAAAAGAACGATAACTTGTCAAGGTAGTAATTTTAACTAACAATTAAATTCTTAATTTTAGCTTAATTTTGACTATAATATGTGACCTGGTACGAGAGAAATCTCTTCTATCGATTGGCGTTTATGTTTTCTTCAGTTTTATACAATAAGGTTGTAAACAAGATTTTGATGGAAACGGATAGATCTAATAATATGGTGTTAGCAGATTTTCCGATTAGTGGTGAATACTAAATTAAGTTTGCTTGATAAATATATTTATATAAATAATATAAATATTCAAACTATGATAACAGTTTCAACAGTTTATTTATTAATAATATTTAAATACATGCACAAGCAATATAAAATAAATACAACTCTTGATATATTACATATATTACAAACGTCAGCTCTGAGCGTATAAAACTTAGACATATCAAAAAACTTTGACAAATTTAGCATCGTAAATTTGTAGACACATAGATTATTTTGCAGATCGTTCATTAATGTTAAATGCGAATCCCGAAACCCGATTTAAATTGCCAAGAATTTCCATGGGACTTCCAAATGCCTGTTCGTGGTTCTGTTATCTTATTGACTCATTTTGTCATTATTTTTTAAATCGGTGATCTGTCGCCGGATATCCAAATTTCTTTGGCGAGGCATAATCGCCGGGTCGTTATATGTATTGTGTCCGCAAACACTGTTCTCCTAGTAACTAATGCACGTGCGATCCGTCACTACTTGCAGCGTCGCTGTCGATTCTTTCCCCCCGCTCGCCCGAAAGACCGAAGACCGCCGCGTCAATTGCAGCAATCATGAGATACTTCAACTCGATCTTTTGTAGGGAAAATGCAAGATAAACAATTATTATGTAATAAGCTTTAAACCTATGAATTAGTGGGTAGCCTATAGTCTATATTTCATTATTCTATATTTCTATTGTTCTAATAAAGGAATTGCTGGCATTGCATAATATCGGTTTTTGTGGGTCAAGCACTAATCCAATGATTTTACAAAAATGCACATTGCATTCCGCAGGTGATTTTACTTTTAATTCGTTGAAATCTATAGATTATTTCCGTAGCAATTAATTGCTAAAGTTAAACGAATAAAATTTACAAGGCAAAAGCAGCGCCAATGCGTCTCTATTTGGATAAATCGGGAAAACGCCAACATATACAGCTTTCTAATTTTTATGAGTTGTAGCATATTAATCAAGGACAGCATCAGAATTTTTTCAAATTTTTTCGCTCCTAGATTTGCGAGAAAATGGACTTCAAAAGAGGGGACATAATACATGGCCACGATTGTACATAAATCAGACGTATCCAATTTTTGTCGAACGTCCAATACAAGTTTATCCCAAACATACCTGTGAAGCGGACAAAAACATCTCACACACCAGTTGTTCATTTGCCATTTGTCACTTTACGAGAAACTGTTAAGTCAAGAGCCCTTCACCAACAACTCAGTAGAGACCTAATTTATTACTATTTATTTATTATATACTAACTATATAATAGCTAACTATATAATAGGTTTCGCTTCTGAAATATGAAAGGGGAACACAACATTATTAGCAATGACTGTAGTGAATTCACTATTGAATACCTCTCTCATCTATATATTTTATGATATATTTTATTGATAAATTTAATATTGTCACTGAGGCGCAGAGTGCTTTTATTAAGGGAAGATCAACTATCTGAAACTCCAGGAGGTACTGAAACAGCCGAATCAAAGAAACGAGGTGGTTGACGTATTCATTGATCTCTTTAAAGTTTTTGATAGTTTTGATCATGAACTTCTCCTGACAAAAATGGAAGCAATGGGTTTTCGAGGCAAGATCGCTGAAATCCTACCTCTCCAATCGACAACAGAGAATTATTTTGAGGTGTGCTGAGTCGGGTAATTACCAAGTTTTTTTCTGAGTGGCTGTCAGCAAAACTGGTAGTTCCACAAGGATCTATCTTGGGACCACTACTATGTATCTTGTACACCAACGATCTTCCATTAATGAATCGCGCCCATATTGGAATGTATGCAGACAACACGTCTATTGTAATAAGTGGATCTGATCGTGAGGAGCAATGGGTCTACTTGAATTATTATTTAATAAGACGACTCGTATAAGAGAAAGGACAACGAAAATTTCGAGAACAAAAGTTAGTGCGGAAGTGCAGAAGTCGTCCGACTTCAAAGCGCAAAGAGTTTCGCGAGATTCTGACAGTGTATTCGAAATTTAGAGTTGTACGGGGAAGATTCGACGATAGAACTAGTCGGGGTGCATCGAGCGCCACCTACCGTCGGGCGAGCATACGTGCCGAACATGGTAATGTTTCGTCGAAATACATTTTCCGATTCCGGTACGTGCGGGCAGATCCGGCCGTCGTGAAAACGGCGAGGTAACTTTATTCAATATTCGATAATGCGATTGAAAAGATTTTCGTATCGTTTCATATAAATCCTGACGCGCCCCGACCGGCCTGGCGTATTTTCGATAGACGCGGCGACGGCGCGGCGGCTGCGAACCGTTTCGAGAGCGGACGGTGATAATTTTTGCCGACAGACAGGAAGCAACCGAAATTACCGATTCGTTCCACTTTTCCGTACGTACCGAACCCGATTTCTAGTTTATTCGGTACACGTCCGTTGCCCGGGAAGGATGCGCACTTTACATTTAATGGGAAATAAAATGAATCGCGCGTCGTAAGTCGCAGCGTCCCGACCGTCCCCATTCGTCGGTTAACATAATTTCGATTCAATTGTAAATTTATTCAAGTAAATTAAGGAGGAAGACTGGGATTCTACATAAAAATAGTTGAATAGTACAGCAATGAAAGTCAGTCCCACAGTCAAAAAGCAATTGAAAATCTTCTTTATTATTATTGATAAATAGAAGAAAAAAATTTGCTCCTCCATATTCCTGGATGCGGCACGTTTATGGATCAGATACATTAGGTAATTCATTCTAAAAAGTACAGCCCTCTATCTATTTTAGTTTGTTCAGGAGGATTTTTGAAACTTAGATTTTACGTTGTTTATCGGTGGTTGAATGTTATTATTTCGCTTCATGTGCGATTACGAACAAAGTAGTTGGGATACAAATTATTATTATACACGTTTATGGATCAGATACATTGGGTAATTAATTCTAAAAAGTACAGCCCTCTATCTATTTTAGTTTGTTCAGGAGGATTTTTGAAACTTAGATTTTACGTTGTTTATCGGTGGTTGAATGTTATTATTTCGCTTCATGTGCGATTACGAGCAAAGTAGTTGGGATACAAATTATTATTATACACGTTTATGGATCAGATACATTGGGTAATTAATTCTAACAAGTACATCCCTCTATCTATTTTAGTTTGTTCAGGAGGATTTTTGAAACTTAGATTTTACGTTGTTTATCGGTGGTTGAATGTCATTATTTCGCTTCATGTGCGATTACGAGCAAAGTAGTTGGGATACAAATTATTATTATACACGTTAATGGATCAGATACATTGGGTAATTAATTCTAAAAAGTACAGCCCTCTATCTATTTTAGTTCGTTCAGGAGGATTTTTGAAACTTAGATTTTACGTTGTTTATCGGTGGTTGAACGTTATTATTTCGCTTCATGTGCGATTACGAGCAAAGTAGTTGGGATACAAATTATTATTATACACGTTAATGGATCAGATACATTGGGTAATTAATTCTAAAAAGTACAGCCCTCTATCTATTTTAGTTCGTTCAGGAGGATTTTTGAAACTTAGATTTTATGTTGTTTATCGGTGGTTGAACGTTATTATTTCGCTTCATGTGCGATTACGAGCAAAGTAGTTGGGATACAAATTATTATTATACACATTTATGGATCAGATACATTGGGTAATTAATTCTAAAAAGTACAGCCCTCTATCTATTTTAGTTTGTTCAGGAGGATTTTTGAAACTTAGATTTTACGTTGTTTATCGGTGGTTGAATGTCATTATTTCGCTTCATGTGCGATTACGAGCAAAGTAGTTGGGATACAAATTATTATTATACACGTTAATGGATCAGATACATTGGGTAATTAATTCTAAAAAGTACAGCCCTCTATCTATTTTAGTTCGTTCAGGAGGATTTTTGAAACTTAGATTTTACGTTGTTTATCGGTGGTTGAACGTTATTATTTCGCTTCATGTGCGATTACGAGCAAAGTAGTTGGGATACAAATTATTATTATACACGTTTATGGATCAGATACATTGGGTAATTAATTCTAAAAAGTACAGCCCTCTATCTATTTTAGTTTGTTCAGGAGGATTTTTGAAACTTAGATTTTACGTTGTTTATCGGTGGTTGAATGTTATTATTTCGCTTCATGTGCGATTACGAGCAAAGTAGTTGGGATACAAATTATTATTATACACGTTTATGGATCAGATACATTGGGTAATTAATTCTAAAAAGTACAGCCCTCTATCTATTTTAGTTTGTTCAGGAGGATTTTTGAAACTTAGATTTTACGTTGTTTATCGGTGGTTGAATGTTATTATTTCGCTTCATGTGCGATTACGAGCAAAGTAGTTGGGATACAAATTATTATTATACACGTTTATGGATCAGATACATTGGGTAATTAATTCTAAAAAGTACAGCCCTCTATCAATTTTAGTTTGTTCAGGAGGATTTTTGAAACTTAGATTTTACGTTGCTTATCGGTGGTTGAATGTTAATATTTCGCTTCATGTGCGATTACGAGCAAAGTAGTTGGGATACAAATTATTATTATACACGTTTATGGATCAGATACATTGGGTAATTAATTCTAAAAAGTACAGCCCTCTATCTATTTTAGTTTGTTCAGGAGGATTTTTGAAACTTAGATTTTACGTTGTTTATCGGTGGTTGAATGTTATTATTTCGCTTCATGTGCGACTACGAGCAAAGTAGTTGGGATACAAATTATTATTATACACGTTTATGGATCAGATACATTGGATAATTAATTCTAAAAAGTACAGCCCTCTATCTATTTTAGTTTGTTCAGGAGGATTTTTGAAACTTAGATTTTACGTTGTTTATCGGTGGTTGAATGTTATTATTTCGCTTCATGTGCGATTACGAGCAAAGTACTTGGGATACAAATTATTATTATACACGTTTATGGATCAGATACATTGGGTAATTAATTCTAAAAAGTACAGCCCTCTATCTATTTTAGTTTGTTCAGGAGGATTTTTGAAACTTAGATTTTACGTTGTTTATCGGTGGTTGAATGTTATTATTTCGCTTCTTGTACGATTACCAGCAAAGTAGTTGGGATACAAATTATTATTATACACGTTAATGGATCAGATACATTGGGTAGTTAATTCTAAAAAGTACAGCCCTCTATCTATTTTAGTTCGTTCAGGAGGATTTTTGAAACTTAGATTTTATGTTGTTTATCGGTGGTTGAACGTTATTATTTCGCTTCATGTGCGATTACGAGCAAAGTAGTTGGGATACAAATTATTATTATACACGTTTATGGATCAGATACATTGGGTAATTAATTCTAAAAAGTACAGCCCTCTATCTATTTTAGTTTGTTCAGGAGGATTTTTGAAACTTAGATTTTACGTTGTTTATCGGTGGTCGAATGTTATTATTTCGCTTCATGTGCGATTACGAGCAAAGTAGTTGGGATACAAATTATTATTATACACGTTTATGGATCAGATACATTGGGTAATTAATTCTAAAAAGTACAGCCCTCTATCTATTTTAGTTTGTTCAGGAGGATTTTTGAAACTTAGATTTTACGTTGTTTATCGGTGGTCGAATGTTATTATTTCGCTTCATGTGCGATGACGAGCAAAGTAGTTGGGACACAAATTATTATTATACACGTTTATGGATCAGATACATTGGGTAATTAATTCTAACAAGTACATCCCTCTATCTATTTTAGTTTGTTCAGGAGGATTTTTGAAACTTAGATTTTACGTTGTTTATCGGTGGTTGAATGTTATTATTTCGCTTCATGTGCGATTACGAGCAAAGTAGTTGGGATACAAATTATTATTATACACGTTTATGGATCAGATACATTGGGTAATTAATTCTAACAAGTACATCCCTCTATCTATTTTAGTTTGTTTAGGAGGATTTTTGAAACTTAGATTTTACGTTGTTTATCGGTGGTTGAATGTTATTATTTCGCTTCATGTGCGATTACGAGCAAAGTAGTTGGGATACAAATTATTATTATACACGTTTATGGATCAGATACATTGGGTAATTAATTCTAACAAGTACATCCCTCTATCTATTTTAGTTTGTTCAGGAGGATTTTTGAAACTTAGATTTTACGTTGTTTATCGGTGGTTGAATGTCATTATTTCGCTTCATGTGCGATTACGAGCAAAGTAGTTGGGATACAAATTATTATTATACACGTTTATGGATCAGATACATTGGGTAATTAATTCTAAAAAGTACAGCCCTCTATCTATTTTAGTTCGTTCAGGAGGATTTTTGAAACTTAGATTTTACGTTGTTTATCGGTGGTTGAACGTTATTATTTCGCTTCATGTGCGATTACGAGCAAAGTAGTTGGGATACAAATTATTATTATACACGTTTATGGATCAGATACATTGAGTAATTAATTCTAAAAAGTACAGCCCTCTATCGATTTTAATTTGTTCAAGAGGATTTTTGAAACTTAGATTTTACGTTGTTTATCGGTGGTTGAATGTTATTATTTCGCTTCATGTGCGATTACGAGCAAAGTAGTTGGGATACAAATTATTATTATACACGTTTATGGATCAGATACATTGGGTAATTAATTCTAAAAAGTACAGCCCTCTATCTATTTTAGTTTGTTCAGGAGGATTTTTGAAACTTAGATTTTACGTTGTTTATCGGTGGTTGAATGTTATTATTTCGCTTGATGTGCGATTACGAGCAAAGTAGTTGGGATACAAATTATTATTATACACGTTTATGGATCAGATACATTGGGTAATTAATTCTAACAAGTACATCCCTCTATCTATTTTAGTTTGTTCAGGAGGATTTTTGAAACTTAGATTTTACGTTGTTTATCGGTGGTTGAATGTCATTATTTCGCTTCATGTGCGATTACGAGCAAAGTAGTTGGGATACAAATTATTATTATACACGTTTATGGATCAGATACATTGGGTAATTAATTCTAAAAAGTACAGCCCTCTATCTATTTTAGTTCGTTCAGGAGGATTTTTGAAACTTAGATTTTACGTTGTTTATCGGTGGTTGAACGTTATTATTTCGCTTCATGTGCGATTACGAGCAAAGTAGTTGGGATACAAATTATTATTATACACGTTTATGGATCAGATACATTGAGTAATTAATTCTAAAAAGTACAGCCCTCTATCGATTTTAATTTGTTCAAGAGGATTTTTGAAACTTAGATTTTACGTTGTTTATCGGTGGTTGAATGTTATTATTTCGCTTCATGTGCGATTACGAGCAAAGTAGTTGGGATACAAATTATTATTATACACGTTTATGGATCAGATACATTGGGTAATTAATTCTAAAAAGTACAGCCCTCTATCTATTTTAGTTTGTTCAGGAGGATTTTTGAAACTTAGATTTTACGTTGTTTATCGGTGGTCGAATGTTATTATTTCGCTTCATGTGCGATTACGAGCAAAGTAGTTGGGATACAAATTATTATTATACACGCTTATGGATCAGACACATTGGGTAATTAATTCTAAAAAGTACAGCCCTCTATCTATTTTAGTTTGTTCAGGAGGATTTTTGAAACTTAGATTTTACGTTGTTTATCGGTGGCTGAATGTTATTATTTCGCTTCATGTGCGATTACGAGCAAAGTAGTTAGGATACAATTTATTATTAAACACGTTTATGGATCAGATACATTGGGTAATTAATTCTAAAAAATACAGCCCTCTATCTATTTTAGTTTGTTCAGGAGGATTTTTGAAACTTAGATTTTACGTTGTTTATCGGTGGTTGAATGTTGTTATTTCGCTTCATGTGCGATTACGAGCAAAGTAGTTGGGATACAAATTATTATTATACACGTTTATGGATCAGACACATTGGGTAATTAATTCTAAAAAGTACAGCCCTCTATCTATTTTAGTTTGTTCAGGACGATTTTTGAAACTTATATTTCACGTTGTTTATCGGTGGTTGAATGTTATTATTTCGCTTCATGTGCGATTACGAGCAAAGTAGTTGGGATACAAATTATTATTATACACGTTTATGGATCAGATACATTGGGTAATTAATTCTAAAAAGTACAGCCCTCTATCTATTTTAGTTTGTTCAGGAGGATTTTTGAAACTTAGATTTTACGTTGTTTATCGGTGGTTGAATGTTATTATTTCGCTTCATGTGCGATTACGAGCAAAGTAGTTGGGATACAAATTATTATTATACACGTTTATGGATCAGATACATTGGGTAATTAATTCTAAAAAGTACAGCCCTCTATCTATTTTAGTTTGTTCAGGAGGATTTTTGAAACTGAGATTTTACGTTTTTTTAGGTGGTTGAATGTTATGATTTCGCTTCATGTGCGATTACGAGCAAAGTAGTTAGGATACAAATTGTTATTATACACATTTATGGATCAGATATTTTGGGTAATTAATTCTGAAAACTACAGCCCTCTATCTATTTTAGTTTGTTCAGGAGGATTTTTGAAACTTAGATTTTACGTTGTTTATCGGTGGTTGAATGTTATTATTTCGCTTCATGTGCGATTACGAGCAAAGTAGTTGGGATACAAATTATTATTATACACGTTTATGGATCAGATACATTGGGTAATTAATTCTAACAAGTACATCCCTCTATCTATTTTAGTTTGTTCAGGAGGATTTTTGAAACTTAGATTTTACGTTGTTTATCGGTGGTTGAATGTTATTATTTCGCTTCATGTGCGATTACGAGCAAAGTAGTTGGGATACAAATTATTATTATATACGTTTATGGATCAGATACATTCGGTAATTAATTCTAAAAAGTACAGCCCTCTATCTATTTTAGTTTGTTCAGGAGGATTTTTGAAACTTAGATTTTACGTTGTTTATCGGTGGTTGAATGTTATTATTTCGCTTCATGTGCGATTACGAGCAAAGTAGTTGGGATACAAATTATTATTATACACGTTTATGGATCAGATACATTGGGTAATTAATTCTAAAAAGTACAGCCCTCTATATATTTTAGTTTGTTCAGGAGGATTTTTGAAACTTAGATTTTACGTTGTTTATTGGTGGTTGAATGTTATGATTTCGCTTCATGTGCGATTACGAGCAAAGTAGTTGGGGTACAAATTATTATTATACACGTTTATGGATCAGATACATTGGGTAATTAATTCTAAAAAGTACAGCCCTCTATCTATTTTAGTTTGTTCAGGAGGATTTTTGAAACTTAGATTTTACGTTGTTTTTAGGTGGTTGAATGTTATTATTTCGCTTCATGTGCGATTACGAGCAAAGTAGTTGGGATACAAATTATTATTATATACGTTTATGGATCAGATACATTGGGTAATTAATTCTAAAAAGTACAGCCCTCTATCACATACAAAATATTGGACAATGCAACCAATCACCTGCATTCTGTCGGACGACGTCTTTATTGTAAAATATCCCCCGAGCTTGCATGCAGGATAAACTGGAATAACCGTACCGTCGCTGAAGATAGTGCTGAAAAATCTCGCCGGTTCATCCAAAATTTAAAAGTTTTCAGTCCGCTTCGTTTATTTTTTTTTGTTCCGCCGTACGACGCGGTGGTAGGGCGTATAAAAATCTCTCATAGTTGTAATATCTCGACAACGTCGGCGCTCCGTCATTCTGCCGTGCTCTTCGCGGCCGACAAAGATCCTCGCGAAGGAACTTTATACATATAAGAATTTTCCTAGGGGAAATCATACGGTGAAAAGTTCCAAGGCAATGAGGTCGAATCTGCAACGCTCACGTCCAAACCCATCCCTTAACCCTGCCTTACATACTTCCCAAAATTATATTTCATAGTTTAGGGCCAGACATGACAACTAGATCACATCAATTACCTACTTCAACAAAAAAATATACAGGGTCCTGCAACTAAGCTCCCGTCTTCTGTAGCTCACTTACTCATTAAGCTAAGAGTTTGACATTTTGCAAGGTTACCCTGTACTTCAAGGTACAATTCAAGAAATTATTTTTTTATTATACAGGGTGTTCCAAAAATGTGCAACGCCATGGTAGTATATTTTTTTAAATTGCATGCTATACATTTTTCTACACATTTGGAAGCCTTTTATGGTTGCCTACATAGCACCAAAATTTTATTGAAATCGGTTGAGTGACCGAAGCGGAAAAAAAATAAAAACAAAAAAAAAAATGATTTTGCATCGTAGGCTTTAAAAATCAATAAAAACCACAAAATGCACCTCGTTAATAAAATTTTGCGACGTGCTTATTAAGTTAGATGTAATAGTCTCGTTAACCAAGTGACATTGATCCAAATTATACAGGCTGACCAAAATCGAGTGTCAAACTTGTTAAACTTCAAAGCGTGTTATTGTTCTTATTTTAAATTGGAACCCATAAATTTTTTTATGCGAAATGATGCAGAATTAAACAATAAACATTGTTTCTAAATACAACCCCATAACAATTCCCAATATTTTAAAACTTATTCGCCAAAAACTCATTTTTCAACGTTTCCAACGGCAATTTTAGATAATAAATATCTTACGTAGCTTTGAAAAACAATTTATTTCATAAAAAATAATAGACGTATTTTAGATTTGAGTGTACTTAATTAAGTAGGTATTCAAATGCTAAATTTACTGCATAATTTACCTATAGCGGTAAGGACGGAAATGTGGCTATAGGTAAATTTTGCAGTAAATTTAGCAATTGAATAACTACTTAATTAAGTACAGTAAAATCTAAAATACCTCTCTGCGTTATATTTTATGTAATAAATTGTTTTTCAACGCCACGTACGATATTTATTACCTAAAATTGCCGTTGGAAACGTTGAAAAATGAGTTTTTGGCGAATAACTTTTAAAATATTGGGAATTGTGATGGGGTTGTATTCAGAAACAATATTTATTCTTTAATTCCGCATCGTTTCACCTAAAAAAAATTATGGGTTCCAATTTAAAATAAGAACAATAGCGCGCTTTGAAGTTTGACAAGTTTGACACTCGATTTTGGTCACCCTGTATAATTTGGATCAATGTCACTTGGTTAACGAGACTATTACATCTAACTTAATAAGCACGTCGCAAAATTTTATTAACGAGGTGCATTTTGTGGTTTTTATTGATTTTTAAAGCCTACGATGCAAAATCAATTTTTTTTGGTTTTTATTTTTTTCCGCAGCGGTCACTCAACCGATTTCAATAAAATTTTGGTGCTATGTAGGCAACCATAAAAGGCATCCAAATGTGTAGAAAAATGTATAGCATGCAATTTAAAAAAATATATTACCATGGCGTCGCACATTTTTGGAACAGCCTGTATAATAAAAAATAATTTCTTGAATTGTACCTTGAAGTACAGGGTAAGCCTGCAAAATGTCAAACTCTTAGCTTAATGAGTAAGTGAGCTACAGAAGACGGGAGCTTAGTTGCAGGACCCTGTATATGCTACATCATGCAGAATATTATACTTGCATGTAAATCAGTGGGGGTTCGAGCATTGGTTTGCAGGTTTTGCGCAACCCCCAAAAATAATAAAGAAGAAAAAGAGTTTAATTGTATGTAGTAATAGTATAATACTCAAAAAGGAACGATCTATAACATATAGTTTAACGAAACAGTGTTTGCAACGAGGCTGCAAACTTCTGCTACCGCTACAGTGCGTATCGACACACCTGAATGCTAGCCCACTATCGAGCGAATTTCATAGGCACCAACCGGTTGGTGTACTCCGTCTAGGTTTGCAAATATCCTGCAACTGCAACTGGCAACTGGTATCTAGGAGCGAAGCCACATGTGTTTCTACATTGCAGCTAGTAAAGTCAGCAGACACAAGTACGCTGTAATGCGTTAATTACGCAAACAAACAAAAAGAAAACAATGAATACGGTAAGCATCGTTAAGACTGAAATAAAAATATGTACTTGATATTTTTCGTCTTTTTAACGATACTGGTTTACAAATTTGCGTACAATTTTACCAATTTGGCGTATGGATATTGTCATAAAAATATAATAAGGGATTATTGTTGCATACAGGCGACTATCGCACCATGCCAGTCCTCATTAAGGTTGCAAGTAGGTTGCAACTAATCTTTAATTTGACTTGTTAGTTGGAAGAGAAAAACTGTATGAATTATTTCAAGAGTTTCAGTCGACACTTTTCCTTTTTTGAATTTTATTTTTGAATTCTATTCTGTAAAGATGAATGCTCCAAAGTCTGTAAAATAAAATTTCCGATCTGCAAAATGCTGTAAATCTTTCAAATTCCGTATTATTACACAGTGTGTATAAAAAGGAACGTAACCACTCAATATATTTCTTTCTAAAAAGGTGATAAGAAAAAGATTCCAATAAAAGTTTTAGGATACTGCTTAAGCATCAAATTTGAAATGCTAAAAAATGAAACACTTTATATTTAAAAGTATTTCGTATTTATAACATAAGTGATTTTCAAAAACGACGAGCTATTGACACGGTAGAAATCCTACAACACTGACCTCAGGGACATACGGTTTTCACTGTTCAATTTGTAATTCAAAAGCGTCAAAAAAAAGAATTTGGCCTGCTTCTTACAAATACATAACCTTGTAATTCAAAAGTCCTTTGCTAATAAAGTTTCTAGCTTAAGTCTAAACCTTTTGTTTGGTTACTTTCTTCTAAACTTTGAGGACCAGATATTGACGCGTTACGTTTCTTCTTGTTAAAACTAAATATAGCAGAAGGCATTTGATATAATTGTATTTTTGACTGTTGATGGCGTATTTAAGAATGAACTATGAAAGCAGCAGTTTTGAAAATATTAAAACATTAAAAATATATTATTATTTGTTAAGAATACCCTTTATTTATTAAGATAATATATTTTACTTGCTACGAATTTTGATTTTTCAAATCGTTAAGCTATTTATTAGTTATTTTGTAATTCTTAAGAATAATTTTTTGTTACTTTAAATAATTATGTAGGTACTCATATTAAATGTTATTGCAAAAATCTTACCTATTATTTATGATTTTTTGTAATTGTTCCGAAAAAAGTAATTCTTCTTAATTCAACATTGTACATAGGCCCCCGAATTCAAAATTGCCCAGGGCCCCATGATGGCATAAAGCGCCGATCATGAACACTAAATAAGTTGTCTTTCCAATTGTATGAGTTTGTACACATGTAGGGTTGCCATATTTTGAGGCGGCACTGTCGGGACATTGTTGACCGGGAGAATATATAGTATGCTTATTTTATCTGTCCAAGCGAATATGTCCTTTATTATAAAACATTAATCATTAAACATTAAAAGAATTCAAGGAGCAATAATACACGCAATAATTTTTAATCTTACTCGCACCTGCAACAACCTTTTCTTATAAATACAAACAGTATTTTATGGTTCGTTTTTCTCAGATCCTATTCTAAGACCGATTTAAAGTTTTTTTTTTTTTAATTTAATATAATGATAACTGTTTTCTAAATTAAAGCCACAAGAAAGTTTTTTTTTAGTTATTCTATGCAATCTTAACTAATGAAAACAAAAACAAAATGGGAACAATAGCCGTTGAAAAATCTTAAGAAAAAGCGATAACAACACACAATTTCTGTCTTCAGAATCGTCAGAATCGGTTGTCAATTCTTCGATATTTTTTGTTTGTTTGTTTTGTTTGTTTGCAGTGTAGTCAATTCTTATCTTTTTGACAGCTACCTATCATTTATTTTAGTAAGGTAATAATTAAAAGAAAAAGTTTGGTTAAATATCCAGCCTAATCTATAGGGTGTCCTATTTAAGAGTGGTTATATCATGGTTATATCATTTTTCAATTTATGTTTTGTATGGTCTACCACAACGGTCTACTTATTGAAAAAAAAAAAAAAAAAAAAAGATCTTCTCTTTTTAAATGCAAAACCACTACAATATCAAAATAAATGAGAAAAATCAACATCTTTATTTTTAACTAGTAAAGATGAAATGTCCAAAATCCTTAAATCGAAAGTCTAATAAAAATTAAAACATTGAAATTTCCATAAAAAAAATACGTAGTATTTTTATGTAAAAGGTTTTTTATATCATACTATGCATTGTGTGAACTGTGAAGGACTTGTAAAGTTTGTAGGTTATTTTGTAGCATTGTTGTGTTGAAATAATTTAGCATATTGCAGTTTTATTGATACTGATTTGTATTTAATGTTTTGGGACAATTCCTGTTAGTAAAAGTTTCCGATAGAAATATTCCTAATTTCCTAGTTGTTTGTCAAAAATGGCAATTGCAGGCTTTTTTTAAATAACGTAAATACTACATTTTCAAAGATTTTATCCTAAAGCTGTTGTCAGATATTAACTAAATACAGCGCTACACACACACAGGGTAATCGTGCAGTAATTTTTCTAACTATGTAATACAATTTTTTCTAAATATTTAAATACTTATATAAAAATACCACCAAAAACGTATTTAACGACATTTATTCATATACAAAGTATTACGGTTATTAAGACATTAGAAAATTTTATAGGCATGTTTTAGCATTTTTACGTAAAGCGAACGACTCTTGTGAAAATTTGTCCACACGTGAAAATGTTGGGCATGCATTCATTGTAGTAGCATGTGAGCTGCAAAAATGGCAAAATATACCTACTAAAAACATTTCATATAAAATTGTTAATATCTTGATAACCATAATACTTTATATAAGGATAAATTTAAACACTATACACTATATATCAACTACGAAATACCCTGTATACAGTGCAATATTAATGTTAGTACTAGAACTGAATTTTCGTTAAATTGTAAATATCACAAAAACCAGGAACATTCGCTGTATGTCATACTAGATATAAATTGAATTGAGAAGTAAAGGGTTATTACAGGCAACACATATTATACAGGGTGTTCCTACAAAAAAAAACTCGATAAAAAGCGATTTGAAATTTAAGCATGACTAATTAGACCAATGTTTTATGTATTATATCTCATTTTGTAAAAGGTTTGTAACTTTCCAGAGAAAGAGAAGTAAGTTTGAAACTCAGAGCATTGACTAGCTAGTAGCTAGCAGCTATCTTCATGAAGTTAACGACGCAAACGGGGATCGTACGTGTATATGTAGATGCATGTAACTTATATTATATTTAAGATAACCCTCGAAAACTTTTAATAGGATACGGGAACAAGTTTGAGATAAACTGCACGATCTCGAAACTCCCCCCCCCCCCCCCCACCCCCCCGTCATATTATTTCACGATTTACTAGCGAAGTGAGCGAACAGACGCTTTTTTAAAAGCTCCCCAACAAAAATGCAACCTGAAACAGGCAAAAAAGTATCACAGCGAATACAGAGATTTTGACGGAAAAGAGACGGGTTTGAATTTAAAAGGCTCATCCGATAAATATAAAGTTTTAATGGGGCAAGCTTTAATGTAATCCAAGCCGAAATTGAATGCTTTACAAATATAAAACCCACTACTGAATAACTGAATTCGTAATATGGCTGGTACCGTGTTTTTTTCTTTTTTTTGAAACGCGATATTCGCTCGCCGTGTGTACGTCGGTTCGATGTTATTTTGGCCGGATTGCGCCCAACGGCATATTTTCGCTATTTACTGCATGCTAGTATGGATATACGTCAATTATCCATTTGATGTGATGCGGACTCCGGTGCTCATTCGGGTCTCGAATTACCAGAAATTGGCTTTTTATGAGGTTTTATGCGGGAGTTTTTTCGACTATTCGCTTGTAATCTCTTTACTTTGCTCTGTTTAATTCGATAGGGGTGAATTTGCAGGCACAATCGGTTATTGGTCGAAATATACATATAAATGCGTTTTTTTCTTGGGTATATGTATGACGTCATAAAGGTTAAGGAAACTAATATAGAAAACATAAAAATACCTGACGTATTTATCAGTTTTGATTTCCGGAATATGCCGAAAGTAGCGAAAACTGCATAAGGGTGGAATTTACAACCACAACCTAGAGCGTGTGTGGTATCATCGGATACATATTTTAATAAGAAACAACATTAGGTTGAACGAATTGTTCAACAATCTTTAAGACAGTTTTGGACAGTTAGTTGTCCAAAAAAGGAGGTAGTAATTAAAGCTGAATACTTGCGTTATTATCAATATGACTTTGAGTTGGGTTGGATACACAGATATAATTTTACAGCTTTTGTGATGCTGATAAATACATAATTATTTTACACCAAACACTGTAGACCGTCTTTGTTTTACCATATTTATTTCAATTGGATAAATGTTTGTGACATTTTTTTAAATAAGTATATTTTAGTATCAGTATATTTTATGAATCTTGCGGTAGACAGATTTTTTTGTCAATCGGATATGTACTTTTGTGATATGTATATTAGGTCCATAAAGGCAACTTTATATCAACTTATGATCTCATTTGTTGATTCTTGATACCTGTAGTGTATTTTTATTTCGCTTTATTCATTCTTTTAAATAATTCATGTTGTAAATTTTAACCCTTTTCCTTACCATAATTTTGTCAAATATACATTTTTTGTACCAAATAGATTTATAGGTTAATAATAAATAATATGTAAATAGTAAATATGTAAATACACTTTCATCCAGAAATAAATATTATACTATTATATCTAAACGACTCTCAAAACGCACCCTATAAGTACTAGTTTCTTAAAAAATGTCTTGTATTTGCTGGTATAATATTGTCATACTCACAAGATTTCTAAATCTTCGCGCCTAACATATGTTTTAATCCCCTCACAACATCCCTCCGTGACTGAGATTTCTTCACTATATTTACATCAAATTTTACATCAAAACAACACGTTTAAATAACAGTCAGTGATACTTCGCGGAAAATTTTTAAATTACCAACGTTCATAACGACATGAGTAATAACAATCCTGTCTCGTAAACTCGTTTATAAATATTTGCATATTGTAGAACGACATTAAACGTGCCGGTTCTCAACAGCAACCCCCACCTTCAGCCGGCTGTAATTTTAATTCAAAACGTCTGCGTCGCTCATAAAACGCTCTATCGCTGCTTTTCCGACGCTCGCCAGAATTATCTCTCTGTTTTAGTCGTGTTGGCGTACGTTTTTCCCGTAAATGAAAATTAAATTCTGCATATTTGTACTCGATCTTTATGATCGTTATAGGCCTGAGCGTTACTGAATTTTATTAGTTACTGTAATACAATGTACTACAAGTAAGGTAAACGTTCTAAATTCAGACACCGTCCTGAATTCCGACATATTTATGTTTAGTTGGATAAAATAAGAAATCTCACATTGAAAGTTAATTTAGGACATCCGGTTTGTTGTTTTGACGTTACACTTGTCAACCCACAATCGTTTCTTATTCTACCAATGTTCCAACGGCCAGAATATAACCTAAAAGTTTGACTGATCTTGATAATTGAGTGTTATGCTAAAAGTTGATTTTGTCCTTATAAGGTAACTACAATTCGACTTCTTTTTACATCGCTACAAGATAATTAAGAAAATACTAATAATATCTATTTACGCTGTCTAAAAATACTTATAATTTTGATAATAATACGGTGTACTCCTCTTTTAACCAGTATTATTTACAAATTTAGGCGTGTCGGAATTAGGTAGGTACATGTAAATATAGCAGGTTCTTATATCCGACATGTGTGTCGGAATTGTGTACATGGTTAGAAGTAATACGTATGACTCTATTGCTGTCTTCACACAAGAAAATAACACATTTTTTTGTCCAAATTCCGACACGAGTGTCAAAATTACGGACATCAATAATCCCTAATTATTACACTAGCAGCAGAGCGTAGCAATTTAGGCATAAATACACCACCTTTGGAGATAACAGTTGAACTCATGCCATCTCCATTAAATAAATCAGTATTCTGGCCTAAACACCCAAATAAAGTAAAAAGAAACTGTTCTTCTGTAACATTATTATCTAATGTTTGAAGAGAATATTTGTTAATAAAAAAAAAGAAAGCACAAAAAAAACATTCTAGAGATAATAGAAAGGAAGCGGATAAGGAACATTATAAAATACTGACGAGGTAGAGTAGGCAGACTGAAGAAAACTAAGGACTTATTTTATACTGTGTTATAACTTATAACTTATAAAATCTCATATAAATTACATAATTAACTATTATCAATTTTCTTTTAAAATGAATAGGTACCCAGATATCTTTAGAAAAATAAATATTTTTCCAAAATAACTTGACATAGTCATTATCGCCACATAAATATGAATTCTACAGTTACAAATATAAAAAAAATCCTATTAACTCAAAACTTGATTTTAATTGTTTTACTTTAAAAACCATAAAGAATGTGGCCACTAATGGTTATTTTATTTATTCTGGATCATAACTCACGTTTTGATATTGTGAAATGCACATTTCTTTTCTTTCAAACTATTTTGTCAACGTTGATAATGTTGAACTATTTACCAAATCAGATCTGTAATATAACAAGAAAGTCATTTATTCAAAACTGCAAAAAATAACTAGACAGAATTATATATTATATATATTCTGCGTTATATTCAATTCTCCGAAAAAAATTCATTCCATAAACAGTTTTAGCCAAGTTTTGGGTTTTGTCAGTTTTCTAATACCTACTGATTTTCGCAAACAAAAGGCCCAATTCGGAATTTCTATACCAGAAACAGTCATCAGTTTTTATTTTTTCTTCAATGTTGCTCAGGAGGTTCATATTAAACTCAAAATTCCCCTAAATTTCTTTGGAGATTTCAATGATCGATCAGGCTACAAACCTTCCTGAAAAGTACTGTTTCGGTAAACAACCTCTAAATCTCTTTTCTCCCGTTAACAAACCGAATCCTTCGCTACACATATCCATCCGGTTTTAAACAACCTAAACACTTCTAGATCTTAACAACAATCAGAGAGGAAACCTTCAATTATCTTTGGAATTTGCCTACATGCAAACCCATGTAGAAGCGGATGCATCCTACGACGGTAACTTAAAAACAAAACACGGTGATTTCCGCAATGCGGAACGCCACCGCTGCAAACTGCAAGCCTAGCCTGAAACACCCAAATAAAGTAAAAAGAGACTGTTCTTCTATAATATTATTAGGTATCTAATGCTTGGTGAGAATATTTGTTAATAAAAAGAAGACGGCATAAAAGAAAATCATGCTACACAGAGAGAAATTTTTGTTTAATTCAAATAAATATGCATTCAATATGCACTCAAAAAAATTTGATGTTTCAATAGAGGCAAAGAAATATTTATTTGCGGATAAAAACGCATTTATTTGAAATATTTGTTTGGTAGAAAGAACGTTGATTTGTGTCAAACAACTTATGTTTCCAGGTAAAGTATGCAATTTGTGTATTATAAGAAATGAGATTTATTTACTTCAAATAATAATTATGATTGTGTTGAGTGAAAGAATTACATTTTTTTAAATTAACAAAATTGTTGGTCGAGTTAAAATGCTTAAAATTATTAATTTGTTGAAGGAATTAATAGACAAGACTTTTTCGGAAGACTCGCCATGTGTCACCTGCTTTTTGGGATGTCGCACATCCTCGACCAGTGCTTGGTCTTCCCAACCCAACATATAATCAAGGTTAAGTTAGTAAAGTGTACTCTGATTTGGAATCGCAACTTGAACCTGCAGGCACTGTACTCTATAAGTTCTATACTGTCGATCACGCGGCTTTATACTCTCGATATGTACGAAGTGCAAGGAGCGAGTTTACAGCGCCATCTAACAATTGGATGACATTAAAAATATATTTATTTGAATGAAAATATGATTTCTTTGGTGGAAGTAAACCTATTTTAAAGCCAAAACAAAAATATTACTTTAAAAGAAATAAATCTCTTCTTGTGTACAAATATATTTATTTTAATCAAAATATGATTTATTTGGCGGAAGTAAACCTATTTTTAAGCCAATGACAAAATATTACTTTGAACGAAATAAATCTCTCCTTATATACAAATTTATATGTTTGAATCAAAATTATATTTCATTGGAGTAAAGAAACGTTTTTTTAAATCAAAACAAAAATATTACTTTACAGGTAAGTAATTTTTGTTTGTATCCATATATATATTTATTCCACTTAAATAAATATTTCAAATAAATTAATCTCTGCAAGCAAATAAACTAGAGTATTCAATGAAGTAAATATTGTTCGCGTCAAAGAAATATGTTTTGACCGAAAAGAGTAAATTCAAACAAATACATTTCTTTAAAACAAGAAATCTTTTCTATCTGTGTATGGAAATAAGAAAGGAAGCGAAAAAGGGAACTGAATAAAAATCTGCGCCTAGAAAAACACTAAACATGCCAGATGCAAGAAATAAGAATTAGGGGCAATAGTTAAACTTATTAAAATTGGCAATTGAAATATAATATAAATTACATGACTATTATCAATTTTCTTTAAAAATGAATAGCCAGATATCTTTAGAAGAAAATCTTTGTTTAAAAAAAGTTTCCATAGTCATAATCACCGAATAAATATAAATTCTACAGGTACAAATATAACAAAAATTCTTTAACCTGTCTGAATTGGAGAATGGAGGCGTTTACCTTACTTTTGCTAAATAATACTAGGTATCACAGTAAACAATCCGTTATGTGCGTATATTGTTTACGGGTAGTCTTATCCGTTAAACACATGAAGTTAATTGCGAGTTATAATTGCATGCATGTTGGTCTTGGCTACTGGCCGGATTCAGGAAGCCAGGAAGTCCAGCTGGATCCGGCTTCTCTGCAGGTCGACTCACGAGGGATGCCAGGACCAAAGAGCAGTGGCGGCAACCCTTTCCGCCGTATCCGTTCCCAGTTCCGGAACCGGAGTCTGCACCCGTGGATCCGTTTCCGCGAAACCATCAACCTTATTAGGCTGAACGTAATTAAATTTTACAGTTTCCTTGTCAGGATCAAAAACACGAATACGTGCATGTGATATCATCCATTTAAACCTTATCATGTCACCACATTCTATATTGAAATTGTAATATATACGAAAAAACTGCACCATATGTCTTAAAAAATCAATTAAGTAAATGAAACAATTCTTCATTGAGGCACAGTGTTTATTATATACTTAGGGACGCGTTTCGGAACGTAGGTCCATCATCAGTCGCCAAATAGTCTATATAGTCGACGTCGACAAATAATTGTAGTCAAGTAAATAAAAACGAAGAGTTTCATTTACTTAATTAAACACATTAATGCACCATGGATTTTAATCACTTCTGGTGCGGAATATTGAACGATCATATTGTTGGCCCTGTATGTTTTCGCGAAACTATAAACTCCCAACGACACACTTATGGGCATCTGGAGTAAAAAGCTGGTCAAAATTATATTTTGTTTAAATTGACCTAAACTGAGTTGGTAGTATTGTTAAACGTTCTATTGTATATAATTACATTTTAAATGTTGATAATATTTTTTGTTTTATTCTTTTTGATGTTCAGATAGATATAGTGTATAATATACTGTTTAGTAATTTGTCTCTTTCCATTATATCATTAGTTTTTTTATTGATTATTATGAATTATTATCAATGTATTAACTCGTATAGCATATCCGAAGGGGTACAATATAAAAATACAAATTTATGCATGTTATAACATGTGGAACTATGAAAATGTTACCAATTTCTTATGCGATAAGAAAGTAGCCTAAGAAACAACTTGAATTAACTACTTAATTAATTAATTAATGTTATTTTAATGTTATTGTTAAGTTAATTAAACTTCAAACAAATTTTTATTTTTTTTTGTTCTGTAAAGAAAATGCGCAAAACGTAATAGTATATTTAACAAATTATTAAATTATATCAAACAACATACAAAAACTTCTTTTTGTTTATGTTCATGTTTTAAACAATATCTCAATAGCCCATATCAATCCCACACCTGCAAAAAAATATAGAGGTTGAACGGAAAATAATTAAGTTTTTTATGATCTCAAAAATAAAATAAAATTTTTCCAATTAAAAAAAATAAAAAATAATCATATAGTTTGCTGATTAATAATAAAGCCGCCGGAAATATGTCCACATGACAAAAATCGGTTGGAGATTGGGAAGTCTATAAACTATCGATTACATGAATTTAACGTAACAAACAAACAAGTAAATTTAAGACAAACGTAGTAGTAAGAAAAATTGTAAAATTGTAAAATTGTAAGAACTGTATAGAAAAATTTATGAGCAATAAGTTTTAAGTTTCATCCCCTATATTTTTTACAGGGGTGGTATTGGTGGGAACTGAGATGACATATAAAATACCAACATACATTTTTCTAACAAGGATTTACCTTGTTCCTAATTTTTTAGAAGGTGTCTTATTCGGCTAATAGGACATAGTCATACAAAAAAACTCATTAAAAAATGGTGTGTGTCGGGGTAAATTTTTTTTTTAATGAAAACAGTAGCTTACAAATTGGAGAATAACATCCAGAAAAAAGTACTACTTGAATTTTACACGCTATGTAACATAATCACTAATGTTTGGAAAATACATAAGGAAACAAGGCTTATTTAACAATTTTTTTTCAAACGTACAAAAAAATTGTAAATATTATCTTGGACTAACTAATTTTAAGTTGTAAACATAGTACATACCATGAACTTCTATCTTCATCTTGAATAAATGATAAACAACTTATACAACACGTCGAAATCAAAAGAAAATAATCGCCGACAAATATTTGCAGAAACCTATACATATGCATAAAATAAATTGTTAATATTTCTAATTTCGAAATTATTTTGCAATATGAAACGTATTGTACCTTATTTCTAAGAACTCAAGACACCATTTAAGCAAAAACATGGCATTACCGTCCGCAGAACGTCGTAGTGCTCGAAAACAATTTTTTTCTGGCCCGACGAATGTATTTTTGTGAGCTGCATTTACAACGTTATTCGTCCTTATTTATTCCGCATGATAAAATTCGTCGTCGAAGAAATTCTCCAGCTATGGAACGTTTTTCTTTTTCTGCGTTTCGCAAATATAAAACACGTTTTTCTCGAGTAGAATGTCTTCAACTCTATAATTGGACACGCACATGTGCGATGTTTGGAAATATTTTATTATGTCGGTTTCTTATTGATATTGTGCAGTTGATAAATTGTTTAAAATGCTTATTTACATTACTTGTGAAATTATCTTTGTATGTTATTTGGAATATTATTGATATACATTGACCGGCACAATAATTAAAGGCATGCCTTATTCTTATTTTGCTAAAGTTTGATGATTACAAAGTTTTGTAAGATTTAACCGATCATTTAAATTGTCATAGTATATTAATGTATAGTATTGTTAGTTTACACCTGATTCTACCGTGTAAACTAAGGTCATGTTTTTGATCAATTTTCAATACATTCTTTACTTTTAATTTAGTGTACGTATTCCTTTTAAGATTCTATAAATAAATACATGAGAAGAGTCCCCAGAACGTGTTTTGACACTTGACACAAATGTTAAACTCAGCATATTATTTCGTTAGATACATCTACTAATTCTATTTTCGTTTCAAAGTAAAATAAAGCACTTATTTTAACAAATAACGATTTGTAAATATTCATTAAGACAATTAGTGTTCAACACCTCTTTTCTGTCGTAAATAAGATAAAAAAAATCCAACAGCACAGATTCTATATCAATTAAGATAATAAAAGATGCATTACCTGTTGTGGGACAATTTATAACAGATTTAATTAATGAGTCACTAAATACAGGAATAGTACCTGACTCTTGGAACGTAAGTACCATTATACCAATACAAAAAATTGTGAACACCACCAAATGCGAAGAGTTTCGGCCTATTAACATGTTACCAAAACTAGAACAAATACTGGAAATTATTGTTAAACAACAGCTCAGTGAGTACTTGGATGAAAATCAATTTATTACTGACCAACAGTCAGGTTTTCGTGCTCAGCATTCATGCGAGACGGCCCTAAATTTGGTATTGGCAAATTGGAAAGGAGAATTAGAAGACGGTAAAACGATAGTTGCTGTTTTTGTAGACTTGAAAAGAGCTTTCGAGACAATTTGTCGTCAAAAGTTACTACAAAAATTGGAAACTTACGGAATCAGAGGAAAAGAATTGAAATGGTTTGAAAACTATTTAACAAACAGGAGACAGAAGGTTAGGATTGGAGAAAATGAGTCAAGTGAATTAATAAACAGCTTAGGGGTACCACAAGGTTCTGTTCTTGGACCGGTTTTATTTAATTTGTACATAAACGATGTTGCTTCACAAGTTAAAGCTTGTGATATGCACCTATGTATTTGCAGACGATACACTAATATCAATTGCAGGAGATAACTTACCTGATGTAATCGCGACATTAAACTCCGAACTAGTATCGATATCAAATTGGTATAAAGAAAATAAATTATGTTTGAATGTATTGAAAACAAAAGCTATGGTATTGGGAAATAGAAATTCGGTAAACCCTACACCAGACATAGTTATCGATAACACGAATTTAAATATCTAGGTGTCATTTTAGATAATAGTTTGAAATTTACGAGTAATATGGAATATATAGTTAAAAAGGTGAGTCGAAAGATTAGCTACTTAGGAAGAATATCTAATAAACTTATATTAAAAGCTAGAATATCTTTGTACCATACGATTATAGAACCATATTTTCACTATTGCAGCAGTATAATATTTTTGTGTACAGACAAAGACATTAAAAAGATTCAAGTACAACAAAATCGAGCACTCAGAATTTTATTACAAAGCTCCAGGTTAACCAGCGTCGAGTCCATGCTGAGTAAATTAAATTTTTTGAATGTTAAACAAGGAACGGTATATCAGGCACTCACGTTGGTATATAAATGCATAAATAATAAACTCCCAAATTATATGACTAATTATTTAACATACAATAGTCAGCAGCATGAATACAATACTCGGCAAAAGGACCACTTCAGATTACCAAAATATACAAAAAGAAGCACACAAAATTCATTTTATTATAAAGCACTGAGGATGTTTAATACCCTGCCAAGTGATATAAAAAACAGTAATCCGCTAAGTCTTTTTAAAACATCATGTCGGGTTCATGTATTGGCTAATTTTAAGTAGTTGATAAGTTTATTACTTAGGAAACCAAATTTATTGTGATTATTAGTTTCTTTTAACTTAATAAATATCATTATTATTATTATTTTGTTTAGAAAGTAAACATCATTCTGAGTAAAATGTTTAATAAGAACCAAGAAGTTCGTGCCGTCTAAAATACGGTTTTGTTAAAAATTTTACTTTTTAAGGAATTGATAAAACAAAACAAGAGACCATAGGAAGAAAAAAATTTCTTCAGGGTTATTTTTTTACGAAATATGTTGTGTACAGTATTCTACATGTTATCCAGAAATATTTTTCGTTTTTTATGATTTCTTAAATTCCATTTTATTAATATCTGATTCCAAAATTTCACCTCTCACAGATTTGCGTTAAATTGAGCCGACATTTGTGATTTTGAGATTTGATAATTATCAAATAATGTTTAAATGAAACAAATACCCCTATGTGCGACATTTGGAAACTTTGTCCTTATTTTTGGACAAACAGATGTTCGGGGGAATATGTTCTTTTACCAAAATGGCGCACCCACTCACTCAACAGCACCAGTCATGAGATTGTGGTTAGACGAAAGTCTTCCGAATTGGTGGATATATTGGAAGATATTTGAATAACCTATGGCCTGCGAGGTTGCCCGACCTTACCCCAATGGATTTACTTTTGCTTTGCGGCACTTTAAAGCAACATGTGTACGCACAACGGCGTTTTAGAGATGTTTAACGTCTCACAAATGACATGTCCAAAACATGACTCGACATAACTCCTAAAATGCTCAGAAATGTATACAAAGAGATGAATAAACGTACAATATTATGCATTTAAAAAGGAGGAGGCCTCATTGAGCAAAATATTGTATATTTTTTTGTTAATAACAAATTTATTAATAAAATTATAAACCCCTAACCACAACAAGTATTTTAGAAACCTAAATACGTATTTCAGCAACTATGTTGCCATCTTCAGTAGAACCTAAAAAGAGGAAAAGATAGATTAGCACTTCATAGTATCTTTACTGGATATTGTCCAAGCAAATCACTAGTGGAAGTGACGTCCATGTTAACAATTACCCTATATATACCCATTTGTTGGTCACACCTCAGTGAATATTGATCATTGAAGCGTAAAAAACAAGTTTTAATTAAAGCAGGTCAAACAATGGCGAACTAGGTATAGGACCCCTGTCTGAATTTATTAATTTATCTCTATTCAAGTGAATAAAGATACTGTCCAAGCTGTTTAGTTCCCTATTATTTGACACAGCTTTTACAAGTTTTAAGTCATCGACAACTACTTTATGACCTGTGTCTAAAATATGTTGAGCCACACTACATTTTTCAAAACGATTATATTTAAAATGAGCTACATGTTCTTTGAACCTAGTTTTTGACACCAAGAAGTGCAGTATTCAAGATTTTCTTCTCGTTTTGAATTCTAAGTTCAACACCATTAACTTTACTGTAGAACAAGAAGTTAACGGCCAACTTCCATTTTTAGATACTCTGGTAGTCAGGAATAGCAAAAATATAATAGAAATTGACGTGTATTTGAAAGATACTAACACAATCAGGTTTATCCCTAATGATTCGCTGCATCCTTTTCAACAAAAATTGTCTTTTATTAGTTGTTTGGTAAATAGGTTATTGAAATTTCCATTGTCCGCAGATAGATATCAGCAAGAATTATTGTTTATTAAGAATGTTGTCATACATAATGGGTACCCTGAGAAAATAGTTGATAGAATGATTAAGAAGCAGAATCAAAAAATGTATGTAAATCAAATATCTACTTTAAATACTTTGTCTGTAGAAAAGAAGAATTATGTTAAAATACCGTTCGATTGTGCATATACAAGGGGTTTGAGAAGTATTTTTACATCACAAAATCTCTGTTTAGCATATTCGACTCATAATAGCATAAAAAACCTTCTTGGAAACCCAAAGCATAAGGTAGATGTACTTGATAAATCTGGTATATATTGTATCAAATGTCATGACTGTGAAAAAGAATACGTAGGCCAGACTAGAAGAACAATTTTAACTAGGTTCAAAGAACATGTAGCTCATTTTAAATATAATCGTTTTGAAAAATCTAGTGTGGCTCAACATATTTTAGACACAGGTCATAAAGTAGTTGTAGATGACTTAAAACTTGTAAAAGCTGTGTCAAATAATAGGGAACTAAACAGCTTGGAAAGTATCTTTATTCACTTGAATAGAGATAAATTAATGAATTCAGACAGGGGTCCTATACCTAGTTCGCCATTGTTTGACCTGCTTTAATTAAAGCTTGTTTTTTACGCTTCAATGATCAATATTCACTGAGGTGTGACCAACAAATGGGTATATATAGGGTAATTTTTAACATGGACGTCACTTCCACTAGTGATTTGCTTGGACAATATCCAGTAAAGATACTATGAAGTGCTAATCTCTCTTTTTCTTTTTTTAGGTTCTACTGAAGATGGCAAAACAGTTGCTGAAATACGTATTTAGGTTTCTAAAATACTTGTTGTGGTTAGGGGTTTATAATTTTATTATTAAGTTCGCCACAGTCTCCAAAATATTGTTATTAACAAATTTATTCTTTATTACTTTTAGTACTTTTTCCAGTTGATTGAAACAAAATGTTATCTTTTTAACTTTTTAAAAATAAATTCCAGTATTTATTTATTTTTTTAATGAAAGGAAAATGGGTAAACACAACTATACACAACTGTATAAAGCAAAATGTAGTCCTATGTTGCATTAGTAACTTTACCGCTGACGCATTTGCGGGAAATACTGGGAAAGGTATTAAGGCAGCTGGTTGTTGTGGAGGTAAAGTAAGTACGTACTCGTAATATACAGCACGTAGTGCCACTTTATGGCGTCCGTCTGGCGCAGTCCTGGGAAAACAAATTGTAACATTCTGCGGTGAAATGAGTCCTGGCTGAAGTAATAACTGCATTCACTGCAGTCGACCGTTTGTAATGAGTACCGGAGCCCTGGGACTGATGGCCACAACGTCGGTGTCGGGTTTATCCGTTCGACAAAAAAAAGCACATCGTCAAATACAATTATGAAAACGTCGGCAATAACCGCAGGGTCCTTGGGTTAAGAGGCCAATCTAGAGTTGCAACTTTTCAATTGAATAAATGTAGATAATAGTATATTATTCTATGAGCAAGTAATGTTTAGCAATTTCTCACGAGAACGAAGTTTGCAGCACTCGCCTACGGCTCGTGCTGCAAAGCGTTCGAGTGAGATATTGCCATTACTTGCGAATGGAATACTATACTTTTTCTACGACCATGCAACGAAATTTTATAAATTAATTTTTGTGCATATAAGGACGGCTGTATGTCACTATGACGGTTTACAGGATTTTGACAGATTAAAATTATTTGGTGCGCTTGTCACTTAGCGACGTTGTCAATGCCTTGACAATGTCGCTAAGCAATGTATCAAAACAATATGGAAATGAAAAATCCAGAGCTGTGATTGGTTCTAAAGCCGTGAGGAATGAAATATTTCTCACTACTCGCGGGGTATGAGGCGCCAGGAATGAAATATTGGCCATGTGCGTGGGGAATGGTTAGTATTACTTATCATAAATTACCATGATAATGTATGCATTCCTCAATAGGAGTAGAAAAAATAAATTAATATATGTACTAGCATTCCAAAAACTATGTCGGGTATTTTGAGTAAATCTTTGCTTTTTCCTATGACTAGAATAATTTTTAATATTGATTCTTTTCCTTTTGGTGGCGCATTTGTTTTCACAACTTGATGGAACTTCTATGGGTTCTCCGATTTCTCACATTTTGGCCATTTTCTCCCAATATATTATGGATAAACTTTTAGATTACATTATACCAAAATTGCCGTTTATACGTGGATGATAGATATTATTTGCACGTTTATTTGTGTAAATTCATTAGATTGTTTTAATAGTTTTAATCAAATTCTTCAATTCATATTATTAAGACAGATAGAAATATTTTTTAGATTGGTTTAGAAAAGTTACAAATTTTGGTAAATATATTATTTTTTTCTTATATCATCCCTTTAATCAAAAAAGGTACACTGTATTGGCACTAAAAATAAAATAGAAAAAATTGTTCTAAATTTAGACACAAGAATTTTGTTTTCAAAAACGTTAATCGTTATTCTTTCGTTCTCGTTCTTGGTCAACTAAGCTATCAACAATCATGTTCCTTTTCTTCAACGACCTCTTTTGTTTTTTAAAATTCCTTATATTTTTGCTTATTTAATGACAAAAATTTTTTATAAACGTAGGTCCGCAAACCCTTCGTTACCGATCTACAGGGTGTTGAAATTTCAAGATTTTTTAGTTTTCTCTTTATAGCTCTTGTATTTTTTGAGATATTTAGCTCTAATTTGGAATATAAGTTACCCTGTAGGACTTACATCATTGGGCATACCCAATGGTTTTAAGAATCTACAGGGAGATATTTTTTCAGGCGTCATGCCCCTTTTGTCCCCATGAACTTTTGAATCGGTGCGCCGCTGGTGGATTCTAAAATACCAAATGCATTTTTTGTTTTGTTCTAAAGCATTTTAATCTCTTATAGTTTTTTCGTATTTACCACAGTTATCGAGGAAAAAAAAATAAAAGCTTTAAAATCTAGACCATTTAAGTCAGGGGACCTAGGGGGCCATGCCTGAGGCCCACCCCGACCTATGCACTTCTTCTCATACACATCATTTAAATACTCCCGTGCTAGGGCGCCATCGTGCATATATAGGAAAAACTGGGAGAGCTGAAGATTACTCATAGATTTGAGCTGTTATTTTAGACATACGTTACAGAATATTTCTAAATATTGACGAGTGTTAAAACGAAATAGCATACTTTTCATACGTCTGCTGTATAATTTAAATGGGCAAGACAAAAAAGTACGTCTGTTCTTAGAACCATAAGAACGAATGACAGCGGTAGCAACTTAACCTCCAATTCGAGCGCGAACGTGTGAAGTGAACAAGATGTTTTCGTTGGTATGTTTTCACTTTGCTTCTGTATTAAACATGCTAATGATGGATATATAAATTAGATAGGACAATTATCACAATTAAATGACAGTATTTTTAATAATTAAATATTAATCTTGAACGAACTACCTAGTAGGCAACTTAATATACACAGCTAATAACCAATTCACGCGGTACGAGGTAAGTGTTCCAGTAGTATAGGCAATTCTTGTTGCAAAAAATGCCTGTTTAAGTGACCATTAAGTGGACCAGGCAGAAAGAAAGGACCAATCAAATGGTCCCCAGTTATACCACCCCATACATTTAACGAGAACTGCTTTTGGAGATGTGTTTCTAAGATTCCATGTAGGATTTCTTCAGCCCATAGGTAGTTGTTGTGAAAATTTAAAATTGAAGTCTTTGAAAAATTGGTTTAGTCGTTTCAAATGCTTTTTATTAATGATTTATATACTTGTAATTTAAAAACTGACGTAGTAAATGTAAGTATTATTTATAAAAAATTTATTAATATTATAGAAATCCTGTCTGACATAATATCGATTAATTTATTTTTTGTTGGATATTGTCACTTAATATTATTTTAGGTTGTTATGAAGTATGTCGTTTGACATTTGCAAAAATTTAAAAAAAGTTTATATGTTCACTTAGTTTAGCATTTTTATAGTTTATTATTAATAGTATTTATAAATTTTCTATAATATTTATGTAAGAAATTACTTTTATGGTAGTTTCCACCTATGATTAACGCAAAATATTAACAATAAATTAAAATAAAAACTTGAGTAAGTTTCTCTTGAATCGGTTACAGCCGATTTAAACAAATAATAACAATAATAAAAACGATAAAGAAAAACAAACAATAAAATATACAACAAACAATGCGAAAACGAAGAAAGAACACAATATATGAACTGGAACTTTTGGAATAATAACACATCCAAATATCTCGAATCAAACACAACAATCTGACAATACCTTTTTAGTATAAAATGCAAACCCGATTGCGTCTCGTCAACAAATTTAAAACGTAATGCGAACAAAGAACACCAGTTTTCTAATCTCCTTACGACATGCTCGACGGTACCAGCAGCAGTAGTTACCTTTCAGTAGGTTTCCCAACTAACAAATGCACAAATAAAAGACAAAAGAGACGACGGTAGAAGTGGAAGACGTTGAATTATTAAGGTCGTTAGTCTAATGCGGACCCGACCGACGTCTCCTCGTTTGAATAGGTCTGAGATAGCGCTGAAATTATGACTACACCAGTGCCCTCTATAAGTAAAAACGTAGCCTAGGAATAAGACCGCAATTTGTAACTTTATACCGTTAAAGCTATGTTGCAGCGACGCGACTCCGCGTCAGTATTTGTGAGCTTTTGTTGTGTCGGCGGCGCTCATTGTGCCCGTTATTAATAATACCAACACGCGAATTATTATTTGGTAATGATGCTAGATTGCAGAAAATCAGCAGTTCTGGTTTTGCTGTAACAGACAGACGAGAAATTAACACAGTGTCGACATATCCAACAAATTTGGATAGTTTTGCATACAGTGTACGTTGCTGTGGTTTGCTGTTGTCAGTTCATCAGCTCAAAAGGTTTACTGATTGATAAAGACTTATACAGAAAAATTAACAAAATACAAAAAAATACACACTTTTTGAGAGAATAGGTTTATTTGGATTATAATATGAATTATTTAAAATAAATAATGATATGTAAATGTCAAATAACTTAAGAATGGAGCACCCTGTATATTATAACACCATTCTAAAATGTTATTAAGTATCTAATTTAAAATTTATTACCTACGCAAGAACTCTTAAATTAATACAAAATATCTAATTGCCATTATAAAATTCAACAAACCAAATGTCCGAATCCCGAGTAAGCAATTCCTCGTAAATTTATTGGTTAGGTTTCAAAATACTGGAAGTACTGCTACCTTGAAACGTAGATATAACAGTTATGTAATTGGAGATGAAAATACCCAGTTTAATGTTTCATTGACCATATAGGAAAATCCGCATGTCAGTACATGAGAACTGAGTAGAGAACTCCAGATCAGCAAAAGCTCGGTCTATAGAATATTAAAACTTCATAAATTTCACCCATACCACTTAAGTTTACACCAAGAGCTACATGGGAATGATTTTGGAAACAGGACAGCTTTCTGCGAAAGCATGTTACCAAAAATTGATGAACAACCAAATTATGTTTCTAAAATCTTTCCTTATGGAATTCTCAACGGACAAGATTTCAAAACATTCTTGGAACATAATTTGCCGATATTGTTGGAAGAAGTTGATTGAGGGACAAGACAAGAAATGATACTGCAGTTAGACGGGGTTCCACCACACTAATCCAGAGTAGTCCGAAACTATTTAAATAATATGTTTTAACGTCGTTGGATTGGTCGTGGTGGTCCAACACCTTGGCCAGCCAGATCACCTGACTTAACGCCGTGTGATTTCTTTCTTTGGGGGCATGTTAAGGAACAAGTTTATAGGGATATTCCCACCACTAAAGAAGACATGAGGACCAAGATAAGGCGAAGTTTTGACAATATTTCAGTGGAAACACTAGAAAATGTTCAGAGGGACTTTGAAACAAGACTTCAAAAATGCATTCAACAAAGAGGCCAGATATTTGAACGTTTGTAGTGGAATACTTACTTGCCTCTTCACTTTCTTTTTTGTTTTTGTTTATGTGGGTTGATAACTTTTTATCTGTTAATGGTAGACCTAATAAATTTGGCATTTTTAGAAAGCTTGGCTATTGAACTTTATAACGGTGTTATAATATACACATATCTTAAATTATTTGACATTTAACATATCATTATTTATTTCATATAGTTCATATTATAATCCAAATAAACCATTATTCCGATATATATTCCCCAAATACAAAGTAGAAGCACTTCAATCAAATAAAATTATCATTTTAGTTCTCAATTTTAGTCTATATTTTACTTTCTACAATGCACTCACATAGAAATATGCAATCATCAAAAATAACATCTAGATGACAGTAATACGCAAAAACGAGTACATGGCATGAGGTTGGTACGTGCGCTAGAGTTTCTAGGGTTGGTCCGTGTACCCTTCGCGTATAAACGCGAACAAGCTCGCAAAAAGGAAACGGACAAAAGCGAGTTTTCCCGTTCGCCTGTGTAGCGGCGAAAACGACCGAACTGAAATAAACGGGACATAAAACTGAAGTGCGCAATTGAGCCGGGACCTTGTTGTATTTTTTGCGTGGTGCGCGACGTTTTCCGACAGTACCGGGCACTGAAACCGGCCCCGTGCATTCAACGGAATATAATGAGAAGCGGGGCAAAAGAGAAAGACGACCGACTGGGCGAGCGACCGGGAAAGTGGAAACGGAAAAAAGGACGAACATAATGGGTATTTTTCCGGATACAGCTGTAAACGGGTTAAAAGTTTTCAAACAGCTGCATACAGATGGCTCCACCGCTTGTGGCAATCACCAGCGGAACGGTGGCAAGCGTTTGGAGCTATATGGGAATATCGGTATCTTAGGACTCCGATCTAAATTAAGTTATCAACTTTGGCAGCCATCATCGGTGATATCATGAATAGGAATCCTGCAACCCCAGAATACATACTGAACTATTTTATATATCTTATAGGTACATCTGTTTTTAAATAAGAATAAACGAAGTGTTTTCATGGAGGATAGATTCTATTGTTAATAATAATAATAATTTCTGGAGAAGCTTAAAAATATGTAATTAAAGTATATGAGATTTATATCAAATATGAAACCTGCAACATTAGTTGTCAATTGTTTTGTTTTGTTTCTCTTTTATTTGGCCAGAGAAGCAATTTATTTTCGTTTATTGTTCATTATGAAATTGTAATTCTAGCACCCTAATACAAGATGATAAATGATAAATTCTGATATTTCAACACTGATAGTTTATAAAAATAAGTAAGTAAATAATGCCAAGTACATGCAATGATTTTTTCAATAAAATTTCAACTACAACTACAACACCTCAATTTTGTGACGCAACTTCATATTCAAACTTTATTATCAAATGTCATAAACTATTCTACTAACTTTAAATCAACCCTTACAATTTTATTTTCTATTATATTTTACAAATAATAATTATAACAGTTCTTTTTACTTTATCATACGCAGTATGTAAAGTATTGTAATCGTGCCGAAAAAAAAAAATTGGGATTTTAGCGGAAATAGGTCTTTTTGGGTCCCCTGAACATTTTTGACCAAGGTACAAAAAAATGCCTGTGTGTGTGTGTGTGTGTGTGTGTATGTGTGTGTGTGTGTGTACTCAATTTTTGTGAATCCGATTCCCGAGAAACTACTAAAGGTATCGGCACGGAACTTCATATTTAGAAGTTTCATGACCAAACTTAGAGTTGAAAAGCTTTTGGTTCAAAAGGGTCCAAAGGAACTGGGTGTTTACTCCAAGCCTTTTTCAAGGATTTTAGAAATCAGCCGCCATTTCTGTAATTTCGTCAAAATAGTTAAATAATAAATTAAAGCAGAGGAAATTTTGAATAATTTATGCCTATGACATTTTTTGGTAAAATTAATAGTTTAGCTTTTTAGTTAATTCTAAGCCTTTTTCAAGGATTTTGGAAATGAGCCGCCATTTCTGTAATTTCGACAAAATAGTTAATTAATAAATTAAAGTAGAGGAAATTTTGAATAATTTATGCCTATAACATTTTTTGGTAAAATTAATAGTTTACCTTCAAGAGCAAATTCTATTTGATCGAGATCGGTCGCATCTGCATTGATATCAAATTACATAGTAGCCAGGATTTTGACAAATATTTTTTTGTGTTGTCACATTCGAAAACAGCTGATCTCATCAGAGGTTGGAGGACCACCATGGAACGTGCCGCTGTAGTGCGCAAAATTACAAAATACAAATTTCAAATAAAATAAGATCACCAATTTGATTGTTTGTTGATAAGAAATATCAACCCGTCTTTATATCTAATTCTAAAAATGATACATTGAGAAAATTATAAAGTATAGCGATGAGTGTAGTTTTATTTTAGTATGTTGGTAGGGATGTGTCATGAACAAATATAAATCTGCCAGAATTTGAATTACCTTTTTAAGGTGCGTTTTCATTAGTGATAATGGCAGTGGTAGCAGACGCCGTTATAGTATTTCCACTAGAAAATTGCTAGTGACTCATGTTTATGTACATGCAAACTAACATGTGCCATTATCACGATATGTAAGAAATACTATAATTTCGTATTCTACCACCGCCATTAGCTACCATTACCTACCAAGCGGAACGCACCTTTCGTCAAAGTAGTACCAACCTAGCATTTACTATACAGAAATCATTTTTTTTTTTTTAAATACGTATTTCTTAAAAAGCAACACAATAAACGTTGATGTCGCTCCTGCCAAAAACTAGATAGCGCGACTCGCTCACATGCGACGGCGACACTCCGCCTTCGGTGACGCGCCGCATCACCGCTCGTCGCGCTATTCCGTACTTTCGGCATTTGTGACATAAATAACTATTATTCTAATGACGTAGTGTAGGTAGTGTCAAATGCTGATGCTTTGACAATACCTACGATTTATCTCTATAGAATAGATTCTCATGCAGCTAAACTATTAATTTTATATATTGTATGATAAAGTCATGTGCCTGGCCACATCAGATTTTTTTTAATTTGTAAGAGAACTAAGCTAACTTTGACAACTGAAGGAAAGAAGCCCTACATATAAAATTATATAGATTCTTCAACAATTTGACATAAGTTCTGCAACAATATGCATTTAAGGGCTGAACAAAAATAGTTCACATTTATTTTTACAATAGCAGTAGGTGTGTAAAAGTGTTGAAGTGATTTTCTAAAAAACGAGACCCAAACTCAGGTCCAGATCCTATGGAAAAGGCACAGAATTTAGTTTCATTTATTGCTTTATTAACAAATTAATAGTAAATCTGATAATTGTTGTGATATCTACAATTTGTGGCATTTTTTAACTAGATAAAAACTTCGTAAAATGCAAAAAAGAACGTTTTTTTTTTTAGCTGAACACAAATCAAAACACACTTATACGAAGTAGAGTTTACAAAGGACAGAAATTTAAGATTTTCTTTGAACTTTTTGGGACACTGGATCCACCCATTCACGCAAATGTAAAAAAAAACAAATCTTTCCATTACTATTCAACCTGTCTTTTCAAATGTACGCCATTCATCTTTAAAAAAGGGACTCTAACACACGGTCAATTTAGTACTCAATATAAGCTGTCCATCAACGAACGAAGTCGCCGCTCTTTATTAGGCATCTGTGAAAAACAATGACAATGAAGTTGAGCGATGACGACGTTTTGGAATCACGGCCGTAAAGTGGCGCTGGTGCAGCACCGTCGTCGGACAGGTGATTTTTCACGACCGTGGTAAATGATCCGAGTGATTCCCGGTACGAAAAAGGAAGCAAGAGAGAGAGAGAGAGAGATAGAGAGAAGGACAGTGCCATCGCACAGTCTAGTTTGCCACGCAACGACAAAGACGAAACGCCCGAAGACAAGTGAGCCCTGAAAGAAAAGCAATCTGAGAGCGCCACCTATGCCTAGGGCCCGTTAAACTAATGAATTTGTTTCGATCTTCCCGACGAACATGCCGACAACTAGATGAATGCCTTGGATTAGATGAAACGGTTCCCTTTTTCTGTGCTATAGGTCGCTTTCAGCAGATTACGCGTGGATCATTGAGCGAGGTTGAGAGCTTATGAATTTGCGATGATTTATAGTTAAACTGTGGTTAAACGGTAGTTAAACTGTGGTTAATCTATGGTTAAACTGTGGTTAAACTATAGTTAAACTATGGTTAAACTATAGTTAAACTATAGTTAAACTATGGTCAAGCTATGGTTTGAGTTTCCAAAGTAGATAAAAACATGTTTTTAAAATTTTATGTAAACAGGCTGTGCAATTAATTTTTGTAAGCTAACAGTTCACTAGATTCGGGAAAATCGCGACATTTTGTTCAGAAAATCATTAATCGTAAACATTTTGTAAGAATATCATGATTTTCAACTGTCTTTTTCAATAAATTGCTTCTATATAAGACGATACATTTTCTGAATTACCTTTAAGACAATTAACAGATCTATCAATATCAGTACAAAAATATGGGGTTGTCATCTAAAAAAAAAAAAATTAGATGACGTCATAAATGGAAATCAATTGAAGGTCAGATATTTTTTCATTTTTCTATATTTTGAGCCCGCCGTAAGTAACCTCTCAAACTAAATAAAATTAAATAAAATGATATTGAAAATTTGCTTTTAGCACAAAAAATGTAAGACGAGATCTAAATACTTATACAACAAATAGTATTGATTGAGATTTTCTACTTATTTTGATAACTTTTATGTTCCCCAAATATGCCACATTTGAATTCTGAATGAAATAAGACAATACTTGACCAATCATCAAATAAACTCAAGCAATTGCTGTTAATACAGTTTCAATACCGGTTTCAGCTTGTCTCAGCTGCTAATGCCAACTGTATTTTATATTTCGCAAAAACGGTTTATTTAGTATTATAGCTAATTTCACGATTTCTAAACTGGCTTCTGTATCTAAAAGATGTTCAAACCTGCCTAAATTGAATACATGTGCATACTAGAGCGGACCTTAGTTACTCTTAACGATTCTGTTTTTCATCCCTGAAATTTGTTGTACAAAAAAAACTAAAAAAACACAAAAAAAACTTTACCCATGGTGAAAATAAATAAAGTTATGTAAAAACTACATTTTTTAAAAACAATATTTTATAAAAAAATTATACTAAAATCAAAAATTTCTGAAACATTTTCGAAAAAAAAAATCTAAAAGTCATTTCAAAAATGTTGTATATACCTTATTTTATTTCATTTTTTAAAAAGTCCCACGAAGAAAGAATATAATTAATTCTATCAATTCTTTGTAGTCGTCCATTTTATAGTTTATTTGATGCAGTTTATAGATGCATCAATTTTCTCTTTTACATTTAATATATTCCGTATGGGGTAATCGTTGTTAACTACAACCCAAACAACAGTCTATTTTTTAAATATTGGCTCATGCATTATGAACTTGAATACAGCAAGTAAATGTGGTGGAGACAATGCAAACCGAAAAGTTTATTTTCCTTCATTTATTCTAACATATGATATCAAATTAGAACTAAATTGCTGAAATTTTCAAACTTCAAGTTGATTGCGGCGCCCCTTCTCGTTATCGAATTTAGTTTTTTTGCAGGATTTCTTTTTTAAAGATGAATCTAGATGGTGGGTGAAAAAAAATCGATGCTCGAAAAATAAGGTGCATACATTTATCTCAAAAAGATTTTAAAAGAGTTATTAGTAAAATAGCTAAAAAATTCATAATTTGAAAGTAACATTGCATGTTTCCTTCTTTTTATTTTCACGTAGGGTGCGTCATGTTCGTGATGCCTTCCTTAGTAGCAATCCTTTTTCTTATTTTCAAAATGTTCCATACCACTAAAATAAAACATAACTCAATAAAAAGAATCAAACCGAATACAAAACGATTCTTACATACAAACAAACCAACACCGATATTGCGGATATTGGCCATACTATAATCCTAGCAATAAACTTCTAAATACTTTGAGAAACAGCGCTGTATATCGTACCTACTTCCTTGATCCGATATATAAGTTAGTACGTTCGAATGCGGAGCGGCGGAGCAGATGCCATAATGTTTCCGGTACACTGTAACCTATATCCGCGCACGTGAAAATGACGTTTATGGCAGACCGGCGGTTTATATACGATCGGAAAACCGGCTACGGATTTTCCTATCTTGAACGGCGGAACGGGGCGTAGGGCAGTTATATATGTCCCGCGATTAGTACAAGTTTAACTGACCAATCCGGAGCCATTATATAAGAAATACGTTCGGTATTATTACGCTACCTTTAGCTTGGGTAGTGGTCGCGGTCGTTGGCTCTACATTTATTGCAAAGCCATTACTAGAGCTGACCTACTGGTGCGAGCCAATTCGGTTCTTGTTACAGATAAAACTTTATGGCCGGGAAACTTATCGAATGATGATTAAGTGTATGAGCGAAATATGTAATTGGAAGGTGGAGGTTGGAATGATACACGATTTAAGGGAGGTCGACTATGTGAGTTGAATATTAAACTATGTTTGAATTATGATATCCAACGGTGTATTTAGTGTTAAGGTGCCTAATGGAATGATTTTATTTAACAATGCTCGAGACAATCCAAAACGACTAATATTTATTTTAAACTTCGTCGAAATAATCACATGCCATTGTAATTTTGAATAGTATATTTTGAAGTAATCTGTTGCAAAGCCGCATCAGATCTCAACATTTTGTTTGTGGGTTCTTTCCAATATATGAATTTTTGTTGAAGATTTTTAGACAATTTAGACTGTTGTTTTTAAAACCAGCAATAATATTACCTAATTGTAATAACTAAACTAGACCAAAAGCATCTGGTTTGTTTTCACTGCCTAGAAAAGATAATAAAAATTGGTCTAAAATAACCAAAGTTACCGAACATCAAAGTTTAGCTAAATTGCTTTAAATGTTAGTTAATTGTGCCGGTCAGTGTAGTTAGAAACACTTTTAAATTTTACCACAACTACCAACTGTTGAAGATAAAACTACTCCAGATTGTAAGATGACAACCGCAGTTTTTGAAATGTATGTAAAAGTAATGTTGCAAAGTAGAACAACTAGTATATAACTAAAGCCAAATAATAGTAATTAAAGCCAAATACGTTGTTGCGTACACAGATATAATTTTACGTTTTTCTGCTGATCTAAACATAATTATTTTACACCAAAAATTGTACAGATTCTTTGTTTCACTATATTTCAATGTTTATTTTAATTAGATGTTTAGAATGAGTTATTTTTTAGAGAAAATTATCAATTCTAGGCCGCTGGCGATAACGATTATTTTTTTTTCATATCTGGTTTATTTCATGTTATATTATATTATATTATATTATATTATATTATATTATATTATATTATATTATATTATAATATAATATAATATAATATAATATAATATAATATAATATAATATAATATAATATAATATAATATAATATAATATAATATAATATAATATAATATAATATAATATAATATAATATAATATAACATGAAATAAACCAGATATGAAAAAAAAATAATCGTTATCGTTATATATTATATTATATTATATTATATTATATTATATTATATTATATTATATTATATTATATTATATTATATTATATTATATTATATTATATTATATTATATTATATTATATTATATTATATTATATTATATTATATTATATTATATTATATTATATTATATTATATTATATTATATTATATTATATTATATTATATTATATTATATTATATTATATTATATTATATTATATTATAATATATTATATTAAATTATATTATATTATATTATATTCAACAATATGAGCCCAAACTCATAATTCATATTCATGAAATTTATATACAAGTAGGTAATATTTCCTTATACAATTTTTGCTACATAAAAAGTGAATTGAACTAAAATTATTATAATTATTTCACCAAAAACCAAACTCACTGAATCATTAGTTGTTTTTCTAGAGTCTACTAATGTACTGAAATATGGACAAAATATTAAAAAAGGGACCCAAAGGGACCAAAAGCAGTATTTACACCTTTAACTTATTTCCTATTTTTAAAGCTAAATACGTTTTGCGAAGTCAGTTGTTCGTATATTTCTTGTACAGACAAAACACACACTCCAAAACATGGTTCGAATGTATTTTCTTCTAGAATGCATTACCCAGAGTACACCATTTACCTTTCAGTAGTGTTTGATGAACCGCTCACGTATACTCCATCCATTTGCTGCATATTGTGAGTATGTTTAATCCAAGTGAAAAACATTCGCATTGCCGGAAGCACGGAGAATCATTAATTATATGCTTAACAAAACACAACAACAACAACGTTGCGTTGTACAGTTTTTTTTTTGTGCGCTCGCGAGCGCTCGAAGCGGCGAGATCCTGAGTTATACAATTTTATATCTATATATTTCGCGCACCGTGTACCGTTTAAGCTGATGATTTAAATTTTAAAGTAAAATCCGACGTTTGTTGTGTTACGTTTCCAGACTAACGATAATAAATAAAGTTAGTTCAACTGTGAAGCAGCGCTCTCGATGCTATTATTATACGTTAACGAATAATTAATTCTCGTGTATTATCATGAGTTAAATTTGGAAGATAGCGGTTGTTTGTTATGATTATAAATTTTAAATTATCATGGAATATAATGTGAGATTACATTTTTATTTACGATGAATTTTATGTAAAAATTGGACATTTTATTCATAAAATATGTAGTAGTAATCAGATACATTTTGTGTCATGCATCTATAATATTAACCATCGGTTTGAGCAGTTTTTTGTTTGTAAGATGTTAACTGTGAAGGAAATTATTCATTTAGTGTAATATTTCTAGTACTAGTGAATCATGTTTTTGTGTTAAATAAAGAAAAAAATTGGATGTCTCAGCACAATCCTGAAGATGGTTTAAGGGGGGATTGCGGTTTTTCCTCTAAAATTACCGCTTTTTTTGATTTTTTTTATTGGCGAGATTATGCAATAAATCGATTCCAAATTTGGCACAAATATTTATCTGATTTTGACATATTTGCTCATTTCTACGCCTTGTTTAAGCTTATTTTGCAGCCTCGAGTGCACGTCTCGACGACCTCACCAGATGCTGTTTTTCGCGCAAATTTGCAAATATCTTCGTTTCCGTGCCAATAACAATTCCTAATGTTGTCATAGTTTTAAGGACGGCAGAAAAAACTTTTTTATAAATTCCTGCTGCAGCATAAGCCGCAAGTTTGATAGGTTTTCAGCCACGGTAATGATGTTTGGGTGCAAGGCGTCAGACAGGAGAATTGAAGCTTTAGGTTGTTGTTTTGAGTTTCTCCTCCCTAAACATCGTTGAAGCAACTCTCTCGACGACAAGTTGTTGTAAATCGGCTTGGTGGCATTATCGACATTTTTATCAAGTGTTATTGTATTCATCTAGAGTTTTCTCGGCTTCGGTTCTTCGCATTTGTATCAACTCTGTGATCCCGCAGGGCAGTACATATGCTGGGGATTTTCATTCGTCCAGATCTTATGATAGAACTTGGTCCACACAGCATTGTACATATTATCAACAGTCTCGCCGTCTTCTGATTGGTAAAACATAGAAAGTTGTCTATTCTTTTCAATTGCACAAGCCGCATCGGAGACAGTGCTCCAACCCACAGCCCCGCGGAATATGTCTTTGGTAGAATCCACTATTTCTCCCGCTGATCCATCATATTCGCAGTACAGTTGTCTGTATGTACTTCGATACAATTGTCATGTCGCCAGATGCTGATTCCCAAAACTCACAGGTATTACAATAGGAAAATTTTACGGCAAACTCAACCACTTTGTTCGTATATTTCTTCATAAGTAGGTACTTTGATCCCATACAACGGAAGTGTAATCTGTCTCCTTCCATATCCCGTCTCCAAACCCATGCACTATACTTTCTTCGTCTTCCGCTGTCGACAATATATCGGCAGACCTACTAGCAAATACGTTTCTTTCACGAGCGTGAATTCCCAGAAAATTTTCTTTTTCATTTCATAACCTTCTCCATCTACTTGTGCTTTTCTGTATAAATTTGTATTGAGAAATTTACTTTCAAAATTAGCTACTATAAACAGGGCAAAATGCTTTTACATCACGATTTTCACAATGATTTTTTCTTTTTCAAAATATTTTTAGCATCTGCCTGAATATTATTGTAATGTAATACATGTAATAAAATAGTTAGAAATTAAACTTGTATTATTGGTACCCACAAAGGACATGAGGTAAGATAGATTTTGCACAAATATTTCAATATTTGGGAGTACATACATCTGTGAGCAATTATTTTCTAATTATAGAACAGAAAACAATTATCACTTGCATTTTTATTAATAGATTTAGTCGAATTTGGCAATTAACACTAAAAATAATAACGATTTTATACAGGTTGACGTTCAAACTAAATATGGACGTTAATATTATATCAACAATTTTAACAAAAAAAAAAAAAAGCAAATTTAAACAGTAAATCGACTAGTTATATAAACCAAAACAACACCCACAATTATTTCAAGGAAGGTAGACTCATTCCTGGATTACATGGTGAAATTGGTATGATTAGGTTGGTAATATCAGTATTTTAGCATAGCACAGGAAAAGTAGTCACCATGGCTAAACATGCAGACTTTCCATATGCATTTTGCCTAAAATTTAAAATGTTCAACTAAAGCTGGCGAAATAACCTATGAATTGTGGGGTACAATTGGTTTAAAAGAAAAAAAATCGCATTAATAATACATGCCGGCAGGTACCTTATACCACACACACACAAAAAAAACGGAAAACAATCTTAATGCAGTTGAAAGAATCGAGCACCGAAATGTGAAGACTTCAAAGGAGGAGGTGAGAGACAAATTCGTAGAGGCGTAAAAAATTCACGAAGTGGAACCGCGTTTCGTTTGTGTTGGGGAGTTGTTACGTTTCTTTCAACTTTTCGACAGTGTTCGAGCGAACTGTATCGAGAGCATATTTTTGCTGGTCGAGCTTAAATAAGATCAAAACTTTCCACTCCTCGAAGCGTAAGCCTTCAAAACTCTCGACAACTTTAGAGTAAATTTCGGTAGAACGTATACGTTAAAACCAGGGAGAAAAAATGCAATACACGCTGACAAAGCTCCTACAAGTAAATGGATAAAATGGATAAAATGGATAGAATGGATAAACCATAGCTGCCCTCGAACTGGAGAGACAAGGGATAAAAAATCTAGGGTAAAACCTGTGGGCGACGGAAATTTAATTATAAATTTCACGTAGCGTAATAAGAATAAAGCGAACTCCTCCGCTTACCGGCGAAATAGATTTTGTATTATTTTTCAATTTGTTTCCACAGGGCTACGACGATGTGAATTCCAAATGGATGACTGAAATTAAACGAAACCTTCCATCTACGTATTCGATCCTTGTACCTGATATTTCACTTCGTTTTTTTTTATTCCTGAGATATCTCTGGCATTTTAATTAATATTCTTAATATTCTTTTTGCAGTGAAAAACAGGAAAACAGGAGAACAGGACTAATGCTAGCCCTCGCTAAAATGGTATTACAATACAATAAAATTTAAAAAATAGAAAACTGATTAAAACTTTTGAGATTTGTTCATGATTCATCACACTGTTTTAATGTTTATCATTCTGTATTTAGAGATTTTGATTATTCTTTCACTTACTGGTGGCCTAAATCTTCAGAAGATGTACGGAAGATGAAGAGGAAGTAGTTTTTAAACATGAAAGGTGAAGGCGTCGTCAAGTTTATAAGCTATTTTGTGTCAATTCAAGGGAAATGGTTATTACGTAAAGTCGTACGTAATGTAGTATCAACTAAAGAAGCGAATGATAATTAATCCAGGTGAGGATACATTTTTGGAAAAAAAAACACCTCCACCTAGATTTGAACCAGGAACCCTCCATTATCATCACCTATATTATCATTACTAAATATAACCGAAACATAGTCGTCAGTAATGTAGGACCAACCAAAGAAGCGATTGATATAATTAATCCAGGTGAGGATAAATTTTTGGAAAAAAACACCTCCGCCTGGATTAGAACCAGGAAACTTTCATTATCCTCACCTGGATTTACTCATCATTCTCTTCTTTAGTTGATGTTATTTTCTACGATTTTCGTTAAATTGTAAAAAATTAACATTATTTTTTAATGTTAATGGTACTTTTCTTAGGTAATTCTAATTTCAAATGAAAAATGTTTGATAACATTTTTTGCGGATGGTACAAGGATACAGTAACTGGGGCTTTCGAGCATGAACTTAGTTTCTATTTTCATAGTTTTTAGGAGTAGAATACTGCGACAATTTGTTTCTTTATCTATTTACTTTCGTGTTATTCGGTGGAGGCGCCGGTAGAATTTGTACGTTTTGTCTTTACGTTGCGATTCACTCTATATATTTTAATGTCAATTATGAAGGCCTTCGTCCGCAGTGCTCTAACTCATCCAATTTTAAGTGGGTCGCGTGTGGTGGCAGTAGATAGTCATCGTAATGGCGGATTTTGAAGAGACGGTGGTCGTCGGTCGGGTTCAACGATAATGACACTCAAATATTCAATTAACGCTTTGCAGTCTAGAGTTTATTCCTAAGGTTTTAAATTTTTGCCAACGTTTCGCCAACAGGTCTTTGGCTTCGTCAGGGCCTACAATAATAATTATAATAGATAAAATCATTAGTTGTTGATAAACTAACATGACACTTACTCAATTTTTACTATAGAAATATGTGAAGGGTTATTTTAGTTTTCGGATACATGGCGGCACTGGTGGAAATATCCGTATATAATTATAAATTTGTCTACGTTTAAATGTTGTAAGGAACACTATGCACTAATAACAATAATAATAATTGACAGATGATGTGAACTTGTAGGTGTATGTCATTGTGTCGCACTGGTGGTGGTCTTGTCTGTGGGATGTTGAACTACTGTTTGGTACAGTCGGTAAGTAGAATGTCTTCATTGAGTTTTTGTTGGATTCAGTAGATGGCATGGTAGTGGAAATCAATAACAGCTTATCGTCCGTGGACTCTTCTGATGAATTCGCTATATACTGTAGATACAAGATGGTCTTCTATGTCTGATTTTAAGTTTATGTTATTAGGGTTAATATAAATGTGTGTAGCTTCTTTGAAGAGTCGTTTGGCGTAGTGTGTTTCATTGTCAATAATTTTGTAGTCTTCAAACATGATCTTGTGTTCCGGATTGTCTGCTATGTGCATAGTCACACCTGTGTGTTCAGTTGACTTCAATTTCCCTGATGTTAATCTACGTACTGAGGCTTGATGTTGTTGTATTCGGTCTTTGATATATTGTTTGGTCTCTCCTATGTAGTTTTGGCCGCAAAATTATTGACAATGAAACACACTACGCCAAACGACTCTTCAAAGAAGCTACACACATTTATATTAACCCTAATAACATAAACTTAAAATCAGACATAGAAGACCATCTTGTATCTACAGTATATAGCGAATTCATCAGAAGAGTCCACGGACGATAAGCTGTTATTGATTTCCACTACCATGCCATCTACTGAATCCAACAAAAACTCAATGAAGACATTCTACTTACCGACTGTACCAAACAGTAGTTCAACATCCCACAGACAAGACCACCACCAGTGCGACACAATGACATACACCTACAAGTTCACATCATCTGTCAATTATTATTATTGTTATTAGTGCATAGTGTTCCTTACAACATTTAAACGTAGACAAATTTATAATTATATACGGATATTTCCACCAGTGCCGCCATGTATCCGAAAACTAAAATAACCCTTCACATATTTCTATAGTAAAAATTGAGTAAGTGTCATGTTAGTTTATCAACAACTAATGATTTTATCTATTATAATTATTATTGTAGGCCCTGACGAAGCCAAAGACCTGTTGGCGAAACGTTGGCAAAAATTTAAAACCTTAGGAATAAACTCTAGACTGCAAAGCGTTAATTGAATATTTGAATCCACCTACAGTCGTTAGTTCAACCAATTAAGATAATGACACTTTTTTGTTCGGACCTTAGGCACTTACAAACATTATGACATATCGCACAAGAAGTTCCAACCACTCACAACGTAATATCCCAGATAAATGGTCCTGCAATCCTAGGTAACAAATCCCTTAGAGTAGAGAGATAGAGAAAGAGCTTTCGGTCGGAATGAAGATATCCTCCGCTATATATTGTAACAAGGATCGTATGCTGTGGTGAATTATTCTGTTTTAATTTGTTTTTTGTCTGAAATCTGCGATGTATTTATGATTTTACTAAAATATATTTGTATGCCACGTTTATTATCTTAAAATAATCTAAGAAATAGTTGATAGACATTTGGGTTTAGATATCAGAGCATTTTGGAGCTGTCCAAACACCTAATGTGTCGAAAATAAAATAATCTAATAATCTAATCTAAATGTTAGCCAGAGACTAGTCATTCAGTTTCAATTATTGTATTTTTGTTAAAGTTTATGGAGTATTTTTTTATTAAGAAATTGTGGCAAGTAAATTTATAATAAATGCTTTAATACTAAATTAATATTCTTTTGGAAGCTTTCGCGTGCTTTTAAACAAAAAATTCATTATGATAAAAAAAACACAATTCGTACTCTGAGTGATTACTTCATATTTTCCATATTCTAAATAGAAATCAAAAACTATTTATTTGGTTTATTATTTGTTGTCTCAAATACTGAAATTTTCACATTCAGTTTTTGAACTATTATTTCTCCAGATTCTTTCTTAAAATAGATAATAAATTTTGTAAATGTTATAACAGTAACATTTGATAAATATCTGTTTTCTGGCACGAATCTAATTCAATTACGTATAATAATATCGTGCTGTTTTATATTCCTAAGTGTCAACAAAAAAACATTTTATTATCAAATACGACAAAAACAGTGCCAAAATGAACACTTATATATTGATATATATCATTGAACCAGGTTTGTTACGATTAAAACACTTTCTTTTAAAACAGTGTTTAAAACACTTTGTTTTGAAACAGTGCTTATTTGCTTTAAACTATTTAGTTTAAAGAATATATTTTAAACAGGATGTTTTAAATTTTGTTGATATTTGAATTGTATATTTAAATTATTTTATCAGAGTTGTATGCCGGTCTTTAAAATTTGTGTGCACAGATCAATTAAAAAAAAACAAAAATAATGTACCTTTTGTATTTATTAATCAAGTAAAATGTTTTTCATAAAATTTAGTAATACAATAACAGTGGTAGCAAGTAAAGTAGGGAATGAAAAGACGCCGATCAAAATGCTTACTACAAATAAAACAACTGCGTGATTTAAAACATCTATAAAACAAGTTTTAATCCTTGTTTAAAATTTGTTTTTTTTTTGATGTGTGAGATTTAACACATGTTTTATTTCATTTTTAAAATATGTTTTTCTTTAGATTTACATTCTATAAAATCAATAAGGTATATGGATTTATTTGTTTCCAAGAATTGTTAATATCATTTATTTGTTATTTATCATTTTCATTGTTTTACTAAACTAGCAAATTAGAAAATAATAATAATAATAGGTAAAATGTGTACAATATTCTACTTATTAATAGCAATTTTTAATCAAACACATCTTTATTTATAATGTTTTTCATGTAAAACCATTCTTTCGAATGTCACAAAAAAAAATTGTTTCAAACCAAGTGACCACCTGTGGTTTTTTCTTTATTTTACCGTAAACTTCACATGTTTTAGCCAGTATTTTAGCACTCAATGATGTCATTAGTGAAGTAATTTAAAAGTGATTTAATGTAATTGAAGCTCAAAGAAACACTTCAGCATCATTTTGACGTGCTTATTTTAGAATAGTAACAAAGAACTAAGTTATAAGAAACTAAAATTATATTTATAGACTCTTAAAATGAAATTAGTTAATCAACTGTTTTTTTTAATCGTATCTTCCTGTATTGAATATTTATTAGTTTTGTCACTTCACCAACTTTTATTTCTCCGATTTAAAACACAACAGGTCGTAAAACCAAACCGAATTCAGTTTTTTTTTTTTTTGCGCAGTGCGTATAATTCACGCACATCCCCCCCCCCTCCCTCCCCCTCCCCAAAAAGCAGAAATATCGAATCGCAGAATTAAAAACTAATTTCACCGACAGCGACCGCGAACAATACCGCGGCTTCTCTAAACAAAAACACCTGTCAGTCGTCACGAGATTTTTTTTCGTTTCCCTGCCACGAACAAAGGAAAAATTAATGCCAGAGATTACGGTGGAAGACCAAGAAGAATGAGCCTCGTCATATTGCGTAATGAGCTTTAGGCTTTTACGGTACGTTGAAAAAAGACGCCCCCCCCCCCTGCTCGCGGCGTCGTCGAATGCCCCTCTGAGGTTATATCTGATTGCACCCCTATATCCCTTTTACGTTCAGAATAGGCCTAGATGTTTAATTAGCTGCGGCTTTAAAATTATAATTAATCTCTAATCTTCAATTCAAAGCTTGTGTCAAAACAATACACAGTCGCTTTTACCGCATTTAATTACATTTTAAATTAAGTGAGATTAATTTGTATTAAATTTTGAACGTTTAAATACAATATTGTAGATAGATCTGAAGGATAAAGTCGGAAATTAATTACTTTTATGCGGTGACATAAACGTTTTAGCGCTTTGTAATATTTTAGAACCAATTTTAGCCATTATTAGAGACGTTAAATACAAGAAGCTTGACATTCGTTAGTTTCACATAAAAATCAAATTTGTAATAACATTGTTCAGAGCAAGAAAATGGACTAAACTCCCCCACAGTTGTGTTGCAACTGGTGACAAATCAATGCCACCGGCAACATATCGGCCTGCCTCCACTCCGGCCATTCTCGCTCAGAGCGACAATGACCTACATTCGTAGGTCACGTACAAGAGTGATCAGCTATTTGTTGGTTTATTACCAATAAGAATCTTTTTGACTGTGGGATCTTAATCGGGTGTGTTTGTGTAGTGATTTGTGTAGTACCAGACACGGATGTATGACATCTGTATGGCTAGAATGCGACATAACTCTGATCGGCTGTGAAACGCAATTGCTGTGTTAAATCGATCTTTGTTCGACGGATTTCGCTTTGCAATCACAATGTTTGTAAATCTGCATCACATCTGGATTAGGTACGTACTAATCTCTCTATGTTTCATTCGATAAAAGTTCGTAAATGTTTGTTGTTTGCCGTGGTTGTTTGCAATGGTATTTCAGTCATGCGCGCACGGCTATGCACCAGGACAGGCCTTAGACGATTTCTTCAATACAAGTTTGTTGGTACTTAAAAGTTTGAAATATACTATAGGTTATTTGACCAAAATTGCTTCTCTGAGGTGAAATTTACATGAATTATGTTTTCCACATAAAAAGGTATCTTTTAAGTGTAGTATAATGTACTTAACTAACTTTTTTAAGTTCTCTTAAACGCTTAAACGTTTCCCTGAAGTTTTAGTAGCAATTCCATTTTTAACAAGCACGAAAAGTAATCACACTGTAGTATTTGATAAACTGAAACTATTAAAAACCCCAATATTCTTTCAAAGCTCAAAATTGCTTGGTATTGGTCGATAAATTCTTTGGTGATGGATATAGTTGATGTAATCGTTATCATCACATCATTTATTCTACAATATCCAACTACTTTTGTTAGTTGGACTGTATTGATAATACATATATTAAAAATAAGCCTATCAAGACCGAACAAAATTAAATGTACCAATTTAGGTTATGTTCAGTTTCTAATTTATACCGTTGATGTACACCGTTTAACTTCAGCCAAAATTTATGTACTAATATGGAGAAACACTAAATTAATCTAAATCTTGATACAAACTGAAAGTAGAGTTTAAACAGATGGAAAAACTGGGCATAAGTACAATTAAATTAATGTCACATTGAGGCTACAGTTTACCGATATTTGGCAATTTAGTGTTAAAAAACATTATTTCTGCCATTTCTTTCTGTAATTTTGTACAAAAAGTTACACAAACTTATTAACACTTCATACTGTATTAACACCAAGTAAAAACAACTATAACATACTAAATTGCGCAGAATACATGCGAAAAATCATGCCAAAACACTTACGGAGATTCCAGGATCCATTCCTTTGCTGAAAAAGTCCTCCAAGCTAATTTCATGAAGAAAAACCTGCTGAATTTTGATAGCAGGGAAGTTGAAAAGACCAAAGAAGAACGTCTCTGCATACCAGCCGTTGGCCGTGGTTATCACTGACATCTATCATAAGAAATACGTAATAAGATCTATGGGATAAACTGTGTAAAATTGTATAAAATTGAAAATTTAATGCTGCTGTATTCATTTGCGCTGATTTCAAACCGATTCAAACAGATAATTAGTAATAAACGTGTAGATTTTATCTTTCGATAATCTTACCTGTCAAAAAATTGAAGCGGCCGAATACGGGTCTGAATTTTCGCGAAATAAATCGCTAGGAAAAGCGACTTAATCCGACCCATCCGCGCAAAACATCGAACAATAGGTTATGTGTCAAAACGTTGGATACAGACACGCGCTTTATTACCAACGAGACAACCATACTCATTAGCCATTCTACATTACCGATCAAAGCAATCATGATCCAACTTCATGCAATACATACATACATTATTACATATGTATAGGTACACGCACCACGTCAATCTTAGGGGAAGAAATGCCTACTCACCTAAACTGATCCGCATCGGTTGTTGTTATCGAACGCTGAAATGAATCCTTACGGTCATGTTTGACACTATTCCATAGCGAAATAGCGAGTACATCGTTTTCTCTTATCGAAAGATCGGGAGAAAGACAGCTGTGCGTTTGTAGAGTGACAGCGCGCGCGGTGGACTATGGGAGCTGGTCCCATAGTGCACCGCGCGCACAGTCACCTGACCGCGTGACTATACCGCTTAGAATTAGGGTTATGTTAACACTTGCTCGTGTTGTTTTACGGATTGTTATTATAATAATTGATACGGTTTATGTGAAAATGGTGCTTATATAGCTACCGGGGCGTGTTTTGTGTGATAGTGATAAGTTCTCTGGTTTTGTGGTGATATATCCGGACTAATTCAGGAACAAGGCCTACTAGTGGAGGAACAAGAATACAGGGTAAGTGTTTGGTGTTATTGTATCGTTAGATCTATCAAATCTTTTGCCAAAACTAGTCAAAGGATTGTCTAAAGCACCTTTTTAATAACTGCTTTATACAGGAAGTTTGGTAGATCGACTTAACAGACTAATTCGGCCTATTAGAATAGACGGTAGTGGTGGTCGTTTTGTGACATTGAAATTGGTTTTTTCCTTAATTTGGTATTTGTATAATTCAAATACGGTGTACTTGACACTCTAGAGGTAAACCTAGAAGTTTTAAGTCCAAGTGTAGGGCCTGAAAGGCATGTAATGTTCAGTAATGTTCAGGTAAACCTTTAAACTCAAATAATACCTAGGAAAAAGGGGGAAATCTACTGCCAATATAACTCAAATAGAAGTTGGGAAAGATGGAATGAACCACTTACAAAAATTGAGAAAATATGTCAAGTTATTACACTAAGTTTAGACAAGATTCTTTGTCAAGTTATTCATAAAGTGTATATAACAAGTCCTTCATGATAGGCATTGTTCTAAGTTTTCTTTTCCCACTGCACAAAAATATCAAATAATTCTATAAATATTTTTTTATTTCATGAATTTCTATCCTTATTTCAAAAGGAAGAAAAATATTTACATGTTAAATAGTTTTGCTTTCAGGGATTTTGTAAATAATAATTTACTCTAGCTACATTTTCATGTGTTGATGATTCAGAGATGATTAAAAAAACGTAGTTTTGAGTACATATTTACAGAATTTTAGAGGTTAGAGACTGAATACTAGAAATTTATGGCGATTCGATTCTATTTTGAATTCTCTATCAATTAGGACAATCTGACAACTAGTTTGTATACAGCGTGTTCATAATATTCGACCAACGTCCTTTCCAAGAAAATTGTGTTCCTTATTGAGACATAAAACTTATTTCATATAAAAAATAGTAACATACTATTCTGTACTAATTTGGAGATGCATTTTTACGCCGATTGTATGTCATTTTTATGTTATTATATGGAAAGATAAATTTACTATTGATTATTATATATACATAAACAATAAAGATACTTTTGTTTGAAACATTTGTTCGGGTTGTCTTCTGGTAGATATCAAATATTTTATACTAATAACTCATAACATACATAAATTAATTTTTAGTCATATCACCCTGTGTTTCTTTATTTGATTAATAACAAAAATTTAAAATAACTCAAGTTTCCCATAAATACAAGTTTATATACCTACTTGGGAAAACTGTTTAAAAAATATGTACTTGAATATGTAATTTTATTTGATAAAAATACCATTTTTATACCAGATTAATTTGTTCTGTTCTCTCATTTTTTAATAGCTTTGGTATAGTTATCTGTTTTTTGGGGAAAAATACCATGTTATAGGAACTTATTCAATTGAAAATTAGGATAATTTTGATAAGAGTGGGAAACATGCCTTTTGTGAATGGAAAATGAGTAGTTATTTCAATTATTCTTTTTGCTGAATACGTATCAGTTTACAAAGTTTAAGAAATATGCATTGCCTTGCTTATGGACCAAGAAATAAATACTTATAAAAATCGAACAATTAATTACTGCGCAAATTTCAGATTTCCACAGGACAATTTAGAATTCCCACTTCGTCAACCGTCCATACAAGTTTAATTCCATATGAAAAATGTGACGGAATATTGCTAATGGCAATACAAAAATATCATGAGTGTATTTTTGCCAAAAAGTTACGTTATTCATTATCTTTATCCACGTTATTTGCAAATCTGCAATGAACTTTGTTGGAAACTCCATAAAATTTGCTTAATATAAAAATCTAAGCGAAAAATCAGCTGTTTGAAAAGAAAAAGCTAATTTGTAATGCAAAAAAAGTATCATTTAGCTAAAATTATAGCGAATGAAAACACCTAATTGTTTTTTACGTTTGTGCAGTGGGAAAAATCGAACTCCATCTACATTTTCTCACCTCCAGTACGAATTCTCCGAATCAATATTCTGCAAGTAGTCACACTTCTATAAATCTACGGAAAACTTTTATATTCTATGCATATCGAGAGCAATGCTGGTGAGTGTGCGGGCGGTAGTACGTTGTACGTCGTACAGGGGGCGCTCCGCTGCTCCTTTGAGTCGACACAATACCTATGGAAACGGCCAGAGGTGAGATTTGAACATTTTCCGACGTTTCGGCGCCCCCCCCCCCTCTAGCGCCCATTGTGAAACAAGTTTGCAGCGAAACTTTTGATTATCCCGAACGCCGAATATAACAACTGACGGGCACTCTTTTCAGGCTCCAACTTTTCGCATTGTTCGCTTTCCACCCTTGGCACTGTTTCGTATTATAATTTAAATTGATTAAACTGGTAGGTAATTGATTAAAATCTGAACGGATTGTTGTTTTAGTTTTGAATGAGATGAAAAGAGAAAAATGTTGTGCCGGTGATTTAAAGTTTGATTCAAATTAGCTTTATTATTAGTATTATACAGGTTATAACAATAATAATAATAATAATCCACGCCTTAACATCCCCCAACAGCTTTCGCCACTACGGGGGCATCGGCAGGCTCGAATTATCATTACTTTCGCCCGCGTCTGTGGCACGTCTTAAGTTGTTTGGCTTTCAGCATTCGCCGAGGAGTAAAGGAAAACCACAGAAAAACCTTTACTCTGAAAGCAGGGAATGAGAGTCGAACTCACGCTCCCCAGACTGGTTATAAATGAATAACAATTAACACGTTCTGTAGAAATACAGGTAGAAACCGTTTGAAAAGTGATGTGTGTTAAAGAGTTGACGATGACATTTGTTTGGTTTTGGCCAAATTGAACAGTAGAAAAACGTTTTCTGGTGTCTTTTTACGCTAAAACCGTAAGAGTTGGATTTTGTAAAAAGAAAACCAGTACCAGGAATCAAATACCGTTCTTGAATTTGATTGTTTTAAAATGGCGGATAAACCATGGCCAACATCAGACTTTCTTTCAGGTTTTCTCATTTCACAGTATAAATCTGTAAATAAACACAAACGCTAATTCAATGCCATTATAGTCAAAAGACATACAATACCAAAATACATAATAGTTTACAAAAACAGCTGTATTTTAAAATGAAAATAACTTGTAGATTGTAGGTACAATCAATAACATACATGACGGTAGTTTGGTCCTAAATTTGCCGGAACACCTAAATAAATCTCCAACTGTAATGACTTTCAAAAAGTTTTTCTAAGAAAATTTGTTTGATCTGAAACAAGCTATCGTTTAAATATATTTTTAATATATTATGTTTATTTTATTCTTTAAATTTGGTAAACTTTCTTTTTTAAATAGTTTATCCTGTATCTTTACATTTTTTAATTCCTAGATTAATTCCAGGAGGTTTTTGTAGAAATATTTTTTTTTATCTAATGGATAATTTTTGAGTTATCAGAAATAAATTAAAATTAGTCTAAATTACCGGAACACCTAAATAATTCCCCAAGAGTAAACAATTTCAAAAAAAATTTTAACCTAAAGCTTTTGGCTGAAAGCATGTTACCCTTTAAATATATTTTTAATGTAACAGGATGTTAAGTTTATTATTTTAATTTTGTACAATTTCCTTTTTAATAACATCCTGTATATTTTTAACTTTTTTTAATTTTAACATTAATTAAAAGAATTTTCTGTAGGAATAATTTATTTATAAAATTCTATTTAATTATTATGTTGTTCTATATTTATTTTTCTAAAATTTTAAGCCGTTTGGTTAAATAAAATTTTATGAGTTTTGATTAATTGCTTTTAACAAAAAATGATGTATTATATAATAAAATTATTCACCAAATTTCCAGAATAATATGAACATCCTGTATATTAAAATGCCCTTTGTATGTCTCAAAATTGTTTTCAAATAAACGGAAAGTTTTTTGAACAACTTGAGGGAACTGCAATGGGTAACTGTCCCTCACCTTTTATTGCCAACTTGTTTATGAGCAGATTTGAAACCAATGTAAAGTCTATAGCACCATATTTCCCTAAGACTTGGGTTAGGTATGTCGACGATATTTTTGCCATTTTTGACACCAAGAAGTGCAGTATTCAAGATTTTCTTCTCGTTTTGAATTCTAAATTCAACACCATTAACTTTACTGTAGAACAAGAAGTTAACGGCCAACTTCCATTTTTAGACACTCTGGTAGTCAGGAATAGCAAAAATATAATAGAAATTGACGTGTATCGGAAAGATACTAACACAATCAGGTTTATCCCTAATAACTCGCAGCATCCTTTTCAACAAAAATTGTCTTTTATTAGTTGTTTAGTAAATAGGTTATTGAAATTTCCATTGTCCGCAGATAGATATCAGCAAGAATTATTGTTTATTAAGAATGTTGTCATAGATAATGGGTACCCTGAGAAAATAGTTGATAGAATGATTCAGAAGCAGAATCAAAAAATGTATGTAAATCAAATATCTACGTTAAATACTTTGTCTGTAGAAAAGAAGAAATATGTTAAAATACCGTTCGATTGTGCATATACAAGGGGTTTGAGAAGTATTTTTACATCACAAAATCTCTGTATAGCATATTCGACTCATAATAGCATAAAAAACCTTCTTGGAAACCCAAAGGATAAGGTAGATGTACTTGATAAATCTGGTATATATTGTATCAAATGTCATGACTGTGAAAAAGAATACGTAGGCCAGACTAGAAGAACAATTTTAACTAGGTTCAAAGAACATGTAGCTCATTTTAAATATAATCGTTTTGAAAAATCTAGTGTGGCTCAACATATTTTAGACACAGGTCATAAAGTAGTTGTAGATGACTTAAAACTTGTAAAAGCTGTGTCAAATAATAGGGAACCAAACAGCTTGGAAAGTATCTTTATTCACTTGAATAGAGATAAACTAATAAATTCAGACAGGGGTCCTATACCTAGTTCGCCATTGTTTGACCTGCTTTAATTAAAACATGTTTTTACGCTTCAATGATCAAAATTCACTGATGTGTGACCAACAAATGGGTATATATAGCGTAATTTTTAACATTGACGTCACTTCCACTAGTGATTTGCTTGGACAATATCCAGTAAAGATACTATGAAATGCTAATCTCTCGTTTCCTCTTTTTAGGTTCTACTGAAGATGGCAACATAGTTGCTGAAATACGTATTTAGGTTCTAAAATACTTGTTGTGGTTAGGGGTTTATAATTTTATTATGTACAAGCAATAGATTATAATATAGTTAATTATTCAAGCTTTAATGTTAATAAAATGCATGTATAAAATTTGAAGCAACAAGTATTAACTAATTTTTGCATTTTTTGTAGAGTCTATTGCCTGCCTTTGACGGTTTTGTACACAAATTTCATGATTGAGGAAAAAAAAAAACACCTGTACAGTAATCAGAGCACTTATTAGCTTATTATATTAAGTTAAATATTATTTTATCTTTTTCGTTTTTTATCTATTTTTAAGGTTTTAGAAGTTTAAAACCCAATTTGTTTTTACAACTCCCTCTAAATCCGCACTAGTAAACTGTTTTTTTTTTTTTTAATATTTTCGTTTTCTCGTTCTTGAAAGTACATATACTATTATCATATTCGCAAGGTTTCAGACAGACATTTATAAACAAATTTCTTTTTCAAATCCCACAAAAACAACCCCCTCAATGCTTAGCTTTTCAAATTTGTAACAATTTTTATTGTTATCCAACAACTATTTTTCCCCTCTTAAATAATAATGCATTTTGTCCTCCAAACTCCCCACTACACGCAGGTTGTAATCGGCTTCCTTAAGAATACGACAATGAATCATTTATCGAGGTAAAAACACCTGATGCACGTACTATAGTGATGTAATAGGTCTCCTAGCAACGTCACGGTGTAGTCACCGATAGCAGAAAAAGTGATTGTCTGCTTCAATCAAATTTACAACGAATAGACAGCGCGCCGAACTTCGGTAAATTAGGTATCGATCGCGTATATATATATAGGGAACGCGCGTATACCTGCCAATCAAAGCGTGTATCATATTACCGATCGCTACGTAACTAAGTTAATTTTCCACTTTGGTAATGAAAAGTTGTTATCGCTACCGTTATTATGTGAAGGTAGTCAGGCTTGTACGAACAAGTTCGAGTACCACTTTATCAGAAAGGGTCTCTTATAACCTAGTTACCTGCGTTATTTGGCAAATTTAGCAGAACTGCAACATGTTATAGGATAGTATATGATTATATAGTATGTAATGTACTATTTTTTAAATACTTAGCGTAATTAACTATGATTTTTAAATAAATATGATTAAATATGATATTTTACAGTTATGTGAAATTTCAAAATTTTGATTTATTTTTATATGGTTTTTTTTAATACCACGCAAGTAAACGTTGATAGCATCCTTAGGTCTAGTGTCTATTGTGATAATATAATCCATAATTTCAAAATAAAACAAACAATTTTAGTACACACAACACTATTCTTAGAATTTTCAATATTATTTGTTCAATAAATCAAAAATAAATCTGATATATTTTATACCTACTATATTATCCTATTAGTCTTAGTAGCAGATTAGACTGTGAGATTGGAATTTTATAAATCAAATTGATACCGTCAATGCCTCACAGAAAATGAAATTTTTCTAGTTGCAAGAAATTGTTATCGGGTCAATATAAACTTTCTTTTTTAGTGTAATATCAAAATCCACGTGTTTGTTTTTGCTGCATTAAGTAACACGTCTTAAAAATATAATAATATGCAAGATTCAGGAATTTATTGTTGAATAATAACTATATAGTTAGACTATTTCCAGTTGGTCAGACTATCAATTCAGGGTACTTGAGAACTCTTTCAGTTGGCGTTGTTTTATTGGAAGTCATCAAATGTATCACAAGCGTGTTTTTGTGATATTTCAATGTAAATGTGTTTTTCAAATGTGACGTGATGGAGACCTTTCGTCACCAGATTCGTAATCTACGTAATCAGAAATGTACCTCGACGTACTCACCTAATTAGGTAAGAGGTACGAATTTCCGAAAATTGTTATGGTCGTTTTATATTTGGTGGCATGATAATTGACAACAAATGGTTTATTTTTGATATTCTTGAGGGTAGTATTACTTCCGGTTTTGCCGGAAGTGACGTGGAATAACAAAGATGACAGTTTGAGCCCTCTTTGTGGTGGAGATTTTTGGCAATGATTCATAAGTTGTTATACATAATTTTGGCAAAAAAGCAATTATTTCCAAACCGGTAGACTGTAGACTTCCATTCTCCGTTAAAAATGCACAAATAAAATGTGTTCTATTTAAGAAAGCGTAAGTTTTATCTTATCAAACACCTTGTATATTTCAAAATAATTTTAAAATGTCCGCACAAGTGTCTGACTATCTGGGTAAAATCAGTTTTAAAATATTTTTCTTAACAGAGGCTCAATCTTCTGACAACGCACTGTTAGGACACCCTGTATAACAATAAAAATAGCATGGCCAACCTTTTATGAACGTCATATATAAAAATATTTTTATTGTACGTTTTCGTTGTTAGATCAACCTAAAAGTGTATTGTCTAATGTCATGAAATTCAGTACTTTCCATAACATCTAAGGTGGGGGTGGTTGAGGTTGTATGGTTGGGAGCAAAAATTCAACAGATTTTTCTAAACCGACATCAATTATTGATTGTTTATAATCTGTAGTACGACATGATTATAAAAATAAATAAATTTGATGTGGCCAAGCTCATGACTTTATCATGCTATTTATAAAATTAATAGTAATTGAGATTTTATTTGATCGATATCAGTCGTATCTGCATTAAAATAAAGCTAGTTAACCAGGATTTGACAGATATATTAACAATTGAAATCGTACCAACAGACTCACCATAGCGTTTGAAAGCAGCGATTCAGTAAACATTTTGATGGTATTATTGGTACTATTTTCATAGTCGGGCGAATTAATTATGATGTTAAATGATTTTGCGTCCATAGACCTTGTTTCCAGAAGGTCCAGTTGACGTTTTTAAAAATTTCATAACCGCCCTTAACATTGGGCCAAATTTAAACATTGCTTAGCAGTTTTTTTCTAACCCTGCCTACCTGCCTAACTGTTGCTACCTGAGTGGGCGATAGACAGTTTGCTAAACTAATATTAATAAAAAGAGTACTTAAGAACCATGTCTACTTAAAATTGTCTTAATGGGTTAGCAATGAAGGCCACTGAATATGAATTGAGTAATATATTAGATCTGAAGGAAGTTACTCGCGATTTTGCAGAAAAAAAGGTTCGAAAGAGCTAATTTTAATTTAGGGTTAAACTTTGTATATTGTACTAGTATTCTCTACTTTTTGTTGTTTTAAAAGTATTGTTTGTACTATATAGTATAATCTCCAAAGGTTGTGTTATTATTACAAACAAAATTTCGTAAATATTGTCTGAGTGCTGACTGTATTTTGCTAGATCATAATTTTTGTATAAATCTGTTTTGGCGGCAAAAACGGCGGCAAAAACGCTACGGCCGCCCCGGCACCCAGTATTATTTCAATGATTTGCAGTTGGTTTGTTATAAAAGTAATTAATCAATTGAGCTACTATTTTGTAAGTATGTAATTAATTAAGTATGTACAGGTGGGCCAAATTCGATGTTACTATAGGAGATATCGGTAACTATAAGAGATATCGAAAAATGTGTAAGATCGTCTTTTTTTTGAGAGAAACTCAATGGTGAAAACCAAAATTAGCTATCGTCTTTTGTTTTCGAGTATTATTATCCTATTAATCTAAGCAAATTGCACTGCGAGATATGCACTGTCAAATATTTGTACCGAAAATATGAACATTTAATGCCGATTCGTAACATCGCACATCTGGACTTGCAAACACGTTGCAAGGTCTCGAACGCATCGGCTGGCTCGACAAAAACTTGTAGTTCTGTGGCCGTAAAAATTTCTACGCCAATATTGGGCAGACTATTTGAGGTAAACATATTAATGCCGCATGAATGCACCGGTGAAAAATACATTCGTATGCCTGCAAGAAATAGCTTTCGCGCTATAGAATTCTTAATTCCGTATCATACGAGCGTTCGTACACACAGGGAAAAATATGCTTGCAGCAACGCGAATATCTTTGGTTCAAGAGTATTACTTGTTTCTATACCCCGCAGAGAGATCATTTGTTTGATGGAAGAAAACGTTAAAATAGTCGGAACAAGTCTATCATTTTCTTGGTATTCCAAGTATTATATTTTCTTATTTTAAATATTACGTGCGTGCTTGAAATGAAAATGTGTACTGGTTGCTTGAATTAAGTGCGTTGCTTGAAAAGAGAACGTCGCTTCTTGATCTTATAACACCGTTTGCTTCTATAAAACTAACTGCTGTTTCAGTCAACGCGTGGATTTTCTTGAATGAAATAATATATTTTAATAAATGATGCTTTTATTTTTCTTGGTCTAAAATACTTTTTAGTTGTTCGAGAAACATGTATTGTTCAATTAAGAAACTTATTGTTTTAATTTAACAGTAATTTAATGTTCACATAAGTAAAAATATATTTAAAGCAAAAATACGAATTATTTCATTCCAAAGTATTAATTTACGCTAACTAGTACTATTTAACAAAAAATATATAAATCAATTGGGTTACCGATATATTGCTAACTATAAAAATATCTTATTTTTCTATCTTGCAAGATTTTTGTTAATCATAATACTTAATGTATATCTTATTACTATGTGGTTAACAAATATTCTTGTAAGATATAAAAATATATGATAATGTTATAGTTAACAATATATTGGTTACCCAATTGATTTATACAGGGTCCTGCAACTAAGCTCCCGTCTTCTGTAGCTCACGTACTCATTAAGCTAAGAGTTTGACATTTTGCAGGCTTACCCTGTACTTCAAGGTACAATTCAAGAAATTATTTTTTATTATACAGGGTGTTCCAAAAATGTGCAACGCCATGGTAATATATTTTTTTAAATTGCATGCTTTACATTTTTCTACACATTTGGAAACCTTTTATGATTGCCTACATATCACCAAAATTTTATTGAAATCGGTTGAGTGACCGCAACGGAAAAAAATAAAAACCACGAAAAATTGATTTTGCATCGTAGGCTTTAAAAATCAATAAAAACCACAAAATGCACCTCGTTAATAAAATTTTGCGACGTGCTTATTAAGTTACATGTAATAGTCTCGTTAACCAAGTGAAATTGATCCAAATCATACATGGTGACCAAACTCGAGTGTCAAACTTGTCAAACTTCAAAGCGCGCTATTGTTCTTATTTTAAATTGGAACCCATAATTTTTTTTAGGTGAAGCGATGCGGAATTAAAGTATAAACATTGTTTCTGAATACAACTCCATCACAATTCCCAATATTTTAAAAGTTATTCGCCAAAAACTCATTTTTCAATGTTTCCAACGGCAATTTTAGGTAATAAATATCGTACGTGGCGTTGAAAAACAATTTATTACATAAAATATAACGCAGAGAGGTATTTTAGATTTTACTGTATTTAATTAAATAGTTATTCAATTGCTAAATTTACTGCAAAATTTACCTATAGCCACATTTCCGTCCTTACCGCTATAGGTAAATGATACAGTAAATTTGGCATTTGAATAACTACTTAATTAAGTACAGTCAAATCTAAAATAGGTCTATTATTTTTTATGAAATAAATTGTTTTTCAACGTCACGTACGATATTTATTATCTAAAATTGCCGTTGGAAACGTTGAAAAATGAGTTTTTGGCGAATAACTTTTAAAATATTGGGAATTGTGATGGGGTTGTATTTAGAAACAATGTTTATTTTTTAATTCTGCATCATTTCACATAAAAAGATTTATGGGTTCCAATTTAAAATAAGAACAATAACACGCTTTGAAGTTTGACAAGTTTGACACTCGATTTTGGTCACCCTGTATAATTTGGATCAATGTCACTTGGTTAACGAGACTATTACATCTAACTTAATAAGCACGTCGCAAACTTTTATTAACGAGGTGCATTTTGTGGTTTTTATTGATTTTTAAATCTTACGATGCAAAATCAATTTTTTTTTGTTTTTATTTTTTTCCGCTGCGGTCACACAACCGATTTCAATAAAATTTTGGTGATATGTAGGCAACCATAAAAGCCTTCCAAATGTGTAGAAAAATGTATAGCATGCAATTTAAAAAAATATATTATCATGGCGTTGCAAATTTTTGGAACACCCTGTATAATAAAAAATAATTTCTTGAATTGTACCTTGAAGTACAGGGTAAGCCTGCAAAATGTCAAACTCTTAGCTTAATGCGTAAGTAAGCTACAGAAGACGGGAGCTTAGTTGCAGGACCCTGTATATTAATTGTTATACATATCACTAGCTAAGTATATTAATACTTTAGAATGAAATAATGATTCGAATTTTTGCTTTTAATTTCTTTTTACTTATTGTAACATTAAATTACTTTGATACTAAATATTTTATTTTTTTAAATTTTATAGTTACTAATTTATTAGCAACCCCATTGATTTATATATTTATTGTTATACACAACAATTATATACTAATTATTTTAGTTTAATATGCTTATTTCACTTACCTTCTTTCTTCTAAAATATCTGATAAACTAGAATAATATTCGACTAATTCAAAATATCACTTAATTTTGAGAAAATATCTTGCAGGTGGGTAACTCATTTTAATCGTTATATAACCATCATATACCAACCCATTAGTAGCAGTTTTGCTGTTGTATGTTAATTAGGACAATATATGGAAGGAAGAATAAACAGGAATATATATGAAATTAAAGAAATATATCATAACAATAGTTTTATTACAAAATATTGAAAATACAGAAAATATAGGCAATAATAATATACATATAATATACCAGCTACTTTGAGATTATTTTCTATATATATATATATATATGTATATATATATATATATATATATATATATATATAAATATACAAACACAGTATGCCCTTAAGGCACATAAGTCAAGCTTGAACTACTAAAAAATGCCTTATTGTGAAGTGTAATGCCGGTGCTTCACCAAACCTGCAGATGCAATATGTACTTACGACGTCCATTTCTTGGATTGACTTCGCCTCGTTCCATTTCGTTATAAATTGCCTATTAATTCTTTAATTAAATCTTCATTGAGATCGAACAAATTTTCCATAGTTATATTATTTTTTGAAGCTACAAAAAATAATCGCTAAAATTAATAAATTTTTACCTGTTTATATATTATGTCATATTTTTAAAATGTTTTTTAATTTTTAATATTTTCAGAGCATAATAAAAGTTGCAAATCGTAAACAAAGCCTAACTTGAAACAACTTATTTTAATTACAGTTTGCCTGATTTCCTCATACACTCGCATAAAAATCATCTTAATTGCATACATAACTGAGAAAAATTATAAGTTTATTGATTTTAAAATAAAAAAAAATCACTCTATGTGGACGTATACCATGTCGCCGTATATGCGCCGCCGCGCCGTTCGAACATTTTCTATACCTACTCACGTGTGAGCCTGGTTTTGGAGTAGTTTGGAGTAGTTCGCCCACATTCAACATCTTCAACGTCCGATCCAAAGTTAAACTCATTGTATTACTTGCACTAGATAGGTATTTGTTATGTACCTACTTATCATCAATTTACGAATTTCGCAGCAATATACTCTGCATCACCGATCACCGATTCAGCTAATGATGTACCGCTGCGCACGATGACCGACCCCCACTCCATTGCAAAATGCGACTTGAAATTGTCGTTTCGCAATCAAGTATTTCAGTATCTTTGGGCGAATAAAGTAGTTATTAGATGAAACATATACATTCTTCATTCAAGAATATTTTTACTTGGTTCAATCCGTACATCTAGTTCTCCTTCCAAAAGTATCTTATTCTTAGGTAGAGTAATTATTCTTGGAATAACCATACTAAACGCTTCAACAATAAGAGTATCCTATATTTGGAACGACTATATTAAGAGAGTTGCTGGAATAAAATACTATTTGGTCTGAGAGAAAAACGTCTTCATTTTACACAATATACGCAAGCATATCGTTTCTTGATATCCAAGCATAGAGTTCCCTCTGTGTATATTGATTTCTAGTAATAATTCTTAATACGTTTTACTTTCGACAAGAAAATAATATCTTGGCAAAATATAATAAAAAATAATACACGCAAGAATTCATGATGCACGAATTTATTATTTGATAGTAATTATTTCAATCATTTGCAGTTGGTTTGTTATAAAAGTAATTAATCAATCAATCAGGGGGGCGGCACTATTGAGATTTGCCTACGGCGGCAAAAACGCTAGGGCCGGCCCTGAAGGCTTGTATCCGATCAATGTAATACTTTAGGTATGGCATATTTAGCATATTAACTTTGATTTTAATACATTAAAAATGAAAATATTTTCTTTAGCTTTTGTGGGGTTTGTCCTGGTATATTCTCTGAATTCCATACTACTGTACAGCGCGAGCATCCCTACTGATTGCAATTACCTTAAGTGGTTACACAAAATACTCGAAAGCGCGTATTTGCTTTTCATCAAGCCTCGAGTACATCAACCCACAATAATTCCGAGTCATTCGTAAAAACGCAGGAAGATAATTATATTTGCTCAGCATGCTGGAGGAACATTTAGGCGAACCGTTAGCGGGTAGGTAGCGGCGAGGGGGAGGGGGGGGGGGCGGTTTTTATCAGTCGAATACGTTCAAACACAATGCGGACGGGCACGGCATGGCAGATAAGTCCATTAATTCGGATTCTATTAGCACTGCGACGGGCCACCGTCAGATAAGCGGGCTAATCTATTCCTTCCCGCCGGTTCCCGTTTTGTTCCCGAATCTGCCCGGTTCGCACCTCTGGCGCCCCCTATCGATATCCTGCGGAGACTGTCCTCGGTTTGCTTCCGTTGACGCGACAAGCTAATGATTTTAAGGGTGCCATTGTCGTTTCACGTTTTCCCGAACTGATTTGTAGATAGCGATTGTCTTCTATGGTCTTCTATTCATTCGTTTTTTCAAAAATCCTCCTGAACAAAGTAAAATAGATAGAGGGCTGTACTTTTTAGAATTAATTACCCAATGTATCTGATCCATAAACGTGTATAATTATAATTTGTATGCCAACTACTTTGCTCGTAATCGCACATGAAGCGAAATAATAACATTCAACCACCGATAAACAACGTAAAATCTAAGTTTCAAAAATCCTCCTGAACAAACTAAAATAGATAGAGGGCTGTACTTTTTAGAATTAATTACCCAATGTATCTGATCCATAAACCTGTATAATAATAATTTGTATCCCAACTACTTTGCTCGTAATCGCACATGAAGCGAAATAATAACATTCAACCACCGATAAACAACGTAAAATCTATGTTTCAAAAATCCTCCTGAACAAACTAAAATAGATAGAGGGCTGTACTTTTTAGAATTAATTACCCAATGTATCTGATCCATAAACGTGTATAATAATAATTTGTATCCCAACTACTTTGCTCGTAATCGCACATGAAGCAAAATAATAACATTCAACCACCGATAAACAACGTAAAATCTAAGTTTCAAAAATCCTCCTGAACAAACTAAAATAGGTAGAGGGCTGTACTTTTTAGAATTAATTACCCAATGTATCTGATCCATAAACGTGTATAATAATAATTTGTGTCCCAACTACTTTGCTCGTAATCGCACATGAAGCGAAATAATAACATTCAACCACCGATAAACAACGTAAAATCTAAGTTTCAAAAATCCTCCTGAGCAAACTAAAATAGATAGAGGGCTGTACTTTTTAGAATTAATTACCCAATGTATCTGATCCATAAACGTGTAAAATAATAATTTGTATCCCACTACTTTGCTCGTAATCGCACATGAAGCGAAATAATAACATTCAACCACCGATAAACAACGTAAAATCTAAGTTTCAAAAATCCTCCTGAACAAACTAAAATAGATAGAGGGCTGTACTTTTTAGAATTAATTACCCAATGTATCTGATCCATAAACGTGTATAATAATAATTTGTATCCCAACTACTTTGCTCGTAATCGCACATGAAGCGAAATAATAACATTCAACCACCGATAAACAACGTAAAATCTAAGTTTCAAAAATCCTCCTGAACAAACTAAAATAGATAGAGGGCTGTACTTTTTAGAATTAATTACCCAATGTATCTGATCCATAAACGTGTATAATAATAATTTGTATCCCAACTACTTTGCTCGTAATCGCACATGAAGCGAAATAATAACATTCAACCACCGATAAACAACGTAAAATCTAAGTTTCAAAAATCCTCCTGAACAAACTAAAATAGATTGAGGGCTGTACTTTTTAGAATTAATTACCCAATGTATCTGATCCATAAACGTGTATAATAATAATTTGTATCCCAACTACTTTGCTCGTAATCGCACATGAAGCGAAATAATAACATTCAACCACCGATAAACAACGTAAAATCTAAGTTTCAAAAATCTTCTTAATTATCCAATGTATCTGATCCATAAACGTGTATAATAATAATTTGTATCCCAACTACTTTGCTCGTAATCGCACATGAAGCGAAATAATAACATTTAACCACCGATAAACAACGTAAAATCTAAATTTCAAAAATCTTCCTGAACAAACTAAAATAGATAGAGGGCTGTACTTTTTAGAATTAATTACCCAATGTATCTGATCCATAAACGTGTTTAATAATAATTTGTATCCCAACTACTTTGCTCGTAATCGCACATGAAGCGAAATAATAACATTCAACCACCGATAAACAACGTAAAATCTATGTTTCAAAAATCCTCCTGAACAAACTAAAATAGATAGAGGGCTGTACTTTTTAGAATTAATTACCCAATGTATCTGATCCATAAACGTGTATAATAATAATTTGTATCCCAACTACTTTGCTCGTAATCGCACATGAAGCGAAATAATAACATTCAACCACCGCACCGATAAACAACGTAAAATCTAAATTTCAAGTTTCCTCCTGAACAAACTAAAATAGATAGAGGGCTGTACTTTATAGAATTAATTACCCAATGTATCTGATCCATAAACGTGTATAATAATAATTTGTATTCCAACTACTTTGCTCGTAATCGCACATGAAGCGAAATAATAACATTCAACCACCGATAAACAACGTAAAATCTAAGTTTCAAAAATCCTCCTGAACAAACTAAAATAGATAGAGGGCTGTCCTTTTTAGAATTAATTACCGAATGTATCTGATCCATATACGTGTATAATAATAATTTGTATCCCAACTACTTTGCTCGTAATCGCACATGAAGCGAAATAATAACATTTAACCACCGATAAACAACGTAAAATCTAAGTTTCAAAAATCCTCCTGAACAAACTAAAATAGATAGAGGGCTGTACTTTTTAGAATTAATTACCCAATGTATCTGATCCATAAACGTGTATAATAATAATTTGTATCCCAACTACTTTGCTCGTAATCGCACATGAAGCGAAATAATAACATTCAACCACCGATAAACAACGTAAAATCTAAGTATCAAAAATCCTCCTGAACAAACTAAAATAGATAAAGGGCTGTACTTTTTAGAATTAATTACCCAATGTATCTGATCCATAAACGTGTATAATAATAATTTGTATCCCACCTACTTTGCTCGTAATCGCACATGAAGCGAAATAATAACATTCAACCACCGATAAACAACGTAAAATCTTAGTTTCAAAAATCCTCCTGAACAAACTAAAATAGATAAAGGGCTGTACCTTTTAGAATTAATTACCCAATGTATCTGATCCATAAACGTGTATAATAATAATTTGTATTCCAACTACTTTGCTCGTAATCGCACATGAAGCGAAATAATAACATTCAACCACCGATAAACAACGGAAAATCTAAGTTTCAAAAATCCTCCTGAACAAACTAAAATAGATAGAGGGCTGTACTTTTTAGAATTAATTACCCAATGTATCTGATCCATAAACGTGTATAATAATAATTTGTATCCCACCTACTTTGCTCGTAATCGCACATGAAGCGAAATCATAACATTCAACCACCGATAAACAACGTAAAATCTAAGTTTCAAAAATCCTCCTGAACAAACTAAAATAGATAGAGGGCTGTACTTTTTAGAATTAATTACCCAATGTATCTGATCCATAAACGTGTATAATAATAATTTGTATGCCAACTACTTTTTTGAAAGAATGCTTGAACCCTTGGCGTCACCATGCATTGTTCGAGGAAAACATTCACTGACTTAAAAATATAGAAAATTCAAAACTTGTCACAGCTAGGTATTTTGTCTAAATTGGTAGATTTTTTACCCCGAAGGTGTCTAGGGGTATTGTCGTTTAATATTTTATTGTTTATAACAAGTTTTAGAATGTTTCTATACTAATTGATCGTTTAATAAAGTAGTATTGTGTTTTTTTATGTTTTTCTATTTCAAGCTGTTCTAATAAATCCAATCGGTAAATTTTATTGCATTTGTGAAGTAGTTAGGTTCATTCTATTTTATACAATGTCCTGCGAAGTTCATTGTATTTTATACAATGACCTGCAAATCTACACAACGTCATAAATGTAATAAAAATTACAAAGTGGATTTATTAGAACAACTTGAAATAGAAGAACATAAAAAAACACATTATTACTTTATTAACCGATCAATCAGAATTCCAACAAAAACAATTATTCATTGTTGCTTGTGTTTTATCTGACTGTAAGTGGCATTATTATTTATTTATTTTATTACCACCAATATTTTCATTGTAGATTTTGGTTGAATTGAATAAATATTTCAATATTTATTCAATAACTAAATATTATTGGAAATACGAGAAATTGAATATTTGTAGGTATCGCCTTTTTTGTCCATAGTACATAATGAAATGCGGAAAATAAATTCTTCACGCAGTCAGCAAATTCCTAAAACTCGACACTGCAAGACAATTTCACTTCAATTACGTCGGTATTCTAAAACATACGACGATCGGGTAGAGAATGAATTGAAACAGAACCAATTTTCAGTTCGTATTCGGCGTCGCTTCGTGGCAGAACATTGATAAAGTCACCGTGCTGGGTACAGGGTAGGGGCGGAAAGGACGGCCCTTTTGCTCACGTCTACGGGCCACATCTCAATCGAAGTTTTAAACTTCATCTTGGCGACGTGACACAAACAACCGCTCTTGAATTCCAGATCGGGAAATTGTAACTATCGCGGTATCGACTAGATTGCTTGCCATGGCACAAAGTTGATTTCGGACCGATACGCAAACCGATTGAACACTATAAAACCGAGTATTGTTTTATTTTATTAGACGCCGTTCATGTTTAGGTTTTTGTTTGTTGATATTTTGAAGTAGGTAAGGACAAAAAATAAGGAGCAGAAAGTATTTTGTATAGAATTGAAGCGGCTTCACATCATACTCTAATTTTGTGACGAAAACTGGCAAATTATTAAATTAAAAACGTTTAGGAGGGTCGTTTTTCTATTTCAAGTTGTTCTAATAAATCGAATTTGTATTTTTTATTGTATTTCCGAACTCGAAATCATTAAGTATTAAACTGTTTTCTCATTAGAGAACATACAAATCGTTAATACCCATCGAGATTAGAAAGGTTACCCTTTCATCGGATGACGGGTGCACCGTCGAGCACGCTTACGCTGAAAACTCTACCACATCTCTCAGTCATCTCTCTCAGCGGCTTCTCATTATCCAACTCCTCTGAAGAACGACTCTGACTCCACAGCCCTGTGTGGGACAACCTGTACACATGAACAACCTGTATTTACTTTATATTTATGATTAAGGCATGTTTTGACCCTCAATATTTTAAATTGCAGGTGGCAAAGTACTTTAACTTCAGGAACGAGAACAGTCCATGCTGGTGAAGAGGGAGGTTTCATTCCTTATGGCTTCCTGATGCTTTCTGGTAAGTTATTCATATTTATTTTAAGATATTTTAAGATAGTTAAGAAAGTTCACCAATTATTTTCTTTAATGCTATCCATTCAAATAGTAGGTACTCAAATCGATATAATCTAAAACGACAGTAGGTACCAATTTTATTAAAATCTGCTATCATTGAGAACTACTTGCTTGAAACTCGAGGAAATGGCCTGAAGGTATTACACCATATTTCGACACTAAACTTTTATGTTATTCGTTTCCGATATCTCTACACTATTTTCACAATACACTCTCGTTGCACTTTTGAACAGTGCAGCGAGTTGCAGCAACCCGACTGGGAAATTCCTTTATGGAAATACGTCTCATATCGACTGCGTCGTAATGCATTAGGGGCAAAACACTGGCCCAAGTATGGCAGCGTCTGAAAATTGGAAGTAACGTCCGTTGAGCACGGCTCCTGGTTTCGAAAGTGCCGTTCATCGCCTTGGCATATCCTGTCAATAACATTCTACTACCTCGCGTATTGTTTTAAAATATGAAAGAAAACCGTATACGGGAGTTTTGTACCGAAGGAAATGGACTTTTTAATATTGAGGAGAGCTTAAATGCAGCCGTGTTTTAGGTTATGTTTTAAGTTTGTATATAAAAGTAGGTAGGCTTTGTCGGTTCTGGAACAATCTATATAAATTAGCAGTAGACAAGAATATATATTAACTTTTTATCTCCATTTTTGATAATTGGGAACGCAATAACTGCCGAACCGTTCCAAATAAGTAAAAACAAATTATACCGGCGTAATCAGCGTCAAAAGTTGTACCAAGAACCACAACCTTACTTTGATTGAAGGTAGTTGGGTTTTTGCCGACTGGCTAAAATTTTGTAAGAAATCACATATTTTAAACTATAATTTTGAACTGGCCCTCCTATCTCTAAAACTAGGACCCGTATCAACATGAAACCTTTGCTATCTTACTAAAATGGGTGCGCTGATTACAAATTTACATAGAAAAAGTCTCTGTCTCTACTGGTTACCGAGTTGTGCTGAAATTACGGTTTTTCAAATAATGCAAAAATAAGCGAAATGGACCACATAACATGAAAATGGTAAATCTTAGGCATATAAAAGTATATATTTTTTTGATAGACTCAACGAGAGCTATCATTTGGTAGTGGGTAAACCTTTCCATCACGAAAGCTTGCAATGTTCAATTTTTTTCTATCTAAAAGTGCTAAATTTAGAACTAAAAAACAATTATAACTTTTTGGGAGATAGAGCGTTCTAATGTAGCCATGCTTATGCATTGGGATGTGCTGAATTCAACGGTGTAGTCGGTTTTCCCGTAGCGTGTACGGTTTGGCCAGAAAGTGGGAAATTATAATTTCCGCGGTTTATCGCGTTTTTCTCGCGAACCGCGCATCTTAGAGCAACGCGGCTTTCAGAAATGAATTCCTCTACCAATTTCCCATCCGATACCGTTTGAACCGTCAATATCGGTCGATTGGATCGGACACAGTTTGCGTTCAAAGTTTCTAACATAGCAAAATGGGTGTTTTTGGCATCATTTTTGATAATTGGGAACGTAATAACTGCCGAACCGTTCCAAATAAGTAAAAGCAAATTACACCGGCGTAATCAGCATCAAAAATTGTTCCAAGAACCACAATCTTACTTTGATTGAAGGTAGTTGGGTTTTTGCCGACTGGCTAAAATTTTGTAAGAAATCACATATTTTAAACTATAATTTTGAACTGGCCCTCCTATCTCTAAAACTAGGACCCGTATCAACATGAAACCTTTGCTATCTTACTAAAATGGGTGCGCTGATTACAAATTTACATAGAAAAAGTCTCTGTCTCTACTGGTTACCGAGTTGTGCTGAAATTACGGTTTTTCAAATAATGAAAAAATAAGCAAAATGGACCACATAACATGAAAATGGTAAATCTTAGGCATATAAAAGTATATATTTTTTTGATAGACTCAACGAGAGCTATCATTTGGTAGTGGGTAAACCTTTCCATCACGAAAGCATGCAATGTTCAATTTTTTTCTATCTAAAAGTGCTAAATTTAGAACTAAAAAACAATTATAACTTTTTGGGAGATAGAGCGTTCTAATGTAGCCATGCTTATGCATTGGGATGTGCTGAATTCAACGGTGTAGTCGGTTTTCCCGTAGCGTGTACGGTTTGGCCAGAAAGTGGGAAATTATAATTTCCGCGGTTTATCGCGTTTTTCTCGCGAACCGCGCATCTTAGAGCAACGCGGCTTTCAGAAATGAATTCCTCTACCAATTTCCCATCCGATACCGTTTGAACCGTCAATATCGGTCGATTGGATCGGACACAGTTTGCGTTCAAAGTTTCTAACATAGCAAAATGGGTGTTTTTGGCATCATTTTTGATAATTGGGAACGTAATAACTGCCGAACCGTTCCAAATAAGTAAAAGCAAATTACACCGGCGTAATCAGCGTCAAAAATTGTACCAAGAACCACAATCTTACTTTGATTGAAGGTAGTTGGGTTTTTGCCGACTGGCTAAAATTTTGTAAGAAATCACATATTTTAAACTATAATTTTGAACTGGCCCTCCTATCTCTAAAACTAGGACCCGTATCAACATGAAACCTTTGCTATCTTACTAAAATGGGTGCGCTGATTACAAATTTACATAGAAAAAGTCTCTGTCTCTACTGGTTACCGAGTTGTGCTGAAATTACGGTTTTTCAAATAATGAAAAAATAAGCAAAATGGACCACATAACATGAAAATGGTAAATCTTAGGCATATAAAAGTATATATTTTTTTGATAGACTCAACGAGAGCTATCATTTGGTAGTGGGTAAACCTTTCCATCACGAAAGCTTGCAATGTTCAATTTTTTTCTATCTAAAAGTGCCAAATTTAGAACTAAAAAACAATTATAACTTTTTGGGAGATAGAGCGTTCTAATGTAGCCATGCTTATGCATTGGGATGTGCTGAATTCAACGGTGTAGTCGGTTTTCCCGTAGCGTGTACGGTTTGGCCAGAAAGTGGGAAATTATAATTTCCGCGGCTTATCGCGTTTTTCTCGCGGACCGCGCAACTTAGAGCAACGCGGCTTTCAGAAATGAATTCCTCTACCAATTTCCCATCCGATATCGTTTGAACCGTCAATATCGGTCGATTGGATCGGACACAGTTTGCGTTCAAAGTTTCTAACATAGCAAAATGGGTGTTTTTAGCATCATTTTTGATAATTGGGAACGTAATAACTGCCGAACCGTTCCAAATAAGTAAAAACAAATTATACCGGCGTAATCAGCGTCAAAAATTGTACCAATAACCACAACCTTACTTTGATTGAAGGTAGTTGGGTTTTTGCCGACTGGCTAAAATTTTGTAAGAAATCACATATTTTAAACTATAATTTTGAACTGGCCCTCCTATCTCTAAAACTAGGACCCGGATCAACATGAAACCTTTGCTATCTTACTAAAATGGGTGCGCTGATTACAAATTTACATAGAAAAAGTCTCTGTCTCTACTGGTTACCGAGTTGTGCTGAAATTACGGTTTTTCAAATAATGAAAAAATAAGCAAAATGGACCACATAACATGAAAATGGTAAATCTTAGGCATATAAAAGTATATATTTTTTTGATAGACTCAACGAGAGCTATCATTTGGTAGTGGGTAAACCTTTCCATCACGAAAGCTTGCAATGTTCAATTTTTTTCTATCTAAAAGTGCTAAATTTAGAACTAAAAAACAATTATAACTTTTTGGGAGATAGAGCGTTCTAATGTAGCCATGCTTATGCATTGGGATGTGCTGAATTCAACGGTGTAGTCGGTTTTCCCGTAGCGTGTACGGTTTGGCCAGAAAGTGGGAAATTATAATTTCCGCGGCTTATCGCGTTTTTCTCGCGGACCGCGCAACTTAGAGCAACGCGGCTTTCAGAAATGAATTCCTCTACCAATTTCCCATCCGATATCGTTTGAACCGTCAATATCGGTCGATTGGATCGGACACAGTTTGCGTTCAAAGTTTCTAACATAGCAAAATGGGTGTTTTTAGCATCATTTTTGATAATTGGGAACGTAATAACTGCCGAACCGTTCCAAATAAGTAAAAACAAATTATACCGGCGTAATCAGCGTCAAAAATTGTACCAATAACCACAACCTTACTTTGATTGAAGGTAGTTGGGTTTTTGCCGACTGGCTAAAATTTTGTAAGAAATCACATATTTTAAACTATAATTTTGAACTGGCCCTCCTATCTCTAAAACTAGGACCCGGATCAACATGAAACCTTTGCTATCTTACTAAAATGGGTGCGCTGATTACAAATTTACATAGAAAAAGTCTCTGTCTCTACTGGTTACCGAGTTGTGCTGAAATTACGGTTTTTCAAATAATGAAAAAATAAGCAAAATGGACCACATAACATGAAAATGGTAAATCTTAGGCATATAAAAGTATATATTTTTTTGATAGACTCAACGAGAGCTATCATTTGGTAGTGGGTAAACCTTTCCATCACGAAAGCTTGCAATGTTCAATTTTTTTCTATCTAAAAGTGCTAAATTTAGAACTAAAAAACAATTATAACTTTTTGGGAGATAGAGCGTTCTAATGTAGCCATGCTTATGCATTGGGATGTGCTGAATTCAACGGTGTAGTCGGTTTTCCCGTAGCGTGTACGGTTTGGCCAGAAAGTGGGAAATTATAATTTCCGCGGCTTATCGCGTTTTTCTCGCGAACCGCGCAACTTAGAGCAACGCGGCTTTCAGAAATGAATCCCTCTACCAATTTCCCATCCGATATCGTTTGAACCGTCAATATCGGTCGATTGGATCGGACACAGTTTGCGTTCAAAGTTTCTAACATAGCAAAATGGGTGTTTTTGGCATCATTTTTGATAATTGGGAACGTAATAACTGCCGAACCGTTCCAAATAAGTAAAAACAAATTACACCGGCGTAATCAGCGTCAAAAATTGTACCAAGAACCACAATCTTACTTTGATTGAAGGTAGTTGGGTTTTTGCCGACTGGCTAAAATTTTGTAAGAAATCACATATTTTAAACTATAATTTTGAACTGGCCCTCCTATCTCTAAAACTAGGACCCGTATCAACATGAAACCTTTGCTATCTTACTAAAATGGGTGCGCTGATTACAAATTTACATAGAAAAAGTCTCTGTCTCTACTGGTTACCGAGTTGTGCTGAAATTACGGTTTTTCAAATAATGAAAAAATAAGCAAAATGGACCACATAACATGAAAAAGGTAAATCTTAGGCATATAAAAGTATATATTTTTTTGATAGACTCAACGAGAGCTATCATTTGGTAGTGGGTAAACCTTTCCATCACGAAAGCTTGCAATGTTCAATTTTTTTCTATCTAAAAGTGCTAAATTTAGAAGTAAAAAACAATTATAACTTTTTGGGAGATAGAGCGTTCTAATGTAGCCATGCTTATGCATTGGGATGTGCTGAATTCAACGGTGTAGTCGGTTTTCCCGTAGCGTGTACGGTTTGGCCAGAAAGTGGGAAATTATAATTTCCGCGGTTTATCGCGTTTTTCTCGCGAACCGCGCAACTTAGAGCAACGCGGCTTTCAGAAATGAATTCCTCTACCAATTTCCCATCCGATACCGTTTGAACCGTCAATATCGGTCGATTGGATCGGACACAGTTTGCGTTCAAAGTTTCTAACATAGCAAAATGGGTGTTTTTGGCATCATTTTTGATAATTGGGAACGTAATAACTGCCGAACCGTTCCAAATAAGTAAAAACAAATTACACCGGCGTAATCAGCGTCAAAAATTGTACCAAGAACCACAATCTTACTTTGATTGAAGGTAGTTGGGTTTTTGCCGACTGGCTAAAATTTTGTAAGAAATCACATATTTTAAACTATAATTTTGAACTGGCCCTCCTATCTCTAAAACTAGGACCCGTATCAACATGAAACCTTTGCTATCTTACTAAAATGGGTGCGCTGATTACAAATTTACATAGAAAAAGTCTCTGTCTCTACTGGTTACCGAGTTGTGCTGAAATTACGGTTTTTCAAATAATGAAAAAATAAGCAAAATGGACCACATAACATGAAAATGGTAAATCTTAGGCATATAAAAGTATATATTTTTTTGATAGACTCAACGAGAGCTATCATTTGGTAGTGGGTAAACCTTTCCATCACGAAAGCTTGCAATGTTCAATTTTTTTCTATCTAAAAGTGCTAAATTTAGAACTAAAAAACAATTATAACTTTTTGGGAGATAGAGCGTTCTAATGTAGCCATGCTTATGCATTGGGATGTGCTGAATTCAACGGTGTAGTCGGTTTTCCCGTAGCGTGTACGGTTTGGCCAGAAAGTGGGAAATTATAATTTCCGCGGTTTATCGCGTTTTTCTCGCGAACCGCGCATCTTAGAGCAACGCGGCTTTCAGAAATGAATTCCTCTACCAATTTCCCATCCGATACCGTTTGAACCGTCAATATCGGTCGATTGGATCGGACACAGTTTGCGTTCAAAGTTTCTAACATAGCAAAATGGGTGTTTTTGGCATCATTTTTGATAATTGGGAACGTAATAACTGCCGAACCGTTCCAAATAAGTAAAAGCAAATTACACCGGCGTAATCAGCATCAAAAATTGTTCCAAGAACCACAATCTTACTTTGATTGAAGGTAGTTGGGTTTTTGCCGACTGGCTAAAATTTTGTAAGAAATCACATATTTTAAACTATAATTTTGAACTGGCCCTCCTATCTCTAAAACTAGGACCCGTATCAACATGAAACCTTTGCTATCTTACTAAAATGGGTGCGCTGATTACAAATTTACATAGAAAAAGTCTCTGTCTCTACTGGTTACCGAGTTGTGCTGAAATTACGGTTTTTCAAATAATGAAAAAATAAGCAAAATGGACCACATAACATGAAAATGGTAAATCTTAGGCATATAAAAGTATATATTTTTTTGATAGACTCAACGAGAGCTATCATTTGGTAGTGGGTAAACCTTTCCATCACGAAAGCATGCAATGTTCAATTTTTTTCTATCTAAAAGTGCTAAATTTAGAACTAAAAAACAATTATAACTTTTTGGGAGATAGAGCGTTCTAATGTAGCCATGCTTATGCATTGGGATGTGCTGAATTCAACGGTGTAGTCGGTTTTCCCGTAGCGTGTACGGTTTGGCCAGAAAGTGGGAAATTATAATTTCCGCGGTTTATCGCGTTTTTCTCGCGAACCGCGCATCTTAGAGCAACGCGGCTTTCAGAAATGAATTCCTCTACCAATTTCCCATCCGATACCGTTTGAACCGTCAATATCGGTCGATTGGATCGGACACAGTTTGCGTTCAAAGTTTCTAACATAGCAAAATGGGTGTTTTTGGCATCATTTTTGATAATTGGGAACGTAATAACTGCCGAACCGTTCCAAATAAGTAAAAGCAAATTACACCGGCGTAATCAGCGTCAAAAATTGTACCAAGAACCACAATCTTACTTTGATTGAAGGTAGTTGGGTTTTTGCCGACTGGCTAAAATTTTGTAAGAAATCACATATTTTAAACTATAATTTTGAACTGGCCATCCTATCTCTAAAACTAGGACCCGTATCAACATGAAACCTTTGCTATCTTACTAAAATGGGTGCGCTGATTACAAATTTACATAGAAAAAGTCTCTGTCTCTACTGGTTACCGAGTTGTGCTGAAATTACGGTTTTTCAAATAATGAAAAAATAAGCAAAATGGACCACATAACATGAAAATGGTAAATCTTAGGCATATAAAAGTATATATTTTTTTGATAGACTCAACGAGAGCTATCATTTGGTAGTGGGTAAACCTTTCCATCACGAAAGCTTGCAATGTTCAATTTTTTTCTATCTAAAAGTGCTAAATTTAGAACTAAAAAACAATTATAACTTTTTGGGAGATAGAGCGTTCTAATGTAGCCATGCTTATGCATTGGGATGTGCTGAATTCAACGGTGTAGTCGGTTTTCCCGTAGCGTGTACGGTTTGGCCAGAAAGTGGGAAATTATAATTTCCGCGGTTTATCGCGTTTTTCTCGCGAACCGCGCATCTTAGAGCAACGCGGCTTTCAGAAATGAATTCCTCTACCAATTTCCCATCCGATACCGTTTGAACCGTCAATATCGGTCGATTGGATCGGACACAGTTTGCGTTCAAAGTTTCTAACATAGCAAAATGGGTGTTTTTGGCATCATTTTTGATAATTGGGAACGTAATAACTGCCGAACCGTTCCAAATAAGTAAAAGCAAATTACACCGGCGTAATCAGCATCAAAAATTGTTCCAAGAACCACAATCTTACTTTGATTGAAGGTAGTTGGGTTTTTGCCGACTGGCTAAAATTTTGTAAGAAATCACATATTTTAAACTATAATTTTGAACTGGCCCTCCTATCTCTAAAACTAGGACCCGTATCAACATGAAACCTTTGCTATCTTACTAAAATGGGTGCGCTGATTACAAATTTACATAGAAAAAGTCTCTGTCTCTACTGGTTACCGAGTTGTGCTGAAATTACGGTTTTTCAAATAATGAAAAAATAAGCAAAATGGACCACATAACATGAAAATGGTAAATCTTAGGCATATAAAAGTATATATTTTTTTGATAGACTCAACGAGAGCTATCATTTGGTAGTGGGTAAACCTTTCCATCACGAAAGCATGCAATGTTCAATTTTTTTCTATCTAAAAGTGCTAAATTTAGAACTAAAAAACAATTATAACTTTTTGGGAGATAGAGCGTTCTAATGTAGCCATGCTTATGCATTGGGATGTGCTGAATTCAACGGTGTAGTCGGTTTTCCCGTAGCGTGTACGGTTTGGCCAGAAAGTGGGAAATTATAATTTCCGCGGTTTATCGCGTTTTTCTCGCGAACCGCGCATCTTAGAGCAACGCGGCTTTCAGAAATGAATTCCTCTACCAATTTCCCATCCGATACCGTTCGAACCGTCAATATCGGTCGATTGGATCGGACACAGTTTGCGTTCAAAGTTTCTAACATAGCAAAATGGGTGTTTTTGGCATCATTTTTGATAATTGGGAACGTAATAACTGCCGAACCGTTCCAAATAAGTAAAAACAAATTACACCGGCGTAATCAGCATCAAAAATTGTACCAAGAACCACAATCTTACTTTGATTGAAGGTAGTTGGGTTTTTGCCGACTGGCTAAAATTTTGTAAGAAATCACATATTTTAAACTATAATTTTGAACTGGCCCTCCTATCTCTAAAACTAGGACCCGTATCAACATGAAACCTTTGCTATCTTACTAAAATGGGTGCGCTGATTACAAATTTACATAGAAAAAGTCTCTGTCTCTACTGGTTACCGAGTTGTGCTGAAATTACGGTTTTTCAAATAATGAAAAAATAAGCAAAATGGACCAGATAACATGAAAATGGTAAATCTTAGGCATATAAAAGTATATATTTTTTTGATAGACTCAACGAGAGCTATCATTTGGTAGTGGGTAAACCTTTCCATCACGAAAGCTTGCAATGTTCAATTTTTTTCTATCTAAAAGTGCCAAATTTAGAACTAAAAAACAATTATAACTTTTTGGGAGATAGAGCGTTCTAATGTAGCCATGCTTATGCATTGGGATGTGCTGAATTCAACGGTGTAGTCGGTTTTCCCGTAGCGTGTACGGTTTGGCCAGAAAGTGGGAAATTATAATTTCCGCGGTTTATCGCGTTTTTCTCGCGAACCGCGCATCTTAGAGCAACGCGGCTTTCAGAAATGAATTCCTCTACCAATTTCCCATCCGATACCGTTTGAACCGTCAATATCGGTCGATTGGATCGGACACAGTTTGCGTTCAAAGTTTCTAACATAACAAAATGGGTGTTTTTGGCATCATTTTTGATAATTGGGAACGTAATAACTGCCGAACCGTTCCAAATAAGTAAAAACAAATTACACCGGCGTAATCAGCGTCAAAAATTGTACCAAGAACCACAATCTTACTTTGATTGAAGGTAGTTGGGTTTTTGCTGACTGGCTAAAATTTTGTAAGAAATCACATATTTTAAACTATAATTTTGAACTGGCCCTCCTATCTCTAAAACTAGGACCCGTATCAACATGAAACCTTTGCTATCTTACTAAAATGGGTGCGCTGATTACAAATTTACATAGAAAAAGTCTCTGTCTCTACTGGTTACCGAGTTGTGCTGAAATTACGGTTTTTCAAATAATGAAAAAATAAGCAAAATAGACCACATAACATGAAAATGGTAAATCTTAGGCATATAAAAGTATATATTTTTTTGATAGACTCAACGAGAGCTATCATTTGGTAGTGGGTAAACCTTTCCATCACGAAAGCTTGCAATGTTCAATTTTTTTCTATCTAAAAGTGCTAAATTTAGAACTAAAAAACAATTATAACTTTTTGGGAGATAGAGCGTTCTAATGTAGCCATGCTTATGCATTGGGATGTGCTGAATTCAACGGTGTAGTCGGTTTTCCCGTAGCGTGTACAGTTTGGCCAGAAAGTGGGAAATTATAATTTCCGCGGTTTATCGCGTTTTTCTCGCGAACCGCGCATCTTAGAGCAACGCGGCTTTCAGAAATGAATTCCTCTACCAATTTCCCATCCGATACCGTTCGAACCGTCAATATCGGTCGATTGGATCGGACACAGTTTGCGTTCAAAGTTTCTAACATAGCAAAATGGGTGTTTTTGGCATCATTTTTGATAATTGGGAACGTAATAACTGCCGAACCGTTCCAAATAAGTAAAAACAAATTACACCGGCGTAATCAGCATCAAAAATTGTACCAAGAACCACAATCTTACTTTGATTGAAGGTAGTTGGGTTTTTGCCGACTGGCTAAAATTTTGTAAGAAATCACATATTTTAAACTATAATTTTGAACTGGCCCTCCTATCTCTAAAACTAGGACCCGTATCAACATGAAACCTTTGCTATCTTACTAAAATGGGTGCGCTGATTACAAATTTACATAGAAAAAGTCTCTGTCTCTACTGGTTACCGAGTTGTGCTGAAATTACGGTTTTTCAAATAATGAAAAAATAAGCAAAATGGACCAGATAACATGAAAATGGTAAATCTTAGGCATATAAAAGTATATATTTTTTTGATAGACTCAACGAGAGCTATCATTTGGTAGTGGGTAAACCTTTCCATCACGAAAGCTTGCAATGTTCAATTTTTTTCTATCTAAAAGTGCCAAATTTAGAACTAAAAAACATGTAACGCGGCGAATTGTTCTGCGTGATTTGTTTGATATTCCGTATGGGTAGCGCCATCTATCGCTGTCTAGGGCAACTTGGTGGAGCTCGGCAGGAACTCGGCAGGGTGTGAAACGCTGCTAGCATCGGGTTTCCGCGCGCAAAATTGCCGAGGCCACGCCCCCGTCATTTACATTTAATTAGATCCCACGGTTTTTACTGTTTGGATTCACGGAATTTTGTCTTGCAAAATCGTTGTTTACTTTGTACTATAGTTCGCCGCTGTTACTTGGTTTAACTTTCCCTTGGTTTCCCTATTCCGACAGAAATTCTAGGTTTCCGTTTTTTCTGCGTTTCCGGCCGTTATTTTTCGTGGCCGTAGTGCGGCTTGCAGCGTGCTTTTCCGGCGTCTTGTCTTGTCAATCATCTTGGAGTGTACACGTGTGATAGATTTTTGGAAGCCCGTTGAGAATTATAGGAGAGGATTTTGGTAGTTTGGAGGTCCCCCTTATCGCCGTAGTGCGGATTTATCTCGACCAGGCTTCAACAGGTGTCCAGGTTGTTGATTTAGTGGAAATCTGGCCACCACGCCATTGTGCGGATTTAAACGAAATTCTATCACGTTCACGTAGGCCCAGTGTCCATCTATTTTTGGGTAAGCTCTCTTTAGATTCGATGAGATTGTCTGGTGGCAATTGGTGGGTCGATTCTACGACTATTTCCTCTTTTTAGGCACCTAATACGAGGCAGGAGACCCCTCGAAAGTTCGTAGTCACCTAATACGAGGCAGGAGACCCCTCGAAGGTTCGTAGTCACCTAATACGAGGCCGGAGACCCCTCGAACGTTCGTAGTCACCTAGCACGAAGCGAGAGACCCTTCGTAAGTCAGTAGTCACCTGGTACGAGGCAAGAGACCCTGCGTAGGTCCTTCGACATCTAGTACGAGACCTTTTCGAAGTATATCGAGTCGGAGGTGTTGGCACCGTGACGGGACCGGCACGTGCGGTGATTATTATCCGTCGTGGAGGATCTAACGCTAGCATCGGAGCGTCTGTAGGTGGCAAACAGTGTCTCGAAGCTCCGGATAAAGGTCAGAGGTCATATATTTTTCCGATCAGCTGTGGCGAACGCTCGTTGTCCCTTGAAGGAGCAGGCAGCTCGTATATCTTTTTTTTGGTTGTGCCTTTTGTTGATTAGTAGTTAGTATCGCTACGATTGTGTAATCGTTACCCGTCAAGGAGCCTTCCGCTCGCACACCGGTTTATGGTGGCGCATTTGATTAATATTAGATTAGCGTGGCTACGATTTAGTAATCGTTGTCCATTCCGGAGCCTTCAGCTCAGTGTTATTAATTGTTAAGTGTTTAATTATCCGAAGATATCGCTCGGACCATCGGTGCTCAACCCGTATGTGTTATTAATTACCTTTTTCTTTAATTTCGAGTTTGGTTTACGTACTCGTAATTTTGATTACCCGTTACAGTATTTATTTTTGTGGATTCTGAATTTAATTCGGATAACTGGTATCCACAGGTATAATTTCCTTTGATCGTTCAAGATTTTTAACGGAAGCCGTTAGTGGTTTCTGAGTTTATTTTATTTTTCTCATTTGGGCGTAGCCAAGTTGAGTGCCGATGGGAATTTAATTTTCTTTTGGGACGGATTGCCCCCGTATACGCTTGCCGAGTTTAGTTTTATTCTTGTTATCAACTTTTCAACATCGACGCCGGGTGCAATAATTTTCTGGGGATTTTACCCAAATCTACAGCGAGTCGCGGCGCGGTTTGGCCAAGCTTCGTGTCGGTCGCTATTATTTCTTTTTTTTGGTACGATTTGCGGTTTGGGCTCGAAGCCCTTGAGCGAGTTGAATTGTTTGACATTTATTCCTTTCTTTTGTTATTTTGCTTTGTGTGCATACTAACGTGTATGCAAGGCGTGGGCGTATCCTCGGAGTGGTACTTTTGGCTGTACCAAGATTTATTGTGTACCTGTATACCGATGCAAATTATGTTGGTGATTTTCTCGTTGCCGTTTGGAGGCTAATAAATTGGTTGAAGATACATTTACTTTGCTTGTTCCCTGTGTTGCCTTTATTTCAGCTGCACTTTCGCAGTCGAGTGCTGTTTCTCCAACGGATTAAGACTGACGTGGCGCCCTAGAACATCGTATCAAGGAACCGTTTGGTTACTGTCCCACGACCACCTCCCTGGTTGGCCGGAGCATCCGGGAGAAACGCATGAGCAGCACAGGTTTGGTAGAAGTCGACGTATTTTGGTGTTTCTTCGGCAACTTTAGGTCTTTGGTATTTTTGCGAAAAAAAAGGCGTTACATTGGCGCCCAACGTGGGGCCATTAATCATTAATTAGGAGGAGCTAATTGGGTGGTGACCTATGCTGGTTGGGTTGTATATTTTTTTTTTCCCTCTCCTTTTTTTTTCTCCCGCCTTGTTTTCAATCTTGGCCTTGTTTCACTGATTGGGGACCTGGTCTCATTGGTTCGGGACTTGGTTTCATTTAGCTGGCCAGTGTGTGGTTTGAGTCCGTCACTATGTCCGCTCCCACCATGAAGATACACCATCTGAAGAAGGATGAATTAGAATATGAGCTTCGTTCCCGCGGGATGGACCCCACCGAGATGACGGTGGTCGATATGCGGGCAAGCCTGAGGTCGCTGACCAGGTTGGAGCAGGCTCGACGCGCGGTTCGATACTCGGATTACGAGTTTGATGCCAAGAAGGACTTGGATGCCATTGCTGCGAAGTTTGAGGAATTGGATACCTTGGTGACGGGGTTGGGCGATGATCGGGTTAGTCCTGCGCATCAGCGATGTTGTTCGAGAGTGTTGCATTTGCTGGGCCGAGTGGGTGGAATTTCCACGGCGACCGGGGATGCTGAGGTCATCCGGGAGCGTAGTGCGTGGCTGGCGAAGGTGTCCGCGTTGCTGACTCGCTTGCGGAGGAGCCGACATCGTTCTCGGGATCTGGATGTGAGTGAGGGCTTGTTGGATACGGCGCTGGATGGCGAGGAGTCTGGTTCTAGTAGCGGCTCTGAGGTTGTGGAACCCGAGACCGCGGCGCGTGTCACCGGTGCGTCCCAATCGCCATTCCGGTCGAGGGATTACGTTGTCCCTGTCTATAAGTGGAATGTGCATTTCTCGGGTGACCCAAGGTCGATGTCCGTGATGGATTTTTTGGATCGAGTGACCGAGTTGCGGAGAGCGCGAGGATGTACCGAGGCAGATTTGTTTCGATCGTCGTTGGATTTGTTTCAGGGCAAGGCACTATTGTGGTATCGGTCGGCGATACGTAAGTGTAGCACGTGGCGGGAGTTATCAGATCTTCTGATGAAGCACTATTTGCCTCCGGACTATAAGAGTCGTCTGTTCCAGGAGATTATGGGTAGAACCCAGGGACTTCAGGAACCTATCGTCGAGTATCTCGCGTGCATGCAGGCTTTGTTTGACCGCTATGGGCGAATGTCTCGGGAGGTCCAACTGGACATACTAAAGAAGAATCTGGCACCCTTTTACCTTATGCAGTTGCCGTCAGTCCGTACCGTCGAGGAGTTGGAGACCGAATGCTTGCAGCTGGAGACAAAAAAGTATCGAGCCGATCATTACCATGCACCTCCTAGGAAGAGTCGGGAATGTGTGGAGCCCGAGTTGGCCTGTCTTTATTCCTGTTCGGAGACTGCCGCCGTGTCGTCGCCTGCCGTTCGACCCCCACCGGGAGCGCGACAACTGGAGTGTTTCCGTTGCCGCAAGGTTGGTCATTTCGCCCGGGATTGTCGACTGAAGCAGGGTGGCATTTGGTGTTATCGCTGTGGGCAGCCGGATGTTACGACAAATACTTGCCCTAAGTGTTCGCCGCGGTCGGAAAACCCCGATCGGAGGGCCTGAGTGGTCGTCAGCCACCCTCCCAGCATTCTTCCCGGACCAAGGACCCTGCCCATAAAATACTTATAGACTATATAATTTCCCACGCTTCCGGTGATTGCCGACCGTACTTGAACGTTTCCATTTTGGGGCAGAATATGCTCGGCCTCTTGGATTCTGGAGCAACCCATACGATTGTTGGGGACTCCGGATATCGACTGTTGCTGGCTCTGGGACTGACTTTGGACTGTGCTTCGCGACGGAGTTGCGCTGTGGCGAACGGGGAGGTTTGCTCCTCATTGGGCACCGTGGCCGTCCCTTTCACTCTGCTGAATAAAACTCGCCTGTTGAATGTTATGGTGGTTCCTTCCCTTCCCCATAGGCTGATCCTAGGTATGGATTTCTGGCGGGAGATGGGTATTGTCCCGGATCTTCGGCAGGACGTCTGGCGATTCGGCGAGGAGTTGGCCGATCTTTGCGACGTGCAGGCTGGTGACGAGCTAACGCGGGCGCAGCGTACTGCCTTGGATGAGTTGGTCGGTCGGACCTTTCCGTCGGTGGGATCTTGCCCGCTGGGTACGGTTACGTCCGTAGAGCATGAGATTGTCACGGATTCCCCTCCCATAAAGCTTAGATACTATCCTGTTTCGCCCGCCAAGCAGAGGATCATTGATGAGGAGCTGACAAAGTTGCTGGAGCAGGGAGTGGTAGAGCCTTCCAGGAGCGCGTGGTCGTCCCCTGTTCTTCTCGTCCCGAAGAAGGACCGAAGTTACCGTTTCTGCATTGACTTTCGGCGCCTCAATCAGGTTACTAAGAAGGACGCGTATCCTTTGCCCTACATTTCTTCTATTTTAGACCGTCTCCGAAACGCCCGGTACCTGAGCTCATTGGATATTAAGTCGGCCTACTGGCAGGTGCCTGTCGCAGCCTCCTCAAGAGAGTTTACGGCTTTCACGGTTCCCGGACGCGGCCTGTTCCAGTTTCGGCGGATGCCGATGGGGTTGACCAACGCCCCGGCCACTTGGCAGCGGTTGATTGACGGTATTTTGGGAGCAGATTTGGAGCCCCATGTGTTGGTTTACCTGGACGATATTGTGGTGATCTCCCCGGACTTCGACACCCATCTCACGATACTGGAGAAGGTTTTGGATCGGCTACGGACTGCCGGCTTGACAGTTAGCCGGGAGAAGTGCCAATTCTGCCGACCACAACTTAAGTACTTGGGATACATCGTGGACCGGCATGGACTCCGCGTAGATCCGGAGAAGGTAGAGGCCATCTTAAATATTCCCGCCCCGCGAACGGTGTCGGAGGTTCGTCGCTTCGCCGGGATGGCTAGTTGGTACCGACGCTTTGTACCCGATTTCGCTTCCGTAATGGCACCTCTTACCCAGCTTACCCGGAAGGGCGTAAAATTTGACTGGACTCCGGAATGTGATCGGGCTCTGACCTCCGTGAAGCAGTATTTGGTGACGGCGCCTATTTTAACGTGTCCTGATTTCGAGCGGCCTTTTACTTTGCAGACAGACGCCTCCGCATATGGTCTCGGTGCCGTCCTCACACAACGCCTTGAGGGTGAGGAAAAAGTGATTGCCTTTCTGTCACGCTCTCTGACTTCCCAGGAGAGGAATTACTCTACCACTGAACGTGAGTGCCTAGGCGTGATTTGGGCCGTGGAGAAGCTGCGCCACTACCTGGAGGGAACGAGATTCACGGTGGTTACCGACCATGCTTCGCTCGTTTGGCTGAATCGTCTGAAGGACCCGACTGGTCGTCTGGCAAGATGGGCCGTGAGGCTACAGCCTTTCGACTTTGACATTGTGCATCGTAAGGGACGTGATTTGGTTGTCCCGGACTGTTTGTCTCGAGCGGTGCCCGTGTTGACGGATGCCGTGCACCTCGTCCCCGCTGGATTCGACTTTTCCTCGACAAAGGACCCTTGGTATCTTGGCATGATTGCCCGCGTCGAGAGAGCTTTGCACCGGTATCCGCAGTGGCGAGTCGAGGGGGGCTTGCTGTACAAGCATGTTCGGTCGGCGCATTTGGGTGTGTCGGACGTGGGCGAGGAGTGGAAGTTGGTGGTTCCGGGGGATCGTAGGGCTGCACTGTTGGGTCGGTACCATGATGACCCTCGAGCAGGTCATGTTGGTGGATATAAGGTGTATTGGCGACTTCGAGAGCGCTACACGTGGCCTAAGATGTATGTAGACGTTGCCAAGTATGTCCGGCGTTGTGGAGTATGTGCGGCGCAGAAGCCGGAGCAGCGAGCCCCGGCGGGATTGATGGGTACACGCCCGGACGTGTCCCGGCCCTGGCAGATGGTGAGCCTCGATTTTGTGGGCCCATTGCCCCGATCCTCGCGAGGAAATACCTCGATCCTGGTGGTCAGCGACTACTTTAGTAAGTATGTATTACTGTTTGCGCTTCGGTCCGCTACGGCTAAGAGTTTGACCCGACTTCTGGAGGACCATGTTTTTTTGGTTTACGGAGCCCCCCAGTTTTTGATATGCGACAACGGCGTCCAGATGAGGAGTAAAGAATTTCGATCTTTGTGTGCATCGTATGGCACCAGGATATCCTACACTCCGCTGTATTACCCTCGGGCCGACCCTGTTGAGCGAGTCAATCGTGTAGTCAAGACTATGTTGGGTTGTTATGTCAAAGACAACCAGCGACGATGGGATGACTATTTGGGTCCGATTGGCTGCGCTATTCGAGCCTCGCGAAGTGAGACCACGGGGTACTCGCCCTTTTATGTTAACTTCGGCCGTCATTATGTGGGTTGTGGTCGCACTTTTGAGCAGGTTCTCACTCCAGATGCTGCGCCTCCGGATGTTCCTGCGCGCATCGAAGGATTTCAACAGTTGTTTCAGCGAGTTCGCAGGCAGCTTGCGTCGGCGCAGGAGCGACATCGACGGGTTTACAATTTACGCAGGCGCCCCGTCCAGTACGTCGTTGGCCAATCGGTTTGGCGTCGCAATAAGGTCCTGTCCAGTGCGGCAAATTTTGTTAATGCTAAGTTGGCAGCTAAATTCGTTGGACCTTTTCGCGTAAGGAAAAAGTTGGGTTCCTGGACGTATGAGTTGGAGAGTGAGGATGGTGCTTCGAAAGGCGTATGGCATGTCCAAGATCTTAAGCCGGCCTATGAGTTGGATGAGGCTCGGTAAAACACCAGCGCTCTGTGTTCCGGGGCTTACAGAATACGGACACGGCGAACCTGCCACCAGTAAGAGTCTGGTAAAAGGCCACGGAAGACTTCCACCTACCATCATCTCTTGTAGGGATCGGGAAAGGGAGCGTCTCACAATGCGTGAGGACTCCTCATCGTTGCAAAACGATTTCGGCTAGGTTGTTAGCTTTGTCGTCATTTTGACGTTATACTTCGGTTGGCGGTATTTCGGTTGATTGGCCGTCTTCCTTAGTTTTGGGATTTCTCTGTTTGTTAGTACCACCACCCCAGGGGTTTGTTCTGGTGTCCTCTGGGTTTTTGTCTTGCTTATCGTAGTTTCTTTTTGTTGTTGGGTGGTACCCTTTTTGTTGAGAGCTGTGGTCAGCTCTATTTTTTGTTTTCGGGGCGCGAGTCGTCGGTGCCTGGTGTTGGGGTTGTGCGGTGGCAGCAGTGGTGAGTTCCTTGGTTCCTGTCCCTATGTGTTATTGCTGGTTTCCAGTGCTGTCGATGGGTACGAACGAGGTTTGATGCACTTTTCCGCATCTTACGCAACTGCCCGTCCCTTCCTTCTTTTGTGTTGTCCTCTCCCCATACCTTTTCCCCTCCCTACTGTTGTCGTTGCACCGCCTTGGCATCTGGTGCTGGCCCCTCAAGCTTTTTTATTGCTTGGTAGTTGAGTTGTTGGTGTGGAGGCATCGTTGGACACACGGGTTTGCAGTTTGATGCGTTCGGTTCGCTCCTTTGGATCTGGGTCGGAAACTTTCGTGGAAATTTTCCTCTGTGAGAGGAGAGGGGGAGTGTAACGCGGCGAATTGTTCTGCGTGATTTGTTTGATATTCCGTATGGGTAGCGCCATCTATCGCTGTCTAGGGCAACTTGGTGGAGCTCGGCAGGAACTCGGCAGGGTGTGAAACGCTGCTAGCATCGGGTTTCCGCGCGCAAAATTGCCGAGGCCACGCCCCCGTCATTTACATTTAATTAGATCCCACGGTTTTTACTGTTTGGATTCACGGAATTTTGTCTTGCAAAATCGTTGTTTACTTTGTACTATAGTTCGCCGCTGTTACTTGGTTTAACTTTCCCTTGGTTTCCCTATTCCGACAGAAATTCTAGGTTTCCGTTTTTTCTGCGTTTCCGGCCGTTATTTTTCGTGGCCGTAGTGCGGCTTGCAGCGTGCTTTTCCGGCGTCTTGTCTTGTCAATCATCTTGGAGTGTACACGTGTGATAGATTTTTGGAAGCCCGTTGAGAATTATAGGAGAGGATTTTGGTAGTTTGGAGGTCCCCCTTATCGCCGTAGTGCGGATTTATCTCGACCAGGCTTCAACAGGTGTCCAGGTTGTTGATTTAGTGGAAATCTGGCCACCACGCCATTGTGCGGATTTAAACGAAATTCTATCACGTTCACGTAGGCCCAGTGTCCATCTATTTTTGGGTAAGCTCTCTTTAGATTCGATGAGATTGTCTGGTGGCAATTGGTGGGTCGATTCTACGACTATTTCCTCTTTTTAGGCACCTAATACGAGGCAGGAGACCCCTCGAAAGTTCGTAGTCACCTAATACGAGGCAGGAGACCCCTCGAAGGTTCGTAGTCACCTAATACGAGGCCGGAGACCCCTCGAACGTTCGTAGTCACCTAGCACGAAGCGAGAGACCCTTCGTAAGTCAGTAGTCACCTGGTACGAGGCAAGAGACCCTGCGTAGGTCCTTCGACATCTAGTACGAGACCTTTTCGAAGTATATCGAGTCGGAGGTGTTGGCACCGTGACGGGACCGGCACGTGCGGTGATTATTATCCGTCGTGGAGGATCTAACGCTAGCATCGGAGCGTCTGTAGGTGGCAAACAGTGTCTCGAAGCTCCGGATAAAGGTCAGAGGTCATATATTTTTCCGATCAGCTGTGGCGAACGCTCGTTGTCCCTTGAAGGAGCAGGCAGCTCGTATATCTTTTTTTTGGTTGTGCCTTTTGTTGATTAGTAGTTAGTATCGCTACGATTGTGTAATCGTTACCCGTCAAGGAGCCTTCCGCTCGCACACCGGTTTATGGTGGCGCATTTGATTAATATTAGATTAGCGTGGCTACGATTTAGTAATCGTTGTCCATTCCGGAGCCTTCAGCTCAGTGTTATTAATTGTTAAGTGTTTAATTATCCGAAGATATCGCTCGGACCATCGGTGCTCAACCCGTATGTGTTATTAATTACCTTTTTCTTTAATTTCGAGTTTGGTTTACGTACTCGTAATTTTGATTACCCGTTACAGTATTTATTTTTGTGGATTCTGAATTTAATTCGGATAACTGGTATCCACAGGTATAATTTCCTTTGATCGTTCAAGATTTTTAACGGAAGCCGTTAGTGGTTTCTGAGTTTATTTTATTTTTCTCATTTGGGCGTAGCCAAGTTGAGTGCCGATGGGAATTTAATTTTCTTTTGGGACGGATTGCCCCCGTATACGCTTGCCGAGTTTAGTTTTATTCTTGTTATCAACTTTTCAACATCGACGCCGGGTGCAATAATTTTCTGGGGATTTTACCCAAATCTACAGCGAGTCGCGGCGCGGTTTGGCCAAGCTTCGTGTCGGTCGCTATTATTTCTTTTTTTTGGTACGATTTGCGGTTTGGGCTCGAAGCCCTTGAGCGAGTTGAATTGTTTGACATTTATTCCTTTCTTTTGTTATTTTGCTTTGTGTGCATACTAACGTGTATGCAAGGCGTGGGCGTATCCTCGGAGTGGTACTTTTGGCTGTACCAAGATTTATTGTGTACCTGTATACCGATGCAAATTATGTTGGTGATTTTCTCGTTGCCGTTTGGAGGCTAATAAATTGGTTGAAGATACATTTACTTTGCTTGTTCCCTGTGTTGCCTTTATTTCAGCTGCACTTTCGCAGTCGAGTGCTGTTTCTCCAACGGATTAAGACTGACGTGGCGCCCTAGAACATCGTATCAAGGAACCGTTTGGTTACTGTCCCACGACCACCTCCCTGGTTGGCCGGAGCATCCGGGAGAAACGCATGAGCAGCACAGGTTTGGTAGAAGTCGACGTATTTTGGTGTTTCTTCGGCAACTTTAGGTCTTTGGTATTTTTGCGAAAAAAAAGGCGTTACAAACAATTATAACTTTTTGGGAGATAGAGCGTTCTAATGTAGCCATGCTTATGCATTGGGATGTGCTGAATTCAACGGTGTAGTCGGTTTTCCCGTAGCGTGTACGGTTTGGCCAGAAAGTGGGAAATTATAATTTCCGCGGTTTATCGCGTTTTTCTCGCGAACCGCGCATCTTAGAGCAACGCGGCTTTCAGAAATGAATTCCTCTACCAATTTCCCATCCGATACCGTTTGAACCGTCAATATCGGTCGATTGGATCGGACACAGTTTGCGTTCAAAGTTTCTAACATAACAAAATGGGTGTTTTTGGCATCATTTTTGATAATTGGGAACGTAATAACTGCCGAACCGTTCCAAATAAGTAAAAACAAATTACACCGGCGTAATCAGCGTCAAAAATTGTACCAAGAACCACAATCTTACTTTGATTGAAGGTAGTTGGGTTTTTGCTGACTGGCTAAAATTTTGTAAGAAATCACATATTTTAAACTATAATTTTGAACTGGCCCTCCTATCTCTAAAACTAGGACCCGTATCAACATGAAACCTTTGCTATCTTACTAAAATGGGTGCGCTGATTACAAATTTACATAGAAAAAGTCTCTGTCTCTACTGGTTACCGAGTTGTGCTGAAATTACGGTTTTTCAAATAATGAAAAAATAAGCAAAATAGACCACATAACATGAAAATGGTAAATCTTAGGCATATAAAAGTATATATTTTTTTGATAGACTCAACGAGAGCTATCATTTGGTAGTGGGTAAACCTTTCCATCACGAAAGCTTGCAATGTTCAATTTTTTTCTATCTAAAAGTGCTAAATTTAGAACTAAAAAACAATTATAACTTTTTGGGAGATAGAGCGTTCTAATGTAGCCATGCTTATGCATTGGGATGTGCTGAATTCAACGGTGTAGTCGGTTTTCCCGTAGCGTGTACGGTTTGGCCAGAAAGTGGGAAATTATAATTTCCGCGGTTTATCGCGTTTTTCTCGCGAACCGCGCATCTTAGAGCAACGCGGCTTTCAGAAATGAATTCCTCTACCAATTTCCCATCCGATACCGTTTGAACCGTCAATATCGGTCGATTGGATCGGACACAGTTTGCGTTCAAAGTTTCTAACATAGCAAAATGGGTGTTTTTGGCATCATTTTTGATAATTGGGAACGTAATAACTGCCGAACCGTTCCAAATAAGTAAAAACAAATTACACCGGCGTAATCAGCGTCAAAAATTGTACCAAGAACCACAATCTTACTTTGATTGAAGGTAGTTGGGTTTTTGCCGACTGGCTAAAATGTTGTAAGAAATCACATATTTTAAACTATAATTTTGAACTGGCCCTCCTATCTCTAAAACTAGGACCCGTATCAACATGAAACCTTTGCTATCTTACTAAAATGGGTGCGCTGATTACAAATTTACATAGAAAAAGTCTCTGTCTCTACTGGTTACCGAGTTGTGCTGAAATTACGGTTTTTCAAATAATGAAAAAATAAGCAAAATAGACCACATAACATGAAAATGGTAAATCTTAGGCATATAAAAGTATATATTTTTTTGATAGACTCAACGAGAGCTATCATTTGGTAGTGGGTAAACCTTTCCATCACGAAAGCTTGCAATGTTCAATTTTTTTCTATCTAAAAGTGCTAAATTTAGAACTAAAAAACAATTATAACTTTTTGGGAGATAGAGCGTTCTAATGTAGCCATGCTTATGCATTGGGATGTGCTGAATTCAACGGTGTAGTCGGTTTTCCCGTAGCGTGTACGGTTTGGCCAGAAAGTGGGAAATTATAATTTCCGCGGTTTATCGCGTTTTTCTCGCGAACCGCGCATCTTAGAGCAACGCGGCTTTCAGAAATGAATTCCTCTACCAATTTCCCATCCGATACCGTTTGAACCGTCAATATCGGTCGATTGGATCGGACACAGTTTGCGTTCAAAGTTTCTAACATAGCAAAATGGGTGTTTTTGGCATCATTTTTGATAATTGGGAACGTAATAACTGCCGAACCGTTCCAAATAAGTAAAAACAAATTACACCGGCGTAATCAGCGTCAAAAATTGTACCAAGAACCACAATCTTACTTTGATTGAAGGTAGTTGGGTTTTTGCCGACTGGCTAAAATGTTGTAAGAAATCACATATTTTAAACTATAATTTTGAACTGGCCCTCCTATCTCTAAAACTAGGACCCGTATCAACATGAAACCTTTGCTATCTTACTAAAATGGGTGCGCTGATTACAAATTTACATAGAAAAAGTCTCTGTCTCTACTGGTTACCGAGTTGTGCTGAAATTACGGTTTTTCAAATAATGAAAAAATAAGCAAAATAGACCACATAACATGAAAATGGTAAATCTTAGGCATATAAAAGTATATATTTTTTTGATAGACTCAACGAGAGCTATCATTTGGTAGTGGGTAAACCTTTCCATCACGAAAGCTTGCAATGTTCAATTTTTTTCTATCTAAAAGTGCTAAATTTAGAACTAAAAAACAATTATAACTTTTTGGGAGATAGAGCGTTCTAATGTAGCCATGCTTATGCATTGGGATGTGCTGAATTCAACGGTGTAGTCGGTTTTCCCGTAGCGTGTACGGTTTGGCCAGAAAGTGGGAAATTATAATTTACGCGGTTTATCGCGTTTTTCTCGCGAACCGCGCATCTTAGAGCAACGCGGCTTTCAGAAATGAATTCCTCTACCAATTTCCCATCCGATACCGTTTGAACCGTCAATATCGGTCGATTGGATCGGACACAGTTTGCGTTCAAAGTTTCTAACATAGCAAAATGGGTGTTTTTGGCATCATTTTTGATAATTGGGAACGTAATAACTGCCGAACCGTTCCAAATAAGTAAAAACAAATTACACCGGCGTAATCAGCGTCAAAAATTGTACCAAGAACCACAATCTTACTTTGATTGAAGGTAGTTGGGTTTTTTCCGACTGGCTAAAATTTTGTAAGAAATCACATATTTTAAGCTATAATTTTGAACTGGCCCTCCTATCTCTAAAACTAGGACCCGTATCAACATGAAACCTTTGCTATCTTACTAAAATGGGTGCGCTGATTACAAATTTACATAGAAAAAGTCTCTGTCTCTACTGGTTACCGAGTTGTGCTGAAATTACGGTTTTTCAAATAATGAAAAAATAAGCAAAATAGACCACATAACATGAAAATGGTAAATCTTAGGCATATAAAAGTATATATTTTTTTGATAGACTCAACGAGAGCTATCATTTGGTAGTGGGTAAACCTTTCCATCACGAAAGCTTGCAATGTTCAATTTTTTTCTATCTAAAAGTGCTAAATTTAGAACTAAAAAACAATTATAACTTTTTGGGAGATAGAGCGTTCTAATGTAGCCATGCTTATGCATTGGGATGTGCTGAATTCAACGGTGTAGTCGGTTTTCCCGTAGCGTGTACGGTTTGGCCAGAAAGTGGGAAATTATAATTTCCGCGGTTTATCGTGTTTTTCTCGCGAACCGCGCAACTTAGAGCAACGCGGCTTTCAGAAATGAATTCCTCTACCAATTTCCCATCCGATACCGTTTGAACCGTCAATATCGGTCGATTGGATCGGACACAGTTTGCGTTCAAAATTTCTAACATAGCAAAATGGGTGTTTTTGGCATCATTTTTGATAATTGGGAACTTAATAACTGCCGAACCGTTCCAAATAAGTAAAAACAAATTACACCGGCGTAATCAGCGTCAAAAATTGTACCAAGAACCACAATCTTACTTTGATTGAAGGTAGTTGGGTTTTTGCCGACTGGCTAAAATTTTGTAAGAAATCACATATTTTAAACTATAATTTTGAACTGGCCCTCCTATCTCTAAAACTAGGACCCGTATCAACATGAAACCTTTGCTATCTTACTAAAATGGGTGCGCTGATTACAAATTTACATAGAAAAAGTCTCTGTCTCTACTGGTTACCGAGTTGTGCTGAAATTACGGTTTTTCAAATAATGAAAAAATAAGCAAAATAGACCACATAACATGAAAATGGTAAATCTTAGGCATATAAAAGTATATATTTTTTTGATAGACTCAACGAGAGCTATCATTTGGTAGTGGGTAAACCTTTCCATCACGAAAGCTTGCAATGTTCAATTTTTTTCTATCTAAAAGTGCTAAATTTAGAACTAAAAAACAATTATAACTTTTTGGGAGATAGAGCGTTCTAATGTAGCCATGCTTATGCATTGGGATGTGCTGAATTCAACGGTGTAGTCGGTTTTCCCGTAGCGTGTACGGTTTGGCCAGAAAGTGGGAAATTATAATTTCCGCGGTTTATCGCGTTTTTCTCGCGAACCGCGCATCTTAGAGCAACGCGGCTTTCAGAAATAAATTCCTCTACCAATTTCCCATCCGATACCGTTTGAACCGTCAATATCGGTCGATTGGATCGGACACAGTTTGCGTTCAAAGTTTCTAACATAGCAAAATGGGTGTTTTTGGCATCATTTTTGATAATTGGGAACGTAATAACTGCCGAACCGTTCCAAATAAGTAAAAACAAATTACACCGGCGTAATCAGCGTCAAAAATTGTACCAAGAACCACAATCTTACTTTGATTGAAGGTAGTTGGGTTTTTGCCGACTGGCTAAAATTTTGTAAGAAATCACATATTTTAAACTATAATTTTGAACTGGCCCTCCTATCTCTAAAACTAGGACCCGTATCAACATGAAACCTTTGCTATCTTACTAAAATGGGTGCGCTGATTACAAATTTACATAGAAAAAGTCTCTGTCTCTACTGGTTACCGAGTTGTGCTGAAATTACGGTTTTTCAAATAATGAAAAAATAAGCAAAATAGACCACATAACATGAAAATGGTAAATCTTAGGCATATAAAAGTATATATTTTTTTTGATAGACTCAACGAGAGCTATCATTTGGTAGTGGGTAAACCTTTCCATCACGAAAGCTTGCAATGTTCAATTTTTTTCTATCTAAAAGTGCTAAATTTAGAACTAAAAAACAATTATAACTTTTTGGGAGATAGAGCGTTCTAATGTAGCCATGCTTATGCATTGGGATGTGCTGAATTCAACGGTGTAGTCGGTTTTCCCGTAGCGTGTACGGTTTGGCCAGAAAGTGGGAAATTATAATTTCCGCGGTTTATCGCGTTTTTCTCGCGAACCGCGCAACTTAGAGCAACGCGGCTTTCAGAAATGAATTCCTCTACCAATTTCCCATCCGATACCGTTTGAACCGTCAATATCGGTCGATTGGATCGGACACAGTTTGCGTTCAAAGTTTCTAACATAGCAAAATGGGTGTTTTTGGCATCATTTTTGATAATTGGGAACGTAATAACTGCCGAACCGTTCCAAATAAGTAAAAACAAATTACACCGGCGTAATCAGCGTCAAAAATTGTACCAAGAACCACAATCTTACTTTGATTGAAGGTAGTTGGGTTTTTGCCGACTGGCTAAAATTTTGTAAGAAATCACATATTTTAAACTATAATTTTGAACTGGCCCTCCTATCTCTAAAACTAGGACCCGTATCAACATGAAACCTTTGCTATCTTACTAAAATGGGTGCGCTGATTACAAATTTACATAGAAAAAGTCTCTGTCTCTACTGGTTACCGAGTTGTACTGAAATTACGGTTTTTCAAATAATGAAAAAATAAGCAAAATGGACCACATAACATGAAAATGGTAAATCTTAGGCATATAAAAGTATATATTTTTTTGATAGACTCAACGAGAGCTATCATTTGGTAGTGGGTAAACCTTTCCATCACGAAAGCTTGCAATGTTCAATTTTTTTCTATCTAAAAGTGCTAAATTTAGAACTAAAAAGCAATTATAACTTTTTGGGAGATAGAGCGTTCTAATGTAGCCATGCTTATGCATTGGGATGTGCTGAATTCAACGGTGTAGTCGGTTTTCCCGTAGCGTGTACGGTTTGGCCAGAAAGTGGGAAATTATAATTTCCGCGGTTTATCGCGTTTTTCTCGCGAACCGCGCAACTTAGAGCAACGCGGCTTTCAGAAATGAATTCCTCTACCAATTTCCCATCCGATACCGTTTGAACCGTCAATATCGGTCGATTGGATCGGACACAGTTTGCGTTCAAAGTTTCTAACATAGCAAAATGGGTGTTTTTGGCATCATTTTTGATAATTGGGAACGTAATAACTGCCGAACCGTTCCAAATAAGTAAAAACAAATTACACCGGCGTAATCAGCGTCAAAAATTGTACCAAGAACCACAATCTTACTTTGATTGAAGGTAGTTGGGTTTTTGCCGACTGGCTAAAATTTTGTAAGAAATCACGTATTTTAAACTATAATTTTGAACTGGCCCTCCTATCTCTAAAACTAGGACCCGTATCAACATGAAACCTTTGCTATCTTACTAAAATGGGTGCGCTGATTACAAATTTACATAGAAAAAGTCTCTGTCTCTACTGGTTACCGAGTTGTGCTGAAATTACGGTTTTTCAAATAATGAAAAAATAAGCAAAATGGACCACATAACATGAAAATGGTAAATCTTAGGCATATAAAAGTATATATTTTTTTGATAGACTCAACGAGAGCTATCATTTGGTAGTGGGTAAACCTTTCCATCACGAAAGCTTGCAATGCTCAATTTTTTTCTATCTAAAAGTGCTAAATTTAGAACTAAAAAACAATTATAACTTTTTGGGAGATAGAGCGTTCTAATGTAGCCATGCTTATACATTGGGATGTGCTGAATTCAACGGTGTAGTCGGTTTTCCCGTAGCGTGTACGGTTTGGCCAGAAAGTGGGAAATTATAATTTCCGCGGTTTATCGCGTTTTTCTCGCGAACCGCGCAACTTAGAGCAACGCGGCTTTCAGAAATGAATTCCTCTACCAATTTCCCATCCGATACCGTTTGAACCGTCAATATCGGTCGATTGGATCGGACACAGTTTGCGTTCAAAGTTTCTAACATAGCAAAATGGGTGTTTTTGGCATCATTTTTGATAATTGGGAACGTAATAACTGCCGAACCGTTCCAAATAAGTAAAAACAAATTACACCGGCGTAATCAGCGTCAAAAATTGTACCAAGAACCACAATCTTACTTTGATTGAAGGTAGTTGGGTTTTTGCCGACTGGCTAAAATTTTGTAAGAAATCACATATTTTAAACTATAATTTTGAACTGGCCCTCCTATCTCTAAAACTAGGACCCGTATCAACATGAAACCTTTGCTATCTTACTAAAATGGGTGCGCTGATTACAAATTTACATAGAAAAAGTCTCTGTCTCTACTGGTTACCGAGTTGTGCTGAAATTACGGTTTTTCAAATAATGAAAAAATAAGCAAAATGGACCACATAACATGAAAATGGTAAATCTTAGGCATATAAAAGTATATATTTTTTTGATAGACTCAACGAGAGCTATCATTTGGTAGTGGGTAAACCTTTCCATCACGAAAGCTTGCAATGTTCAATTTTTTTCTATCTAAAAGTGCTAAATTTAGAACTAAAAAGCAATTATAACTTTTTGGGAGATAGAGCGTTCTAATGTAGCCATGCTTATGCATTGGGATGTGCTGAATTCAACGGTGTAGTCGGTTTTCCCGTAGCGTGTACGGTTTGGCCAGAAAGTGGGAAATTATAATTTCCGCGGTTTATCGCGTTTTTCTCGCGAACCGCACATCTTAGAGCAACGCGGCTTTCAGAAATGAATTCCTCTACCAATTTCCCATCCGATACCGTTTGAACCGTCAATATCGGTCGATTGGATCGGACACAGTTTGCGTTCAAAGTTTCTAACATAGCAAAATGGGTGTTTTTAATGGGTTTTTTTGATAATTGGGAACGTAATAACTGCCGAACCGTTCAAAATAAGTAAAAACAAATTACACCGGCGTAATCACCGTCAAAAATTGTACCAAGAACCACAATGTTACTTTGATTGAAGGTAGTTGGGTTTTTGCCGACTGGCTAAAATTTTGTAAGAAATCACATATTTTAAACTATAATTTTGAACTGGCCCTCCTATCTCTAAAACTAGGATCCGTATCAACATGAAACCTTTGCTATCTTACTAAAATGGGTGCTCTGATTACAAATTTACATAGAAAAAGTCTCTGTCTCTACTGGTTACCGAGTTGTGCTGGAATTACGGTTTTTCAAATAATGAAAAAATAAGCAAAATGGACCACATAACATGAAAATGGTAAATCTTAGGCATATAAAAGTATATATTTTTTTGATAGACTCAACGAGAGCTATCATTTGGTAGTGGGTAAACCTTTCCATCACGAAAGCTTGCAATGTTCAATTTTTTTCTATCTAAAAGTGCTAAATTTAGAACGAAAAAACAATTATAACTTTTTGAGAGATAGAGCGTTCTAATGTAGTCATGCTTATGCATTGGGATGTGCTGAATTCAACGGTGTGGTCGGTTTTCCCGTAGCGTGTACGGTTTGGCCAGAAAGTAGGAAATTATAATTTCCGCGGTTTATCGTGTTTTTCTCGCGAACCGCGCAACTTAGAGAAACGCGGCTTTCAGAAATGAATTCCTCTACCAATTTCCCATCCGATACCGTTTGAACCGTCAATATCGGTCGATTGGATCGGACTCAGTTTGCGTTCAAAGTTTCTAACATAGCAAAATGGGTGTTTTTAATGGGTTTTTTTGATAATTGGGAACGTAATAACTGCCGAACCGTTCAAAATAAGTAAAAACAAATTACACCGGCGTAATCACCGTCAAAAATTGTACCAAGAACCACAATGTTACTTTGATTGAAGGTAGTTGGGTTTTTGCCGACTGGCTAAAATTTTGTAAGAAATCACATATTTTAAACTATAATTTTGAACTGGCCCTCCTATCTCTAAAACTAGGATCCGTATCAACATGAAACCTTTGCTATCTTACTAAAATGGGTGCGCTGATTACAAATTTACATAGAAAAAGTCTCTGTCTCTACTGGTTACCGAGTTGTGCTGGAATTACGGTTTTTCAAATAATGAAAAAATAAGCAAAATGGACCACATAACATGAAAATGGTAAATCTTAGGCATATAAAAGTATATATTTTTTTGATAGACTCAACGAGAGCTATCATTTGGTAGTGGGTAAACCTTTCCATCACGAAAGCTTGCAATGTTCAATTTTTTTCTATCTAAAAGTGCTAAATTTAGAACTAAAAAACAATTATAACTTTTTGGGAGATAGAGCGTTCTAATGTAGCCATGCTTATGCATTGGGATGTGCTGAATTCAACGGTGTAGTCGGTTTTCCCGTAGCGTGTACGGTTTGGCCAGAAAGTGGGAAATTATAATTTCCGCGGTTTATCGCGTTTTTCTCGCGAACCGCGCAACTTAGAGCAACGCGGCTTTCAGAAATGAATTCCTCTACCAATTTCCCATCCGATACCGTTTGAACCGTCAATATCGGTCGATTGGATCGGACACAGTTTGCGTTCAAAGTTTCTAACATAGCAAAATGGGTGTTTTTGGCATCATTTTTGATAATTGGGAACGTAATAACTGCCGAACCGTTCCAAATAAGTAAAAACAAATTACACCGGCGTAATCAGCGTCAAAAATTGTACCAAGAACCACAATCTTACTTTGATTGAAGGTAGTTGGGTTTTTGCGGACTGGCTAAAATTTTGTAAGAAATCACATATTTTAAACTATAATTTTGAACTGGCCCTCCTATCTCTGAAACTAGGACCCGTATCAACATGAAACCTTTGCTATCTTACTAAAATGGGTGCGCTGATTACAAATTTACATAGAAAAAGTCTCTGTCTCTACTGGTTACCGAGTTGTGCTGAAATTACGGTTTTTCAAATAATGAAAAAATAAGCAAAATGGACCACATAACATGAAAATGGTAAATCTTAGGCATATAAAAGTATATATTTTTTTGATAGAGTCAACGAGAGCTATCATTTGGTAGTGGGTAAACCTTTCCATCACGAAAGCTTGCAATGTTCAATTTTTTTCTATCTAAAAGTGCTAAATTTAGAACGAAAAAACAATTATAACTTTTTGAGAGATAGAGCGTTCTAATGTAGTCATGCTTATGCATTGGGATGTGCTGAATCCAACGGTGTGGTCGGTTTTCCCGTAGCGTGTACGGTTTGGCCAGAAAGTGGGAAATTATAATTTCCGCGGTTTATCGTGTTTTTCTCGCGAACCGCGCAACTTAGAGCAACGCGGCTTTCAGAAATGAATTCCTCTACCAATTTCCCATCCGATACCGTTTGAACCGTCAATATCGGTCGATTGGATCGGACACAGTTTGCGTTCAAAGTTTCTAACATAGCAAAATGGGTGTTTTTGGCATCATTTTTGATAATTGGGAACGTAATAACTGGCGAACCGTTCCAAATAAGTAAAAACAAATTACACCGGCGTAATCAGCGTCAAAAATTGTACCAAGAACCACAATCTTACTTTGATTGAAGGTAGTTGGGTTTTTGCGGACTGGCTAAAATTTTGTAAGAAATCACATATTTTAAACTATAATTTTGAACTGGCCCTCCTATCTCTAAAACTAGGACCCGTATCAACATGAAACCTTTGCTATCTTACTAAAATGGGTGCGCTGATTACAAATTTTAATAGAAAAAGTCTCTGTCTCTACTGGTTACCGAGTTGTGCTGAAATTACGGTTTTTCAAATAATGAAAAAATAAGCAAAATGGACCACATAACATGACAATGGTAAATCTTAAGCATATAAAAGTATATATTTTTTTGATAGACTCAACGAGAGCTATCATTTGGTAGTGGGTAAACCTTTCCATCACGAAAGCTTGCAATGTTCAATTTTTTTCTATCTAAAAGTGCTAAATTTAGAACGAAAAAACAATTATAACTTTTTGAGAGATAGAGCGTTCTAATGTAGTCATGCTTATGCATGGGATGTGCTGAATCCAACGGTGTGGTCGGTTTTCCCGTAGCGTGTACGGTTTGGCCAGAAAGTGGGAAATTATAATTTCCGCGGTTTATCGTGTTTTTCTCGCGAACCGCGCAACTTAGAGCAACGCGGCTTTCAGAAATGAATTCCTCTACCAATTTCCCATCCGATACCGTTTGAACCGTCAATATCGGTCGATTGGATCGGACACAGTTTGCGTTCAAAGTTTCTAACATAGCAAAATGGGTGTTTTTGGCATCATTTTTGATAATTGGGAACGTAATAACTGGCGAACCGTTCCAAATAAGTAAAAACAAATTACACCGGCGTAATCAGCGTCAAAAATTGTACCAAGAACCACAATCTTACTTTGATTGAAGGTAGTTGGGTTTTTGCGGACTGGCTAAAATTTTGTAAGAAATCACATATTTTAAACTATAATTTTGAACTGGCCCTCCTATTTCTAAAACTAGGACCCGTATCAACATGAAACCTTTGCTATCTTACTAAAATGGGTGCGCTGATTACAAATTTACATAGAAAAAGTCTCTGTCTCTACTGGTTACCGAGTTGTGCTGAAATTACGGTTTTTCAAATAATGAAAAAATAAGCAAAATGGACCACATAACATGACAATGGTAAATCATAGGCATATAAAAGTATATATTTTTTTGATAGACTCAACGAGAGCTATCATTTGGTAGTGGGTAAACCTTTCCATCACGAAAGCTTGCAGTGTTCAATTTTTTTCTATCTAAAAGTGCTAAATTTAGAACGAAAAAACAATTATAACTTTTTGAGAGATAGAGCGTTCTAATGTAGTCATGCTTATGCATGGGATGTGCTGAATCCAACGGTGTGGTCGGTTTTCCCGTAGCGTGTACGGTTTGGCCAGAAAGTGGGAAATTATAATTTCCGCGGTTTATCGTGTTTTTCTCGCGAACCGCGCAACTTAGAGCAACGCGGCTTTCAGAAATGAATTCCTCTACCAATTTCCCATCCGATACCGTTTGAACCGTCAATATCGGTCGATTGGATCGGACACAGTTTGCGTTCAAAGTTTCTAACATAGCAAAATGGGTGTTTTTGGCATCATTTTTGATAATTGGGAACGTAATAACTGGCGAACCGTTCCAAATAAGTAAAAACAAATTACACCGGCGTAATCAGCGTCAAAAATTGTACCAAGAACCTCAATCTTACTTTGATTGAAGGTAGTTGGGTTTTTGCCGACTGGCTAAAATTTTGTAAGAAATCACATATTTTAAACTATAATTTTGAACTGGCCCTCCTATCTCTAAAACTAGGACCCGTATCAACATGAAACCTTTGCTATCTTACTAAAATGGGTGCGCTGATTACAAATTTACATAGAAAAAGTCTCTGTCTCTACTGGTTACCGAGTTGTGCTGAAATTACGGTTTTTCAAATAATGAAAAAATAAGCAAAATGGACCACATAACATGACAATGGTAAATCTTAGGCATATAAAAGTATATATTTTTTTGATAGACTCAACGAGAGCTATCATTTGGTAGTGGGTAAACCTTTCCATCACGAAAGCTTGCAATGTTCAATTTTTTTCTATCTAAAAGTGCTAAATTTAGAACTAAAAAACAATTATAACTTTTTGGGAGATAGAGCGTTCTAATGTAGCCATGCTTATGCATTGGGATGTGCTGAATTCAACGGTGTAGTCGGTTTTCCCGTAGCGTGTACGGTTTGGCCAGAAAGTGGGAAATTATAATTTCCGCGGTTTATGGCGTTTTTCTCGCGAACCGCGCTACTTACAGCAACGCGGCTTTCAGAAATGAATTCCTCTACCAATTTCCCATCCGATACCGTTTGAACCGTCAATATCGGTCGATTGGATCGGACACAGTTTGCGTTCAAAGTTTCTAACATAGCAAAATGGGTGTTTTTGGCATCATTTTTGATAATTGGGAACGTAATAACTGCCGAACCGTTCCAAATAAGTAAAAACAAATTACACCGGCGTAATCAGCGTCAAAAATTGTACCAAGAACCACAATCTTACTTTGATTGAAGGTAGTTGGGTTTTTGCCGACTGGCTAAAATTTTGTAAGAAATCACATATTTTAAACTATAATTTTGAACTGGCCCTCCTATCTCTAAAACTAGGACCCGTATCAACATGAAACCTTTGCTATCTTACTAAAATGGGTGCGCTGATTACAAATTTACATAGAAAAAGTCTCTGTCTCTACTGGTTACCGAGTTGTGCTGAAATTACGGTTTTTCAAATAATGAAAAAATAAGCAAAATGGACCACATAACATGAAAATGGTAAATCTTAGGCATATAAAAGTATATATTTTTTTGATAGACTCAACGAGAGCTATCATTTGGTAGTGGGTAAACCTTTCCATCACGAAAGCTTGCAATGTTCAATTTTTTTCTATCTAAAAGTGCTAAATTTAGAACTAAAAAACAATTATAACTTTTTGGGAGATAGAGCGTTCTAATGTAGCCATGCTTATGCATTGGGATGTGCTGAATTCAACGGTGTAGTCGGTTTTCCCGTAGCGTGTACGGTTTGGCCAGAAAGTGGGAAATTATAATTTCCGCGGTTTATGGCGTTTTTCTCGCGAACCGCGCTACTTACAGCAACGCGGCTTTCAGAAATGAATTCCTCTACCAATTTCCCATCCGATACCGTTTGAACCGTCAATATCGGTCGATTGGATCGGACACAGTTTGCGTTCAAAGTTTCTAACATAGCAAAATGGGTGTTTTTGGCATCATTTTTGATAATTGGGAACGTAATAACTGCCGAACCGTTCCAAATAAGTAAAAACAAATTACACCGGCGTAATCAGCGTCAAAAATTGTACCAAGAACCACAATCTTACTTTGATTGAAGGTAGTTGGGTTTTTGCCGACTGGCTAAAATTTTGTAAGAAATCACATATTTTAAACTATAATTTTGAACTGGCCCTCCTATCTCTAAAACTAGGACCCGTATCAACATGAAACCTTTGCTATCTTACTAAAATGGGTGCGCTGATTACAAATTTACATAGAAAAAGTCTCTGTCTCTACTGGTTACCGAGTTGTGCTGAAATTACGGTTTTTCAAATAATGAAAAAAAAATCTGATGTGGCCAGGCACATGACTTTATCATACAATATGTAAAATTAATAGTTTAGCTGCATGAGAATCTATTTGACTGAGATAAATCGTGTCTGCATTAAAATTAAACTAGTTAGCCAGCATTTGACAGATATTTTGATAGTCAATAGTATCAATCGAAGGTATTGTCAAAGCATCAGCATTTGACACTACCTACTGTCATCAGAATAATAGTTGTTTATCTCACAAGTGCCGAAAGTAAGGAATAGCACAACGAGCGGTGATGCGGCGCGTCACCGATGGCGGAGCGTCGTCGTCGCATGTGAGCGAGTCGCGCTATGTAGTTTTCGGCAGGAGTGACATCAACGTTTTTTGTATTGCTTTTTGAGAAATACGTATTTAAAAAAAATCAAAAATGGTTATATTTCGGTATAGAAAATGTTAGGTTGATACCACTTCTACGAAATGTCAAGTTTAAAAAGCTAATTCAAATTCTGACAGATTTATAGTCGATGGTTCTCCGAGTGTGACAGCGTGGTGACAGCCATAGACATTTCTGTGGTGACAGCACAAAAAAAATATTTGTCAAAATCCTGGCTACTATGTAGCATATCAATGCAGATGCGACCGATCTCGATAAAATAGAATTTGCTCTTGCAGCTAAACTATTAATTTTACCAAAAAATGTCATAGGCATAAATTATTCAAAATTTCCTCTGCTTTAATTTATTATTTAACTATTTTGACGAAATTACAGAAATGGCGGCTCATTTCTAAAATCCTAGAAAAAGGCTTAGAATAAACTACCAGTTCCTTTGGACTCTTTTGAACCAAAAGCTTTTCAGCTCTAAGTTTGGTCATAAAACTTCCAAATATGAACTTTCGTCCCGATACCTTTAGTAGTTTCTCCGGAATCGTCTCCACAAAAATCGAGTACACACATACGCACACACACACACACACACATACACACACACACACAGACATTTTTTTGTACCTTGGTCAAAAATGTTCATGGGACCCAAAAAGACCTATTTCCGCTAAAATCTCAATTTTTTTTTTCGGCATGATTACAATACTTTACCATACTGCGTATGATAAAGTAATAAGCAAAATGGACCACATAACATGAAAATGGTAAATCTTAGGCATATAAAAGTATATATTTTTTTGATAGACTCAACGAGAGCTATCATTTGGTAGTGGGTAAACCTTTCCATCACGAAAGCTTGCAATGCTCAATTTTTTTCTATCTAAAAGTGCTAAATTTAGAACTAAAAAACAATTATAACTTTTTGGGAGATAGAGCGTTCTAATGTAGCCATGCTTATACATTGGGATGTGCTGAATTCAACGGTGTAGTCGGTTTTCCCGTAGCGTGTACGGTTTGGCCAGAAAGTGGGAAATTATAATTTCCGCGGTTTATCGCGTTTTTCTCGCGAACCGCGCAACTTAGAGCAACGCGGCTTTCAGAAATGAATTCCTCTACCAATTTCCCATCCGATACCGTTTGAACCGTCAATATCGGTCGATTGGATCGGACACAGTTTGCGTTCAAAGTTTCTAACATAGCAAAATGGGTGTTTTTGGCATCATTTTTGATAATTGGGAACGTAATAACTGCCGAACCGTTCCAAATAAGTAAAAACAAATTACACCGGCGTAATCAGCGTCAAAAATTGTACCAAGAACCACAATCTTACTTTGATTGAAGGTAGTTGGGTTTTTGCCGACTGGCTAAAATTTTGTAAGAAATCACATATTTTAAACTATAATTTTGAACTGGCCCTCCTATCTCTAAAACTAGGACCCGTATCAACATGAAACCTTTGCTATCTTACTAAAATGGGTGCGCTGATTACAAATTTACATAGAAAAAGTCTCTGTCTCTACTGGTTACCGAGTTGTGCTGAAATTACGGTTTTTCAAATAATGAAAAAATAAGCAAAATGGACCACATAACATGAAAATGGTAAATCTTAGGCATATAAAAGTATATATTTTTTTGATAGACTCAACGAGAGCTATCATTTGGTAGTGGGTAAACCTTTCCATCACGAAAGCTTGCAATGTTCAATTTTTTTCTATCTAAAAGTGCTAAATTTAGAACTAAAAAGCAATTATAACTTTTTGGGAGATAGAGCGTTCTAATGTAGCCATGCTTATGCATTGGGATGTGCTGAATTCAACGGTGTAGTCGGTTTTCCCGTAGCGTGTACGGTTTGGCCAGAAAGTGGGAAATTATAATTTCCGCGGTTTATCGCGTTTTTCTCGCGAACCGCACATCTTAGAGCAACGCGGCTTTCAGAAATGAATTCCTCTACCAATTTCCCATCCGATACCGTTTGAACCGTCAATATCGGTCGATTGGATCGGACACAGTTTGCGTTCAAAGTTTCTAACATAGCAAAATGGGTGTTTTTAATGGGTTTTTTTGATAATTGGGAACGTAATAACTGCCGAACCGTTCAAAATAAGTAAAAACAAATTACACCGGCGTAATCACCGTCAAAAATTGTACCAAGAACCACAATGTTACTTTGATTGAAGGTAGTTGGGTTTTTGCCGACTGGCTAAAATTTTGTAAGAAATCACATATTTTAAACTATAATTTTGAACTGGCCCTCCTATCTCTAAAACTAGGATCCGTATCAACATGAAACCTTTGCTATCTTACTAAAATGGGTGCGCTGATTACAAATTTACATAGAAAAAGTCTCTGTCTCTACTGGTTACCGAGTTGTGCTGGAATTACGGTTTTTCAAATAATGAAAAAATAAGCAAAATGGACCACATAACATGAAAATGGTAAATCTTAGGCATATAAAAGTATATATTTTTTTGATAGACTCAACGAGAGCTATCATTTGGTAGTGGGTAAACCTTTCCATCACGAAAGCTTGCAATGTTCAATTTTTTTCTATCTAAAAGTGCTAAATTTAGAACGAAAAAACAATTATAACTTTTTGAGAGATAGAGCGTTCTAATGTAGTCATGCTTATGCATTGGGATGTGCTGAATTCAACGGTGTGGTCGGTTTTCCCGTAGCGTGTACGGTTTGGCCAGAAAGTAGGAAATTATAATTTCCGCGGTTTATCGTGTTTTTCTCGCGAACCGCGCAACTTAGAGAAACGCGGCTTTCAGAAATGAATTCCTCTACCAATTTCCCATCCGATACCGTTTGAACCGTCAATATCGGTCGATTGGATCGGACTCAGTTTGCGTTCAAAGTTTCTAACATAGCAAAATGGGTGTTTTTAATGGTTTTTTTTGATAATTGGGAACGTAATAACTGCCGAACCGTTCAAAATAAGTAAAAACAAATTACACCGGCGTAATCACCGTCAAAAATTGTACCAAGAACCACAATGTTACTTTGATTGAAGGTAGTTGGGTTTTTGCCGACTGGCTAAAATTTTGTAAGAAATCACATATTTTAAACTATAATTTTGAACTGGCCCTCCTATCTCTAAAACTAGGATCCGTATCAACATGAAACCTTTGCTATCTTACTAAAATGGGTGCGCTGATTACAAATTTACATAGAAAAAGTCTCTGTCTCTACTGGTTACCGAGTTGTGCTGGAATTACGGTTTTTCAAATAATGAAAAAATAAGCAAAATGGACCACATAACATGAAAATGGTAAATCTTAGGCATATAAAAGTATATATTTTTTTGATAGACTCAACGAGAGCTATCATTTGGTAGTGGGTAAACCTTTCCATCACGAAAGCTTGCAATGTTCAATTTTTTTCTATCTAAAAGTGCTAAATTTAGAACTAAAAAACAATTATAACTTTTTGGGAGATAGAGCGTTCTAATGTAGCCATGCTTATGCATTGGGATGTGCTGAATTCAACGGTGTAGTCGGTTTTCCCGTAGCGTGTACGGTTTGGCCAGAAAGTGGGAAATTATAATTTCCGCGGTTTATCGCGTTTTTCTCGCGAACCGCGCAACTTAGAGCAACGCGGCTTTCAGAAATGAATTCCTCTACCAATTTCCCATCCGATACCGTTTGAACCGTCAATATCGGTCGATTGGATCGGACACAGTTTGCGTTCAAAGTTTCTAACATAGCAAAATGGGTGTTTTTGGCATCATTTTTGATAATTGGGAACGTAATAACTGCCGAACCGTTCCAAATAAGTAAAAACAAATTACACCGGCGTAATCAGCGTCAAAAATTGTACCAAGAACCACAATCTTACTTTGATTGAAGGTAGTTGGGTTTTTGCGGACTGGCTAAAATTTTGTAAGAAATCACATATTTTAAACTATAATTTTGAACTGGCCCTCCTATCTCTAAAACTAGGACCCGTATCAACATGAAACCTTTGCTATCTTACTAAAATGGGTGCGCTGATTACAAATTTACATAGAAAAAGTCTCTGTCTCTACTGGTTACCGAGTTGTGCTGAAATTACGGTTTTTCAAATAATGAAAAAATAAGCAAAATGGACCACATAACATGAAAATGGTAAATCTTAGGCATATAAAAGTATATATTTTTTTGATAGAGTCAACGAGAGCTATCATTTGGTAGTGGGTAAACCTTTCCATCACGAAAGCTTGCAATGTTCAATTTTTTTCTATCTAAAAGTGCTAAATTTAGAACGAAAAAACAATTATAACTTTTTGAGAGATAGAGCGTTCTAATGTAGTCATGCTTATGCATTGGGATGTGCTGAATCCAACGGTGTGGTCGGTTTTCCCGTAGCGTGTACGGTTTGGCCAGAAAGTGGGAAATTATAATTTCCGCGGTTTATCGTGTTTTTCTCGCGAACCGCGCAACTTAGAGCAACGCGGCTTTCAGAAATGAATTCCTCTACCAATTTCCCATCCGATACCGTTTGAACCGTCAATATCGGTCGATTGGATCGGACACAGTTTGCGTTCAAAGTTTCTAACATAGCAAAATGGGTGTTTTTGGCATCATTTTTGATAATTGGGAACGTAATAACTGGCGAACCGTTCCAAATAAGTAAAAACAAATTACACCGGCGTAATCAGCGTCAAAAATTGTACCAAGAACCACAATCTTACTTTGATTGAAGGTAGTTGGGTTTTTGCGGACTGGCTAAAATTTTGTAAGAAATCACATATTTTAAACTATAATTTTGAACTGGCCCTCCTATCTCTAAAACTAGGACCCGTATCAACATGAAACCTTTGCTATCTTACTAAAATGGGTGCGCTGATTACAAATTTACATAGAAAAAGTCTCTGTCTCTACTGGTTACCGAGTTGTGCTGAAATTACGGTTTTTCAAATAATGAAAAAATAAGCAAAATGGACCACATAACATGACAATGGTAAATCTTAGGCATATAAAAGTATATATTTTTTTGATAGACTCAACGAGAGCTATCATTTGGTAGTGGGTAAACCTTTCCATCACGAAAGCTTGCAATGTTCAATTTTTTTCTATCTAAAAGTGCTAAATTTAGAACGAAAAAACAATTATAACTTTTTGAGAGATAGAGCGTTCTAATGTAGTCATGCTTATGCATGGGATGTGCTGAATCCAACGGTGTGGTCGGTTTTCCCGTAGCGTGTACGGTTTGGCCAGAAAGTGGGAAATTATAATTTCCGCGGTTTATCGTGTTTTTCTCGCGAACCGCGCAACTTAGAGCAAAGCGGCTTTCAGAAATGAATTCCTCTACCAATTTCCCATCCGATACCGTTTGAACCGTCAATATCGGTCGATTGGATCGGACACAGTTTGCGTTCAAAGTTTCTAACATAGCAAAATGGGTGTTTTTGGCATCATTTTTGATAATTGGGAACGTAATAACTGGCGAACCGTTCCAAATAAGTAAAAACAAATTACACCGGCGTAATCAGCGTCAAAAATTGTACCAAGAACCACAATCTTACTTTGATTGAAGGTAGTTGGGTTTTTGCGGACTGGCTAAAATTTTGTAAGAAATCACATATTTTAAACTATAATTTTGAACTGGCCCTCCTATCTCTAAAACTAGGACCCGTATCAACATGAAACCTTTGCTATCTTACTAAAATGGGTGCGCTGATTACAAATTTACATAGAAAAAGTCTCTGTCTCTACTGGTTACCGAGTTGTGCTGAAATTACGGTTTTTCAAATAATGAAAAAATAAGCAAAATGGACCACATAACATGACAATGGTAAATCTTAGGCATATAAAAGTATATATTTTTTTGATAGACTCAACGAGAGCTATCATTTGGTAGTGGGTAAACCTTTCCATCACGAAAGCTTGCAATGTTCAATTTTTTTCTATCTAAAAGTGCTAAATTTAGAACGAAAAAACAATTATAACTTTTTGAGAGATAGAGCGTTCTAATGTAGTCATGCTTATGCATGGGATGTGCTGAATCCAACGGTGTGGTCGGTTTTCCCGTAGCGTGTACGGTTTGGCCAGAAAGTGGGAAATTATAATTTCCGCGGTTTATCGTGTTTTTCTCGCGAACCGCGCAACTTAGAGCAACGCGGCTTTCAGAAATGAATTCCTCTACCAATTTCCCATCCGATACCGTTTGAACCGTCAATATCGGTCGATTGGATCGGACACAGTTTGCGTTCAAAGTTTCTAACATAGCAAAATGGGTGTTTTTGGCATCATTTTTGATAATTGGGAACGTAATAACTGGCGAACCGTTCCAAATAAGTAAAAACAAATTACACCGGCGTAATCAGCGTCAAAAATTGTACCAAGAACCACAATCTTACTTTGATTGAAGGTAGTTGGGTTTTTGCCGACTGGCTAAAATTTTGTAAGAAATCACATATTTTAAACTATAATTTTGAACTGGCCCTCCTATCTCTAAAACTAGGACCCGTATCAACATGAAACCTTTGCTATCTTACTAAAATGGGTGCGCTGATTACAAATTTACATAGAAAAAGTCTCTGTCTCTACTGGTTACCGAGTTGTGCTGAAATTACGGTTTTTCAAATAATGAAAAAATAAGCAAAATGGACCACATAACATGACAATGGTAAATCTTAGGCATATAAAAGTATATATTTTTTTGATAGACTCAACGAGAGCTATCATTTGGTAGTGGGTAAACCTTTCCATCACGAAAGCTTGCAATGTTCAATTTTTTTCTATCTAAAAGTGCTAAATTTAGAACTAAAAAACAATTATAACTTTTTGAGAGATAGAGCGTTCTAATGTAGTCATGCTTATGCATGGGATGTGCTGAATCCAACGGTGTGGTCGGTTTTCCCGTAGCGTGTACGGTTTGGCCAGAAAGTGGGAAATTATAATTTCCGCGGTTTATCGTGTTTTTCTCGCGAACCGCGCAACTTAGAGCAACGCGGCTTTCAGAAATGAATTCCTCTACCAATTTCCCATCCGATACCGTTTGAACCGTCAATATCGGTCGATTGGATCGGACACAGTTTGCGTTCAAAGTTTCTAACATAGCAAAATGGGTGTTTTTGGCATCATTTTTGATAATTGGGAACGTAATAACTGGCGAACCGTTCCAAATAAGTAAAAACAAATTACACCGGCGTAATCAGCGTCAAAAATTGTACCAAGAACCACAATCTTACTTTGATTGAAGGTAGTTGGGTTTTTGCCGACTGGCTAAAATTTTGTAAGAAATCACATATTTTAAACTATAATTTTGAACTGGCCCTCCTATCTCTAAAACTAGGACCCGTATCAACATGAAACCTTTGCTATCTTACTAAAATGGGTGCGCTGATTACAAATTTACATAGAAAAAGTCTCTGTCTCTACTGGTTACCGAGTTGTGCTGAAATTACGGTTTTTCAAATAATGAAAAAATAAGCAAAATGGACCACATAACATGACAATGGTAAATCTTAGGCATATAAAAGTATATATTTTTTTGATAGACTCAACGAGAGCTATCATTTGGTAGTGGGTAAACCTTTCCATCACGAAAGCTTGCAATGTTCAATTTTTTTCTATCTAAAAGTGCTAAATTTAGAACTAAAAAACAATTATAACTTTTTGGGAGATAGAGCGTTCTAATGTAGCCATGCTTATGCATTGGGATGTGCTGAATTCAACGGTGTAGTCGGTTTTCCCGTAGCGTGTACGGTTTGGCCAGAAAGTGGGAAATTATAATTTCCGCGGTTTATGGCGTTTTTCTCGCGAACCGCGCTACTTACAGCAACGCGGCTTTCAGAAATGAATTCCTCTACCAATTTCCCATCCGATACCGTTTGAACCGTCAATATCGGTCGATTGGATCGGACACAGTTTGCGTTCAAAGTTTCTAACATAGCAAAATGGGTGTTTTTGGCATCATTTTTGATAATTGGGAACGTAATAACTGCCGAACCGTTCCAAATAAGTAAAAACAAATTACACCGGCGTAATCAGCGTCAAAAATTGTACCAAGAACCACAATCTTACTTTGATTGAAGGTAGTTGGGTTTTTGCCGACTGGCTAAAATTTTGTAAGAAATCACATATTTTAAACTATAATTTTGAACTGGCCCTCCTATCTCTAAAACTAGGACCCGTATCAACATGAAACCTTTGCTATCTTACTAAAATGGGTGCGCTGATTACAAATTTACATAGAAAAAGTCTCTGTCTCTACTGGTTACCGAGTTGTGCTGAACTTACGGTTTTTCAAATAATGAAAAAATAAGCAAAATGGACCACATAACATGAAAATGGTAAATCTTTGGCATATAAAAGTATATATTTTGTTGATAGACTCAACGAGAGCTATCATTTGGTAGTGGGTAAACCTTTCCATCACGAAAGCTTGCAATGTTCAATTTTTTTCTATCTAAAGGTGCTAAATTTAGAACGAAAAAACAATTATAACTTTTTGAGAGATAGAGCGTTCTAATGTAGTCATGCTTATGCATTGGGATGTGCTGAATTCAACGGTGTGGTCGGTTTTCCCGTAGCGTGTACGGTTTGGCCAGAAAGTGGGAAATTATAATTTCCGCGGTTTATCGTGTTTTTCTCGCGAACCGCGCAACTTAGAGCAACGCGGCTTTCAGAAATGAATTCCTCTGCCAATTTCCCATCCGATACCGTTTGAACCGTCAATATCGGTCGATTGGATCGGACACAGTTTGCGTTCAATGTTTCTAACATAGCAAAATGGATGTTTTTGGCATCAGTTTTGATAATTGGGAACGTAATAACTGCCGAACCGTTCCAAATAAGTAAAAACAAATTACACCGGCGTAATCAGCGTCAAAAATTGTACCAAGAACCACAATCTTACTTTGATTGAAGGTAGTTGGGTTTTTGCCGACTGGCTAAAATTTTGTAAGAAATCACATATTTTAAACTATAATTTTGAACTGGCCCTCCTATCTCTAAAACTAGGACCCGGATCAACATGAAACCTTTGCTATCTTACTAAAATGGTTGCGCTGATTACAAATTTACATAGAAAAAGTCTCTGTCTCTACTGGTTACCGAGTTGTGCTGAAATTACGGTTTTTCAAATAATGCAAAAATAAGCGAAATGGACCACATAACATGAAAATGGTAAATCTTAGGCATATAAAAGTATATATTTTTTTGATAGACTCAACGAGAGCTATCATTTGGTAGTGGGTAAACCTTTCCATCACGAACGCTTGCAATGTTCAATTTTTTTCTATCTAAAAGTGCTAAATTTAGAACGAAAAAACAATTATAACTTTTTGAGAGATAGAGCGTTCTAATGTAGTCAAATGGTGTATATCAAAGTCCTTTTAGGTGTTTTAGCAATTCACAGTAAAACCACGGATACTTTTAACACAAATCATCCCCTCCTAATCTGTATGCGAAGGGAATAGAGTGTAAAATGTTCGGGGTTGTGGATCCTCCCGTTTTGGACGGTTTAACTTTTGGGTACCGCGGGTAAAACGGCAGCTCGACCAATGGGAAGCCCCCAATTACGTACGTGTTTATTATTACTTCCGTTCTCTTTTCCGGCCGCGTACCCGCCGAAAACGGGGCGCCAAATTCTACCGTCCGAATGGCCGATAAAATTTAGTGCGCGGATCGTTGCGGGCTGCCCAAATTGCCGAATCTATACGATCGGGTTAATTCGGATGCATGGCCGCCGTAATAACGGTTTATTGGTAACCGGCGACGTGGATTTTACAGGTAATGAATACGTTCAACTTTTATGGGATAACTTCTTATCCCACGTTTTACAGACTGTCAGTTTGTTTTGAAACAAAAAAAAGCAATTACTCAAAAACTTTTTTTTTTAATTTGTTGGTTAAATGCTAATGTGTATGGACTTCTAAGGTGTTCCATTAAAAATCTGTTACAATCTTATGGATCACCATGTATATTTTGATTTTAGAATATACGTAAGTCACAAGACAGAAGACTTTACAAGAAATCTGTACAAGTATTCTGTTTCGGCACCTGATGTTCCCGAAACGTATTTTGCAAACATATGAAAATTGTAATGTCGTTGACTGTGTTTGATGGTATACAGACGATTAACGTACATGTATTGGTCACAGATAGATTACATAATTAATCCTGAAAATTACAAGACCCCGTTTACTCTTGCTTAATCAGAAGAATTTTTCGAACTTTGAGTATGTATGCATTCTGACTGGTTTTATGTCATTATTTAGGCTTTGTTGACATTACGAGAAAAGTACATGGAAATCAGACGATTAACGTACAGGTATTGGTCACAGATAAATTACATAATTAATCCTGAAAATTACAAGTCTCTGTCTACTCTTGCTTAATCCGGAGAATTTTTCAAACTTTGAGTATGTATGCATTCTCACTGGTTTTATCCCATTATTTAGACTTTTTTGACATTACGAGAAAACTACATGGAATACATACGATTAACGTACAGGTTTTGGTCACTGATAAATTACATAATTAGTCCTGAAAATTACAAGTCTCTGTTTACTCTTGCTTAATCAGTAGAATTTTTCAAACTTTGAGTATGTATGCATTCTCACTGCTTTTATGCCATTATTTAAACTTTTTTGACATTACGAGAAAAGTACATGGAATTCAGACGATTAACGTACAGGTTTTGGTCACAGATAAATTACATAATTAATCCTAAAAATTACAACTGTTTGTCTACTCTTGCTTAATCAGGAGAATTTTTCAAACTTTGAGAATGTGTGCATTCTGACTGCTTTTATGCTATTATTTAGGCTTCTTTGACATTACGAGAAAAGTACATGTAATACAGACGATTAACGTACAGGTTTTGGTCACAGATAAATTACATAATTAATCCTGAAAATTACAAGTGTTTGTCTACTCTTGCTTAATCAGGAGAATTTTTCAAACTTTGAGAATGTGTGCATTCTGACTGCTTTTATGCTATTATTTAGGCTTCTTTGACATTACGAGAAAAGTACATGTAATACAGACGATTAACGTAGAGGTTTTGGTCACAGATAAATTACATAATTAATCCTGAAAATTACAAGTGTCTGTCTACTCTTGCTTAATCAGGAGAATTTTTCAAACTTTGAGAATGTGTGCATTCTGACTGCTTTTATGCTATTATTTAGGCTTCTTTGACATTACGAGAAAAGTACATGTAATACAGACGATTAACGTAGAGGTTTTGGTCACAGATAAATTACATAATTAATCCTGAAAATTACAAGTGTCTGTCTACTCTTGCTTAATCAGGAGAATTTTTCAAACTTTGAGAATGTATGCATTCTGACTGGTTTTATGTCATTATTTAGGCTTTTTTGACATTACGAGAAAAGTACATGGAATACAGACGATTGACGTACAGGTTTTGGTCACAGATAAATTACATAATTAATCCTGAAAATTACAAGTCTCTGTTTACTCTTGTTCAATCAGGAGAATTTTTCAAACTTTGAGAATGTATGCATTCTGACTGGTTTTATGTCATTATTTAGGCTTTGTTGACATTACGGGAAAAGTACATGGAATACAGACGATTAACGTACAGGTGTTGGTCACAGATAAATTACATAATTAATCCTGAAAATTACAAGTGTTTGTCTACTCTTGCTTAATCAGGAGAATTTTTCAAACTTTGAGAATGTGTGCATTCTGACTGCTTTTATGCTATTATTTAGGCTTCTTTGACATTACGAGAAAAGTACATGTAATACAGACGATTAACGTAGAGGTTTTGGTCACAGATAAATTACATAATTAATCCTGAAAATTACAAGTGTCTGTCTACTCTTGCTTAATCAGGAGAATTTTTCAAACTTTGAGAATGTATGCATTCTGACTGGTTCTATGTCATTATTTAGGCTTTTTTGACATTACGAGAAAAGTACATGGAATACAGACGATTGACGTACAGGTTTTGGTCACAGATAAATTACATAATTAATCCTGAAAATTACAAGTCTCTGTTTACTCTTGTTCAATCAGGAGAATTTTTCAAACTTTGAGAATGTATGCATTCTGACTGGTTTTATGTCATTATTTAGGCTTTGTTGACATTACGGGAAAAGTACATGGAATACAGACGATTAACGTACAGGTGTTGGTCACAGATAAATTACATAATTAATAATGAAAATTACAAGTCTCTGTCTACTGTTGTTTAATCCGGAGAATTTTTCAAACTTTGAGTATGTATGCATTCTCACTGCTTTTATGCCATTATTTGAACTTTTTTTACATTACGAGAAAAGTACATGGAATACAGACGATTAACGTACAGGTTTTGGTCACAGATAAATTGCATAATTAATCCTGAAAATTACAAGTCTCTGTTTACTCTTGCTTAACCAGGAGAATTTTTCAAACTTTGAGTATGTATGCATTCTCACTGCTTTTATGCCATTATTTAAACTTTTTTGACATTACGAGAAAAGTACGTGGAAAACAGACGATTAACGTACAGGTTTTGGTCACAGATAAATTACATAATTAATCCTGAAAATTACAAGTCTCTGTTTACTCTTGCTTAATCAGGAGATTTTTTCAAACTTTGAGAATGTACGCATGCTCAGTGCTTTTATGCTATTCTTTAAACTTTTTTGACATTAGGAGAAAAGTACATGGAATTCAGAGGATTAACGTACAGGTTTTTGGCACAGATAAACTACATAATTAATCCTGAAAATTACAAGTCAGTCTACTCTTGCTTAATCCGGAGAATTTTTCAAACTTTGAGTATGTATGCAATCTGAATGCTTTTATGCCATTATTTAGACTTTTTGACATTACGAAAAAACTACATGAAATACAGACGATTAACGTACAGGTTTTAGTCACAGATAAATTACATAATTAATCCTGAAAATTACAAGTCTCTGTCTACTCTTGTTCAATCAGGAGAATTTTTCAAACTTTGAGAATGTATGCATTCTGACTGGTTTTATGTCAATATTTAAGCTTTGTTGACATTACGAAAAAAGTACATGGAATACAGACGATTAACGTACAGGTGTTGGTCACAGATAAATTACATAATTAATCCTAAAGTTACAAGTCTCTGTCTACTCTTGCTTAATCCGGAGAATTTTTCAAACTTTGAGTATGTATGCATTCTGACCGCTTTTATGCCATTATTTAGAGTTTTTTGACATTACGAGAAAAGTACATGGAATACAGATGATTAACGTACAGGTTTTAGTCACAGATAAATTACATAATTAATCCCGAAAATTACAAGTCTCTGCCTACTCTTGCTTAATCAGGAGAATGTTCCAAACTTCGAGCTACCAAACTTGTATTTAAACAAATTTCAGTTAAACCTCAAGGTCAGCTAAACTGTCCCAATACCTACTTTTCTCAGATCACACTCAAGGAACCTTTTGAAGCCTGAAACATGTTATACACAGCTTAATTTACAAATGCCTACAGTGCAATTAATGCTTAGACAGCATCCGTCTAGTTTTGAGTTGGGTTGAAGTTAATTTAATTTTAATAGAACTTCCCAGTAAACATTCATCTTACTTTAAGCTTTTATTAAAAGGATTACAGCGCAGCGTACGAACCTGCGAGCGGAATCTCCATAAATTAATCTCACCGGGTTAAGCCCGATGCTGTTTGTTTGCGAAATAACATGTCACTCGTCTAGGTAGGAAGCAAATGTTTGCCGATACAATCCTTACTACTTATCTTCTCGGCGCCGGGCTGTGCGGTCCGCGCCTGCAACCGTGCCGCTGCCGTCTACCGTAGAAAACTTTTAACAAGGTGAACGGCTTTAATTACAAAAGTTTATTTATTATGCCCGGGACCGACGTAGGTACTACCTCGTTATATCATCATCTATATACGCGAGCCCGAAGCTTCGGAGAGCATTAGTAGTTGTAATGTAATTCATGGGAAAATAACGCGAACGACTGGCTACACGTCGCTTCACTTTATAAAGCTTCACTCGAGCGTAGTCACGTTGCTCCATCTATAGATAAGTGTGTGAGTCAATGTTGAAGTTTACCGGCATCATCAGATGTGGTCTAAAGTGGGATTGAAATTGGTTGCAGGTAGACTAAAAAGTAGTCGTCAGTATTCCTGTGAATACCATTGAAAATTGGAGATTGTTGTAGATTGTTTTTGTTTTATTCCAAGGAGAGAGAAGTGGTGGTTCGATTCCACTTATTTTTGTTTGAAACTACCCTGTAAAAATAGAGATTCTTAAGAAAATAAAAAAAATTGTTGAATTTTCTTAAGAATCTAGTGTCTCGAGTAGCATTTCTCAACGATTTTATGCTTTAGGAACCTTTGAAATGGTGCTGAAGCACGAGAGAACCCCAGCAACAAAATATTACACAGGGTGTTTTTTTTTGGAATTTTTTTCCTTGCAAATTTTAGAAAGTAAATGTCAAAGTATATGAGATAAAAGTTTCATGTGTTGCGACATAAAAAGTTGCAAATTGCTGTCATTACTTGTTAATTTTTGCTGTTTTACATATAATTTACTTTATTTGACGGTATTACCTTTTCTTTCGCAGAATTTGCCTGTATGTTAATTACAATTATTTTTCGTGGCGTTACAGACATTTTTCTAACTGTATAAGTTTTTTTTTCAAAAAAATGTTGAAGTAATAGTTTTTTTGGCTTTAAACAAGTTATCGTTTAAATATATTTTCAATAGACAGGGTGTGTTCATATTATATAGAAATTTGGTAACCTAATTTCTACAAAAAGTTCTTAGAATTAATCTTACAATTGAAAAAAATAAAATTATCTAGGATGCTTTATTAGAAACTGGACAAGTTTGCAAATGTCCATAATAAAATGAACACACTGTATATTGAAAGTATATTTAAACGAGAGGTTGTTTATTTGAAAATTCTTTTGAAATTTTTTGGAGTTGAAGAATTGTTTAGGTGTTCCGGTAATTTTGACTAATAAAAATAATAATAATTAACAAAATAATGCATTTTATAAAAAATGATGCCTGTAAAAACATACAGAGTATATTGAAAATATATTTAAACGTTAGTTTGTTTACAGTCAAAAAACTTTTGTTTGGACAATGTTTTAAGATGTCTTACCGTTGGAGAATTATTTATGTGTTCCGGTGATTTTGGCTAACCCTGTATGTATAAGCCTGTTCATATACAAGACGTACCCGCAACACTTCTTTTCAGATAGCAAATGTTACACTGTTTTCATTTTATTAAAAAGTTACACCCGTTTGAGTTATATTAACAAAACCCTATTTTAAACGGCTCTAACTTTTTAAGAAAATGAGTAAATCCGTGTCCATATGACTCGGAATGACAATTACTTATCCACAAAAAAAATCTGTAAAAATTTTGTTTTTTTTTGTTAATTCGTTTATTCAATTTATTTTTATTATCTTTTATGTATTTTTGCTGAAGTTTATTTATTTAATATTGTTGAAATGATTGTGATTGTGTTATTTTTCGGAATCGGAAATGTTTTCTAAAAAATAATTATTTAGGGAAACAAGACGATACTTTGAAACTTTGAATTTCACTTCATACTTTTGTCTGCGCTTTTTCTTTGGCATATTTTATTAGAATTGTATTGCAAATACCGATATCAATTATCCCTGAAATTATAAATTACTATGTTTACCGATTTAGTGCTTTTCTATAAACGAAATGACACGATTTCTTTCACAGAAGCCCAGCTCGTTTTTAACACGTCAATTTTGTCAATTTTATAAATTGAACCCTACGTTTTGAGTTTTGAAAACACGACACATTGACTGTTTAAAAAGTTAAGAATTCTCCTGTCTAAGAACGAAAAATTTATTCCGTTCCATTTCCTTTGCGAGAGAATGCGGATAAAATAGAATTATCCACTTGAAATATTCATGCTCTAAATCGTCATTGATATATCTTGTACGGCAGAATTCTTCCATGAGCACAGCCGGCATGATTTATTGCTGAATCGTACCGCTGACAGAAAACGGAAATTAATCATACGATCTTTTCCGAACAAAGCTTCTAAGCATGCCTCCATCATATGAAGCGGTAAAGCTTGCAATAATAGAAAACGTTTGTGATACTTTGAAATTCTTAATCGTTTTTATAGAACGTATATTTGATCTATATAATATTTGGTGGAGGCGCCTCACAAATTTGTGTCCATTTGCCTTTTTATGGCAAATGAAATGGACGAAATCATCTCAAAGTATGTAATTAGAACTTTAGTTACGTTACTTTTCTAACATAGTTACTCCCAAGTGCTTTTTAACCAAAGATAACCCTTCCACTATGGAAAAGTTGCTATTAAAGATTATACGTAAAGTTCTGATTGTTTAACTACTACAGCTTCTTTTATTAAATATGTAGATATTATTCTTTCCCACCTTAGGCGACTGTTTTACTAGATAATTTAACAGTGCTGAGATCGGCGATAAAATTAATGAACGCCTGCGAAATGGGATATTGAGTGAGGGCCGGCGAAATTATCGTCGGTAAAATGGATTTCAGATCGGAAGTGACGAAGGGGGAAGATCCGATAGACAGCCGATACGGCTTCCGGCCGGCCCGTCTCCTAATTATAAAATAACGAAGCAAATTAGCGTCGACTCTCGTTCTGCTCGTCAGAAAACGAGACGTATTCTTTTCGGTTCGTTAAGCAAATTTGCCGTCCTTTTGCTGTTATTTTTCAGTCAGTTTGCTTCGACTTCGCCTGCAATTATTATACGCTAGACTTCAGAGTATCAAAATAAAAACAAATAAAACCGATGATAGTACTTTCTTTTACTTTCTAATAGTAAAAATATGGTTCTATAATCGTATGGTACAAAGATATTCTAGCTTTTAATGTAAGTTTATTAATTCTTCCTAAGTAGCTTATCTTTCGACTCACCTTTTTAACTATATACTCCATATTACTCGTAAATTTCAAACTATTATCTAAAATGACACCCAGATATTTAAATTTGTCCACTATCTCAACAACTGTGTTATCGATAACTATGTCTGGTGTAGGGTTTACCGAATTTCTATTTCCCAATACCATCGCTTTTGTCTTCAATACATTCAAACATAATTTATTTTCTTTATACCAATTTGATATCGATACTAGTTCGGAGTTTAATGTCGCGATTACATCAGGTAAGTTATCTCCTGCAATTGATATTAGTGTATCGTCTGCAAATAGGTGCATATCACAAGATTTAACTTGTGAAGCAACATCGTTTATATACAAATTAAATAAAACTGGTCCAAGAACAGAATCTTGTGGTACCCCTAAGCTGTTTATTAATTCACTTGACTCATTTTCTCCAATCCTAACTTTCTGTCTCCTGTTTGTTAAACAGTTTTCAAACCATTTCAATTCTTTTCCTCTGATTCCGTAAGTTTCCAATTTTTGTAGGAACTATTGACGACAAATTGTCTCGAAGGCTCTTTTCAAGTCTACAAAAACAGCAACTATCGTTTTACCGTCTTCTAATTCTCCTTTCCAATTTGCCAATACCAAATTTAGGGCCGTCTCGCATGAATGCTGAGCACGAAAACCTGACTGTTGGTCAGTAATAAATTGATTTTCATCCAAGTACTCACTGAGCTGTTGTTTAACAATAATTTCCAGTATTTGTTCTAGTTTTGGTAACATGTTAATAGGCCGAAACTCTTCGCATTTGGTGGTCTTCACAATTTTTTGTATTGGTATAATGGTACTTACTTTCCAAGAGTCAGGTACTATTCCTGTATTTAGTTACTCATTAATTAAATCTGTTATAAATTGTCCCACAACAGGTAATGCATCCTTTATTATCTTAATTGATATAGAATCTGTGCTGTTGGATTTTTTATCTTATTTATGACAGAAAAGAGGTGTTGAACACTAATTGTCTTAAAGTGGATTTTTTGTGTAGTGCGCTTTATTTGGGATTTGGTTGCCGGGGGTGTTAAAATTGATCTATTTATTTGATTGGTGCTGTCAATGAAATATGTATTGAACTTGTCTACCATGTCGCATTCTTCTGTAATTGCAACGTTATTAAAAACGACTTTCTTAATGTTTTTTGGGTTTGTTGATACTGTTACCTATTATTGTTTTTAGAATTTTCCATGTTTTCTCTGGATTGTTTTCATTCTCGTGTAAAATGTTTTCTAAATATTCGTTTTTAGCTGTTTTAATTAATTTTGAATATTCATTTCTAGCTATTTTGTATATATCCCAATCCGCGCCCAACTTCGGTAATTTCAATTTTTTTATACATATTATCTCGATAAATTTGTTTATTTCGTAGATGACCTGAATACCACTTGTTGATTTGCTGAGTGGATGTTATTTCTTTACTGCAAATTAGTTGCGTACGTGCTGCAATAATTGCGTGTTTTAATTCGTCAGCTTTTTTATTGATGTCAAGAAACTCGAGCAACCTAAAGTCTAATTTATCAACAATCTGTTTTTGCAAATTAAATACACTGTATTTACTAAAATCGTTTATTTTTTTCCGACTATTTTTAATACTGATTTGCTCATCAAATTTGATTTCAATTGTATTATGGTCGGAAATATTGAATGTATCCAAAACAAATGCTCTGTTCTTTGTGTTATTTGTCAAAACTAAATCTATAAGTGTACTAGATGTTTTTGTACATCTTTGCAATTTTGAATAATTCGTTTCATTCCTACCCTATCAATGACTTCTTGCAAGTTCTTACTATAGAAGGTATTAGAAGACAAAAAAAAAACATTTATCATTTCTGCGCGCATATGCTCTCGTATAGGCACACATTAAGCAAAGTGGGAGAGGGATCGGTGTCCCATATTTGTCTGGGAATAAATTTGAGTCAACAGAACGCAGATATGAACGGTTATATTTCTCCTGTTATCTAACAGAGGTAGGGGTGGTTCACGGTACGCAAGTTTAATACGTGCTCTGCTATCATCATCATTATTATTACGAAAGATATGTTCTACTCGTCCCCCCTTTCCTCCCCCCACCCCTTGCCACCACCCCCACCCCTACCAACGAACCGACGTCGTACGGATTAGAGGGTCGAATTTCACTTAGTAAGCGTTTTCAACTGTCACCGAAAGCTCTGCTCTCTCTTCCTTTCTACCATCCCCCTACCCCTCCCACCAAACCACCGACATATTATAATAACCTGAATAGCCGTGTCAGCAGCACAGTTTATACCTCGTTTCCACCCTTTGGTTGCACCGTGGGCCGATTAAAATCAAAGGTGGCTGGCTGGTTATTACTGTAGAATCGGAAGATTATAATTTAGCAATAGAAATATTTAGCGATATCAAGGGCTATTCACTTTCAACTTCCGGTTGGAACTAATTATAGGGTCTTAAGACGTACCTTTGGAAATACCTTTGCCCTCGCTGTATTTAAATGCTTAGATTAAAGTTATTTAATTAGTTTTGGAACGGAGCTGTTGCGAGTTGTTTCAGAGCTGTACTTCAATTTGATGAGGGGAATTCTGGATCTATGTCGTCGGTTTTGTTAACAAAAGAACGGCGACGACTTACGGAAAGAGTTGAGTTGGAATTTGAAATTGTTTTATCGGATTTATTTGTGTTTGTGGCGATACTAATAAAATTTTATCTACAAAATATTATGTTAACACAAATTCTCTTCAATGATTGAATATGATTTCTACGGTGAAATTGCAGCATTTTTCCAGTGAAATTGCATAAATCTTCTGTAAAATTACGGTGAGAATGCTGTATTTTTACAGAAATATGTATGTGGAATATGTGAGTTCTGTATAAAACCGTTATTAAATCACCAGCGATTCTAATTTTTCCTTTACTCCATTTTTTGTTGTAGTTTACTACATTTAATTCTGTAACTTATAAGATATTGTAATTTTGTTGTTATGCATAATTCCTTCAAAAGTTGCAACTCTTTCAAATATTATCAAAGCAAGCAAAAGGACAATTGAAATAAAACAATACGAAAATTAAGAATACAAACAGTAATTTTTACAATAATTAAATTTTTACATTAATAATTTCAATAATATCAGAAGTAAAAATAAAAAGAATAAAAAAATTGAGAAAAATTTATTGTGATAAAAAGTTTTAAACGTTTTGTTAATATGCCAAACGACTTTAATTTTTAGGTATTGAAGAAATAAATAATAAAAAAAACAATTCATTGAGACTGACATTTACGTTGTGTATATTTGCTATCTAAATTACGCAGCACGTCATTGTTATTTTCTCTTTAAATTTGTTAAATAAGAAATGACAAATATACACAATGTTAAAAACTGCAATACTACAAGATAATTATAGCCTGAGGCAAAAAATTTATGTTAAAAGTAGATCAAATATGAAGTAGAAAATGTAAAGTTTTAAAATTTGTGCGTTGTTAATCTTTTACAATTATTTACATCTATTAAATTTAAATATTTTTAAAAATTAAATGCCTCGGTCACAGAAGCTCAGAACTTGTCTGACAATAGATTAGTAATCTATCAGAAATGTAAGATCATATTGAAATCTACAACCTATAATTCTGATTTTCTCCTAAAGTTCATTATGGAGAGCAAATTCCAATTCTAGATGCATTTTGTCGCAAATATTCTTAGAAATATACAACAAATAACAAGTAATAAAATATAACAAATATTCTGTCACCGGAAAGCATTTCTATATTTGTATTCCACACAAAAATTAGCATAAATAATTTTCATAAATATTGAAATTCCTTTCCGATGGCAGACGCATAAGGAAAATAATGCCGTTTATTAAAAATGTTTTTGGTCTAAATGGAGAATTTTCTTTTCTTTGTAAATTCCTGACATATAGGCACACAAAAAGATGATTCACCAGTGTATTAAATAAATTCCTCGTTAACGGTTAATATCGCAAGCATGTCAACGCAAATTCTTAGCTAGTATTGGTAGCAAACATATCAAATAAGCATATGGTGATGTGATTTTGGCCTGACGCGATATTATTGTAATGGACAGGTGGATGTTTACTCTGGCTTGTGCATTAACACACGCACATCTCTATGTATATGGGACGCGCATAACAGTAGGTCTGGACATATTCATAATTGCAATAATATTTGAGGAACTGTTTACAGATAATTAGCATGTTTCCCCGTATAACACGGTTTGAACCTGTTTGTACCCTGTGCGGTATACGCTGGTCCCGTTTGTGTTGTAGTCGGGAGGCTGTCGAAACGACCTTCCTTCCTCGGTGTACACACTCAGTTTGCCAAAACAACCAAACGAAATAACCCCAGGCAGCAGTTCTCTTAACAGGCTGCCTTTGACGCCACTACCTTATCTCTTACGCCAACACTGCAGTACTATGCTGTGAACGTCTCTGTTGCGAAGATGGTAATAATAAAATTACACATTAACTAATTATAATATCAAAATTATACATGGGTTTAGGTGTGGTCTTGGGAAGAACTTTTATTGCATATAAAAATTTTATAGTAGGTATCAAGTGAGGGGCTGTGAGATAGGTATGTAAAAAGTATTTCCGTTAAGGGGTAAAACCACTCTAGAGGCGGAAAAAAGAACCTAAATTTGAAAATTTATTTTGGGAGTATGACAAGCGAAATAGAATTTCTTTTCAGAGGGTTTATTGAACACATATTGAAGTACAAAAAAAACATTTTTTTATTTTCATTTTTATACAAAATGGCGGCGCCAGAACCCGTCATCGAAAACTGCTTTTTTTTAAATACCGCCACGGGAGGACGGATTTCTCGGCATGTATGAGTCTTGGAACAAAAAATCAAAATGAATGATAATCTGTATACAATTGGCTTTGGAAGTACGTAGGTTTTTTGCTTTTCTTCAATTTTTGTGAAAGTGGTGCACTTTTAGTAAAATTTAGTAAATGAATTGATTTCTTGCCCTAAAAATCAGTGTTAAAATGCTCTTAAAAACAAAAGTTTACAATCAATCAAAAAACGGCTACGTACTTCCAAAGAGATAATTGTTGCGAAGGTACTGTAGAAATGTCAAATCGATCCATGCAATAGTCTCTGAAAAATCCGTCCTCCCAGTTTGAAAAAACTGGTTTCGAGACAAACGCACGTGAATTGATGAACAATTTAATCGCTGAAATTTGTGTATACCTAATCTGCGATGCCTGCACCATACATTCGGCCATCGAGGTCGATGTTCGCCTCCTCCTCTTCCTTCCTAGATGCTTTTAAGGATGTTCGGGCTTTTTTGGCGGCATCGCTAAGCGATCTATCGGAAAATTCGATGCGGCGCTCGTCGGTTTTCACGCAGAAGTTATAACAGTTCGGTCCAATTGTCATACCCAAATTCTGCATGAGCGTCATTATACTTGATAGACCGTCATTATAGATGCCTGTACTAATATAAACTGCCGTGTCGAGAACGTGTTTGCCGCTGGATGTCGTTTTCGGAGCCATTGCCCAGACCGTGGCGTTGAAGCTCTCGTTACTATTTTGCGTAAACCCGCCGATGCAACGAGAAAGCAGTTCGTCTCGGCTTAATTCGTTTATAAATTGGAGCAATCGCTTTGTAAACTTGTTGAGATAGAGGTGGTTTATGCGTATGGTCTGATCCAGTAGCCTGTGCCTTCTGCCATGAGCACCATGAATTTTCTCCGCGCGGGCATTTGTTGTGTTTCGGTTCTTCGTCAGTCGACAATTTGTGGTCTAGCGTCGCGTAGATTCCATTACGCATTTCTTCAATAGACTGATGATTTCGCCGTATTGCTAGACCATAATAAACTGACAACTCGTCAATTAATTTGCCCGTTAACTTGCCTTTTCCTCCAAGGCCTTTTGTCTTTTTCTTTAAATTGCGGAGGCGAGTACCCATTCGCTTTTGCACGTGATCGATGCATTCTTTCTTCTTAATTGGATAACTTCCATAGGGTTGTGAATCACAGATGGCTTTAAATGTTTTTGAATCTCCGGCTCCCACGTAATTACCGTTTTTCAATTCGTGCAAACATTCTGAGCGCTGGAACATTTCGACGGCGTCTACTTCCATCTTTCCTGCGGATCCCTCATGGTTCGCTTGGCATTCATCTTCGTGAGTTTCCGCCCATTCCTTGTACTCGTCGGTATCTGATATTTTCTTCCAATATTCACAACTCTTACAATATTTAGATTTTACTAAAACATCGACCACTTTCCCAGTAAACCATCCAATAAGCGATACGAATCCAAAAAATGACGAAAAGCCGCGTTTTCTCCACGAACCATCACCAGATACAGTAATGACAGTGTTTGAATGGCGGGAATAACGGGAGAAGCATGTGCACAACGTGGCTTGTAAACGCACTGCCACACACCCTTCTTGTGCGACGTGTGATTCGATGAACCACAGCGCGCCACGTGCGTGCGCAGAGCGGGCTGAGGCGCTGCGGCAATATCGATAATTCAAACGTTTACCATTTGTTTTTCACTATAAATCAAATGGCATGTTGTTTTTATGACTCTAACGTATCATTTAAGCAAAGAAAAAAAAAACGTGTTTTTTTTTAAATTCTAGAGTGGTTTTACCCCTTAATAGAAATATTGTTGTTTTAGCTTGTTACGACAAAATTATATTAATAAATGAACGTACTTGTAGTGTACTTGTAAAATATTATCTCTTTTAACCACCTCTTATATGATCATATAACGGGTTTTCAGGTAAATTCTCCGGGTTAACTAATAACTGATCTTTTGGGACCCCTAAATATTTTTGATAAATTATGATAATACAGTAATTGTTAATCTAACCACACAGTTTGCAGCGATTTCCCTTGAAAAAAGGGGATTTTTCTCAAAATAAGAAGCACTCTATTACTCAATCTTCACAACAATTTAATTTTACTTTTTGAGAGTATGTGAGAACCTTTGAGAGTAGCAATTGTAGCATTTTTAGATTTTGTCACATATCTAGTGAATACAGTAGGAATTTTGTAGCGGTACGACGAACGATGATTGTATCCTGCCTCTATGATCATAGACTGAGACAAATCTAATATAAAAATGGCTTTCAAAAAGACGGGTATTAATTAAAGGTAGGAATTTTGCTTGTCAAAAATCAACATTCAATAATGATACAAGAATTAACAAAATATGTTTTGAACTTTCGTTGATTATTTTAATATGTATGTTGTTCAGCTGATAAGAAATGTCCCAACAATATGTTTGAGTTTGGCCAAGGCAGTTCACAGAATAGTATCGTACTGGTCTGCCATAAAACAGTATAATATGTTAAATCATGGAGATGACGACGGCGATACCTTTATTTGAAAATTTTATTATTAGTTGGGCTATATATTTACAAAGACTGATCAGAGATATAGTTATCATTTTTGACTAGAGACACATTCACTATGGGGGTTTACACAAAACGCCAATATTGTCGGACTAAAATGAAAATTTAAAATTAGTTAGGGATCGTGTAGATCATTACTTCAGGCAAAAATACATAATCCCTTAAAAAATTCTCTCAGTACATCAAAATAATGCTTTGTTTAGGTGGCAATATTGGCATTTTGTCTCATGTTCGTTGTGTCGTAAAAAATCGGAAACTAGTTTAATCGGTTTAAATATACAGTAGGTATATAAGGAATATGACGTAAAGAGAATCCAGGAGAGAAGTAATTTTTAAAATTAATTAAAAGGATACGGTCTCAGCCCGGATTCGAACCGGGGCCTTCTGCCTTGCCGGGGCATTGCTCTACCGCTGAACTACTGAGCCCTGTGGAAGGAATAGATTTGAGACCGTATCCTTTTAATTAATTTTAAAAATTACTTCTCTCCTGGATTCTTGTCCATCATTTTTCACATTTTCACATTAGAGCTATTGATAAAAGCTTACAATTCACAATTCTGAGAAAATTGTCTCTGTTTTTCTTGTTTCTTCAACAACCTGGAGGCTTCTTTCTTGTGCTTCTATCAGATCTACGCCTTGTATTGACTTCTCTATCGTTGACCATTCTCACAGTATGCTGAAAACACCTTAACACCATTCTCTTTCTAAGTCTTCCACTACTTTCCGCCGCTAAATTTTGTATTGTGTTCAATGCTAATATAGGTTATTTGGTAAGATATGGTTGAACTGGTCCATGGCGTGATGAATATGCTTATATAAATCAGATGGGTTTCGATAACTGCATCATTCTAAAATCCTCGGAAATATACTAGATAAAACCCACACACGTTTTTAGCTATAAATAAATACACGAATACACGGCTCTATGTCTCTATTTGGGGTAGGTACATTGCGGGGGCGTCTAGCTCTACCCTTAAGTGTTCAAAGTGCGAATGCTCTTCTAGAGTATGGAGTATGTATACTTGGTACGCCGAGAGCGCTATAACGGAGGATCCCGGCCGGTATCTTCCTGCTCGTAATACTTACATTCTGTTTACCTACAACGCTTCGCACTTTGCATGTACAATAATTCACCTGCGAATATTCCCGTACAAATAAGGAGAACCGTGTGCGGCTACAGCTTCCTTCGCGCGCCGTTTCATTTTCAAGAGCAAACTCACCAATCTGGAACGGTGTTAATGTAATCACTTCACACATTTGTCTTAATGTGCAGTGACACATTTCAAAGGCAAATTAGAATGGTAAAATATACATTGTGTCCCCCGATGGACCTAACTATAACTATAATGGACGTAGTTTTTAATTTCTCGAAGAAAAGAGTAATTCTTTCATGCGGCGTTAAGTCAGGCGAACGTGGTGGCCATTCTATAGGGCCGAATCATCCAATCCACTTATTTGGAAAATGTCTGTTCAACCACCGCTGTACATATACGTATGTAGTATTATACTATATTATAACTTACATAGTGTGTTATTACATAAATTTACTTTCAAAATATTGAACTCCATTATTTAGCCCTATTTTACATGGTTGCTATTATTACATATGTTAATTTGAACTTGAACATTTTTGGTTATGTAGTCCAATTAGTCCACATAGAAACTGGGATTAATAATTCTTTTATTAAAAGGGTCCCTATAATACACAGTGTAAGTTTGTAGGTTTCTTCATTTAACACTCTGTATAACCCAGACATATACTTTAAATCCACATATGGGGCATTCTTTCTGAAGTGTCCCAATCCAAAAATGTAAAGCTTTCGGATATAGTTGAAACTTTGGAGAATTATTGTACTTAATAACAGTAACAAATACCTAAAATATTAGCTCATGAAAAAAAAAATATTGAGGAAATTACTAGGGGTTGAAGTTTGGTCGTTTTGAGTGACACGGTCATTTTTAGATTAGTGTAACTCCAGTAAATCTTTATATATTTTATTTTTTATTTAGCGCATTTTAAAGCATTTTTCATGAACTTTTTAATCAAAAAAGCAAAAGTCTAACACGTTTTTTTAACAAGTAATTTTGTTTTTCGATTTTTGTCCCATTTGGGTATTTTTAATATTTTTTAAAATAGTTTCATTCGAAAGCTGAGTCTTTTTTCTATACAATGAGTAAAGATGAAAGTGGGACAAAAGTGAGTTTGGGAGAAAATTAATAACTAAGCAAACGGAGCACCCGCGCTTCATAGGCCAGCGCCAGCGTCCAGTCCGTGGCGCGTAGGTCACCCTTTTGTCTACTTTAGTAACATTTAATAATAATAATAATCCACGGCTCAACATCCCCCAACAACTTTCGCCACTACTGGGGCATCGGCAGGCCCGAATTATCATTATTATGGCCCGCGTCTGTAGCACGTCTTAAGTTGTTTGGCTTTCAGCATTCGCCGAGCAGTAAAGGAAAACCACAGAAAAACCTTCACTCTGAAAGTAGGGCGGGGTACGTCTGTTTCAAGTCGAATTTCTTTTTCTGGATTTTTTTTTATATCGTATTTGTGTTGTTTTTGATTCTTCTTGTTTCTTTTTCTCTCTTAAATGGATGGAGCAAGTAAAAGGGGAATTCGAGTTTCATATTTGTTGGAATAAATGGATAAATAGTTTTAGAAAACTTGGTCACACATCATTTGATTTACATGGTATATCACTTAAACTACAAGAACAGTTTCCATCTATATCAAAGTCTTCGAAAATTTCTTCTAAATGTAGAAAATAACTTTATACATTAAAGACAGATAATTTGAATGCAGAGTCAAATTCTTCTGTTCTTGATACAGCTCTGTCTTATTATATCATTCCTTCTGAAATGGACATTTGTGACAATGAGTCGGAAATCGAAGAATCTGATCATAACATAGATAATGATTTTGCATCGAATATGTTTCCTCTAAAAACAGCTTGCGTTGACGGGAATCATAGGTCGGGAGTCGAAGTTCTAGAAGCAATTATTGACGATGGCGTTTTTAGCGCGGGTGCTGCGTTTACTTAGTTATTAATTTTCGAAGATTTAGGGCGAAACGGAAACTGTTCTTGTCATTTAAGTGATATACCACGTAAATCAGATGATGTGTGGCCAAGTTTTCTAAAAGGATTTATGCATTTATTCCTCCAAATATAACAATCAAAGTCCCCTTTTACTTGCTCCATTTCAGCTGAAAAAGAAACAAGAATAAAAAAAACAACACAAATGCAAGATAAAAATACAAAAAAACATAAAATACCAGAAAAAGCTATTCGTCTTGAAACACACCTACCTTGAAGTACATGTTATAAGATGTTACTGAAGTAGGGACACAAATGGGTGACCTACGCGCCACTGCCTGGACGCGCGCTGGCGTATGTAACGCGGGTGCTCCGTTTGCCTAATTATTAATTTTCTCCCAAACCCACTTTTGTCCCACTTTCATCTTTACTCATTGTATAGGAAAAAGTCTCAGCTTTCGAATGATACTATTTTAAAAAATATTAAAAATACCCAAATGGGACAAAAATCGAAATACAAAATTACTTGTTAAAAAAACGTGTTAGATTTTTGTTTTTTTAATTTTTTTTTGTGAACATTAAAAAGTTCATGAAAAATGCTTTCAAATGCACTAAATAAAAAATAAAATATATAAAGATTTATTGGAGTTACACTAATCTAAAAATGACCGTGTCACTCAAAACGTCCAAACTTCAACCCCTAGTAATTTCCTCAATATTTTTTTTCATGAGCTAATATTTTAGGTATTTGTTACTGTTATTAAGTACAATAATTCTCCAAAGTTTCAACAATATCCGAAAACTTTACATTTTTGGATTGGGACACTTCAGAAAGAATGCCCCATATACCGAGTAGTCATTAAAAATGATTTTTATTCGTTAATTATTCGGCCCTGTTTTTCCAACCGTGAGGGTTAGACCGTGTATTGTACGTATGATACGACAAGCTACCCTTCTACATGTAGATATAAATTTGCTGAATACGGTAGGAGTTACTCTGGGGAAAATTAACGGACACCCCTTTGTTTCGAAGCAACAAAAACACATCAAATTTAAATATAAATAACAATAACATTTCTGGGATATCATGGACAATGGGGCCTCAGGTTTCTGTGTTATATCTCGTATAGGAATGTGTGGTATTAGTATGTTGTATCCAATGTGATGGGATAATCCCTTGAAGGTACGAATTGTAATCGGTCAAAATGTGTCAAACTGTCTCTGTGTGTGTGTATGTGTAGAGTTGTAAGCAAGAGTATATACATTTTTATAATATCTAACGGCTGTAAACAAGTTTGTAAAAATCGACTACCATTTTTCACGTTATATAGAAAAGTTGCATGCGTATTGCGCAGTTTATTTGTCTGTTTTTCCGTTGAGATTCATATCAAAATTATAGCCATCTTTGAGTTGATGTTTGAGTATGTATTAGGACAAAATTCACGTTGCTAATCAAGTAAAATTAAAACATTTGTGCATACTGAAACCTTCTGCTGAAAGTTTGATAATTTAGAAGTAAAGCCACTTTTAACGGCAAGAATCATGTTTTTGTGGAAGTTTTTCTTAATACTACGACTCGCGTAATATAATATCGATGGTATTAAACTGTAAAAAGTGAAGAAACCCGAAAAAAGCAGGCGATTTCTTAAAAGTTTATAAACGGTCACAATTTGTTGATCATTGTTTTGATATTTTCAAACCTAAATATTGCAAGAATGAGTTTAAGTTTCTTGAGCAACTAGAGAATCTATAAATATCAATAATTAGTGTGTAAGTATTTTGAATAATAATTACAACTGAATACCGTTTTTAAAAATAGTTATAAATATGTTTATGGCAGGAAGAATGCATTTTTCTGTGCACCATTTACAACGATAATCGACGTTATTTATCTCATTTATGTTGTAAAAATTTGTTGCCGAAGAAATTCGCCAGCTATGAAACGAATGTTTCACTGCGTTTTGCACATTTGAAACGCTTTTTCTCGAATATGTTTTCTGGAACTCTATGTATATCTGGAAACGTACATATCTCATATTTGGAAATAATTTATTATGTCGTTATTTTATTGATATTATCAAAAGTGACTGAATAAAAAATTAAATAATAAATAATAAATGAATAAAATTAGAGTATGTTGATTAAGTTCTAGAGTTTTGTCAAGGCGAAGAAGATTCACTACGAGACCTCTTAAGAAAATACAAAGCAGATATTCCTTATTTGACAGACGTATTTAACAAGTTCTAAAACAAGTTCACTAAATTTCTTCTGCTGTGAACAAAATAAGTTTTAGAACGACTGCTTCACATGCACCAACAAAATCTCCCGCCATATTTTACTATGTCGTACTTACATTAGATCAGATACAAGTTTAATATAACAAAACAAATTTTCGTATTTTTGGCACTAGTTCAACTGGTTCACTGAACTAGTTATTTAGTTCAACTTTTCAGTTATGTTTGTGAGAGTGGCCGGTATAACTGACCTATATGAGCTGTTTAAAGTGTGCGGTGTGTTTAGTAGTCAATTTAGGAGTTAATACAAGAAAACAGAGATTTATTCCACTTTACCTATTGGAGTTTTAAATACACAAACATGGTGAGTACCTACAACTAAAGTCATGTCCACAAACAATTAAATATTGCACAACTTTTCTTCAAAATCGTACGTCAACCACATAATTATAAATCCTCAAGTTTCTATAACCTCAAGGTGTTGTTCTTACACCTCTGCGTTTCTCCTTGGTAACGCGACCTGAAATTCCTAGATCGAAAGCAATCTGCATTCGCATATACTTGGCACGTATTTAAAATCTGTTTTCGCTGAAGTGAACGTAGGTAGGGAATTGCGTTTATTTCCGTCGCGGCTGCCTGTCTGTCTGCCGTGCTTGTGACAATTCCATTTCCTTATCCTTCGGTCTGTCTATGCCGACGCACGAGGCCCCTTTCCAGGCGCCAATGCTCAATACAAGAGTAATAGAATTTCTCTGTCTCATCCGCGGCAATAGATTTGACGGCCTGATTCGTAAATAACGAGCTAGAGAATTGTTCGCAACCTATAGAAATCGTTCTACGGGATTTATTGTTTCCGACTGATATCGTAGCACGAGACAATTTGCATCAAATCTGTTTTTCTTTTCTTTTCAGTAGTAAACTCAGTAAATACATTATTTATATTTCATTATTATTTATTTATTATCATACCTAAATATTATTTGTTTTTAAAATAATGCGAAATTTGAGTAAATTATAATAAACGGTTAAGTTTGTTAAATTTTGATAATTGTTTTCACAATTTTCTGTATTTTCAGCACATTCTTTGAACTAATACTCAGTAAGAAATTTTATTTAAGTCAAATACATGACTGTTGAATATCAGCAAAAAACTTTCATTTGATGTACACATTTTTGGTTATACCGAAGCAGCAAATTGCTTGATACAGACAAAAATAAGTATGTAGTAATCAAGAGTTAGAAACGAGAATTAAAACAGCTTGAATTATATTTTGGTTCGTGAATAAGATAACTTGTCGTTGGCTTGTCGATAAAAACACTAGATAAAACACATTTTTACTTTTTTCATATAGGTCTCGTTAACCAAACTAATATTTATATGTCCAGAATCTTCTAGAAACCGACAACGGTGGTTTGGAAAAGTTTTTGGTAGGTCACAGTTTTTTACTAGAGCCGACTGGTGTTGCACTAAGTTTACACATTATCAACTAAAATTCACAGACTTTTTTTCCTTTATTTGGTATACCTTTGCCTAATATAAACAGCAATTAATCAACCACATAACAGAAACTCACTAAACATGCAGGGTTATTCATTTTTTAATTTATTATCCTGAAATATCTTTAGAAATTCAACTGCATCGAGAAAATATTTAGGCAAGGTAGGCAACTGCCTACGGCGGCAAAGTTTAGGCGCGGCAAAACCAACTGAACTACAATAAAAAGGGCTCTAAAATATTCCCTGAATTTAGAAAATAAAGGAATAGTAAAATACAATCAAATATAATCGGAATTGACAGGCTTCAGGCCATTCCTATATTTTAAGATGCACAGCAGCCAATAATAGACATACTTAAATAAAAAGCTCATTAGCTTTTATAAAGATTAGGATCAATTAGAAAAAATATATGATCAATTAGGAAAAATAATATGAAAGTGTACCGTAGTGTAGTGATCCTATACAAAAATCAAAAGAGAAATATAAAATAGTCCTAACGATCCTTTTGAGTTTTATGCGATATCCACAAACTTAAAGAAAATGTTATAAGTAAAAATGATTTACTGGCACATTCCAAAGATATAGAAGCCGCTTTAAAAGTTGGCGAATCCTCCATCTTAAAGGTTTAGCATTTGCTGCCGAAATGGTACGCTAGTTATTTTTTATTTGGGTAGACACATAATTTGCCCGCCTATAAAAATAATATTAAAATGTGCTGAGTCTTTGATGATATTATTTGATGATATTATTATTGAAATGAACTAAAAAGTATCAGTGATTACTCTTAGCAGAACAAATTATACATCATATTAAAGATAAAATTTTGATGAAGATTTGATGATAAACAAAGAATTACTTAAAATATTGAAAGATTTGGATTTGGGAAAATGTAAAGAACGGAGATATTATGTCAATATCTATTCTCTCGAAAACGACAGAAGTTTGCTGATGACAGATTTAACAGTGTAGATATTGACATAATATTTCGGTTCTGAAAACCCGTTTTTTAACCTTCTCCCAAATCTACATCTTTCAATATTTTTAACCAATTCTTTTCATGTTTCATATGGTGTATATTTTGTTCTGCTAAGCTTAATACTTTCGGAGATATTTTATGCAAGTAGTTCATGATAAATTTCACTGATATTCACTGATGATTTATTATAAATTTCAATAATAATGTCTTCATTCAGTAAACATTTTGATGGTATTACTGGTACTATTTTCATAGTCGGGTGAATTAATTATGATGTTAAATGATTTTGCGTCCATCGATCTTGTTTCCAGAAGGTCCAGTTGACGTTTTTAAAAATTCATTACCTCCCTTAACATTGGGCCAAATTTAAACATTGCTTAGGAGTTTTTTCTAACCCTGCCTATAACTGTTGCTACCTGAGCGGGCGATAGACAGTTTGCTAAACTAATATTAATAAAAAAAAGTACTTAAGAACCATGCCTACTTAAAATTGTCTTAATGGGTTATCAATGAAGGCCACTGAATATGAATTGAGTAATATATTAGATCTGAAAGAAGTCAATTTTAATTTAGGGTTAAACTTTGTATATTGTACTAGTATACTTTACTTTTTGTTGTTTTAAAAGTATTGTTTGTACTAGTATAATCTCCAAAGGTTGTGTTTTTATTACAAATAAATTTCGTAAATATTGTCTGAGTGCTGATTGTATTTTTCGTCATGATTTTTGTATAAATCTGTTTTGGCGACAAAAACGGCTGCAAAAACGCTACGGCCGGCCCTGCACCCAGTATTATTTCAATGATTTGCAGTTGGTTTGTTATAAAAGTAATTAATCAATTGAGCTACTATTTTGTAAGTATGTAATTAATTAAGTATGTACAGGTTGGCCAAATTCGATGTTACTATAGGAGATATCGGTAACTATAAGAGATATCGAAAAATGTGTAAGATAGTCTTTTTTTGAGAGAAACTCAATGGTGAAAACCAAAATTAGCTATCGTCTTTTGTTTTCGAGTATTATTATCCTATTAATCTAAGCAAATTGCACTGCGAGATATGCACTATCAAATATTTGTACCGAAAATATGAACATTTATTGCCGATTCGTAACATCGCACATCTGGACTTGCAACACGTTGCAAGGTCTCGAACGCATGGGCTGGCGCGACAAAAACTTGTAGTTCTGTGGCCGTAATACTACGCCAATATGGGGTAGACTATTTGAAGTAAACATATTAATGCCGCATGAATGCACCGGTGAAAAATACATTCAAATGCCTGCAAGAAATAGTTTTCGCGCTATAGAATACTCAATACGTTTTACTTTCGCCAAGAAAATAATATCTTGTAATAATAATATCCTATAGTGTGTAGGATGTTTGTTTTCGCTACATTACTAACGCGTCTTGCAAAATATAATAAAAAATAATACACGCAATGACTCATGATGCATGAATTTATTATTTGATAATAATTATTTCAATCATTTGCAGTTGGTTTGTTATAAAAGTAATTAATCAATCAATGAGGGGGCGGCACTATTGAGATTTGCCTACGGTGGCAGAACGCTAGGGCCGGCCCTGCATCGAGAAAGTAGGTTATGTGATGTATCATAGGAAAGATCATTTAAATCCAAAGAAGATTTATGTTAGAGTTAGTTTTTTTATTTAATTTTTTATTGACGAGGTGTGAAGAGGTGTGATGACGATTGGCTTCAACTTAAAAAAAAAACTGTCCTGAGTCGGTTGTTGGCCACATGGAATTTTATTTATTGAAGCAATAAATTGTATTCTTTCGAGTATACGAAAAACTCGTTTGCCAGGATAATTCGAATTCGTGAGGTGCATTGTCTAAAATATTCGAGAACTTCCTCGCGAATGTTTATATTTTACATTATTACGACAAAAAAAGTTTTTCGTCTGGTTCTTATTTCCCATTATCTCGTCGTTCTCGGTAGTACGCCTTATTTATCCTATATAAAACTTATAATTGGTTTATGTAGCGGCAGAACAATCTAGCGTCCGCAGATGGGAGGGACGAGAAGATGAAGGAATTTTAATTTCGTACCTAATTTGCTTAAGTTTCGCGGAATAAAATCAGATTCTGTAGCAAGCAGGCGCTCCGCAGCATCGCAAACCTAAAGAAGATCCTCCCCAATAGACTTAATATTAATTATTCCCCATCCCACTCCTAATTATGTGATTTTAAAGCCACCATAATGAGGTTCGTTTACTCGCTATTTGCTTGTTTTTATTGAATTTACACTTTCAGTACAATGGAACCATTGTTATTGCACGTTGGTTGTACACTATTGTGGTCAAAATTTATACCTGGCAAAACTTTTTTTTTGCTGGAGGGCAACGATCAGCCCCAATCGGTTCCTTTTTCCGAAAAAAAAAAATCTAAAGTTGATATAAATCGGATAATACGTGCCACCGAGCACTTCAAATTTCCCATTTAAAACACATTGGAAAAAGCATATATTTTCCTTTTTTTTCACGTTTCGGATTTAGAAAGATAGTTGCCGGAGATTAAGCAGACGAACTTCCCAAACATCAAAACCACAACCACTACCTTTTTTTCCCCACCCCTACCTTCTCCTGCAGTACCCTAAAAATGAGGCAAGATTTTCCCCAAATTTACAATTTTACAAAGGTACGTGATTTATTATTTTTCTGAGAGAAATTACTATTATAGGATTATTGACATGTTTGTTGCCCTTTATTAACTAATTTAAAAATTAAAAAAATTGTTTAAACAATTACCATTTGTTTAAACAAAAATATATGATGTTACGAACTCATTTTTCCATTTATCTGATCCATAAACGTATATAATAATAATTTGTATCCCAACTAATTTGCTCGTAATCGCACATGAAGCGAAATAATAACATTCAACCACCGATAAACAACGTAAAATCAAAGTTTCAAAAATCCTCCTGAACAAACTAAAATAGATAGAGGGCTGTACTTTTTAGAATTAATTACCCAATGTATCTGATCCATAAACGTGTATAATAATAATTTGTATCCCAACTACTTTGCTCGTAATCGCACATGAAGCGAAATCATAATATTCAACCACCTAAAAACAACGAAAAATCTAAGTTTCAAAAATCCTCCTGCACAAACTAAAATAGATAGAGGGCTGTACTTTTTAGAATTAATTACCCAATATATCTGATCCATAAACGTGTATAATAATAATTTGTATCCCAACTACTTTGCTCGTAATCGCACATGAAGCGAAATCATAACATTCAATCACCTATAAACAACGTAAAATCTAAGTTTCAAAAATCCTCCTGAACAAACTAAAATAGATAGAGGGTTGTACTTTTTAGCATTAATTACCCAATGTATCTGATCCATAAACGTGTATAATAATAATTTGTATCCCAACTACTTTGCTCGTAATTGCACATGAAGCGAAATAATAACATTCAACCACCGATAAACAACGTAAAATCTAAGTTTCAAAAATCCTCCTGAACAAACTAAAATAGATAGAGGGCTGTACTTTTTAGAATTAATTACCCAATGTATCTGATCCATAAACGTGTATAATAATAATTTGTATCTCAACTACTTTACTCGTAATCGCACATGAAGCGAAATAATAACATTCAACCACCGATAAACAACGTAAAATCGAAGTTTCAAAAATCCTCCTGAAGAAACTAAAATAGATAGAGGGCTGTACTTTTTAGAATTAATTATCCAATGTATCTGATCCATAAACGTGTATAATAATAATTTGTATCCCAACTACTTTGCTCGTGATCGCACATGAAGCGAAATAATAATATTCAACCACCTAAAAACAACGAAAAATCTAAGTTTCAAAAATCCTCCTGCACAAACTAAAATAGATAGAGGGCTGTACTTTTTAGAATTAATTACCCAATATATCTGATCCATAAACGTGTATAATAATAATTTGTATCCCAACTACTTTGCTCGTAATCGCACATGAAGCGAAATCATAACATTCAATCACCTATAAACAACGTAAAATCTAAGTTTCAAAAATCCTCCTGAACAAACTAAAATAGATAGAGGGTTGTACTTTTTAGCATTAATTACCCAATGTATCTGATCCATAAACGTGTATAATAATAATTTGTATCCCAACTACTTTGCTCGTAATTGCACATGAAGCGAAATAATAACATTCAACCACCGATAAACAACGTAAAATCTAAGTTTCAAAAATCCTCCTGAACAAACTAAAATAGATAGAGGGCTGTACTTTTTAGAATTAATTACCCAATGTATCTGATCCATAAACGTGTATAATAATAATTTGTATCTCAACTACTTTACTCGTAATCGCACATGAAGCGAAATAATAACATTCAACCACCGATAAACAACGTAAAATCGAAGTTTCAAAAATCCTCCTGAAGAAACTAAAATAGATAGAGGGCTGTACTTTTTAGAATTAATTATCCAATGTATCTGATCCATAAACGTGTATAATAATAATTTGTATCCCAACTACTTTGCTCGTGATCGCACATGAAGCGAAATAATAACATTCAACCACCGATAAACAACGTAAAATCTAAGTTTCAAAAATCCTCCTGAACAAACTAAAATAGATAGAGGGCTGTACTTTTTAGAATTAATTACCCAATGTATCTGATCCATAAACGTGTATAATAATAATTTGTATCCCAACTACTTTGCTCGTAATCGCACATGAAGCGAAATCATAACATTCAACCACCTAAAAACAACGAAAAATCTAAGTTTCAAAAATCCTCTTGAACAAACGAAAATAGATAGAGGGCTGTACTTTTTAGAATTAATTACCCAATGTATCGGTTCCATAAACGTAGTTAGGGTAAAATAGGTAAATTAGGTTAAAAGAGTTAGGGTATTATTGATGTCCGGAATTTCGACACTCGTTTCGGAATTTGGACAAAATGTATACAATTAATTGTAATATAGCAAACGATGTAAAATATGTAATTTTCTTGTGTAAAGTGGTACTTCTGTAGGTATGCTCGCGTATACCATGAACAAAAAATCCAAATTTTCTTTAGATCCTCTAAAATCCTTTGTAATTTAAATTTAAGGACAAAGAACATGTTCTCATATCCCACTTCAGATATAGTCGTGAGTGTCTGGCGTCTGAGCTGACTACAAGTAAAATTTCGTCCTCGGATATCCTTGTAGACGACATCAGGTGTATACCTAATCCTGCGGAAGTAGCTTTCCCGAAAGCGGAATACATTTAAATATAAAAGAACGTCATTTGAATGTGGCGAAACTTTGTTTGAGAATGTTAAGTGAAAATTGTCGCGGCAAGGCACGTTTCGCAGAAAACCCGAAGAGGAAGGGCTATGCGTAGCGCCGCCTAGCGGCAGCTGCAGGTGTCGAGACCGCCGGAAACGCCGTTAAGAGGCAATAAAGTTTTAAGTAAATTGATGGAGTTGTTAAGAAAACAATCCGCAAAGTGAAAAATCTACACTTCAGACGGACCAGCCAGGGTTTTCTATGTCGTTAGGCGACAGGAAATACACGCCTATCGACCCTTCGGGTTTTCTAGAACCCTCCCTGGATTTTCAGTTTCCCCTTTTTTCACGTCCCTCGACGTCGTAGATTAATAAACTTACGGAAAGTGTCAAAGAAAAATTAGGAAAGTTTTGAGTGTTCTTCGGTGACGCCTGACGCATACACTGTGTCTATAGATTGAATGAAATCCGAGAAGAGTATAGTTTTAGAATTTCTTATTTAATTTATGGAAGATGTATTTCCAGTAGGTAATGTGACAAATTTGCAAAATTGTGTCATTTTTTTCTTATGTATTTCGTCTTTTATATAATCCGAACATCAGACATACCAAAATTACCAACAATTGGGACGTTCGCACAAAAGTAAATTTGAATACCAAATAATGGAAATATTTGAACACAAAACAGCAAAAATTACTGTGCACAGATAAGATGTGATGGTGACACTGATTTTGTGCTTTGCAATGTCCTTATAACATTATGTGACAAAAGAAAAACTGGAATAAGTGTGCAAATTTAAAGCACTGGAACCTTGACACCTAAAAAATTGACTTTTGTTGTTTTTTATAAATATTTACATTTGTTAGATTATTAAATTGTGTATGGTAACAATCATAGCATGTACTTACAAAATGTTCCAAAATCGACTACCAAAGGATTTAACCCCCATTAATGATCTTTAATTTGACGCATGACAGAAAATTATAGAACAACATTTAGAAAAGTTATAACATTTTGCTAAAGCAGAACAAAGTAATGTTCAGTTGAAGCCACACAACATAAGTACAATATCGTTATTTAGGAGTTCTTCACCTCAGAGCAAAACATTTTGCATTCATGAATAGGACTACCGCATCCAATTCCCTATAAGTTGGGAATATATGATAATTATTGAAAAAGTTATAAACATGTTTTTATCACAGCCAACCAAAATATCAACTCCCTCTACTTGGTGTCATACATAATATCGTAATGTGGAGGCTTTTCAAATTTTAATGTAATCATTTAAAGTATAATCCCAATCAATTACCTACAATTTGGCCTAAGAGAAAAGAATTTAAATAGTTTTTGTAAAAGTTACAAGCAGTTTTCTGTTGTAAACATATGTAATTTGTACCGTAATACTCAAATAAGTAGTAGACAAAATTACTGTGATTTAGGGGTTGTATGCCACAAAGGAAACTTCTCAGCGTAAATGAGTAAATACAACGATTAATTACCTACGATTTGTCATATGAAGCAAACATATGTAACAATTTTTTTCCATTTCCTATACATTAACTTTTTGTAAAAGTTATAACAATTGTTCTGTAGCGTTTTTTGTAGTACCTATATCTGAAAGCTTGCATAAAATGTATATGCAAATTATTTTGATTTAAAGGTTGTTTGCTACAGAACGGAAAATAGTCCCTGTGTTAAAAAAAATTGTCTTGTAATATGATACGAAAATCTCATTTTAAGATATTTCGTAATATCACTACTCATTATTTACATTTATTTTATTTAATACACATATTAATTAAGTAAGAAAATTCACAAATCAACTTGTTGCCATCTTAATACACCACCTTTGGAGATAACAGTTGAACTCATGAAACACCCAAATAAAGTAAAAATAAACTGTTCTCCTGTAACATTCTCTAATGCTTGGACAGAATATTTGTTAATAAAAAAGTAAAAAAAAAAACAAAAGAAAATCATTCTAGACAAATAAGAAAGGAAGCGAAAAAGGAACAAAATAAAAAGTTGCTCCAAGAAAAACGCTAAAAATTCCAGGTGCAAGAAACATTAAAATACAGATGAGGGAGAGAGGGCAGGCTGAAGAAGCCCAAGGAATTATTTTATGGTAGTACAACCGTACATCTTGAATTGAGGAAATCCAATGTGATCTGCACTTACACCTTGTTCAATCCCACGCCAATATCTATATTAAGTTACGTTTGATTCAATATATGCACGTCTTTGAGAGGGGGATGAGGATGAGCCCTCACCGGATTATATTCCCCTTGCAGGAATAGTGCGCAAAGAGTTGGCAGTTTATTTCTCTGGGGATTTCCGTCGGAGGGATTTTATAGTAGGTCCGCCGGTAAAAAGGAGTACCAACTGCAGATCTATAACGTAATGAGATATAGTGGGATAACTGGACCCACTCGACATACTCCAAGGTATTCAATTTTATAGAGACACTATAAAGGAAGTTAAATGTATTTGGAACGGAATTTATTTTTCAAAGTTTGGGGTATTCCTTAAAACGCTGTTTTTATAATAATAATAATAATAATAATCTTTATTGGTGTTATTACAAAGAAAATTGTTTACACAAGTCAGCACAGAAAAAGAAAAACACTATGCACTACATATTTCTACGAAATTACAGTTAAAGTATTCATCGTAATTGAATATACATTTTTCAACCAAGAATTGTTTCATAACTGTCTTAAATCTGTTATTGGAGTAACACTTAATTGCTGGCGGCAGAACATTAAAAAATTTTAGAGCCCAGTAATTTGATGCGTTGCGCGACTTCTGCAATCTCAGAAAAGGTCGGCGATACTGCTGATTCTCACGAGTGTTGTACGAGTGAATTGCGTTCGATGTCACAAACGTACTGGCATTGACCTTAGCGTACATTAAACATTCCAATATGTAGGCGGATGGAAGTGTCAGAACCAGTCAGAACATTGACATCTCGGAAGTGTTCACGGCAATCTTCCCTCCAACCGACTCCGAGTACTACTCTTATGCATCGGCGTTGTAGAGAAAACAATGTATTGCTGTGACCTGAATGGCCCCAGTTAAATATTGCATATGTTATCAAGGAGTGAAAAAAGGCAAAGTATGCAACCCTAAGACATTTTATAGAGATTGATTCTCTCAAGATTCTCAAATAATGAATCACCCTCGCAAGTTTTCCTGAAACATGTCCGACATGACTTTCCCACTTTAATTTGGAGTCAAGAATAACACCCAAGAATTTTACACTCTCATTATCGTCCGTACTGGAACGCGCTTCATGTCGAAATGTAAACAATACCGATAAGCACTTATCCTGATTGATGCAAAGCGCATTTGAAGAAAACCATTCTTTAATATCTCTGTCACATAGGTCAACTGTATTAAGAAGCTGTTCATAATCATCACCTCCCTTAATTACCGTTGTGTCATCCGCAAATAGAATAAGATCAGTTGCTTCAGTAGCACAATTAATGTCGTTGATATAAATTAAAAAGAGAATGAGGCCCAAAACTGATCCTTGGGGTACCCCGTGACTGCAAAGTCTGTGCGATGAAATTGAATTGTTCCCTTTTACGTGTTGGTAACGATTATTCAGATATGACTCCATTAACCCAATGCTCGATTTCGAAAAGTTATATTTCTTAAGTTTTTCTAATAGAACATGATGTGTGACACAATCGAAAGCTTTCGAGAGGTCATAAAAAGTGGCAACTGAATGGTATCCGCGCTCAAAGTTGTTTAAGATTTTATTTATAAGAGCATTGATAGCTAGACTGGTAGATTTGCCATGCCTAAATCCAAACTGAGATTCACTAAACAAGTTGTTCCCTTCAAAATGTATGTATATTTGTTTTTTTAGTATTTTTTCGAATATTTTTGATACGATCGGTGTTAATGATATGGGTCTGTAGTTGTTACAGTTGCCCGTGTCATTTCTCTTATGTATCGGTATCACTGTCGCAATTTTTAAACATTTCGGGAAACAACCTTGTTCAATGCAGTCATTGAAAAGGTGTGTAAGTGGATATATAATGATATTTCTTAATGTTTTGATTATTCTTACACTGATACCATAGCAGTCCGCACTTGCTGAGTTCTTCAATGAGTTTATTGTGTCTCTCATGTCATTAAATGAAACATGGTTAAAATTAAAGGTGTCAGATGTTATATTTTTTATGTATTGCAGTGGATTCATATCAGGTTTGCTTAGTTTTTTAACAATGTCATGGGGTATGTTTATAAAAAAGTCGTTAAACTTTTCAGCCGAATAAACAATACAAATAAAGCAAAGACTCGAACACTATAATGTAGATAAACTGTATCATAGATCAGATCTTACAACTTAAATTGGCCAATCCTGTGTATTGGTGCGCTGCAGGTCTTGTAGACCCAGTACTAAGTTGTACATCGGTGTGACTGATTTTTCTGAATTTTTAAGTCGCACTCATTATTTTTATTGAAATTGCGTTATTAAATTTAGGTGGACACAATTGCTATAGAATATCATGTTGAAAATTGTTAAATAAAACACAAATAAATTCATTTTTACAAACGTTTCTTCTTTGAATGTATTCGAAACTTGTAGCACAACAAATGAGTCGTTTTTAAAAAATCTTTTATTGATATTGACATTCAAAAACCGGTTTTTACCATTATAACTGGTCTTTAGCTAAGTTTGGTACAAAAGTTTGCACTCGTTCTTGGTATTTATCTATAAATTGAACTAGTTTTAACCGTATAGTAAAACAGAATCGTAGATACGATATGGCACGTTGCAAATGAAGATATGCATATTAAATATGCGCATTTCGCGATTGATGAATTTGATTAGAGCGCGGCTTGGAAATCGTTCGCATAATTGATGTTTCCCCGCAAGCGGTAATTATATTTCGCAATTAAGCGAAATATATTCAATAGTTGGTACGCCATTATGCGGAATTTAATCATAGTTCGGGGCCATCGGCTTCAGCCGATGCTCGTAAGGCACAGTTTCGAATTCCCCAAATACGAACGACCGTATCATAATAATAATAATGAAACCTGCATATTGTGCCGCGCGAACGACGCCGACGCACAGTGGCGTCGTTGTATACTGGAGAGACAAAAATGGTTTTCAATAACTACTTCCAACAATGTAGATATTATTATTATTGTTGTGCGGTGAGACTTGACGTCACAAAATAATATTTATAAAGGTATCTTCCCAGTAGAAGGTAGCTTTTGTCTTCGGGGCCAGAGTACGTTGTTCGATGAATTAATGTAGTCAAAGTAAATTCGAAAATAAGATTTATTTGCAGGTACTAAAGGAAAAAATAAACACTAACATTCGTAGAAAAATAGACTGGTTATATATATATATACATATATATATATATATATATATATATATATATATATATATATATATATATATATATATATATATATATATATATAGGGAATATGACATAAATAGAATCCAAGAGAGAAGTAATTAAGTAGTAATACTTAATTACTTAAGAAGTAATTACTTCTCTCTTGGATTCTATTTACGTCATATTCCCTATATAGCATATTTAAACCGATTAAACCAGTTTCCTATATATATATATATATATATATATATATATATATATATATATATATATATATATATATATATATATATATATATATATATATATAGATATATATACATACCTGTTGTATATACACAGGTAAATCAAAATATACAAACGGTGTAAGATAGCAAACGTTTTACTGGGCGGTAATGGCGATAATAACGCGTCAACCTCCGGCCGGAAGTTCTAGATTTTCTAGTTGAATTAAAGCTATTACTTCCTTAGATATGTCCAATTCATCTAATTATGACAAAGTGACATAATTTTGACCCCGAAGAATATTTTTGCTCCACTGTTCGACGCTGAACTAATGGGAATCCATAAACTAATACTGTCGTGCAAGTTTTGCACTCGAGCATAAACACTGATGGTGCTTAAACGACTAGACACCAATAACAATACCTTCCCGCTTGGTTGTTGGTGACTAACCAGCAAGCAATCTCGTCCTTAAACCGGTAGATGTGGCGGTCCTAGCTCGCGCACATACAATCTAACTTGGTCCGGTGTTTTGCCGGGAACTTGTAATAGACCATAAACGTCGCCCTGTTTAGGAACTTTCGGCACCTGATTGCTTTTCCGCAACTCGAACGGGAAACCGGACGGAATATACGGCGCCCCGTAAACAATGTGAGAAATGTACGCGTCGAGATCTGTAATGAAAATTACCTTTTTGGTGGCCAGACCTCTAATAATTACTAGTTGGTCGTTAGTTATTTATGTTGGTCTATTGTTGATGAGACTGTCAGAACAATTCCCAAAAGACTGGTCAAAACTCGCATTTTGCTATCTTTATAATTAACAGATTTGAAGCTGCTTAACAACTCTTTGGCAACTCCAGCATGAATATGGCAAATTAAGAAAAAAATCTGATGTGGCCAGGCACATGACTTTATCATACCATGTATAAAATTAATAGTTTAGCTGCATGAGATTCTATTTGATCGAGATCGGCCACGTCTGCATTAAAATAAAACTACTAGAACTAGACAGATATTTTGATTATATTTACAGTATGTAATGTCAAAACATCAGCATTTGACACTACCTACTATCATTGGAATCACAATATCTGACAAATCCTGGCTAACTAGTTTTAATACTAGTGTTTTAATGCAGTACGAGCGTCCCGATGAAATAGAATTTGCTCATGCGGCTAAAATATTTATTTTACCAAAAAATTTCATAGTCAAAATTTCCTCTACATTAATTTATTATTTAACTATTTCGACGAAATTCCAGAAATAGCGGCTTATTTGCAAAATATTTCAAAAATGCTAAGACTAACCCTCCTTGTCATACTACATATGATAAAGTAAAAAGGTTATTGGTTCTGATGATTAATATATTATATTGATGATTAGCATACTATATTTTCGGGTTTTACCCCGTCTTCAGTGCTAACTACAAAAGTTCATAAAGAATTATGCTCAATATTCGAAATAAGTTTTAATGTTACCATACCGTCTTACAATCTTTCTTGTATTTATTCGCGAAAACATAAGAACATGGCTATCCGTAATCGAAATACACATTGACACCAAGATGTTTTAATATTGTTGCACTTTATGCGCGCGTGTTTCTCCTCTTCATCGCATTCTCCATACATTTGCGTGTTGAATTGACGTTTCGCAACCGCTGACGTTCTGAATACTGTCAAAAGTTTCAAAATATCCTGGCTACCTGCTATTAATGCAGACACGATTTCGATCAAATAGAATTTTCTCCTGCATCTAAACTATTAATTTTACCAAAAAATGTTATAAACATAAATTTTACAAAATTTCCTTTACTTTAATTTATTATTTATCTATTTTGACAAAATTACAGAAATGGCGGCTCAATTGCAAAATCGTTGCGAAATGCTAAAAGTAAATAGCCAGTTCCTTTGGACCCTTTTGAACCAAAAGCTTTTCAGCTCTATTATTATACTGCGTATGATAAAGTAAAAAGGACAAAGACGTATGACGTATGAACGTATGAACGTAAACATGTCAAACCATCTCAACACAATATCATTTTTGTAGCATAGACAGTGTGGCTCAATGTGTATAGATTCTGTTTAATATCTTTTCAATACAGTTCAGTAACAGCAAACAAATTTTTTTTTCTGGTAATGCCGCAATCTACGAAATTTTAAAAAGCACTTTCACCTTTTTTGATATTGATTATCATGACAAATTCATTTTTCAATCAGGATAGCATTTTTAACACGGCTGTGCTTCGGATTTATACTAAAAGACACTTTTCAAAAAACCTGTTTTTGAATTCCCAATGTCCAACAAAGCCGGTTAAAACCTATTTTTGTTATTTTTGCGGGCGAAATCAATAAAATGTATATCAAATGCATACCAAAATAATACCTGATCTAAAAATGAGACAAAAATTGGCAAACATAGATAATAAAAAAGGATATAAATTGTCCTATTTTCTTATGAGCATTTCTCTGATAATTAAAGCTTTTTATGTATCAGTGGTTAGCGATAATAGGGATGCAAATTTGGATTATAATATTATAAATATTGTGTTTTATATACCTACATGTCAACAGAGAGAAAAGTGTTCAAACCAAGCAAACTTAATATTAAGACTGTTATTTTCTTGACATTCCACAACCATTTTTATGTATGTGCGTGACAGATAATCTGTCCAAACATTTTCGCGAATGAAAATTTTTTTCTTATCAGTTTTGGTAGACATTTTATAGGTTTTCCAGAAGAAAATATACGAGAAAATGACAATTGAAAATTGTAAAGTATTGATAGCGAAAAGGAATTTGGAGAACGCTCTTTCTATAAACAAACAAAAGTTGCCAAATTTTGCAAAATACCACTAAGATAATTAATAGATCTGTCAATAGGTATCAGTAAAAAACATGGTGTTGCCATTCAAAAAGAAATTGTTGATGACATCAATAGTCGAATAATCAATGTTGAAAATTAAATAGATATTAATATGAGTATTTTGATAATTAAACATCGGACAAAACTTTTTAAAGATTTTGTCATATTTCCATTCTGTACGGGTTAAGTTTGTAAATTACGTATGTCTCAAGAAGTAGAACACAATACCTGCAAAAATCTTCAAATTTTCATTAAAAAATCTCAATAGAATATCGACTACGGGGCTAATGCTTCACTCTGTTTACAATTGTCACGATATTAAAGATAAATCACTGCTAATTCTCTATTATAGAAACTTTTCTGTAGAACATTCCAGAACAGCGGAAAATTGGAAATTATACTCCAACCCGAATCCAAAGTAAATATGAATTTTAAATACGTTAATTAAAAGGGCCAGTTTGAACAGGCTAAAGTCTACTTTGGCTTTATTATAAAAAAAAAACTACATAATATTGTCAGAAAACTTGAAGAAAACACTTAAACGACATCCGTCCGTTGCTTCAAAACAGGTGAACATACTTTCAGGATTTCAGGATAACGTTCAAAGAGTTTGTTAAGGTTGCTCACAAAAAATGGGGTTTCTATATTTCTTTAATCTAAAGTTTAGATTCTAAACCAATACTCTTTCAGATAAAACAAAAACTAGATTGCAATATAATGGACACACCAAGAGAAAAACTGTACATCACAGCTTCTAATATACAGCTCTCGACCAATAGAAAATCCGGAAAACGCTTAATGGATATAAAAGTAAATAGGAAGGACGAGCAATAAGGAGATCCAGAGAAAGATCAACTTGTTGCTCGTACGCATTTGCCCAGTAAGCCGGGCACTCCGGCCTGGGCTTATTTTCCTATTAGAACGGATAAAAACGGTATCATCTTTATATATAGGTACATTTTATATTTTTGTTTACTCGCCGCTCTTCTCGTCCTTTCCTCAAGGGTTTTTCCTCGAGTGTTTGCTTCGCTTTATACGGGGAATTGTGATTGGCCGCATTTTCCATTTTTATCGCGCCGATAAATCTAAAGCAGGAAATGCACCAAGATTTTCGGAATTGTATCGCGCCATAACCTATCAAAGTGGGGACAGGTTGGGGGTAAACAATGAGTATCAACTTAAATTGAATTTTACGCCGAACAAATTTATTCAGGGATGAGCGAGTATGGGATCTCCATAAAACGAATAAAGCGGAGATGTGGGTATAGTGGAATTGGTTTGTTTTAGGTCCTTTCAGGAAGTATGTATTGTCCTGTAAAATTAGTACGAAAAAGGGATATTTTAGTGTAGCAATCTTATAATGTTCAGTAATTCGAATGAAAATTTTTTATTAGTAGTTTAAATACACGGGTTCTGGACCAAGCGATGGACCAAGCGGTGGAGATATGTACGCCAGCGTTTATGAAGCTCAGATTGACACGCCAGCGCCACCTGTCCGCTGGTAATAAAAGCAGATTTCTGACAGAAATACTTTTTTCCCTCTTCGGTCCACGCCTGCTACCTCATGGCTATATAATCGCGATCGGACTTTTTGACATTCCTATAGTTTAAGAATAGGGGAATCGAATGGTGTTGGTTTTATTAAGATTGATCTAAGGTTCAGTTGTTTTCTAAAATCTCAATGTTTAATAGCAATATTTTGGTTTCAAATGGATGGTGGTTCTGTTTGAATTTAAGTAAAAATCTGGATATTAAAATCAAAGATTTCAGTGTTTTGTTTATACAGTGTGTTCTCAGAACACCTGTTCCAAAAAATCATCGAAAACGTCGATGTTTAATTATTTGAATACACATTTTTGTGAAAAGTTTCCGACATCACCAATATTTTTCTAAATGGCAACCTCAATTTTATCTAATCGATTTTTAATTGTCTGAATAGAGGGAAAATATTTTATGGCTTTCCATTAGAAAATTTTGGAGAAAATGACAATTGAAACTTGTAAAATATTTATAACTTTAGGGAAAATGGTTCCTTCGACTTGAATATGAAGTTAACAATTAAGTCGCCCTGAAAACGAAACCGGGTTAAAAAATGTTCTATCGCGCAAGGTTTTCGAAATTTGAGGTTAAAATGTCAAAAACACCGATTTATGTATGTTTTACAAATTTGAATTATTATTAAAAAAGATTAAAAACCTCAAAATGGTCTCATACTAAACCTTATACTTAGCAGTTTTACCTGAAAGTTTGTTCACACCTGTTTTTAAAGTATTTACAGCTATCCTTCAAGTGGTATGTGGACGATTTCATGAAACAAATAATAAAAAGACGAAATATCCTGACGTAATATGCAACTTTTGATCTCAGATTCGCATTTTCCGCCAATAAGTCAATCGAAAACGCCTATTTGCTTTCCACAAACAACTGTCTTTTCGAAATTTATGGTATGAAATACCATACATTTTGTAAATTAGCATTTAGACAATGTAACAGATCTATCAATATCAGTACAAAACATATGGGGTTGCCATTTTATGATATAAGTGAACTTGTCAGAGGACGATTTAAAATAACAAACCGTTTTAGAGATTTTGTCATCTTTCCATAGTTTAATCGTTTCCATACTTCTTCAAATAAACGTGTTGTCAATTCTTTGGAGGAAAAAATGAACTCTTATGCTTATCAAGTATTTTACATTTATTTCGAACGCCGTATATATAATATAAAATCATTTTTGTACTATCGTGGCCATATATTATGTCCCTTCTTTTGACGTCCATTTTCTTGCAAATTTTGGGGCGAAAAAACTTGAAAAAATTCTGATGCTGTCCATGATTAATATGCTACAACTCATAAAAATTTGAAAGCTGTATATGATTTGAAGAACTGGCGCTGTTTTTGCCTCGTAAATTTCATTCGTTTAACTTTAGCAATTAATTACTCCGGAAATAATCCATAAATTTCAACGAATTAAAAAGTACTATCACCTGTGGAATGCTAGCTTTCAATGTGCATTTTTGTAAAATCATTGGATTAGTGGTTGACCCACAAAAAGCTATATTACGCAATGCCAGCAATTCCGTTATTAGAAGAGCTAGAATAATAAAATATAGACTATAGGCTACCCAATAACTCATAGGTTTAAAGTTTATTACATAATCATTGTTTATCTTGCATTTTTCATACAAAAGATCGTGCTCAAACTCCGCGTGAATTCCGACGCTCTACGGTCTTTGGTGTGCTGCGGGGAAGGGAGGCGTTAGCGGTGCTGTTATGTCGGAGAGAACCGACACAGCTGAGAGAACCGGGGCAGGTTATTATCAATACACAAAAAGAACGATAACTTGTCAAGGTAGTAATTTTAACTAACAATTAAATTCTTAATGTTTGCATAATTTTGATTATAATGTTTTTGTTTTCTTCAGTTTTTATACAATAAGGTTGTAAACAAGATTTTCATCGAAGCGGATAGATCTAATAATAAGGAGTTAGAGTTAGAGTTAGATTTTCCGATTAGTGGTGAACACTAAATGAAGTTTGCTTGATAAGCTTGCACAAACAATATAAAATAAACTTATACAGTTTTCTAATTTTTATGAGTTGTAGCATATTAATCAAGGACAGTAACATTCTTACCTTACGAAAGAAAATATATATCTACGTCTAATAATAGGCACATAATTGACTTTCTATTTACACCAGATGCGCGACTGTAGTTCAGAATGCATTAGGTAACACTATTCAGCACTACTCAGGTGCTGCATTCAGCTGCTGCACCTCAGGCACCTCGTTAATCTCGCTCCTAAGAGCGAGCAGATGCTTCGTATTCATCGAATTTTAAAATTAATTTTCAATCGAGTTGCCGCGTGGAAAGGCGAAACAGGCAAAATGCATTAACTGCGAACGCAGCGCGGACATTTTGACAGGCGCTACTCTGAGCACCTGTGGTACTCGTCGCCCCGGCGCCTCCGCCCGAATGTACAGTATCTGTCTGTTGATGTTCGCGGCCGGAAAATGGGAAATAAAATGAGCGAAAAGTACTCCGTAGCAGCCAGTACTCCGGAGGTGGTCCGGAAAAATATTGAAAGATTAAAATATCGCGGATGCTCGTCGCTCGCTGAAAATTCATTTCGCGAAAAATTGTATTGGGTGCTGAAGGGAGAGAGGGAGGTATAGAGAGAGGATGCGGCGCGATTTTACTTGGTTTATTTGTGCCAGGTTTGCGGATAGGTACGCCCGCCGTCGGCCTTTTTAATATTTCCGTCTGTATTGAGATGTCAATTGAATTTTTAACTTATTGCTCTGCTGCCGCTCATCTCAAACGTATTGGAGGATTAGGAAGCGATGAAATTAAAATCGTTCCGGGAATTTTGCTGTGCCTTTTTTGTGAGATAGATGAGTCAGGTTCGTTTCTTTGCCGTAAAACTTGGCTTCTATATTTTATTATTGAAAAACAAAAAAATATTGAATCTTGTGGACGAGAAAAGATTGTTTTTTTGTTTTCTGATGTCAGTGTTGACTTGGTACCTGATTTTCAGCTGTACTAAGTGTACATTTTTGTGTAGATAGGTGTCAGAGCAATGGCAGATGTCCAGTTATTATTATGAACTAAAAAACAAACAATAATAAATATGAAACGAATTCCTGATTCTGGTATACGTTTTTTTTTTTTTTTTGTATAATCGAAATCTGAAGCCTGAAAATAAAAACGAAGTCTAGTTTAAAATAGAATTGGCATTAAAGAAACTCATAATATTATTACAAAAAGAAAAACTTAAAACTTATTCAGACTCGTGGTCTTATTTTCAGAATCAAACCTTTCGAAAAAATAGCGTACTTGAATCAGTTGAGTCAGAACCTAAAAATTAGAATATCACTTCTCTAGTTCATGTTTGTAGTTTAAAGAGACTATGCTATTAGTTCACCTCAAGAATGTTTAAATAAATATTTTGGTAAAAAACTGCAACCTTTGGATTTTTCCGGAATCATTCTTGTTTTATATTTTGGTATTTGGGTCTGATGCAATTATATAACACACTCATCACCTCAATTAAAAAAATCATCAAATTTGAATGACAAAAAAATCATCTAATTTTAATGAAAGACGAAACACAACAAAACAAGTCTCAAAAATAAAATAAGGAAAAGCAGCATATAATAAAATAATAAACGCCTAGGATCTGCTCTCGAACGATAGTGTCATTACTTTCAGGTAAATTGCCACGTATAAAAACTGTTCGATATTAAGTGTTCCCCTGGCGCTTTAAACTTCACACACTGCACGTTGCTCTGCTTTGTTCACCTATCAGCTATCACTCACATAACACTGTGCTCTGCTTTTTTAACTTCACTTCACCAACTCAAAAGGTTTGATTCTTTTGAGTCTTCGCACACTGTCACAATTGTCAAGAAGCTGGATTGCCTGGACATTCGTGTGCTGGAGAAGTCTGTACTGATGATTCTCTCCAAACTTTCCAATTTCGTTCGTTACTAATTCCATTTCAAAATCCCTGTGGAGATTTTTGTTTCTTATATACCACGCTGCACCCACGATGTTTCTTAGCACCTTATTTTGGAAGCGTTGAACGATGGTGATATTGCTTGGCTTAGTGCAGCCCCACACTTGGAGACCATAGGTCCACACAGGTTTAAGTATCTGCTTGTAAAGTAGGAGTTTATTATATGTCGACAAAGACGACTTCCTACCAATAAGCCAGTACATTTTTTTGTATCTTACGCCCAATTCTTCTCGTTTCTTTTTAACATGTGCTTTCCAGCGGAGCTTGGTGTCTAGCGTCATACCGAGGTATTTTGCCGTGTTCGAGTAGGGTACGGTGGTGATATTTACTGTAACTGGAACATATCGTATTCGCTTGTTGGTAAAGTTTATGTGAACGGATTTGGTTTCGTTCAATGTAATTAGCCATCGTTGTATCCAACCACTAATATCGTTGACAGCAGTCTGCAGTTTTAGTGTTGCTCCTTCAACATTTGTGTCTAACACCATCTGGTTGCGGAAGATCATGTGTATATAGAAGGTAAAGAAAAACTTTGTCGAAGGCTTTTCCCACATCCAGGAATATGGAGGAGCATACTTTTTTTTCTCCTAAAGTTCATTCTATGATCATTGTTATTCTGTGCACCTGATCAATTGTGGAATGTTGTTTCTGAATCCAAACTGATGAGTGGGTATGATGTTTCTTTCATCTAATATTGGCTTCAGTCGTTTTGCAAGTAGCTTTTCAAACAGTTTTGACAATGTGGGCAGTAAAGAAATGGCCTGTAGGAGGATGCTTCATTTGGTGGTTTTCCTGGCTTGGGAATCATCACTACCTCCGCAGTTTTCCAAACAGGTGGCACATATTTAGGCCTAAACGCTGCGTTGCAGAGGTTAGTTATCTTTACTAAAATAATAATAAAAAGACCTTTTATTTGGTTTAACTACAAAAAATGTACATACCACAGTTATTAAATTAATAGAAAGAAAATATTCAGAGCTTATTTTCAAATATAATGAGGGAGAGAGGGCAGACTGACGACTTATTTTCGACTGTGTTTCATTAACCTGTGTGAATTTGGTGCGTTTACCTTACTTGGAAATAAGTGAAATGCTTTGACATAGTAATTAAATAGTAATAAACGTATTTTTTTTTTTTGCTACAGAATATTAGTATACATGCACATAATAAAAATGTATTTACAAGGTTTATCGGCAGTCAAAATGTGCAGATTCAAAATACCACTAATATGGCATCTTGATCTTCCATCTGTACCATTAAAAAAGTAAAATATAACAATTACACAAGGAATATTACTATAAAATAGATTCACAGCAGACCAATGAAAACATAAAGCCTTACAGTTCTCAGAGAAATGGACAGAAATAAAAGCAAAAGTTAATAGATTATTTTTTCTGTGTCAGCTCTCAATTAGTCCTCAAAGCATTTCTTTCTAGTACATTTCCTTCAAGATTACCAGTTATTTTAGAGACACCATATAGTATAAACAATAATACCAGTAGATTTAGTTATAAAGTTGTTTGCGCGCTGCACTCGAAAACGTATTACCCCGGCTTCAGTTTTCCATACTCGCTGTTCGCCGGACCGCGCTGCTAGATTTTATTTATGCGGATGGGAACGACGTGTCGCGGACCATTCGGAACGCCATAGACAATGGTCCGTCGCAATGGTTTTACTGGAAAATTTATTATTGTGCTTTACGCCCGCGCGATTGCGAACAGAGGCGCGGAAGTTTCGAACGAGGGCTCTCAACCCGCACTGAAGAGCGGTAAATTCTATTACTGTCGTCCCCCCGTACGATTTTTATACGACGACATCATAAATTATGTTAAGCTATACATTACTGTTCGGACGAATATGGACGAATATGCGTATCTATCATAATACTACTATTATATATAAGGGGGGTTCATATTTTGTGGTTTTTGTCAAGTTTGATAACGTTGAAATGAATTAATTTTGAATCGGTAGTTAAAGTTTACAAGGACGGGGAAACCATTAAAATCTAGCAAATGTGATTATGCTTCTGCATAAGCAAATGTGATTATGCTTCTGCTGAGTCAGAATACATAAATTAAACAAGTACTAAAAATATGTAAACAGTTAATAATAAACTTTTGTTTTATTTACAAACAAAATATAAATATAATGGTTATAAAAATAATACCAATGTGATAATTTGACATCATTTTATATAACACATCTCGGAATGTACATGTGGTATTATAATGAGAAATAAAAGATAAATTATTTGTTATAACTGTTGATTATTTTCCACATTCAGCTCATGAACTCTTTCGTTTTCAATTCTTACGTTCACGTTCACAAAATTTAAAGAAATCAATCCTAGGCGATGTGAAGTCTAGTGAATCAGTGAAGTTAGTGAGTGATGAGATAATATAAAGTATAAAAAAGCGTATAAAAAGTCTTGTTAGTGCCCAGTCAAATCAGGGTTTAAAGGTTTCAAAGTATTAAATAAATAAAACGCAACAAACAAAATTAAATTTAAGAAGAAATTCCTCCTACTGTATATTAATTTCAAATTGTTTTTTTGAGGGCTTTTAACTTCATTCAATGTTACGTATTGATGATCATTTGCATTTTGATATATCTAGACCGGTTGCTACATAAATAATATACATCGAGGCTACGTAGGCCCATATATACATAAATATACAGGGTTGTGATTTACGCATATCCGTCGAAAAGCGTATCTTATGTCTTGGAACATTTACCACTGGAAAAGGCTGCCACCGAGAACTGATGAGCACGCAGATTTAACGCGCTACGCTGAAAAATACTTTCCCCAGTTTTGAATAATATTCGTGGCTGGAAAACGGCATGATTTCTAAATGTAGACACGAACGCTCAGACGGAAAACATCGTCTCAAAGTACATTTATACATCATTCGGACGTAAACATACATAATACCGTAATTAGGTAATATTTTATTCTTGACTTCGTGTTTGTTGGACGGGCCAGATTACTTACATTTATCAATGGAACGCGTATTTGCGGGAAATGTTTTGTGTATCCATATATTTTTCTGTATTTTGATTTACAGATAGCTACTACTTACCTACTAACTAATAGTAATTATAATACATCAAACAACTTTCTTACAAAACTAAGTTGTGGGACAATTTATAACAGATTTAATTAATGAGTCACTAAATACAGGAATAGTACCTGACTCTTGGAAAGTAAGTACCATTATACCAATAAAAAAAATTGTGAACACCACCAAATGCGAAGAGTTTCGGCCTATTAACATGTTACCAAAACTAGAACAAATACTGGAAATTATTGTTAAACAACAGCTCAGTGAGTACTTGGATGAGAATCAATTTATTACTGACCAACAGTCAGGTTTTCGTGCTCAGCATTCATGCGAGACGGCCCTAAATTTGGTATTGGCAAATAGGAAAGGAGAATTAGAAGACGGTAAAACGATAGTTGCTGTTTTTTAGACTGGAAAAGCGCCTTCGAGACAATTTGTCGTCAAAAGTTACTACAAAAATAGGAAAACTTACGGAATCACAGGAAAAAAATTTAAATGGTTTGAAAACTATTTAACAAATACGAGACAGAAGGTTAGGATTGGAGAAAATGAGTCAAGTGAATTAATAAACAGCTTAGGGGTACCACAAGGTTCTGTTCTTGGACCAGCTTTATTTAATTCGTACATAAACGATGTTGCTTCACAAGTTAAATCTTGTGATATGCACCTATTTGCAGACGATACACTAATATCAATTGCAGGAGATAACTTTCCTGATGTAATCGCGACATTAAACTCCGAACTAGTATCGATATCAAATTGATATAAAGAAAATAAATTATGTTTGAATGTATTGAAAACAAAAGCTACGGTATTGGGAAATAGAAATTCGGTAAACTCTACACCAGACATAGTTATCGATAACACAGTTGTTGAGATAGTGGACAAATTTAAATATCTAGGTGTCATTTTAGATAATAGTTTGAAATTTACGAGTAATATGGAATATATAGTTAAAAGGGTGAGTCGACAGATTAGCTACTTAGGAAGAATATCTAATAAACTTACATTAAAAGCTAGAATATCTTTGTACCATACGATTATAGAACCATATTTTTACTATTGCAGCAGTATATTACTTTTGTGTACAGACAAACACATTAAAAAGATCCAGGTACAACAAAATCGAGCACTCAGAATTTTATTACAAAGCTCCAGGTTAACTAGTATCGAGTCCATGTCGAGTAAATTAAATTTTTTGAATGTTAAACAAGGAACGGTATATCAGGCACTCACGTTGGTATATAAATGCATAAATAATAAACTCCCAAATTATATGAGTAATTATTTAACATAGAATAGTCGGCAGCATGAATACAATAATCGGCAAAAGGACCACTTCAGATTTCCAAAATATACAAAAAGCAGCACACAAAATTCATTTTACTATAAAGCACTGAAGATGTTTAACAGCCTACCAAGTGATATAAAAAACAGTAGTTCGCTAAGTCTTTTTAAAACATCATGTCGGGTTCATGTATTGGCTAATTTTAAGTAGTTGATAAGTTTAGTACTTAGGAAACCAAATTTATTGTGATTATTAGTTTCTTTTAACTAAATTAATATTATTATTATAACTATAATATATTTATCTAACACAAAAAACACACAAATAAATTATTTATGCGTGTTTATAATAATATTTTTAATAAGTGTTCATGGATACAACATTCTGAATACCTATTGGTTAAGTCATACTTGGATTTCTGATAACTTTTGAACTACTTCAGCAGTTTTTATGATTTTTTGGCAGATTTTAAGGAACATATAAGAATAAGGAAATGTTACTAAGTTAAATTGATAATTATCGATACCTCCAAAACTATTGGGACTGTTGGTATACTACAGTAAACAATTTCGGAAAAATATGGAAAGCTGTACGTAATGATGGACGCCCGACTTCTGGCTGGGGAAACGTTATTTTTTCGAATAATTTCTGAAATTTTTACGGTATATGTATTCTTTAAATGATCTGCAATCACAAATTCCTCTAAAAAGTCATTAATTTTTGAAAATATTGCACCAGTATGTACCCATAATCAGCGTCTAGGATTATTTGCTCGGTTAAGTTCGACAAACAAACTTAAGAGTAATAGCTAGCGTCAAAAAAGCGAGCGACCACTTTATTATTGTTGAGTGTCTTCCCATCCGAATACCAATCTATCTCCTCTCCCCGAATAAGGAATTGCCGGATAACTTTTGTGTTGCTGTGTTCGGCCGTAACGGGACACCCCTTACTTCCGCCGGAAGTTTCAAGTCGACTTTTGCAACTTTAAATGGATCCAGGACGGCGCTTTCTAGCCAGCGGCACCTCGGGAATTGAGATATAATACCGATATATCATACCAGCCTGTCTATCTAACCTTTTTGTCATAAGAGGATGTAATACTTTGGAGTGTAAAAGTACCTACTTAATTTTGATTATATTTTGTCATATTTTTCTCCTATAAATTTAATTGATGTGCTTATTGGAGTAAGTAAAAATTTAATAATTGCTTTTAGCAATGGGTTTTATAAGCTTCAATTTGCAAATAGCGTAGGAATCATAATATCTGAGAGATCACTTGAGAATTTTATTAAAATTTGTCGAGAACGTTTTGTCAGTCATGCGTAACATCAAAGTGAGCAATATATTAGAGAGGACTCATAAGATACAATTTATTTCTTTGACGGTTGAAATTCATAGAAGTTGCGTTGTCAAAGAAGAGTGTTGCGCACTTAAGGTTCGTTCACCTATATGGAACACTTTATTACGGTATTTGGTACGTTCGAAAAGGTTACGTTTTAATATAAAAATGTACTAGCGAATCTTCTAGACTACCTTTTAGGCTCATTCAATATATTTCAATGTCTTAAATAAATAAATAAATTGAACGTAACGCACTTGCAGAACATTATATAAGAGATCAAAGGTTTCGGTAAAAATACCCTTTTAAACGGTTAAATTGGAATTCAAAAGAATTTAGTTTTGAAGATGCCTATCAATCAACATGAGCTCGATCTTAGATAACTCCAAACATGGCGGAGAAATAGCTAACTTGTTAAAGTTTTTATTGTTTAGAATGTTTAGATTGATATAATTTTAATATTTTAAATTTTCTCTTTTCCAGATTTCTATCGAAGACTATGTAAGTAGATATATTTTTTAAATTTCTATTTTATATTCTCGTTTTAATTACATACAAAAAGCTTTATTACTATAAAATATACTCTTATTTCGTAAATTAACTAGTTATTACCTAACTCGATTATTGAATTATTAAATGTTGCTTGATTTTAACTATCACTTTACACTAAATAAACCGTTAAAATAGTAAAACATGTTAGTAGTTAGTGTAGAAATGCTTTGAATTTGCCAATGATGCATTAAAATCGATAAACCGAAGGAGATGACTGACTAAATATTAATTAAATATCACCTTATATGTCTAGGAGTAAATTATTGTCTATTTCCGTCTTGTTTCCTGTCGTTTTTAAATTTATCTTACTTATTTAGTAAATAAAAAATAAAATAAACTGTAGAAAGATGCACTGACTTAACAGGCTTACAAAATGTAGGTTCACATCAGATTCTGGTTTTCTGACAAAATCTAATAATTAATAATTCATATTAAAATTTAATTCTTAAATTAAAGACCTCCGAAAGGTCGTTTTGCGTAAATTTTGAAAGCTCTTGCGACGTGAGACTTTTCAACTAATGCGTTTATCGCATTTGAGTAAACTGACCTAGACTAGACTAGTCACTCAAAGCCTTTTGGGTCGAAATATTTTCATATCGGATAAAAAATAATGATAGGCTCTAAATCTGAATCAAAAAATGAAATATTGCTTCTTCCAACGTTACAGGAAATAGTATTAATTAGTTAATTAGTTAGTATTATCCAGTTAAAACCAAACACCTACCGCCTTGTAGAGCAGCATATTCTCTACAAATATGAGGAAGGATGATATACTTTATATTTTATAATATTTCTGTAATTATTTTGGAATTTTTACAAGGTATCGGGATGAAAATTCACATTTAGAAGTTACATGACCAAACTTAGAGCTGAAAAGCTTTTTGTGCTAAAGGGTCCAAAGGAACTGGCTGTTTACTCTAAGCATTTTTCAAGGATTTTGCAAATGAGCCGCTTAATCTGTACTTTCATTAAAATAGTTAAATAATAAATTAAAGTAAGCGCAATTCTGAATAATTTATGTCTATGACAATATTTGGTAAAATTAATAGTTTAATGACAGTAGGTTTCAAACGGGAATATTTTGTCAATACATATTCTGTCAAATCCTGGCTAACTAGTTTTATTTTAATGCAGACACTACCGATTTCATTCAAATAGAATATCATGCAGCTAAACTATTAATTTTATATATAGATAGTATGATAAAGTCGTGTGCCTTTTAATGTGTCTTTTATAGATAAAATTAGTTAGCTCAAATATTGCATCGTAAAATTAAATACATCATTTTAAAATTATGTACAAACCTGAGTATTTACTGTTTTATTGAATTTTTTAATGGGGTTATTTTTAAACCTACTATAGTAAAGCCAATTTTAAGAAATTAAAAGAACGCCTAAGTTTAAATAAATGGTTTATAATATTGATAATTTCAGAAAAAAAAGTAAATGATAATTCGGTCATTCAGCCATTTCTAATACACGTTTCACTTTAGTGTCACCTTTACAGGGGATAATACAGGATATTACTAATGTAATAGTAGGTAAACATAATGCCTAGAAAAGATTATATTTGTTTCATTAGCTAATTTAGGAGAAACTATCAACAAATTAAATAAATTGACATTGCTCTCAGCATTCTGACGTTGCAAATCTTCAAAACTGCTCAAAGACTGCTGCTTCTATACTTCAACCCTACCAATAATAAGTAAATTTATTAATTATGCAATTTATGCCCAATATTCTCGACTTTACTCCACCAACAGTTAAATATCTGGAAACTCGTGACCTTTTATCGAACAAGCCAAGCGCACGTACGACAATGGCAAACCTCGGATTTAGTCGATATGCGGGACCATTAAAACCAAAGATCAGCGTTAATAATAACAATAACGATAATGGTTCATTGTCGCGATATCCATGGACGCGACCGGGTAGCAATTGTTTCACGGCAATCCTTTGTCCTGCGATCGCATTGATCGGCCGAGACAAAGCTGAAAGCTCCCGTTGTCGCCGCTTTCTTCGAAGCGACCGACCGGCTTTACCTTACTTAATGCGGTACGATTGAGCGGTTTTGGCATGATAGCGACAACAAGCGTGTCGCTCGGACACCGGAGATATTCGACGGTATTGTCACATCAGACATCCAGATTTGAACATCATTACGAGTAGCCTGTATTCACGAATGGAATTCCTGTTTAGGATATTTACGAGAGTTGTTTGGAAGACTATTGACAGCTTCGTAATGCAGCAGGTTAGAATATTTTGATGGTAAAATGGGCAAACATTATATTTGTTCTTTAATAGTTTCTAATAGAATTTGGTCGGAAAAGTAAAAATTACGTTAGTATCTATGAGAATGCAATTAATTAAAAATAAAAATACTGGGAACCATGGGTGATGTAAATGTAGTTTTTGATTGATTTTGGTGTGCTGAACCGACTTAGTGGAAAAAATAATAATTTATTAATACAAATTTTACATTTTGAACGTAAATTTTATGGCATGTTTTTATTCTTAAATTCAAAGAAATTAATTGTGTGGTGTAGCATTGGAAAAATGAGATGACCAGACAGTTGACACGATAACAAGTCCTTTTCTTAAGGGATATTTGTGGGGCTATGGCTCAAACCAAAATTATTGACAGAACTTGAAAATTGCTGAATTGACAAGTGTTTTTAGAAAACGATGCAAAAAAGCCTTTTTTCCTCAAAAAAAAGGTGGATAAAACGTTTGTTTTTAAGTGAAACCGATTTGCTCTGGGTTTGGTTTGTTCGTTTTTCTGAAATGGTGTCAACCGCCCAAAAATAACAACGTTTAGAGAAAAACGCGTTACAATTTTAGTGCAACGACATTCCCGAAGCGCTGAACTATGTTAAAAATCATTTATTTCATGTAACTTTAACTGTCGCAAAGTATGAAGAAAATATCATACACCATCAAAGTTTAAGCTTTGGTTTCAGCTTAACTAGATAATGTTGTTACATTATAATCACATTTTTTAACCAGAAATGTTAAAAAAGCACGATTCCCTCCCAAAAACAAACTATTATATGCTATAGAATGTTGTAAGTAGGCTGAAATGAAAGCTTGAACCGTAAGCTTTAAAGGTATGAAGAAAAATATTTTTTTTTATGAAACTGTGAAGTAATGGGAACTTTAGATTATCATAGTCTATCGTATTCTACGAGAAAAATATAACAACATTATGTATCATACCTTCTGTATAAATTCAAGGGAAAATGGTTATTACGTAAACTCGTCAGTAATGTACAATCAACTAAAGAAGCGAACGATAATTAACACTGGTGAGATCTTTTTTTTGAAAAAACCACCTCCGCCTGGATTTGAACCATGAACCCTGCAATTTGCGCTTGACAGCTCTCCCAGTTGAGCTACCTGTGATAATTAATGTGTGCATTTTAGACAGATATTATACGTACGTAACATAAAATAACTTGGAAGCTGATTTTTCTGAAACAAGTTGGTATAGCAGTGCACTACACAGCTAATATTTTTTTTAGTTTAATTAGATACTTAATTAGATACCAATGCAATAATAAAAATTAAAAAAAGAAAATGTAATTTCGGTCGTAGGATGAAAACCTGTAGCATTGTGTTTCTTAAATTCTTCTATTTAAAACAAAGATTATAATAATACTACTAAATTGATGTAGATTTTGTAGGTAGTATGCTACACGTATCTAAGTTTATTTATTTCTGACGTTTTTATCATATTGTCAATCTATAGTATAGTTTATTTTTATTGTTTTCTTTAATGAATCTTATTCAAATTTGAAAAACAATATATTATTCTATTCATTTTATAAATTAGCTGATTACATATTATAGAAACGGCTGTGTGTCACTAGGTCGATATTACTCTCAAAACTCAAGGGAAATGAAAATCCAGAGCTGAGATTGGTTCTAAGGTAGTGGGAAATGAAATATTTCTCATGACTCGCGGGATCTGAAGAGTCTAGAGTGGAATATATTTGCCAGGTGTGTGGGGGAATGATTAGTATATCTTATCATAAATTGCCATGTTAAGGTATGCAATTGAAAAGCTCTGGCAATAGAAGAACCATAGTTCTGTAAGAAGAAAGTGTTGGCTGTACTGCGTTTGTTGATTTTTTATTCGTGAAATAAAATAAGTTCTATTTAATTATTTTTAAAACGACTTTGAAGAAAATCCGAATTTCGCACATAAAGAAAGGCGCTGACGACCCAGATTTGCTTATGACTGATCCAGAACCCCCATTATACAACTACTATTCAAATATAACTGATTAAACAATTTTCCAGCAAAAGAACCATCTACTACCCTTCAGTATATTCAAAATCGAGTCCACGCCATAGAATTAAACCACCTCCTGCCGAAAACACCCTTACGTACCGCCCATTCGCCCTAATGATAAGACAAATAATGCGAAATCGAGCAGAACTACATCCATGGTCATCTGAGAGAGACAGCCTTAGATAGTGGAACGGGAAATGGGAAAGTGGCAAATTTTAGGATGTGTCAGCGGCTGTCACACATGTAGATCGAATCTAGTTAGTGCGACGAGCCTTAGGGGACGGCACTGTCGGAACGAGCGGCGACGTGAACGTTTCCAGCCGCGCCGCCGACACGAGATAATCTGTTACTATTTCAGCGACGCTTTAATGAGGGGTCGGCAACTCTAGTGGAAAAGTGATGATGAGGCCTTACACCCTCCGCCCTCGAACACGTCCGCCTCAAATAACCTCACGCACACACTTATCGAGAGGATGATTCTGCCCCTAGGACGAACGCGAAACAAAGTTTGGCGGTAAAGACAAGAGATGGAAACCGTAATCGGGTGGATTCGGTTAGGTGCTAACGGGTGTCGTGGATATTTTGTGTTTCGATTCGGATTAGTTGTTCGTGTGGGGGTAAATGCGATTATACAGGATGCGCCGTTTAACCTTCCTACTCGTGTAGGAACGATAAATGATCTTATCCGTCTTATTCTTCTTCATTGATAACTTAAAAGCTAACTTAGCGCATTCTTAAGAAAATTAATAAAGATAAACGAAATCCAATCCTGTCCAGTGCAAGAAAATCGTCAACAGCCTACCGCACTGGTGCTGCAACTGGTGACAAAACAATGCCATCGCAAATTATCGATCTTGATCTACATTAGTCTGTGTATATCATCGTAGTCAGCTGTTCGTTAGTTTATCTACAGTAAGAATCTTTTGAATTGTGGCATCTTAATTACGGATGGATGGCAATTGTATGCGACGGATGACTCGTATGCGAAATAACTTGATCAACCACTGCGTGATACGCTCCTACAAAGTTAGCCGGCAGTACTGAAACACCATGTATACAGTTTATGGTTCATTCTCCTTCGCGAGATATTCCCACTTTAGTCAGTAACGTCTTATCTTTACACTCCTTCAGTCAAATTCGGTTATAACGACCCCCGGTTATAACGGACCTCCGGTTATAACGAACCTCCGGTTATAACGATCTAATTTTTTAGTCTTGTTTTGTTTCGTAGTAAAAGCAATGGTTAAAATCATTGGTTATAGCGAACTTTTTACTAAAAAACGACTTGGAAATTGAGGGAGGTGTGAGCATCTGCCCACATTGATGTGTACAAAATGCTAATGATTATGAATATAAACTTTACACGTTTTTTTTTGCGTACAGCAAACATCGGATATAGCGCATCAATTTTACTGGTCCCTTGAGGTTCGTTATAACTGAAGTTTACTGTATATGATTCAAAAAACTGGGTCTTAAGGTGCCGTGTTCTTAGCCAAAAAAAGTAAAAAAATTTCGAATCGGCTAGTAATCAAAGAACTAATTTCTACAAACATTAGAAACATTAGGAAAATTAGAAAACATTTAGAAACAAAGACAAACATTAGGGTCATGTTTAAGAATTGGAACGGTTTCCAAAGTTCATGGCAGTCATTTTAGTGTTTGTTTTTATTTTAATTGGCACCTTTACTTGTTCTTTCCGTTTTCGAAAATTACTTTTTTGTTTATTGATCACACTAATTTTATCATTACCTGTGTATCGGGCATATGTAAAATAAATAAGATCATTTATAATTCAGTCTTATAAATGATCTTATTTATTTTACACATGCCCGATACACAGGTAATGATAAAATTAGTGTGATCAATAAACAAAAAAGTAATTTTCGAAAACGGAAAGAACAAGTAAAGGTGCCAATTAAAATAAAAACATAACATTAGGATCTTAAACATGACCCTAATGTTTGTCTTTGTTTCTAAATGTTTTCTAAGTTTCCTAATGTTTCTTAATGCTGTAGAAATTAGTTCTTTGATTACCAGCAGATTCGAAAATTCTTTACTTTTTTTGGCTAAGAACACGTCTTAAGACCCAGTTTTACCTCTCCTAAAACGCGTTTTCAAATAAAAACGTTATTTATTGTTCAAAGCATATAAAATTTTCAGTATAAGTTCTTAGATAAATAACGAGTTGGGCTGGATGAAAAATATATGAAAAAATTTCTTTGGGTATCCTGTATCTTAATATAAAGATATTGACCAACGACTTTGCAATAATTGCTACAAGGCTTCTTTGTCATGTAAAAAGCAAAGGTCGACAAATTTTGTTAATTCTCATTGAACTATTAGAATATGACAATTATCGTTGTGATCTTGTGATTGATATACAAAACTAAAACTTTTAGTTATGGTAGATAATGGAAATTGACTAACAAAAGTAATTTTGCTGCTCCGCACAATGGTGTATTTGACTGTATACAAAATATGACTTGTATTATAGTCATCCTAATAGATTACAGTTTAAGGAAACTATTTTTTATTACTTTTCAAAAAAAATATGCTTTATTTCTATTATAAACCAAAATTAAAATTCAATTTTATTCACGTCTCTCATATGATTGAAAGCGCTCTGTAATTGGCTCAGTCTCCAGTGACGTCATTTGTTAGTACGCTTGTGCTTCTCCCGTTTGGATTTACTACGTTAATTCACAAACAATAGAAAACAACTTTGTTAAAGCAGTTAGTGGTAATCTACCGAAGGTTAACGCTTTGATGGTGGGATTCTTCAACGTGTAAAAAGTGCCATGAAAGTAAGCATAACTTTGTAGGTTAGGTTAGTCCTCACCTTAAACTGTCAGATTATATCTGGATCTAAAATACGATAGATAACTTATACTAGTCAGTTTTACTTATGTCGAAATAATCTTCACTAAAAAAAACACTAGTTATTTCATTTGCATTTCTACGAGACAGTCTCAACCACTTTCTTCGCAGTTTCAAATCTTCCGGATGAGCTACAAATAGTTTAGCCGGAGTTTTAGTTGACGTATTTCTGCATTGTAAGATTTATACACCATTTATAACCCATTTTATGTAGAAATTGTGAAAACACATCATACAACACAATTACCAAACGGCGACAATGCCGATGCTTACAGACCATATGGGCCGATTTAGCGGGACTCTTTGTGATTCAATTTTTAACGCTAGTTTTTATGAAACATTGAGGAAATAATTACGAAAAATAATGCACTCTATGAGGGTTTTTCCAATAATTGTGAAATACCCTATTCCGTTTTTAGAGAAAAATCCAGATTAGTGATACAGCAGCTATATTTATTTTTAGGTCTATAATAATATCTTTGGTAAAACAATTACCCAGTTATCAAAAAAAAAGTTTCAACTACGCGTCTATGAAAACCAGCTTGAGTGAGGTAAACAACTACTTTCTGCTCTCGTATCCAACAAATGTAATTGAAAGCACGGTATATAACATAATTTAAAGTTTTGCCTCACAACTATATAATCACAAATTAACACCGTTTCACCGAAAACTTTAAATTATGCCTCAGGTTTATTCGTAACGCCTCCAGGGATATTAAGTAGTTTCTGATTTGGGGTCGGATCGATTTTAGTTTGCTCCGAGAGCAAGCAGAACTCCCGACATCTCCCGCTCTGCCTATACCAGCCCGCAGAATCCGGGGCATCGAGGGAATGAAATTGCGGTGAACGGCAATGGCAAACGCAGAAATTTACACAGTGATGCCTTGCCTAATGTCTAAATTTAATACGTACACACATTGATTTAGGGGTTTCGTATTTGGGCCGCCGCTAATACACCCGGATTACAAGAAAAGCGAGGGCGGATGCGTGAACGTACATATTTATTCGGCAAACGGTACGATTATCTTTTCTATTTGAGTTCCCTACCGAAACGGATTTCAATAATGAACTATCGCGGATTGCAATAAGATAAATCAACTTTAATTTCCCCTTTGGAATTACGCTCGCAGCGCTGTTCTATCAACTTTGCGGTGGAAGCGAACAATGCAGCTTTCGAATTGGAAATGTTATTTTAACGTTTGGTGCTAGGAACTGTTTTGCAGCGTGGCGCTGATTATTTGTTATGGAAAATTATCGGGCGTATTACGGTTTATATTATTTTGGCAGAAAAATGTTGAAACTTGTAACCCCGCACGAGAGAATTGCCCTAACTGTCATCTCTCGTTTCGATTAGTATTGACTCCTGTGTTTGAAGGCTCATACCTGTGAAACTACTGAACAGAAAAAATTTAAACAATGTATAGGTCATAGTCCTGAGTCATTAAAATGTCTTTAAACCTTGAAATGATCTTTCTACATCGCAGCTAGTCACAGGCGCAAAAGAATATATCAAAACCAAATTGGAATATTTCTGAGAAATTCCTTCATCCGTAAATGAATTCGTACAGATTTGTTTTAAAATATTAAAATCCGGATTTCGATGTACTATAGGGTGACCAACTTTTTCAATTGCCAAATCGGGACGCTTGGGGATCGGGGTTGGGTTGGGTTGGGTTAGTGGAAAACATTAAACAAAACGTGCTGAACTATAAACAAATTGTACCATTGGGGTAAATTGACATCAGCAAATGTTTACTATGACCTATAATATACGTTTTCACTTTCAATAAAAGAAAAGAAGCTTAAGAAATAACAATATAAATAAGACAAACATTCTTTAACTTTCACTAGTTAAAACAAAAAAAGAAACAACACAACATAAATCAAACACAATTCTACAATTTTTATAAATTGTACCACAAGAACGTAACTTAAAACAACATTTTTATTATGATAGTATTTTTTAACTAAAAATAATCATTAAATAAACTGTATGCAAATATTGAAACATACCTATATCAGAATAAATATAAAATAAAACAAAATATAATAAAATTTAATAAAGTTTCGTTAACCTTTACAAATTGCACTGTTATTTGACTCTATTCTACCCATCTAGACGATCTCTTATTTTTTTTTTTAAAACATTGTTCTCTCCTCTTCGTTCTGTACCGCCAAAATTGGTATTTGTACTGTCTGCTGCAATGAATCCATAATTTTATTGGACAATTCTTCAGCCGTCTCGCGAATATTTTCGTGAACATTTAAAATATTTATTTGAATACATTTTTGGACATCAAAGTATCTAACCAGGAGAGGGAGTATTTTTATGTCTCTAGGCTAGATGTGTCAGGAAATATTGTCACGAAATTGCATTTCCTCACATTTCTTCTCAACTCTTTTTTTGCTAGAGTATAAAACACATTTGTTATACTTGCTTCTGTGTTAGTTCGTACGAGACACATCTTCTTTTCAAACATTTACATTAGAAGTTTTGTTTTGACGTGCAGTCTATTAATCGAAAATTGTGGTTATGATACAGACAGTGGTATGCATATGTGCCTTGTTTGCAAGCCAAAATCTTTTCTGGTTCTCCTATTGTTACGGTTCTAAAACAAGTACTTAATTTCGATGAACATACATTGCTTCTGTTTATTCGATGTATGTTTTGCAATATCGTTTCGGCGACCTCCGCCGATGTAAAACTGCATTTTAGTTCTGATTGCGAATTAAGCCTAGTAATTTTCAAAAAAACGAAATTGTTTTTGTAAGTTGTCATTGAACGTGCATATGCGTTTTCTGTCTTTGTGTTCCATATTTTTGGAAGAAATTAATCTAGATAGAAGAAATCCCAAGAACAGAATAAAATAAATCGGTAACATATATTTTTCTCTTTCATTCCAAATTATTACGATCAATATATCTGTGATTTGCTATGGCGCATTTTATGAATACCAACAAATGTGTAAAATAGAAATCTGAGAATAACAAAAATATGTTTTGTATTGTGTTGACTGATTCAATTTGAAAATCAAAAAATAAAAATGATCCAACGCGACCTGGCCTCTAAATCTTACCCTGCCCAAACCTTTCCACAAAAGACTAACATGCATTTTTATTTAAGTCAGATTAGTTTTTTATTATAAGCAATATGCACCGTTTGTACACCGTCGCAAGGACTAGATTGTCACCCACCAACCGGCTATTCACTACGCGTGTTCACATAAGTATTATGGTCGCTAAGGTTGCGCTTAAAATTCGTTATAAATAGAAACCCCTTCTTTCAGATAATAATTGGGAATCTAATTTATGTTCGTGGATATCTTGGAAATTCGAATTGTATTACAAAATCCTGGACATAAGGGTAAAATTTCATAAATCGGGACAAAATTTGGGACGAGTTGTTAAAATTCGGGACTGTCCCGCCCAAATCGGGACGGTTGGTCACCCTAATGTACTACCGCATCAATTTTTTGTTGTAATTTTTTCCTGATTGGCGCTTCAATGCTTCGTAACCTTTCGTACAGGGATTCAATCATTTGAAAACTGCTTTCAAGTTCAACATTTTGTTGTTGTAGAAACTGTATGGTTGGCAATACTTGCGCAAAATACGTATCAATAAATTTTATTTGTTCATGCACATCTTTACCTTTTTACAGTCTTTAATACTAACTGCTTCATCAGGCAAATTTAAGACGAAGGGTTTGATGATATCAAAGTTCCTAACATCAAAAATTGCCGCTTCTAACCATGTACCCCATCTCGTAAAAACTGGTTGTAGTGGCAAAGGTAGATTAGGCCACTTTTCCTTGTAAAGAGACAATCTGGAAGGAGCTTTCAATAAATTTTTTTACATGTGCTTATTAGTGTATTCTCGTCTGGAAATTCTTCCCGAATAAACACAAAAATTCTATGAATAGCGTGTGCAAAACACGCTGAAAATTTGAAAAATGTTGTTTCATTTATTTTCCAACTTTTAACATAATCGCAGCAGCGTCAGAAACAAACAGTACTTTGGTAGCGTCTGTGATTCCTACTTTTTTATGGCGTCATTTACTATTGTACATATCTCTTCAGCTTTGACGATACAGCGAAACTGAGTTAGATATTAAATAAGGTTTATAAAAGTCTTGCGGGTCCAGCAATCCGACAACGACGTTGACACATCTACCCTTCATATCCGTAGTTTTATTTGCAGAAACGCAATATATTTATCGGATAGTTTTGACTTTATTGTAGAAATTGTTTTGTCATATTGCCCTTGTACGTAACATTTTCTAATTGTGGATTCATCGGGTAAGTCTCGTCCAGCATACTTCTTGATAATTTTTTTAAAAGCGGGATTATTAATTTTTGTGAAAGGTATATTAGCAGAAATAAATGTTTCCCATAAAGAATCAAAAAAGTTTTTATGACGTTCCTGTGACATTTTCCATGTGTTTTTACTTTATTTTGTTTTTACATGAGCCCGAAGACATTGTTTATTACGAATAATAAAATTTCGTTAGCAGTAATTGCAAACTACTTTCATATGATAACTGTTACCTGCAATCAGCCATTATGTTAAATGAAAAATCTATTTTTTAATATGACAAAAATTACCACAAAATTACAATTACAAAAGTTTTCAATAATCATTTATTACACAATAATGAATTAAATGAAATACAAAAAAAACGACTTGTTGCAGACAGCCCGTTGTTCTGTCAGAACAAGATCCAAGCGTAGCTAGTCTGAGTACGTCACGGACTTCCGATATCGATCGTAAATTTCGAAAACAGTGTCATATTCCTTGCAAAAGGACATACCAGAATACAACCTGTAACTCGCATTCGCCCCTGTCTGCAGAGAAATGGTTTGTAGAGGGAGGTAAAAGTACGGAGGGGGTAGTACATCAGCATTCCTTTGTCAGACAACAGTCGAGCAACGCTTTATACACCAACTTGCATAGCGCAAAGTCAGCAGACCGGAAGTTATTTCAAGTTATTGATACACTGCAATGCGATGTTTATAAAATTGGCAATTTTCGTAGAAAATAAAACTCAAATAAAGGATAAATAAAAAGTAGATCTAGGGACAAATAATATCACTAAAAATTCAACTATGGTCCACACATTTATTTTATTTTTATTCAAATTTCTACCTCTACCTCATTGGAATATAAACCATTACCTTAAAGGTCCCATCTTTAAGGTAATGGTTTATATTCTATCCAGAGCGTATGGGAATTTCTGTAGTGAGCAACCCTAAGACTATTCAATAATGTGAAACGTGAACCGCAAGAAAGCGTTTCGGTTTCCAATGAAGGGCTTTTATTGCGTCAGGGGTGGTTAATATTCTACTAACCATAGTTCAAGGAGACGAACAAAGTTTCAACTCCCTCCCCTCTAGCTAGACATATTTCCGATATGTATGAGAAGGAATTTCAACTATTTCGATATAGATGGATCGTTCGCTTGAATCCCCCACTCCTTCAGCCGCAGGCTAGTTCTCAACCTTTGATAAAAACCGCAACAAATTCTGAACCGAAACGCAAATATTTTAATCAAAAGTTTTATTCGCAAGTAAGGTCCAGGAAATATGAAATTCTTAGTGGAAATAATAGATATTTATAATTCGCCACTGTTAAAATAATTTTTATAACTTAATAATAGTTGCTGCCCTTCCAGTACCCTTCCATAAGTTTGACAATTAATTGACTGTATTAGCAGTCGCCAGTGTCAATTATTGGCGATTAAGGTTATAAGTTTGACAATTAATTGTCTGTGTTGTCACTCAACTCCGAACTGGTTGTATTGTTATTCAACTCCGTAGATACGCATGACACTTGATAACGTCAAAACATTTATTACTATTCAAACGGAGGAATACAACCATTGTAAGACATAAAATTTAACAAGACTGTTTAGTGAAGTAAGTTAGGTACTTCAAAGTACTTCTAATCTACAGATCAAATTCCTTGTAAATGTAATACGAAGATTGCTGTTGAAACGTAGGGTTGAGAAATGAGGTTTTCCACATTGTGGGAGATTTGAAATCAAAATAATCTCTTTAATTACGGACCCTTTTGCGGGTCTCGCTGTTCCCCACTAATGGATGAAATTTCATAACTAATTAACGTGTATACCGTGTGTAGGTGGCGCGGCGGTCGGCGGCGGGGCGGCGAAACGTACGTCGGTGAGGGAATTATGTCTGGCCGGGACTTTATAATGCATCGGGCGCTTCCGGGCACGTTTACGTTTCCGAAATTTACAAAACAGCCGAATTAAATAAACATTACTAATTAGCGAAGTGCACCCGGACGTATGTAGGAAGGCACATGATATTCCAGGTACGTTTTGTAATTCTTGGTGTTTATATTTTATTTAATTTTATGGCGAGAGAATTATGAAATTTATTTGAACCGTATGACTTTTGTAACAAAAAAAGAGAGTGAGTTTCTTCTGTTTTAAGTAACTTGAATTATGACAGAAATGTTAAAAAGGTATCAAACGAACACGTATCAATTTTTAATTTCGGTTTTAAACATGCCTTTCTCGAAGAACACAAGCCAACTATTCTTCTAGAAAGTTAATAAACATTAGAAATACGAGAATATAAGTTGCAATTAACTCAATTGTTGAGAATAAAATCTTTAAAACGTTCCACCAATAAGTCGGAATACCAAGCTGATAAACAACGAAAATACAGAGACGATATGGACAAACTTGAAAATTCTATAATCGTGTTCATCTAGCATCTGATAAAAATTAGAAAAGCGACAATATTATTTAAAAATTTACCAAATTAACGAGAAAGAATGATTAAAAGTAGAGAAAAGGTGAACCTGAATGGACCTGAAAGACGACAATATTACTTCAAATAATTACTAATTGTTACTATACAGTGAGTGCGCATACTATACAGTATGGAAACATGACAAAATCTCTAATTATCATTATCAACTTTTAATTATCCAAGTATGTACACATATTTACAAATTTTATTTCCGACCTTCAATTGTTTTCTACTTCCGACATCATAGAAACTTTCCTTACATTCGTTTTTATTCATTTTTTTATTCATTATTATTCATTTTTTTATTATTTATTTGATATAGAATGACATGTTAATTGTTTTAATTGTAATTTACAATATTTATGGACGTTTAGTGGAAAAGCATTCCACTATAGATTAAGTCTATAGAATAACAGATATCATAGAGAAAGCACTAGAAGAAAACCTTATTTGCTCAACAAACTTTCTTGATGTGACACAAGCTTTCGATAAGGTTTGGCACGAAGGATTGACACACAAAGTAAAGACTATGCTACGTTTACAATACGTCGAGCTGCTAACATCCTAACATCTCTGATAGACTATTCAGAATTAAACAGATCTATGAGTACTCAGAACTAAAAGAAGTAAAAGCTGGTGTACCCCAGGGTAGTGTATTGGGACCAATTCTCTATCTGTTACATTCGCAGACGACTAAATAAACTATTGGAGAATCTACTAGGAATTTGGTTTTAAAAGTTGGTCTACTATTTCAATTCCGTATACTTTATCAATACTTCACAGTTATCTTTTAACGCCCAGTATAAGTAAGATAAACAGAACAGCAGTGCAAAATAGTAATCCATGTATCTAACTTCATCTAAGCTTTGCGATGCACATATAAAGGTAAGAAAATCATCGTGGATACACGAAATATTCCCCGATCACTATTTTATAGGAGAACATTTATGGGATAGCGACGTAAGTTTAAGTACATGCGACGCAAACTGAATAAATCTCGTTTAAAACGGGCGAAAGAGTAACGATCCGAGGCTAAGTCGCAATGAGCTTAACGGCAACAAAGTCTCGCGCCGGGGGTGTACGTATAATCTTATGACAAGAGGGTGAAGGTTCATGCACGGCAAACTGAACTATTAACAACAACGTCGGCGGGCCCATAAGACGACAAGACGTGTCGGATTTAACTCCGATGCGCGCGGATATGTGGCAACTCTACGTACCTTCCGAGTCTTCGTCTGTACCTTGGGGACATTTACGTGCGCTTTGTTTCTCTCAGCGGCTCCGTTTGCAACAAGGAGATGGAGTTTATTGTATAGCCGAGGAGTACAGTCATCGTACCTCAAGCGTCTATTAGTAGGAGAGTACAACATTGCATGGGGAGTCTTTTTTTTTCTCGTGAAGGATAGTCTATAAATCGGGTTCTCATGTCATCGGTTGGAAAAAATATTTTTAACCTTAAAGAGTATAAAATAAGCCCATGAAACCGTTTTACTGTTTTACAGTTTTTAACAGTTTTACGGTTTTATAGCCTATTTATTCTTATAATAACTGAAACTTTTTATATTACTAATTAATTAATTAATATTATTTATAACGATTTAAAAACGAAAAGAAGCTGTACAAAATCGAACTTAAAATACAAACATCAGCTATTTTGTATACTTTCAACTTTTTTAACTAAATGTTGGTTTAGCCTCCAACTAATTTCAACTAGTTTTAGTGTTTTTTTTTTCAAATGTTCTCAAACCTTTTTGAATATTCCATTTACATCCTGACGCTTGTGTTTACTTTTTGACGTGAGTTTTATACTTATACTCGTTTGCTTATTTTTGCTTTTTTAGTATTATGCTACTGAAGATGACAGATATGTCGAAACTAGTATACATTAAATATTACTTCGCCAGGAAAAGAGGCCCTTTATTCTTCTAAACTTCGTTACTTTGCATTATGGACATTTTCCAAAAACATGAAAGAATAAACTCATCTAGTAGTGAAATCAGGATGCAACTTGCAGCTGACCAAATATTTATAAAAGCGCAAACTGGAGTTAATGTATACACTTACTGGTCAGTGTATACATTTACTGGCCATTTTAGTAATAGTATCAAATCTCTGTAAAAATGTATACTATTCCTAGTAGATGTATTACTGCAATTTCTAGACAGACAGTACATACACTTGCTACCACTGAGCAGTCAAAGTATGAAAAAAATGTGTTAACGAATACAAATAGAGAAACTTGTTGAAGAATATATTACGATATTATCATCATTGCTTGAATCTGTATGCAAAATCAACTTTGATCTTTTGAAGCTAACATTATGTGCATTTTTGTTTCCATTGAAGCATTCTTAATCAACTTATTTTTGAATTGTCCAACAAATATTATCCATACTATTGTAATTAACTCATTGTGAGAACAGTATGTAAATAAACTAATTGGCAGTGTATTAATTAGGCATTGAAAGCATAAGAAATGTTATAAAACAAATGTTGATGGTAATTTTTTTAAAATTAAACTAATAGGTAATATGTCACGAACACTTTTGAGTTACAAAACATGCATTGTGGTTAAAATTATTACCTCAGATGTTTAAACAAATTGTCAAATTACCAGGCATATAATAGCATGTGGCAATTCATTACTGGGCTGCAGAAAATTTACTAAAAACCGGTACATGTCCAGATTTTCTTATCAACAATACAACATGGTGGCTACTTTGATTTACATAAACATTTTATTATGCATTATTATTCTGCTTTGGTATTTTGCAAAACATGTTCACTGGTTGTTCTAGGGACAACTCGTGAGCTGGAGTGTTTAGGATTTTAGGTAAAGGTACAAAGATAAAAGTTTATTTTTTAAACCCTTTTAAAGTTTCTGGAACGATGTGTTTAGCTGGTATAAATTTATAAATATCACATAAATTTAAATAAAACTGAGTAGAAACTCAAGATGTTTTTATTGACTTAATTTAATTCTCTGCACAATCGATCTAATAATAACTAGAAGATGTGCTAAAATCAGTATAAAAATTGGGATTACCATTATAAAACATCATTAAAAACTCAGTACCAATTGTGAATTTCAATTCGTACCTAATTTTTTTAAAATAACAAATCGAGATTTTTTCCATACTTTACTGTATAGCACATTCAAATTGCTTTGATAAACCAAAAAGAAAAAAAACTCAAATCTGATTCTAGTAGATATTAATTGATTATTGATGATTTAAATTACACCTGATGGAAACTTGGGTAAGCAGTTTTTTTTTGTTGGTAGGAAGTTCAGGAGAATTTTAAGACAAACGTTTATTATACACTGCAAAAATCCGATACAGGATTTTTGTTTGCAACTGATATAATGGCTACCACTGTACCGATTTTCATGATTTTCATTTTAAAGTGAAGCCCTGGATTTCAAAATACGGTGACACTGTTTTATATTTTATTAAAATATCAATTTCATATTGAAAATACACTGAAAACTCTTAGTTTCAATATTGGCGGAGGCGCCGGTAGACAACAAAGAAAAACATCCCTTTTTGTGGAAATTCATATTTCATTTCTCAATTCAGTACCGTATAGACTAACAAGCAGTTTATTTCTAATCTATATTACTTTCTTTTAACCCCCAACTCATTACACTCACCACACACCCCTTCCAAACCTAAGAGCAAACTATTCATCCAGATTTGATTAAATCCGTTTTGGCGGTTTTCGTACAAGGTGCAATTTCAATTTCCTCTAAGTAATTCGCGTTTTATCGGGACCATCGAGCGTAAATTTTCTTTGAATGTAGTTACTAGAAGCAGTATTCGGGCAGTATGGCAGCCAACAAGAGCTAGAGAACATCTTAATAGAATTTGCGAGCAGCGTTCGCATAATTAGAAAGATGAAAGGCGGCCTCCTGTTTTCCGAGGAGAGAAAATTGATTTCAGTGCGACCGATCCCCCCGTTCGTATCTGTAGCCACTCACAGGGCCGTAATATATTTTGTAGCTGTCTTTACAGTCTCCTAGCTATCTCATTATTACTGGTAGAGCGCGCTCCGAGCGCTCCACGGCGCAGTGTGTAGCTCGGTAACAAAGTTCCCCGTATCATCACTAAATCAGAAACGGCGCTTTTAACTTTAAACATACCACAGATTCCCAGAGCGCAATTTATTTTTCGACGGTTCTGCTCACCATCAATATTGTGCACTTTATTCAAGTTTTTGTCATAAATATTCACCGCGTTCCAGGTCCGCGTTTAGAATTTATGCAAAGTGCACGCTTATATTATATATTTTATTGTATTTTGTTACTTGATGTTTTGTTTCTGTTTCTGCAAGTCGACTACCCAATTCATCTCGCTTCTTTTTAACGTTTTCTGTTGATTTCGCGTTCGAGTAAGTTCGTAAGGTGGTTTTATTTATTTGCTCTGGAACGTATTGTATTCACACTAAAAAAGAAATACGCAATTCAAATGTAAATATTTATTCAGAAGTATATATTTACTTGGAATATACATTTGATTCCAGCAAGTTCCCTCCATCCTTGTACTGAACCACACGTGATTCACTATTACATTTCTTCAGAGTCTGGGAAAAAAATGTTTGCTGTTACTTAAGGGGCTATTAGGGAGTGGTGGGTGATTATTTATTTCGACGACGCTTTCATATAATCAAGATCGAACTTAACAAAAACGGCATTGGAACAAAAACCCTACCCTTTGGTAGTCCAACTTTAATAATGTTGAGACTTGTGTACTCATTATTTTGTTTTGCACGAGACTTAACACATTTAATAATAATTTCATCCAAGGTTTTGTCTTCATTTAGAATGAGGGATTGTTCCAAGTGCTCCGCAAATACTATGTTAATATTAATGCTTTGTTGTTATTCGTACCTCATCATTAATTTTAATTTAATAAATTAGTCGGAGTAGAAAATATGCCGCACTCTATTTATATTTTCTTAAATATCACTTGAAAAGCGCGAAGCTAAGAGAAGGTTAATATATTTACGAGCACAATACGTACGCAAACGTAAGGTATGTTAATGGGCTATATATTTCACACGAAGGAGACACAGTCGCCGCGATAAATAATATTTTAATGGAGTTCTTAGTTTAAGTTCGCTCCGGTATAATCATTTATTTCAATCAGAATCGCGAGAGAGGAAAAAGTTTTAAAACTTCATCCCCTAATTCGTTCAACCCGCACAGAGTTTTAATGGTAGAAACGACTCAGGTGTTCGGGCAGAGTCACAAATAAGGGCGGCTTTATTGCCCGGCCCCGGTGCCACATGCCCCCGTTTTACCTACAAAGAAGCCGCCTGCCAAAACTTTATCCTAATTTAAAAACCTGCCACCGGAGCTAATGTCCCTGCCACGTTATAAATTGAACCTAATTATAATTCAATATTGAGCTTGTATAGCCCAATCTACAAAAGTTAGCTTGCTGTAAATTAGCTTATAAAAGTTGGTGACTTTATTTTTAATTATGATATTACATCACAATCTATTTCGGTTGCTAGGAAAGTGTATATTAAAGCTTATGTTTTAACAACTTTCGTAGCAAGTGAGTCCAATGTGGCAATTTATAAAAGCAGAGTTTTCAACCGTTGCTAAATTTCTGCGTTTTTCGAAATGTTATGTGATAAAAGCCTGCTGTGGCCAGGCACATGACTTTATCATACTATATACAAAATTAGTAGTTTAGCTGCATGAGATTCCATTAACCATTAACATAAATATATACTAATTAAAGAAAATACCCATTATGAATTAACATAAATTCAAATGCTATAAAAAAACGGTGCCTTCCGCCATGGGCGCATATCTGAAATCTTTACGATTTACCCGCCAGTGAGTGAGCAGCTTGACGGGTAAATTTTTAAAACCAAACGACAATAAAATGATCAAAAATGCTTTACAAAAATATTTATAGGGACGTAAAACGTTTTGATCTAAAAATTATTGAATAAAACGCAGCACACACACGCATCTACCGCCACCGCCTTCGCAGTCTCCTTCGTTGATCAGGCTCAACGTCATCTTCATCGCTGACGTCCCGCTCAGCATCTAGTTGCAGAGGTCCTGCATCCGCATCGCATTATCATACTATGTATGATAAAGTAAAAAGATCAAATTTGGCACCTTCAAGCCGCCTTAAATGTCAAATACACAATTTACAAGGCAGTAAACCCGGTTACAGAGATATTTTTCCCATTTGAACATTTCAAGGAAGTAAAAGTTTGAGCACAAGAAACTTGTGAAATCGTATCGACTGGGAGATTTGACGTCTCAATGCAAAATATATCACTTTTTGTATACGGAAAATCCTGTAGAACACATTACAACATGTTGATACGTTTTGTATGGCTTTCTTATGGCTCACCAATATCGATTTGAAGGTCTCAGCTATAAAAGTGTATTCAGTGGCATTGTAGACATATTTTTTTTTTCACATTGGTATTCCAAATTCAATAGCGGAAATACATATCGTTATGATGAACGGAGATGAAGTTAAAATAACGCTGTCAGGAATGTACTTATCAATAAAATATTTACAAGATATGGTAAATTTTTTCTTATTCTATTAATAAAAAACAGCAATGAATTTTGTTTAGCAAACGATTCTTGCGGAAAAATAATTTCTTGCAAAAAATGCTCCGTTATATTTTGAAAAGATGTATGTCTATACAAAAGCTAATAAAAAATGCAAATATCAACAGATTAGCGTCCACTTCATGAAAGTACCTCATCAGAATGAAATGTATTTTATGTTTATTCCTGCAACTGTATTTGGAACATGAAAATTATTATATATATATTTTTTTATAACAATCGAAAACGCCCAATCGAAAACGTCTCATCATTACTCGTTACTACGGTTCTGCAGGACTTCTGTAGGAAGAAAAAGAAATACGCAGATCCCAAACATGTGACCATGTACAGGCTGTTCAAATAAGGAGAAGTTGATATTCTCGGACTGGAAATTGTTTGAGAGACGTAGTCCAATATTAGGAACAATCTATTTCAAGACATAGGAATGTGGCATTCTTATGTCTTGAAATAGATTGAACCTCTCATTTAAAATAAACAATATTTAATCATAAATCACTTCAAACAACTTTGTAGTAGTTCAGAAATAATGTGGTTCTTAACATGCTGATTTTAAACAAATAAAGCGAAAACTCAACAATGTAAGGATAGCACCTAAGGAACAAGCACTAAAATATTGAAATTAATAAAAATAAATACAAATATACGTCAGTCAAAAAAAACTGAAGTTTTCCATGAACTAGATACTTTTAATTCTTGTGAAACTTTTAATTAAAACCTATCCGCTTAAAGCGCTTACCTACCACCGAAACAACCTGCAACTTTTCCCCCATCCCCCATTTCTACCATAATAAAATTAAACTATACAACTTCAGGTAAAAAAAAAACAAAAATTCAACGAAAATAAGTAGTGTGTTAAGTTCTAGCGTGGCGTTGGCGTCCCGTACAGATATGGCGTGACAAACGGGCCGTAGGGGTAACATTTAAGTTTGCACAAACGCGGGCAATTATTGCGGGCTAACAATAATTCACTTAAGTTAATAACATTACAAACTGTTAAAACTTCGCCCGTAATTTTCGCAATTTAATGCCGCCCGTATTATAAATAATAACGCGAGGGACCGCCACCGTACGAACGAACCGCCCGCCTGCATTATCGCTGCGCGCCAGCGGCGGCCGACGCCACGCTTATGTTGCCGGTGCATAAATTCGCCAGGGTTAAACTACGTGTATTCCAGTTAAAATTTTAATAGTTTAAAACACATGAAATGTGAGGACTGAAGAGAAAAACATGTTATTATTTAGTGAATTATGAATTAATAATCATATTTAGAAAATAAACTGCTTCAAGATTTGATAATGCTGACGTTTCGCGAACCATGTTGCTCGCTTCTTCAGAGCTGACTGAATACTGAAGACCTAACAAGAAAATCTCCCTTTTTTACCTAAATGTACACCCCACTGCGCACATCTGGAGCTACCACTCCCATGTGCTTTTCCAACAGACCGCGTTAACATCGATTTCCTGACCCTACTAATGTCAGTACCATCTTCGCGCTTGATGTTAAGTAAATTCTTCTCCAATAGGCCTTCGATGTGTTGAGCAACAGCTGACTGTTGAATCTTGCGTAGCCGGGTGTCTCTACTGTGCCCTTTGACTCGACATTCGATGCTTCGTCCTGTCTGTCCTACATAGCAAGTTCCACACTCACATGTTATCTTGTATACCCCGTCGTTCTCCAGGAGTGGTGTGATATTCTTTGGGTTAGGCAAAAGATCCTTTAGCTTAGCTGGTGCTCTGTATCTTAACGTGATACCCGATTTCTCAACAAATGTTATTTAATTCAAATAATCATTCTTTATAGCAAATAGGTATATTGTTGCGTCTATTCGAAGATGCATTTAGTTAATTAAGCTAAAATTTAGATCTGTGTATAATACTATACAAGTTAGCTTGCATTTGCTTACCTATAAAAAAATATGAATAAAATACCAGAAAGAATGAGAAATATGACCTTAAATATGAAACCTCCCTCTCCACCTGCATGGACTATTTATTATTATCGAACGTTTTCCTTTTCTTACAAGTTTTTTTTTCAAACATCAGATTGATTTGTGGTAACGGACACCTAAAGTCGGTAATATGAGAGAAATTGGCATATGTTTGATCAGTGTAAACAATATTCCAAACATCTCTACGATATTCCATCATCATTCTTAAGTAATTTCACTCGTAAATCTGTGTTTCCATGATATCTGAAGTTTTTTGTCATCTGTAATTTCGAATATTGACCTTCCAAAAACATCACAAATATATCAAATGAAGGAAGAAAACACTAAATTATCTCAACCTTTTTAAATTCCAATGCCCTTTCTAGGCTTCTAATACTAATAATTACTTTACCATAGTATGAACTCGATAATAGTTTGTACTAGAAAATGCAAATCTGTCCTTTTGTTGATGATGGTCTGTAGTAGGATGATGGTGACCTAGTGTTTTTTTTTTATTTCGTTTCGATTCGTTGCCTACACCTACTTTCAAGAGGTTCGTGCACGACACCAATCTACTGGCAGCGTTCTTGTTTAAGATCAAAGCTCAAAGTTTCTAGTAACGTTGCAGTTTCGTTCGTATTGAGGTAAAACGCCTTCTGTGCTGGGGCGAGCTTTAATAAAAAGCCAACCACTCCTGCAGGCTCCGCGGTTTAAGTCATTTCTGCGGAGTTGGAGTTTCCTCACGCCGGAACATGCTGTTATTGCTTTTAAGTTTCCTAATGATATACTGGGGAAATAACTGTGGTTGCCGATTTTTGTGGCCTTTTGATACTGGGAAACAAAGCGCAAGAAATATATACCGAGTTGATAGGTTTTTTTTGTCCCAGTTTCCGGGATGTTTATGTAACAGAAAATATACGGGGTTAGTCAAAATTACCGGAACCCTAAATAATTCTCCAACCGTACTAAATATTAAAAACAAATTCAGGCAAAAGTTTTTTGGTTTATTTTGTTATGGAAGCGTTATTTTTTCTTGAATAGAACAGCCTGTGTGTTTTTTCATTCATTTTTGCATCCTAAGAATAATACTAAGATTTTTTGTAGGATTTTTTTTTTATAAAGTTCCTGAGATGTTCAAACTCCTTAATTGCTTCTAACTCAAAACTAAGGATCAACAAATAATATACAGGTTGTTTGTTTGTTCTGCACTGACAACTAAGAGTCTTCCCAAAATCTAGTACAGTTCTCTGTATTTAACGTATTCTTTCTACCTTAGCTTTGTTTGCAGAGGCATACCCAAATGCTTTGCAGTGGTCTATGATATTATTTGGACCAATTCTGTGGTTTGTGTGGTTTTGGTATCATCATAAGGTAAACGTCCCAAATTCAGATACAGTCCTAAATTCCGTCATATTTCTGTAGTTGGATAAAATAATAAATCTACAACACTGAACTTTTTCATACCACCAAAAAAACGACTGTTTTAGCTTGAAGGATGATGAAATTTCGAAAGTTTTCATAGCAAAAATAAGTATAAGTATTAGAATATTTTTAAATAATACTAAAAATAATAGTTTTTATAGTGATTAATATGGTTAAATAGGTTCTTGATTGCCTCGACTATCACGTCTTAAAATGAATGTATCGAACGGAAAATAGCATGTACCGTTTCAAGACACAATATCGACTAGTGTAAACTTTTAATTTCTTCCTCTACCACTGGTCTTAAAATTTAAAACTTTTCAGGATTTTCTTACAACATAACAGACCCAAAAATTTTACTCAGAAACGACATGTATTGTCCAATTTTAAATCCGTCTATGCTGCGTATTTAAACAGGACATGCCATATATATTTTTGTAAATTTCACACAGTAATAGAATAAAATATAAAGATAGAAATCAATCACAAAAAAATATTGATGACAAATCTCGTAACAGTAATTAATTATTTTTAATACTGTTGTATTGTGTTTATTAAGTTATTAACCTTCAAATACTTACTATGAAGGTTAAAATGCTATACATAAATAAAACAATGCATCTAGAGCCATTATAGGTAAAAAAATAATTTAGGCCAACATAAACACTGTTAACCAGTGTTATTCTTATACAAGTCTCGACCAATCAGAGGGTATAAACTAGGGCTTCCAATCCCAGGATTACGGGGTTAAAGATTTTGAAATCCTGGGATACCGGGATTGATCCCGGGATTCATAAAAAGAAGAGAAAATTGCCGGATCAAAACGCCTGGGATGCCAAAAGTTACCAAATCCAGTCAGTAATAAACTCCGAAAATATACTTGAGTGGACAATATCTTTTACCCCGAAAATTGATTAAGTTTTTTTTTTAATTTTGCCATACAAGCAGAAAACCAAAATTATCGGTTTAACAGGTGTTAAAGTGTGCGTATTGAGAACAATAATAAACAACATTTAAGCTCTATTAGATAATAACTTGTTCTTGTATCTTAAATTCGATCAAAAAATTTTATTTTTTGTAAAATTTTCAAAAATAGCCCCGGAAAAAGAAATATGTCGAGTCAAATTTTCTATTTTTTATATTAATGACAAAATTGGATAACTTTAGAATTCATACGTCATGGATGTTTATTATGCAAGTAGAAGTAAACGCGTTTTCAAGTAAAGACGTTATCTATTGTTCAACATTAATGAAATATATTCATTAAGAAATTAATATTATGTACTTGTACCTAGTTTTAAGAAGTCAGGTTTAAATTGAATGTTAATCTGTTAGATTAGTTTCAATATGTACCGGGGTCCCGAAAAAGCACATTATTTGTCGGGATCCCGGAATCCAGGGATTGGAATCCCTAATATAAACCCTTCCTCCACAAAACATTCCTTGAAATTTAGCCATCTCTATTCGTATGTTCACCCTACTGTTAATAACGAAAGGAACGAAATCATTTCACCAAGTTGATACCACCGCCATCCGATAAGTAATTCACCACAGCGTGCAGACCTTCACGAAGCTAGATAAAAATGCATGATTGATTCCCTGGAACCTTGCTTCCGCCTGGCCACACCGCTCCGTAGCAAAGCTTGATAATTTATAAATGAATCGAGACTGGCTGTGTGATTTGACGTAGTTGGGCCAAAACACCCCCGTCAGCATATCGAGCACCAAAATCGATACTCCATTGTTATTTCATCCACCTTTATTGAAGGGAAAACAATGCTGACAACACGGGAAACGTAAGCGATACCCCAGATATCGCATTTCACGAATGAATTATCGCAAAATGTACGTTTTTTCTTTTTATTCGTTTTCTACCCTTCCTTCTCTCTCCCCGCCTTCTTTTTCCACCCTCTTGTCATCGGTCCGTTTTATTCGCGATTCTTTTCGAGTTGAATTGAAATCGCAAGCACGCCCCGTGAACGTGGACAATATCTGACGGAAGTAGCAGGAAATTAAAATATCTTCGTCGAGTCGTTCGAGGTTTTGGATTCATTGCCGCCAACTTCGAGCGAACGCGCTGTATCGTTCACGCAAATTCAATTTATCCAACCCCTCGGTCCCATTGTTGGAATAATAATAATGGATTGATACGATTTACATTGCTTTCTTGGTGGGAAGTACCGAACTCGAGAGACGCTTTGTCGGTCTGATTTAATAACCTTTTGATAGAGTTAATTAAACAAAAATATACGTAGCGAATCGGTATTCAATTTATGACTGGTTTGGTTAAATATGTCTCTTAGTTTCTTTCGTTTTTCTTTAAAATAATAGAGGATTTTGTCTACAAACTTACTGTTTTATTTTAGTAAAGTGAAGTATAAAGTATGTATAAAATAAGTGTCTTCTTTTAGTAATCTTTTGACCTAAACTAGGAAGTTAAAATTGCATATAATAATGAATATTTTTTTGAAGCTATAGGTGTAAGGGAAATTAAATTAATGATACCTGATTGTTATTTAATACAATTTTCAATATGAAATGAAGAAAAAAATATATAAACGATAAAATTGCTTCTATTTATCCTTAAAATGATAAAATAATAGGAGTTATTAAGAAAATTTTTAATATTCAATCATCAAATATCTAACAAGTTAAATTATTTTGAAAAAGCCCAAAAGGTAGAAGTAGAAGATAAATCTATGGTTAAATAATCTCCGCCTGGATTTGAACCAAATACCTCGCAAATTTCCAGCTACAAAGGTTGGTGGAAATTGAATGCCAACATTCGAAATTATTATTTTATATAGTTGGACTAGATTAAATATAAAAATGTGTATGCATTTAACCCGATTTCGGAAGAACAAAAAACGAACTACTTATCCGATTCTGAACATAGTTACGGCGTTATATTTATAAATTGACTCGCTAAAGAATGTTAGAATCCTTCAACAATTCTAGTTTAGGCAATATGTCTTCATGGACGCCCACAGAGAGGGGCAAGGGGGTGCATTTGCACCCCCTGGCTTTTGATATAACAGGGACAAGATCAACAAGAAAAAAATTATGCAATACAAGCTGATTTATAACTAGTGATTAAGACATGTTGACCATGGGGCAAAACACCGAGCGTCGAAGAGCTACTATATCGTTTAATTACCTACAATTTGAGGTATGATTGAAATTTATTGAACAATGTTTGCAAAAGTTATAAATATTGTTTTTTGGAAGAAACAGGTGTATCACAAAATAGGGTTGTATGTCATGTAGTTTCTTTTAAAAAGAATAAGAAAGGGGGTTATTTCTTAGTGTTGTTGTACCAGAATGACGTCATCCATGAGCTGGCCCCAGAACTTAGTAAACAAGTTTAGCAAAAAATACCTAAGTTTATTTAGATTTTCAAGAAGAATTTATGATCAAATTTTGTTTCGCACCGCACTGAAAGATGTGTTGTATGATGTTTCATCGAATTGTAATGTTTGCTTCATTCTTATGCCCAAAGTAAAAACTCAATTTACTGAATTGTTTTCTTTGTACATACATTTATAATTATACAGTTGCGGATGTAAAAAAGTTCAAATTAATCTTTATAACATAATTATACAAGCAATAATTATTATTCCATTATTACAGGTAGCGATTTATGGCATACCTTTCAAAAAACTTGACTAGCATAATAGAATTAGTCCGGTAATTGAATATAAAATATCTCCACCGCTGGCCTGTTGGCGTTTACGGTCATAATTCACCTAATCTGCATAAATATCAATAAATTACGTCGCCCGTTAGATTATTATTAATACGCCCCCCTATTAACTAATAGATTTTACCACGCATTTAAATGTGCGGTAGGTGAACCGCTGCCGGTAGCACCGGTATTAATCATACCCGTATATTTGACGGTAGCATATTTCATATTTCATAAAATGTTCGACCCTCCTACAACTAATCTTGAACTAGAATAAATCTCGGTTTTACCCTCGCACCACCACCAGCGCCTATTCAGAGCGGAGACGCGAAAAAATAGGCAATAATTTATATGGCAAAAACTCAACAAAGGAGGATTATTTTCCGATCTGGCCGCGAGCATATTTTCCTGTCATTTTCACAGCACCTTGACGCCCCACAGCGGTGTTCCGTCAACGTCACGATCAGCGATTGGCAATTTTCTTCCTGAAACAACAGCCACTCCTGGTTATTACTAACCTGTAAGTGTTTTTAACATTTAACAAAATGGAAATTCGCACTATTCTGCGAAGATATGCTTGGGGTATGCTTTCCCATTCCTCAATCAGGGCTTGTGTTAGTTCCTGTATGGTTAGTGATGAATTTGGGCGTTTGCGAACACATCGGTCAAGCTGATCCCACACGTGTTCAATAGGATTCAGGTCAGGGCTTAACGCGGGCCATTCCATGACCTGAATTCAATTTTAAAAACTTCTTCATCTTCAGAAACAAGGAAATAATGGGGAATGATGACATGATATCAGCAATTTCTCCAAATTTCAATCAATTCTTTGGAGTGATGTCAAAAATGTGTTAAAACGGTGTTTATTTGACATGAAATGCGTGCTGAAACTACTCGCTTGTCTTGCCACATCTTGGCGATTATTTCGACCCAAACGTATCATTATTTTATACTATCTACAAACAGTGCCCAAGATAAAATCCATCAACTGAAATATTAAATCAAAATAAGGAACTTTGCTTGACCTTCATATATGATTGACGTTCGTATTTTCTTTATTTGCTTGTCTGCGTTGTCATCTATAACGAGCTTTCGCACAAGCGACAGGAGGCGTCCTTGGGTTCGCTTTTTCAGATACGTCTTGACGACAGCGGCGCCCTCTATATGGCGACCGACAAATCAGACTGACGACGGCGACAGAATCGAACCGAAACATCTGCAACAATCTTCACCGAAATGAATTGCGATCGGAATGACGAGTGACAGCTGGCCATGGACGCGTGTAAGCCCGACCGTAGCGAATAATAGGACGCCTCGACAAAGGGAAAAAATGAATACACTTCCCTTGGACGAAAAATGAAATCGCATTAGGCGGCGACAACGGTGACACGTGAATATGTTTGAGAAAAAAATATATTCAAGATTGTGTAATATCAAGACTTGTTTATTAATTATCAATTTTGATACCTAACATAGAACGAAAACACACCCACTAAACGAAAAATTCCACAACGCACAACAAAACTCGGTTTGTCGCAATGCTTGTAAACTAATCGTGTAATCGGGTGGTTCGGGCACTAAAAATGTTACACCCTTTATAACGACTATAAATTAACAAATTATTACGAAAATCTCGCGCTTGTTAAATATAGCAGAGCCTGGTCCAATTAAATTAAATTAATAGTTAAGCTCATTCACACAAATTAATGGACCTGTATGCATGTATGTAGTATGCAGCTGGATTATAAATCGCTGGGGCACATGTGTTCATATTATTTGCTGGAACAAGGGCCTTGTTAAAATATTTTAACGATGCAGTTAGTATTGTACTGCACCTAGATATGTATATTACAGCTTGTACGTTGGAGAAATTTATAAAAAAGGATTGATGAATTGCACAAATTACAAATTATTATTTATCTAGTATACAGGTGTGCATAAATTGGTGAAAACGCTCACGGTTACTGCGGTTATATTTTATCTGTTGAACATGCGGGCCAATATAATGTACTACATTAGGGGGCAAAAAACTGACATTTCGCTAGAGGGCAACGATCCCCCCAATCTGTTCATTTTCCAGATAACAAAATCCCCCCAAATTTGAGAAAAATTGGTTAACGTTAATACATGCCACCGAGCACCTCAAATTTCCCATTTAGAATACATTGCAAAAATGCAACTTCTTTTTGTTTTTTCACGCTTCTGATTTTAAAAAAAGTTGCGGGGATTATCAGAAATTGTTTAGAACTCCCCAAGAAACAAATCCACAACCACTATTTTTTTGTTCACCACCCCCCACCCTCCCCATAGTACCCTAAATATGAGACAAAAGTTTCCCCAAATTTACTATGTTACGTGTTTTATTATTGTTTGGCAGAAGTGATTATTATTGGATTATTGACATATTTTTTTGTCATTTATTATGTAATTTGAAATTGTTTAAATAATTAGCATTTGTTTGAACGAAAATATACGATGTTACGAAGATATTTTTCCATTTTTGCAGAAGTTATTAAATTATTGGATTTTTTGTCATGTATTAACTAACTAACAATTGTTGGGAAAAATTATTATTGTTTTTCTTGTCTTTCCAAATTTGTTTACTAAGTTTCAATTATAACCTAATCAATTATAACCTACGCGTTACTGATTTTATATAGATATCGTCAAACCTCCAAAATTACAAAAAAATACTAGAAATCCTATAATAATGTTAGCCAAGAAATACATACTAACATTGTATATTGTTGTTTAAACAAATTTATTTATTCAAATAATTGCACATTAAGTAACAAATTAGAAAACAGATGTTAACAAAGTAATGATTATGAATTTCTACAAAAGGAAAATCAGAAAACATTGTAATTTTTTGTTTAAAACAATGGTACTTGCTTCAATTCGTAAAAAAAAGTAATAAAAGTGCCAATAATTTAATAAGTGTTTCTGCAATAAATATAGAAAACATGTAACAATGTATATATTTGTTTAAACAAGTTGTATTTTTTAAACAATTACAAATTAGTTAATAAATGACAAAAAATACCAATAACATCGTAATTTGTCGTATAGCTGTAAACTAATGGTAATTGTTTAAACAATTTTCAATTAGTTAATAAATGACAAAAAACATGTCAATAATCCAATAATAGTAATTTCTGTCAAAAAAATAATAATTCCCGTATCTTTGTAAAATTGTAAATTTGGGAAAATCTTGCCTCATTTTTAGGGTACCGCAGGAGAAGGTGGGGGCGGTGAAAAATTGTGGTGGTGGATTTGATCCTTGGGTAGTTCTGAATACTTTCTAATAATCTCCCGGAACTTTTTTTCCAATTCCGAAACTTGAAAAAGTACAGTAAAAAAGGCATTTTTCCAATGTATTTTAAATGGGAAATTTGATATACTCTGTGGCACGTATTAACGTTAACCGACTTTTCTCAGGCACTGGTTAGAATTTAGATGAACATTTTATGGCCCGCGAGATCACCCGATCTGAATCACTTAGGTTTTTATTATTTGGAGGTTTATCAAAAAGAAGTGTATGCTACGCATCCACAAAACGTTGATGACGTTAAAAACCAAATCAAGGAAAAACTAGAAATTGCTTGTTATGGAAAAAGTTAATTAGAAATTTTTAGTTTTAAAATTTTAAAACGGTGGAAACCATTTTTATAAGAAAAGCGATAAAACGTCTAAAATTTCTACTCCTTTGTCTGTTTTGCGATATTAATTAGCAACTAATTCCAGTCAAATAGTTGTATTTAGCTACAAATTTACGTTTATCGTACCAACTTTACAAGAAACAACCGAAAATGTTTAGTCTGTATACGATGCAATCTAAGTTACATAATTAATTTAAAGACGAAAAAATAAATATCGCAAAATTATTCATTCCTCAGGTAAGTTTTCGAGCAGTTTTCGTTAGCGAATTCGAAATCCGTTTCGGTCCCCGCGGGCACACACCGTTCCTGAAACTGAAAACAAACACGGCGCGCGATCGCGTCAGCCAGCAGCACTGAAGTTAATTGAAAAATACACAGTGCTAAAGCGAGCAGAATCCCAACTTTCCACGGCACGTAGGTGGTGCTGCAAATCCCTGCAAGTTTTTCTTCAGAAGAAAAACAATAGTCCGAGAGGCATCACTAAACGCTGAATCTCGAAGGAAAATATCAAGAGGAACGGAAAATAAATTACAATCAGAAGTGGGATGCAAGATTTGAATTTCCCGCTATTTTGGTTGTTATGATTCGGTAGGTCAACGAGTGAGACAGGACGATAGGAGACAGATGGATGTTAGTAAACATGGTGCGCAGCAGGAGACAACCACGTGTCGTTATTGTTAAATATTACTATTAGAAATCCAGTAAATGTGACTATTTTTGTGCACAAAGTACCAATGTTTACTTTGGTTTTTTTCTATTGAATAAACCTAAAGGGGGTGCTTGGACGAAATAAACAAATCCAGAATAGTGTTTTTTTGCTGCCTCATGCAACTCGTTTCAACTCGGTGTCTACTAATTTCGTAATTTATTGTTGAAGTACGCCCAAAGTAATCAGTATGAATATCAATATCAAACAGATAGATAATATTAAAAAGTCTTCAAGTATGTTCAAGTATGAAAATTTAGGGTTTTGCTACCACGTAACTTCTGGACCGACTAGCACCGTAGACGACTGCCAGACAGCGAGCGCGTCCCATGCAGTGGTAGCGGTTGTAACTACCGCAGACGCCACAAAGTTCCATCGTCAATAACTTTTGATAGCATGATGCATTTGATGCATCGTACGAAAAATATGTTCAGACAAGAGATTGTTCTTATTTAGCGTAAAATCATAATTTGATAAAAAAACGTTGGGTATTCCCATTTAAAAAATTAAATGAACCCCATTTTTACCTATCATACTCTATCATATCGCCATATACAGGGTTAGTAAAAATTACCGGAACACCTAAATAATTTCCCAACCGTAAAGAATTTCAAAAAAAAATTTCTAGTAAAAGTTGTTTTGTGTTAAACAATATATCGTTTAAATATATTTTTAATATACAGGATGTTCATCTTATTCCGGATTACTGGTAACCTTTCCTTGTTCAAATAGATCATCCTGTATAATTTTACAATTTTTAATACTAAGATTAGTTCTAAGAATCTTTTGTATGATTTTTTTTATTGAAATGCATTATTTTTACCGAAATACTTCTGGGTTTAAACAAACTATTGTTTATTCTGGAATCTTGGTAACCTTGTATTAAATTTTTCAATTCTACTACTAATTCTTTTGTAGTAATCATTTTTATAAAATATAATACTATTATTTTTTTAGTTATAAGCAATTAATCAAAACTCCTGGACTCAATTTCATAGTTCAATGATGATGCATTTTATTAAAAAATGATTCTTACAAAAATTCTTAGACTTAATCAGTTAGAATTTAAAAAATGTTAAATATACAGGCTGTTCTATTACAAAAGGCAAAATGTACCAAATTTCCAGAATAAATGTATATTGAAAATATATTTAGACGATAGCTTGTTTAAAACCAAAAAACTTTTGTTTGAATTTTTCTTAAAATTCTTTACAACAGTTGAAGAATTTCTAAGGTGTTTTAATTAACTATGAATTTATTTTGAAAATCTGACATGACATTTTTAATTATCAATCTTCAAATATTACGTAAAATAAGTTTCATGCAAATCCAAGATTTTTTACATTTTCGGTCGCCATATTGATTCCGCCATTTTGTTATTAATATTGATAATTGGACATTGGATTTGGAGTCAAGGATTTTCAAATATAACTTGTTGAATTTAAAAAAATATGACAACAGGTTTGGAATCAGGACGCCAAAAATGGTTTAAATAAACAAACATTGTTAAAAATTTACCCTGTTTTTCCGTCGAGTTCTGCTTTTAATGCAAATATAAATACAATATGTAATACATTTAACTATCTGTGAACTCCTTTATATTTTGTGTTTTTTTTCCGACAATTTTGTTAATTTTCGCAGAACTCACTTTTTGGTTTTTGGTTTACTGTTTTCGAACCGACCGAGTCAATAGATTCAACAACTTTTCCCACCAGACTATGCACAGCGAAGAAGGTTCACTAATTAGACCAAAAGAAAGAGCGAATACCGATGAGGAAAATTCGACGAGGCTCATTTTCACTAACGCTGGGGCGGAAATTTACTGAAAGTGTTGTCCCATACATAATCTCCGAATTATAAATCAATAATAAATTATAAACCAATAAGTATTTAGATACTTTGCTAAAGAACCCCCTGTTTTATTTAAAATAAACTCGTGCGCTCTATTGAGATACCCTATACTCTATAGAGTCTATAGTATAAATAATGTGAATGATAAAAATCTGTCCTGGGTTACGATTGACAAGATAACGCGAACGCAAATGTAGATCAAGTCAATTAGTGGAATTTATTACGAGAATTTTGAGCACGATAATTAATTGGGGTACATATTTTAGCAGTGGCGTAGCGAATGGGGCTGATTTATTGATACGAATAGCCGAGCTCACAATTGGAGAGTTTTGTGTCTGAATCGGATTTCTGTCTATCGTTTAAACTTGGAATTGATCGCACATCGCTTAATAAAGCTTAACAACAAAATGGGAAATTATTAATTCAAAAGAAAGTTAATCAACCTTTATCAAGTTACTAAAGTTTTATCAAAAATTCGTTCGAGTTTGGTTTTGGGAGATAATAAATATATCAGTCAGTGGCGTTGGCAAATAAGCATTGAGAATATTGCGATTTTCCTGTTTTCTTGTGAGTCAATAGTAATATCGCAGAGGACCAGATTGTTTTAGGGTCAACAATTTGCTGACTATATTCCGTTTGTTTGAGGATTTGCTTGCTTCTTTTTTGTGTTTAGGTACGTTCCTTTACCTTTTGATGGTTGCAACTATATCTATCTACTATCTGAATAGAACTAACCTCACTGAATTGTAGATAAAACTGGATGTTGTTTTTGTTTTACAGCAGGGTGTATACGAACTAAGTGCATTGTGTTTGTAAGACTAGTATTACTTGAAGCTTGTGGAGCACTTCTTTTGTTTTAAAAAATTCAAAGAAAAAACAAATAAATTTAAATACATGAAACTGTATAGTATTTTTTAAATCGTGTCTTCATGTTTTGTCAAATAGCGTATGGTCTAGCTTACCTCATTCTTGAGAAACACTCCCAAACCGATATCAATAAATTTTGCTCAAATTGATGGAAAATTGATTGGTATTTGTAGGCAACAAGTTTGTGAAGTGAATAAAGAGTTTTGAGAGAATAAACTGCATACAAGGTAAAAAATAAATTTAATTCAAAGATCATGTAGCTATTTCAAGAATTTAAAAACAAGATTCCTGAAAGGGCAACATCAAGCGCCGCTTCATAATTAGAAGCATTGGAATCTACGGTATTCGAAGTTTGATACTGTAGCTGTTCTAATAAGCTGAAGAGCTGAAAATCCGAAGTTTAATAAATACTGCGTGAGTACCTTCCTTCTACCTGATCAGCTCTTCTAATAACAATTTTAATAACGCTCCTGCTGAAAACTTTTCCCGTTCTCGACGTTTCAGGAAAATTTTCAGGTGGGTAATAAAATTTCTCTCGTAATCGACGCGAAGCTGATTTTCGATAGGCGGACTGATTGCGGCTTCTACCAACTTGCCAATTCGGCGACCAACTCGTAATTAGGGAGGCGTTTCACCAAGTGTCGGCGCTCTTCATGCTTCGTAGAACTTGAAAAAGACTCGCCCGCCGCGAAGTCTTAACTTATACCTCGCTTCTCCCCCAGATTTTCCCTTTTTTAATGGCATATTTTCCATAGAAATTGCCCCGCAGACGCGGTAATTATCGCCAATTTGTTTTGCGAGTTTATTAATTTGGTTTCTTGATTGCCAGATACTTCATAAAATTGAAAGATATTTTCATGTTTCTTTATTAAGTGTACGAATTTAAGTTACCCCAGGGTCGTGCGTTAGGACCAATTCTTTATCTACTATATAAAGGATAATTATAAATGATTGTAGTCGAAGTAGACAATGATATCAAATGTAAATATTTCTGGTTGCCGCTCTATTTTAACTGAATGCCACTATTTTCCACACACAAAAGTTAAATTAGTTGCATAACCTATTTCAAGTTTGACAGTTGTTTGTGTATAGCGACAAAAATTATTAACGTGGGCATGGACTATACTTCCACTGCAATCATTTATGTAAATTATACGTTAACGAATATAGTAATAAAAACATTATTTGCACAAGTTTAATTACCATATTGTGGTAGACACGTGAGTTCATTAGCATGTTAAAAAATTATCTCCGCATGCACGCATTACGCCAACCCTTAAAAAAGGAGATATTTGCTTCATTTGAATTAGAAAGCGCATACGATCGCGTTATCTAGCTGTCCATGCTATTTCAACTCCCGTCAATTCGCTGATAGGATTCTACCCTGCCTTTTTCAGTGTGGCGAAACATACTCAAAACTTTTTAATGTGGGGATACAAAATTCATAATATTTAACTAGATACGAATATAGGGACATCCCGTATCTTTCCGGACTTACAGTAATGATTACTGTATATATATATATATATATATATATAATATATATATATATATATATATATATATATATATATATATATATATATATATATATATATATATATATATATACAGGGTCCTGCAACTAAGCTCCCGTCTTCTGTAGCTCACTTACTCATTAAGCTAAGAGTTTGACATTTTGCAAGGTTACCCTTTACTTCAAGGTACAATTCAAGAAATTATTTTTTATTATACAGGGTGTTCCAAAAATGTGCAACGCCATGGTAATATATTTTTTTACATTGCATGCTATACATTTTGCTGCACATTTGGAAGCCTTTTATTGTTGCCTACATATCACCAAAATTTTATTGAAATCGTTTGAGTGACCGCAGCGGAAAAAAATAAAAACCAAAAAAAATTGATTTTGCATCGTAGGCTTTAAAAATCAATAAAAATCACAAAATGCACCTCATTAATAAAATTTTGCGACGTGCTTATTAAGTTAGATGTAATAGTCTCGTTAACCAAGTGACATTGATCCAAATCATACAGGGTGACCAAAATCGAGTGTCAAACTTGTCAAACTTCAAAGCGCGCTATTGTTCTTATTTTAAATTGGAACCCATAATTTTTTTTAGGTAAAACGATGCGGAATTAAAGAATAAATATTGTTTCTGAATACAACCCCATCACAATTCCCAATATTTTAAAAGTTATTCGCCAAAAACTCATTTTTCAACGTTTCCAACGGCAATTTTAGGTAATAAATCTCGTACGCGGCGTTGAAAAACAATTTATTACATAAAATATAACGCAGAGCGGTATTTTAGATTTTACTGTACTTAATTAAGTAGTTATTCAATTGCTAACTTTACTGCAAAATTTTCCTATAGCCACATTTCCGTCCTTACCGCTATAGGTAAATTATGCGGTAAATTTAGCATTTGAATAACTACTTAATTAAGTACACTCAAATCTAAAATACGTCTATTATTTTGTATGAAATAAATTGTTTTTCAAAGCCGCGTACGATATTTATTATCTAAAATTGCCGTTGGAAACGTTGAAAAATGAGTTTTTGGCGAATAAGTTTTAAAATATTGGGAATTGTTATGGGGTTGTATTTAGAAACAATGTTTATTTTTTAATTCTGCATCATTTCACATAAAAAAATTTATGGGTTCCAATTTAAAATAAGAACAATAACACGCTTTGAAGTTTGACAAGTTTGATACTCGATTTTGGTCACCCTGTATAATTTGGATCAATGTCACTTGGTCAACGAGACTATTACATCTAACTTAATAAGCACGTCGCAAAATTTTATTAACGAGGTGCAGTTTGTGGTCTTTATTGATTTTTAAAGCCCACGATGCAAAATCAATTTTCTTTGGTTTTTATTTTTTTCCGCTGCGGTCACTCAACTGATTTCAATAAAATTTTGGTGATATGTAGGCAACCATAAAAGGCTTCCAAATGTGTAGAAAAATGTATAGCATGCAATTTAAAAAAATATATTACCATGGCGTTGCACATTTTTGGAACATCCTGTACAATAAAAAATAATTTCTTGAATTGTACCTTGAAGTACAGGGTAAGCTTGCAAAATGTCAACCTCTTAGCTTAATGAGTAAGTGAGCTACAGAAGACGGGAGCTTAGTTGCAGGACCCTGTATATATAGTTAATGGTGATATTCAGAAAATTTTAAATAAATTAAAAATTACAGCTACAACCTGGATTTGAACCAGGGACCTTTGTGTCGCTAGCACAATACTCTACCAACTGAGCTATTGAGGCCTATCACCTTCGGTCCCAATTAGTTCGAAACATTTAATAGTATTCCGCCTATTTGTCAAGTTTTAAGACCGAAACTTTTCTAAATCACACAACATATCATACATAAATCCTACAATCCTTATTTCCCATCTTCACAAACAACGCACATCATTTCAATATACCCTCGATAGACCAACATAATCCTCATTTAACCAACCCATTAACCAGGATAACTTCAAATCGCTATAATTGGACAAAAGCCTCCGAGAATCCCTCAGTATCAAAATCAGAGTCTCCACCATTACCATGGCAACACTCGAAGATGTCCCGGAAAGAACACCGTCCTCCCCCAGCTTTGTAGGAGACACGGATGCATGAGGGGGACACACCGACGAACAAGAATAAGAAGGGTGGTCGCCACGGAACAGGATGATGCATCATTACGAGGATACTTAAAGCAACGTCGCGGAACACTCGATCCCATTCTACTTCGCGAACCCTCAATAGCACAGGGCACAATTTTCAACCTGCGGAACTACGCTATAGCCTCTAAGGGTCACAGAACTACGACCCCGACTAAGTATTATGTTAGGATGCGTCTTTTGATAAATTAGCGCGTCCCGTAGCCTGGATACCCTGTTATATAATGCGATTATCCGGATCTATTGCTCCACGACTCTTAGGGGTAGCTATTATCTACTAAAATCAATAAATCTTGGGGGTATTAAAATATATTGAGAGGGTTAAGTGAGGTTTTGAGAATAGATATGTAGTAGTATCTTATGAAACAACATTTTATTAAAGCATCCATTTTGAGGTTAATTGTATGCTTTCCCATTCCTCAATCAGAGCTTGTGTCAGTTCCTGTATGATTAGTGGCGGATTAGGGCGCTTGCGAACACCTCGGTCGACCTGATCCCACACGTGTTCAGTAGGATTCAGGGCAGGACTTAACGTCCTTAACGGTCCTCCAAGATGTTTTCGATGTAATTCATGGCATTTCGTGTACCAGGAACCACAACAAGATCAGTTCTGTTGTCTATACTACTGATTCAGGCCCACACCATCACTGATCCACGACCAAATCTATCAATTTCCTATATAGTAGCGGCTGCGTAGCGTTCACCAGGACGTCTATATACACGTACTCGACCGTCACAACGAGTTAAGCGAAATCTGGACTCGTCTGTAAACAGTACAGGCGTCCAGTGACGAAGTTGCAGATCTTCTTGTTTTCAAGTTCGCGTCAATCTGTTTCTAACAGGTTGATCAGAAATTTCTGTTCCATATGCTCGTCTTAAGTCCTTTAGGAGTAGTTTTTCCATTTCAATATATTCCGTTGAAGTATACCAAATTTGATTTTCCCTTGCTGATTATTATTTAAAAAATTACAGGTTTTGAAATAAGTGTTCCCCTAATTTTTTTGAGAAGTGTACCTACTACCCAAAAATAAATTTGAAATGTAATTAGCGAATCCATTTGCTGAACAACGAGCTCGGTATACATCCTCGGATCCGTAATCCATCATAGTCCAGATTTTGTCACAGTAATTGTGTTTGCGAAACATGATGCATGGCCGACTCGACGGACGGTCTCAGCAAACGAAACTACGGTGACGTCACCGCCTGAATAGCGGCTGAAAACTCTGATCTGCTAATGGACTCCTCCCCGGCACCTTATTTGCTTAAGTGTATCTATATATTATTCATTAATTCGTCAGAAATTATCCGAAACAATGGGAGAGAGAATGCAGAGAGAGCAAGAGAGAGAGAGAGATTTTTTGCTACAAAACCGTCGACGTTTTGAGCGCTTCCGATGGAAATTTATTCGGCACAGATACATAAAATTATTACTACGGTTTGCCCACGAGTTGGTTAATGAGGTTATAAATTGGAAATAACTAGAATAGTTGGTATAATAGGTCTCGTCAAGTTTTTGGTGACTTCTTTCACATCAGTATTCAATTCTTTGCAAAAAAATTGTTGTACATTTTGCTTTTCATCTAATGCCTAATGTTTCTCTGCGTTACAGTACGGATATAACGGATATTTTTCCTTGAATTTACTGATGCTTAAGCGAACATTTAAGATCCCCTTTCTTCCGGTGCATTTAACCGATTGAATGGAGACGTTCTCCACTGTGCCCGACAAGAATTTTTATTGTTAAAGGCCATATTTTCGTTCCCCTTTACGATTTATTTCCCCATAACTGAGATGAACATTTATTCTCCCTTGCGTGTATTGCCAGAGAATCGTTCGTGCAGAGTGCAGTGCACACCCTAAGATTTAGCAAAACAATTAAGAAAAATATTAAAATAGTCCAACCAAAAAATGATATATTATGTAGGTTAGGTATGTAAATTACACCGATCCAGTCACTTCATATCATTGCTAGAGCCGAACGCGAATCTCAGTACAGCGACAACCGGTGCACTTTTGGTTAAAATCGGTAAATTCAAGAATCGTTGATGTTTTATACATATGTAAATATTGAGGGATGGATGTTTATAAAAATATCATAAACGTTTTTAAAATGCAGAAAGGAGCATTGAGTTAATGATAACTAGTAAGAATATACTGGTAAATATTATTTAATAAAAGCTCCTATCTCCTATCAAATAAAAACCTCTTAATTTTGCAAGAATATTTGCTTTTGATTTTTTCTGATTGTTTTGTGATTTTCTTGCTGTTGGCTGATGATGACCTGCTTAATTATATTTAATCCGTATATTCAAATTGTGCTGTACCTAGTTCGTCGTTATATGAATAAAAGCAGCATCTATACGTCAAACCGATGGAGATATGCTTTATTATCGTAAAACAGCGAATACTAGTGGAGGTCTGAACAATGAGAACGAGAAAGAGAAAGATAGATAGAGTGGAAGAGGGAACGCATCACATGTCCAAAGGAGGGGAAGAGTGGATGGGAGAATATGAAGTCGAAAGGGCTATTCACGTAATGGATGTGAAATGCGAAGTGAATTGTGAAAACATGACCGGCTTTTCAGATTTTCGTCTCCGTCTCGTTGCAGTGGGAGCGCAGCCCACACGAGGGTGCGTTTTCATTCTATTATAAGCGACTTTTACCGGCATAATAAGCTCATTTGGAAAACATGCAGGCGTACGAAGGATTTTTACCGAACCGCGGCGAAATACCGTTCAACTCGCATGAAATGTTTTCTACCTAATATTCAGTAGTAGCTACGTGGGTGCTCATAACTACGTGCAGGTATATTACATGCATAGATATTAGAGATATTGTTTGATTAACTCTAAATTTTTGATTTTAAAATTTATTTAATTTAATGCAAGCCTTGAATACTGAGTCGTAGTCTCCAATAGTTGATCCCACTGCCATTAGAGCCGTGTCATCTGCGAATGTGGCGACTGTTACTTCTTCCAGCTGTGGTAGGTCACTTGTATATAGTAGATAGAGAATTGGCCCCAAGACTCTACCCTGGGGATGTTGTGTGATATGAAATAGTCGAACTTGGATCTCCATAACCACCATATTTCTTTTACAAAATTGGCCTGTATATTTTTTAAACATTTTGTAGAGGATCTATTTATAATTTCGACAATGTTCAAACCGAATGGCTTTACGTAAAAAAAACAATTTGGACACAGTTGAAGACACGTTGAGTTTTAATTCTGTATCGAGTCAAAGCAAACATTGTATGTTTATCTTGACATTCTTTTAAAGTTTCAAAAGCGATAAATTCATATTTAAAAAAATCACAACTACCAAACTGAATTTTTAGAAAACTTTTTAGAAAACAGTACCTCGATAGAAAACTTCCGAGTCCGGATTCGTATTCAGCGCAATGGAATCTATAGAAAACGCCTATGCAATTTCCATTCATACACTCCAATCCACAGATTTATCAATATCTTGAATCAATATTTTTTGCATGCAGAAAAGCATTCTTTACTAAATTACTAAAACTTTGACACTAAACGGTTAACTAATTCACAAAGTTTTAAAAACAAAAGTTGACATATGCCTGCCAGACAAATATGGTAGTTAGGGGGTTTCTTCTATAAACCATGTTGTGGATTGATGATATTATTTAACGAAGCAAGTTATCCAGAGAAATTTTAAATAAACTTTTGCAAAGAAAAACTAAAAATTTCTTCGGTTCTTCTAGAACCAATAATGTATATTGAATATCTACAACTTATTATTGTAATGGTATTAAAACAACAGTATTAAAACTGAAATTGTATCGTAAAGTTTTGCACAACTAATTAAGTAACATTCTTTACTTCAAATGGTGCATCTCCTTGTCTGTAACTTTAAAATTCTGGCGACCCTAATCCAGACGAAGACAATATAATATATAGAACCCACTTTTTGTCTGCATTAGGGGTACTTCACTAGCCTTATGTCCCTAGAGCAATTTGAATAACCAGAATCTAGTGAGAAGGCTAAAAAGAAGTAAATCCTTCGAACTAGCTCAGTGAAAATTGTGAAAAGCAGAGAACAGTGAGTGTTAAAGTAAGTGTTAGTGCTTCTTGTTTACACAAAAGGAAATTTAGAGGGTTCTACCATTCAATAATAACACCGTTGTATAAATTGTTACGTTTCGCTTTAATTTTCAAAGCTTCTTCAGACAATGCTGCAAAACCAATTACCTTCTTGTTTACGACAAAGTAAATACGAGATTTCAAGTCTTTTAGATTAGTTGGAGTATATCAAGCATCTTCCACAATATAGTGTTTATTTGCAGAACAGAACTACCTGTAGTGTTCCTCGTGTTATAGAATTCTTACCCAGACGTTAGTTAAATTTAGTGCGTATGTAGTGTAGGCCCTTGTTCGTACAATCGTAAGCCCTCTCAGTAATCCGCTCGTAGATGTCATCCGGATTACCGGATTATTCCATTAGTCAAATCGCGAAATAATCACCAGAAATAACAACTACACCGGAATACATTTACATACATTTCGGATTTGCGCGGGCCTAGTTGGCCGACCATAGACGTCCGTCCGGCCGGGTACGCATAAAAGGTCGACGGGCCAAAATAGTACGGGGCGACCGGGCCGGCGGTCTGGCCCTCTCTCCCCCCTTTGTGTTATTCCAATCGCCCCCCGGGCCCATTCATTTCGCTAAACCGTACAAGGAATCGGACAGATCCACTCCGGACCCTGTACGTTCCTCTATTCAAATGGAAAATTAATCGCGGATTTACTTTGCCGATGTGTGTATGTGTGTGTGTGTGCGTGTGCGTCACTCTCAGTTCAAAGAGGATTCTGGTGAATGCAAAAAATACGCAGCAGCACTGATGGTGGGTGATGATTATAAAAATTGCATGGATTTTTACATTGTAGAAGTGGAAATTACCGTGTGGGGGAGATTTTAATTTGTTGAATTCAGTATGTGCTAGTTAATCCAGTTCTCAAGGAGTGATGAGTGAGAACGCTGTTATTTCTGTTATGTTAAAATTTTAATTAATTATTAATTAATTTTTAATTTCCGTTTGATAATAATTGATTTCTCAAAATTACTGCTGTGCCTGGGGCAGTAACAATTATATATCTACAGGTTTTTCATGCGAAATTAATTAACAAAATTATATTATATGTGACCACTAGGGCTTCCAATCCCGGGATTACAGGATCCCGATAAATAATGAGCGTTTACAGCATCCGGGATTTAGATTCATTTATTTTTTAATCCCGAAAAAGTAAAATTTAAATTGTTTGCTTATTTCTTTGTTAATTGGCGAAATGTGGGCACTTATCTACAATAAATAAATTAATAAAAGCTTGGATTTCCATTATTTACAAGTGAAATTATAATAAGTACGTAATAGACACTGTTTTTCGTGTAAGGTTTTTATTTAAACTTAACAGTTACTAGTTTCGCTTGCGCATCATCATCAGATCATCGTGTCAAAAAGATAAAACAAAACTGTAGGTACACTCACACATGTGTTAAAACAGACAAACACTACAAAATTTATGTAAATTTAAAAGAATAAATTAGCAATAAATAGTTAAAAATGTAAATGGGACGTACTGACAAAAATCTATTACTGACAAGACAACATGTTGCTATTATAAGAAGAACAGATTTTGCAAGACGTAGATGTAATTCATATGGAGGCACACATGAACCGTTTCCACTTGCTTAAGTCTCTTTTGTTACTATACCCTCAACAACAAATCGAAGTATTTAAAACAGAAAAAAAAACATAAAAAAATATATGAGGCGGATTTCTTTACCTGTAATCAGTGTTGTACTACAGAATATAAAATTTATACATTTGTAGATAATAAAATACAGCAACAAAGTTTCTTTAAGTTTAAGGATTTTACCTTAAAGTAATAAACGAAATATTTAGGTACCAATAATATCGAGTTTGTGATGAGTTGTGACAGCGGTAATATGGTCATTTTGGACATTTCTTCATCGCACAATTATCGCTCTTTTCGCTTATTTTTGGTGGAAAAGTGTTGTCAAAAAGTGCACTTAGATAAAAATCTTTTTTTATAATATGAGTTGGGCTACCTGAACCTTACTTGAGAAAATCAAAAGACGTAATATTAATATTTTTCGTGACCAAAATATTTTTGAATATTTGATATTCTAAGAAGTTGGACTGAATGACAATAGATAACGTCGTCACTTGAAAACGCGTTTAGAACTGGGTTTTAAAATCGTTTGTTATTTTTTTTTTGTGAACAATAATATTTTATTTAAAATACAAATAGTTAATCTACTTCCTTAATAAACATTCATTACGTGTGAATTCTAAAATTATACAATTTTATCTTAAACAAGTAAACAAAATTTTGCCGTCACTATTCTTGAAACATTTTACAAAAATGTATTTTTTTTTTTTGGCAAATTTAAGATGCAAGAGCAAGTAATTATCTAATAAAGTTTAAATTTTGTTTATTATTGACGTCACTACGCACACTTTCGCGGCTTTTCCTTTTAAACCGTCAATTTTGTTCTTCTACTTGTTTCGGGGGAACAGATATTGTCCAATAAAGTATATTTTAGACGTTTCTCAATGGTGGCGTTTTATTCGGTAATTTTCGCTTATTTCATGAATCCCAGGATCAATCCTGGGACCCCGGGATTACAAAATCTTTACTTCTCCTAAACCGCTTATCACAAAAACTTAAATTTTGATCAGGTTGTTCAGGTTTCTTGGTTTTATTCTTGTTTGTAAGAAAAGTTGTGAACAAGATTTTTATGGACCTGGGTTTGGCAAAATATAACTTTTTGTTCATTTTAATAAATTTAATAAACGTTTTATTGTATGTGTGTATGTATGTCAATATAGCGGCAGATTTCCATTTATTTAATTTGTCAAAAACCGAGAATCAAAGAGAAATGACGACACCGCCAAACAAAAATGTGGAACAAATGAAACGGTGTTCGTTTTATTAAAAAACTGGAGTAAATTTTACTTAAATATAATTACAGCTGGTAGCAAACCCTAAACACTATTTGAAAATTATGTAAACAATGTTGCAATTGGTTTTCGATAATTGAAGTTTTTGAAAACGAACCATAATGGAAAAGTTTGAAATTACTTGGTTGTTGACTTTCTAGAATCTAAGATCAATTGGAAGCCACTTGACATAAGTTTGCTTCAACCAAGACATATGCTCACAACAGCATATGACATGGTATCATAGGAAACTAGTAAAAACTACTTATAGTCAAACATTAATAGTATATTATTCTATGAGCAAGTAATGTAAGAAATTTCTCACGAGAACGAAGTTCGAGTGAGAAATTGCCATTACTTGCGAATGGAATACTATACTTTTTCTACGACCATGCAACCAAATTTTATAAATTAATTTTTGTGCATATAGGGACAGCTGTATGTCACTATGACGGTTTACAGGATTTTGACAGATTAAAATTGTTTGGTGCGCCTTGTCACTTAGCGACGTTGTCAATGCCTTGACAATGTCGCTAAGCAGTGTATCAACAATTTGGAAATGAAAAATCCAGAGCTGTGATTGGTTCTAAAGCCGTGAGGAATGAAATATTTCTCACTACTGGCGGGGTATGAGGAGCCAGGAATGAAATATTTGTCATGTGTGTGGGGAATGGTTAGTATTACTTATCATAAATTGCCATGATAATGAATGCATTCCTCAATTGGAGTAGAAAAAATAACATTAATCAAATTATTGATCAAATTCTTCAACGCAACTTTACTTAAATTCCTTATTTTTACAGATTCTATTCAACTAGACGCATCATATAAATATGACTAGACATGCAATAAAAATTTCCGTATTTATCAATTTATTATTGGCCTCTTTAGCAGAGAGAAGTATAAAGTTCGAAATACTGCGTTGAGATGACGCGATTATCTTCGTCACTTGGCATTCTCATCATCTGTCATTATTTATATCATTTATCAGTGACATTGTCATTGTCAAAACGTGGCCATAAGTGACATGAGGATTCCTTAGCGCCTATTTAAGTGATATTTATGCGTATAATTTTTTATATTTTGGTGAGTACCTGATTACTATTTGACACCTTGGATTAGATTTCTTAGATAATACATTAATAGGATCATCAAAACACATTAGAAGGCCAAAAGAACACACGTATCGTCTCGTTAACCTAACAGTGGAATATTATAATATCAGAATACTAATATTCGAGACAAGACAATACAGTTTTTAGTGGAAATTAGATTATTCCTGTTGTACCAATTACCACGAAGCAGTTTAATAATCAGTTTAATTTACACAATTTGCCCAAGACCTTGGTGTTATCGGATAACATTACAACCGCAATCTAATTGTACATAGTTCGGAACATTTCATTGCGATGGACCACTCCACTTTGCATAGCAATTTGCATTATAAACGCTCAATTGCATCAGTTATCAGATTATTGGCATTCTTCTTAATAACAGAAGTGCTATTGAGGTTGCATTTGTATCTGTAACTTGCTAGAGAATTACTTTGTGTGTTGAACATAATACTCAATAATCCAATAGAAATTCTTAAATGAGCATCTTGTAGGTACTCACCTAATCAAGTAATGCGCGCACAAAAATAAGTATTTAGATCATCTATCACTAGCTTTGCTTTCAGCTAGTGTTAATGGTCAGTTTCGTGTCAGACAGTAAGAGAAGAAGGGTGAGGAGGGGGGTCGTGTCGGTCAGACAACTTGACGGCAACGACCCGCCAATTTGCGAATGCGCAGTCGCCCGTTTTTTGGCATCCGAATTCGAAAAAATGGAAACAATATCGTGCAACAAGCAAGCTGTAGCGGAATGGAACCACCTTACTGACTTGGATAACGAGAAGAAGGAGAGGCTCGCGGTAATGCATAAAATCCCCTTCATAAATTACACTGGGTTACAAAAAAATGGAAAACCTGCAACATAGACCCCAAAATGGACTTTCAAGTTCAGAAGTTTCTAATTATTTTCTGATTTTTTTATTTTTTATTTAAAGTCCATTTAAATTTGCGTCTAATACGCGTTTGTTTATTAGAATTGGTTCAAATTTAAAAGAATTATCCAATTTTATTTACCAGCTAGCCACATTAGTGAGTCATTACACTACGGTGAGTTGCAAAATCGTTGTCCCGCATAATTTCCGAATTTATGGCCCAACATATATTCCTGAAAATAGATAAGTTGAAATACCAAAATTCTTACTATATCAACGATTAATATTGTAAGGTAACCTACCTTCTTTAATTTTAGCTTCACTCAATCTAGGAAATGTTACTTTAAGATACGGAATGCTTCGCTGTCGTCATCCAATTGTGTCACGAACTGCTTCATGTTTCCAAGCTTCAAATACAATAGCGGGAAGATTGTCGCTTAATGATTTTATGATATTTGGGCACAAATCGAATAGTACTTAATAACTTATCAGATAGACTAAAATACAATAAAATAAGGTAATAAACAAATAAAATAATGTCTAGTTAATGTGAATCAAGAGTACGAGTTATTACTGTCGGGCCGTAGGTATATTCCTTCTGCATAGTGTGAATATCAAGACGGTGATTAGACGGTGTATTAAACGCAAATTTAAATGAGCTTTCAATAAAAAATTTAAATAAAATATTATGGATTGAAACAGGTCATCAAACTGTTGTTAAAGTTCAGAAAATCTGAAAATAATGGAAAACTTCTCAATTTGAACTTCCAGAACTTTTCGGCTTTTTATTGGATCTTATCGAGCTGTACAACCTCTGTATTGATCTCCCCCATATTGATTATTTACAGTTTTTTTTTTTTAAATCGTTTCATTAGGTTTGATAGGGTATTCCAGAGGTTTGATTGTTTTTCGTTTTTCCGGAAACCAGATAATAAAATTTGGTGTGAAGTTAGCCGAATTTTCGGGCTTTTTAAGATGCAATCGATTGCTTATGGTTTGGTTAGGTTTGATTGTCCATTCCCAACGTTTGGTAGTTTTTCGCTTACCTGAAAACCGCAAAATTGGAATTTTTAGGTTATGTTAGTGTCCGAATTTATTCCTTTCTAAAGGTTTTTTAAGCGGTAGGTGTTTGATTGTTGTTCCATTTTGTTCATAATCCATCATAATCCATCATAATCCATAGTTCTAATTAAAAGTTGGCATTATATGAAAAGTAATTGCATGGGGTCAAAGTTAACGCTACTACTACTTTATCGGCATCAGTAGGGGACTCCAATAACCACTAACGTTTAAACTGCTTTGTGTGCTATATTTCACAAACTTGACAAGTAATAGACACTAGCGGGCTCTCGCTCAATACAGCTATGACTTAATTAAAAACTATTTATTGGATATATGAAGTATATTATAGTATATATACAGATAATATTACAGTATATTAATTTTTACAATATTAATTTTTTGTATGCCATTATGTTCAGTTCTATCATCTCAACAACTTATACTAAGTCTCGTGAAAATTATATTTTCACTCTAACACACTGTTATTAGAAATCACAAAAATGCACTATTTTGTCCATTTAGCCAACGTTCTGTTCTGGCTAGAATAGAGGCTCTAATAATAACAAAAGTACCCATTTCTTACGTTATTTTATGTTGCTGTGTACGTTTTTATGAAGTTTCAGTTGCTTTGAGGTGGCAAAATAATTTTATTATAATAATGGGTGGACTTAATTACGGTAAAACAAATTTCAATTAATATCGATGTCGACGTTATTCACCCACTTGGTTGTCCCCTTAACACCCTCTGTATATAATCTTAACGACCCCTTGTCGTTAAGACAGCGCGAGGGTTGCAAGATAATGTCTGCCAATTATTTCTATCGCACCCCCTGTTATTTTTAAGCAGTTGGCAATGGATTGGTGCAATTTCAACAAAGAAGTGAAATTCGTTCATTGAGAAAATTATTAAGTTGAAGTAAATTTTTAAATACAAAACACAATAAATAAAATGAAAAAAATGCCTGGACTGGGATTCGAACCAGGGTGTCAGGGTGTCTCGCGATACGCCACCCTGGAAAGTTGCGACAAATTGATAAACATTTAGCTACTGAATATTCTGTAGGTAGATACTACAGTAGATAGTGCAACTTTGGATAAACTCTACTGGAACAATTATTTTCACCGCATAGACCCAAGGAAGTGCTCTGACCCGTCACTGGCAAGGCAAATTGAAAGACTGTCTGTGTTAGGAAACGCGGCACTAACAGAAAAAGATTTAAGACAGGTAGGATAACATAACCTTATAACTTTATTACTTTATAAAGTTAACAAACTCACTTCTCCATAGCTCACGAACATCATATCAAATATGACCAAAATTTACAGTACTGCTAAAGTTATTACATACGAGACTCGAGATCAACCAATTTGTCTACGTGAATACATGCCCCTCGATTCAGGTACAAACAAAAATAATTTTTATTTAAAAATAGTACAGTCTCCCTTTTCAGGCATCATCGATATAATGGCAGAATCCGACAACACCGACGTATTGAAGTACTATTGGCAGGCCTGGAGGGACGCCACTGGTGCTAAAATGAAACCGTTTTTCGACGATTACGTTTATCTGTCAAATAAAGCCGCAAAATTAAATGGTAACTCCACGAAACCGTTCATATAGATTTTATGCGATGAGGACATAGATTTAAATTAGAAGGTGTCCTTAATTTCTAGGATTTCAGGATAAGGGAGACATGTGGAGGTACGAATTCGAAGAGGAAAACTTCGAGAGGTCCATGGAAAAGCTATGGGCTCAGGTGAAGCCGTTGTACGACGAATTGCAAGAATATGTGTTAAATAGGATAAGGGAAAAATACGGCGACACTATAGATGAAGGTGGACAGCTTTTACCAGCACACATATTAGGTAAAATGATGTTTTTCTAATTGGGAATTTGTTTACTTTACGGGAACAGCTGTTTTTACGTTTTCTCTTTTGGAATGACCTTGAAACCCTCAAAAACGTGTTTTTTTGATCGAATTTAGGCTGGGAAGACAAAAACTAACCAAACCAACGAACCAAACCTACGAACCAAACCAACAAACCAAACCAACCAACCAACCCAACAAACCAAACCAACCAACCAAACCAACGAACAAAACCAACCAAGCCAGTGGTTCATAACCTAAAATAGGTGACTTTCAAAGGTCATTACGAAACTATTTATGATTAGATTTTGCTTCCCATGTGTTTTTCTTATTTAATTCATCTCTATGTATCATCCACACACAAAAGGTAATGAAAATTTCATCGATTAAGCTGTTCCTGTCACGTAAACTTCACCCCCTAATTTTTATGAGCAACGTGTTTACTTTTCCTTAGGGAACGTGTGGGCTCAAAACTGGTTGAATATAGCTCCGTATGTACTTCCGTTTCCGAAAGAGGAGAAGATAAACGTCACTAGGCTGCTGCAAGACAAAGATTTCACCGTACTAAAAATGTTCGAAACCGCAGATACGTTCTATAGATCGTTGGGCTTAGAACCAAACGATATGTGCTATGACGTAAGCAAAGGAGCGATGATAGAAAAACCCTGCGATGGCAGGAATGTCCTGTGCCACGCATCTGCCTGGGATTTTTGCGATGGAAAAGATTTCAGGTCAGTTTGATCTATGCCATAAAAGGTGCGGATTTTCAATATCTATTTTAGAATAAAGATGTGTACCGAAGTAAATTTTGAAAACTTTGTCATCATTCACCACGAGATGGGCCATATTGAGTACTACCAACTTTACAAGAACCAACCGTTCGCGTTCAGAAACGGAGCCAATCCAGGTTTGTCGTACGTCTATGAATTTATATCTTGTGGTAAATCATATGGTGGTATTTTAGGTTTTCACGAAGCTATAGGTGATACAATCGCGCTTTCGGTAACAACACCGAGACATTTGGCTAGAATTGGATTATTAGATGGGACGAAGAATTCTTCAAAAGCGGACATCAACGCTTTGATGTATATGGCACTGGAGAGGGTGGCGTTCTTGCCTTATGCCTATCTGCTGGAGAAATGGAGGTGGGATGTGTTCAGTGGAAACGTGGACCCTGAGAATTGGAATGTGCACTACTGGAAATACAGGCAAGTGTACTAAACTGAATTCCGAAGGCGATACCGCTTAATGTTTAAATAATTTAGAGCAGATTGTTTTTAGAGAGACGATACAGAAGGTGTCGGCACCAGTCGAACGCTCGGACGAGTTCGACTTTGACCCCGGTGCCAAATTTCATATTGTCGCTGACTCCCAGTATATCTCGTAGGTGGTGATGTTGAAAATTTTACTATGGAACACATCTCAACTTTTTGTTTTGTCATTTTACGTCATCTACATATTTTTTATGGCGCCCTACTTTACTTATTGATATTGTAGATCCTGAATTCTCATCTTGGTAGCATAATTTATTTTTGGCCTTACGTGAGGAAATGTTTGAACAAAGGGCAATTAGAAATTTGGGAAATAATGCTAACATTTCCTTCCAAAAAAGATTTTTTTTTAATTCAATAAGAGCATTACAATCTAGTCATAATTGACTAGTAGGTAACTTAATTCTAACTTATTTTACTAGTGTAACTTAACCTAACAGGCACCCATCGATGTCTCTCAGTTAGTCCTGGTATACTGAGCACGTTCATGCGCACTACGTACCACTGACTCTGCTTTTGGAACTAACACCTACAACCAGCACTTACTCTGCTTTTATCACTATCTCACATTCACACTAACTCAAAAGGCTTCTTTCTCTTGAGTCTTCTGACTAATGCGGTGTTGTCGAGGAGCTGGATGGCCTCAACGTTCACCCTTTCCACGTGACTTCTTGCTAATTTTTGGATTTCTTTGCAAACAAACTTCATTTTAAGGTCCTTGTGGAGATCATCATTCCTAATGTACCAAGGCGCATTGACAATGCATCTCAATACTTTATTTTGGAAGGTCTGGACAATTTTAATGTTGCTTTTTTTGGTGCAACCCCAGAGTTGAGCACCATACGTCCACACGGGTTTTAGAATTTGCTGGTACAAGAGAAGCTTATTATGTACAGACAGCGTAGAGTTTCTTCCTAGCAGCCAGTACATCTCTCTATAACGGATTCCTAGTTCCTCTCTGTTCTTTTTGACATGGGCTTTCCAGCGCAGCCTGGCGTCTAATGTCATGCCGAGATATTTGACTGTGTTTGCGTACGGCACTATTTGGTTATTAATAGTAACCGGGATGTGTTGTATTTTCTTGTTCGTGAAGTCAACATGTACTGCCTTGAGTTCGTTCAGTTTAATTCTTCCTTTCTTTGTCCAGACCTGAAAATGACCAAGAGCTGTTTGGAGTTTTCTCGTCGTTTCTTCATTGCTGTTCCCAACAGCTAGGATAGTCGTGTCGTCTGCAAAAGTTGCGACAGTATTATTTTCTAGTGCCGGGAGGTCGCTGGTGTAGAGTAGGTAAAGGACCGGCCCTAAAACACTACCTTGCGGCACTCCTGCTTTTATTTCCTTAAGGACAGAGCATGCAAAAAAGATGCCGGAAAAATTAGTGGGAAATCCTGTAAATGCCACGAGTACCACTTTTCCCAGATATTCAATTCTAATAATATTGATGAATTATGATTTCTGATAAATACAAAATTTAAAGGTTCCTCTGTATCAGTTGTCCTTTTCTCGCAAATTTTCTTGCGTAAGGCTATAAAATGTATTTTATGTATATGCTATAATTTAGTCAATTGAATGATCTGTTAAAAACAACAAGAAAAATAAGGGATTGCTATTTTTTGTTTAAATATTGTTATAATTTAAAAACGCAATTGATGGTCGGAAATTGAAAGTGAGTTTTTGCAAAATTTCTCAACATTGTGATGTGGTGAAAAAGTTCTAATAGCGCTTTTACAACTCCAATGAACAAATAAATAAGCCTCACCTACCAGCATGGAGGATTTTTTTTTGCTGATACACAGTGTTATTAAAACCTTAAGAAATCTATTTTGCAGGTATTTCTTTGCGCATATCTTGCAATTCCAATTACACAAAGCGTTATGTATTGCTGCGAAGGAATACAGTCCAGGTGATCCATGTAAGCCCTTGCACAAATGCGATATATTTGAATCGAAAGAAGCAGGGAATCTATTAAGGTGAGACGGAAAGTCTGTTGGTACAAATAACCTCTGGATATTGTAATTTGGGCGGTATTTAATACTAATTTAACTTTGTTCCGTTGTTGTTCTTGTTCAAGGAAAGGATTGTCTATGGGCTCCAGTGTCCACTGGACCGACGTCTTGGAAGAGATTACTGGCACGAGAAAACTTTCAGGCGAGGCGATCCTCGAGTACTTTAAACCTCTATACGATTTTCTAGTCAAGGAAAACAACAAGTTTGCGGTTCTCGAACGAAAGAAGTGAGAAGTCGGTCGTATCACCTATCTGTGTCCGTGCTAGTGTATTGTATTATTTTGTATAGTTCTAAGTAATATTGTTATAAATATTTGTACAAGGTATATGTTTCTTATTTTAAGTAACCAACTTCTTTTCAGACCTTCCTGACTAGCGTGTAGTACTTTCAACCCTAACTGGTTGAATTTTAAGTTTTAAGTTTTGGTTATTCTTTGCTTCTTGTTATTATTTGAAATAGGTAATATATGAAAAGCAAAGCACATTCTCAAACATGATGCCATTAGATATTTTTTTACATTTTGTTTCAGCGTCTGATTCAATACCCAGGTTGTCAAGGATGGCTTAGGAGTATTTATTATAGTTTATACTACTTTGAGGTTTTATTTTTTTTGGTTTTTGTTTCTTATTGTACAATTATTATTTATCAAAAATTTGTTTTACATGTTAACGGTAAATTGCCTTTAGTAATTTAAGCTGTAAATTACAGAAAAAAATAAATTAGGGTATCCCTACATGACACACATCTAGTATACGGACCACAGATGTGAACAAGAACTTTTAAGGAAGCTAATCGTAAATAAAAAAAAATCAATTGAATCGATTGTGGTATACCTGCAGTTGTGTGAGCCATGCCAAACAAATTCCTTAAAAAAAACTATTATCGACTCCCAAATAAAAAAGAGTTATGTTGGGTTGATGTTATGCAATATTAGAATCCGAATTAAATCTCAATTCATTAAAATTCAAAATTATATTTTATCAACAATAGATAATTCAACCAATACACATAGAATTAGTATTAGTAACTATGACAATATTTTGGAGACTGTGGCGAACTTAATAATGAAATTATAAACCCCTAACGACAACAAGTATGTTAGAACCTAAATACGTATTTCAGCAACTATGTTGCCATCTTCAGTAGAACCTAAAAAGAGGAAAAGAGAGATTAGCACTTCATAGTATCTTTACTGGATATTGTCCAAGCAAATCACTAGTGGAAGTGACGTCCATGTTAAAAATTACCCTATATATACCCATTTGTTGTTCAAACCTCAGTGAATTTTGATCATTGAAGCGTAAAAAACAAGTTTTAATTAAAGCAGGTCAAACAACGGCGAACTAGGTATAGGACCCCTGTCTGAATTTATTAATTTATCTCTATTCAAGTGAATAAAGATACTTTCCAAGCTGTTTAGTTCCCTATTATTTGACACAGCTTTTACAAGTTTTAAGTCATCTACAACTACTTTATGACCTGTGTCTAAAATATGTTGAGCCACACTAGATTTTTCAAAACGATTATATTTAAAATGAGCTACATGTTCTTTGAACCTAGTTAAAATTGTTCTTCTAGTCTGGCCTACGTATTCTTTTTCACAGTCATGACATTTGATACAATATATACCAGATTTATCAAGTACATCTACCTTATCCTTTGGGTTTCCAAGAAGGTTTTTTATGCTATTATGAGTCGAATATGCTATACAGAAATTTTGTGATGTAAAAATACTTCTCAAACCCCTTGTATATGCACAATCGAACGGTATTTTAACATATTTCTTCTTTTCTACAGACAAAGTATTTAAAGTAGATATTTGATTTACATACAGTTTTTGATTCTGCTTCTTAATCATTCTATCAACTATTTTCTCAGGGTATCCATTATGTATGACAACATTCTTAATAAACAATAATTCTTGGTGATATCTATCTGCGGACAATGGAAATTTCAATAACCTATTTACTAAACAACTAATAAAAGACAATTTTTGTTGAAAAGGATGCTGCGAATCATTAGGGATAAACCTGATTATGTTAGTATCTTTCCGATACACGTCAATTTCTATTATATTTTTGCTATTCCTGACTACCAAAGTATCTAAAAATGGAAGTTGGCCGTTAACTTCTTGTTCTACAGTAAAGTTAATGGTGTTGAATTTAGAATTCGAAACGAGGAGAAAATCTTGAATACTGCACTTCTTGGTGTCAAAAATGGCAAAAATATCGTCGACATACCTAACCCAAGTCTTAGGGAAATATGGTGCTATAGACTTTACATTGGTTTCAAGTCTGCTCATAAACAAGTTGGCAATAAATTTTTACCAAGTTTTTCTTTTTTTATTATTAGTAACTATAACAACAATAATAAATACACAACAACAATTCAAAATAATACCCAACCTTATTCAAGCAGCGCACTAATAATACGCACCTCCTCACTATGCTGTGTCAATGTGCGTTCGCAGTTCGTGCGTGTTCGACATATACAAAAATAATACAAGGTATTCGTATTCTTAAAACTCATTTTTATGTGATTTCTTTTCTGATTAATCGTGCTTATTTTGAGCGCTTATTTCCAAAAATAAATGCTTATAATTCCTCACTCTAGTTATCAGATTTGATTTTGTAAATATCACCGCTAATAATGGAGATGCCCACATGTGGCATCGAATTTCAATCAATGTCAATCTCAATCAAAAACCTATCACCATTATTTTCAAATTTAGCATTTTCAAATTTAGCATTTTCGAACATACCACTCGAGCATCCCTCGGATAGGAAAACAACAACAAAAAACAGTACTAATACGGTGCCCAGCTACAAATCAATAAAACATTGATCAGTACACTGAGGCAATTCGGATTTAACTGTATACGATGGCGAGTCGGAGTCGAACTGAACGTACTAATGATATTTTTATTAGTCATGCGTTAAATTACTAAAAGGGCTGCCGAACCGTTTGGAAAGGGGGCAGACAGTCGGACATGTGCAGATAAATCTAAAACGAGTTTAATTAAGCCCTTTATTAAATTGTCCTACGGCGCACATTTCTACACGTCCGCGTGTCTGGGTTTTCCAGCAGTTGCATTTTTATCGATTCCTCGGATAAAGCGTGGATTTTAGATTGACAAAAAAATAAATCGTAATGTTTTTGAGCGGTAATGGAATAAAGTTACAGCCGGTAATAAAGGTCGTAGCGGTCGGTAATAAAATGGGAATACGTTTTAAAAATATATATATTGTACAATCGCGTCCGGTGGTTGAATTTAGTTTAAATATTCCGTGAAAGTGGTAGCAATTAAAAATAATGTGTGTTGAATTGAATTTTCAACAGACAAAAACAATAATGCGGCGTACGTAAACATCTGTGCCTACTGGCGTGTGTGTTTGATTAATTTATTTCAAGTAGTTGTCTACTAGTTTTACCCTTTTCGTTTCTGCCTCTTATTGTCGATTTTTTTACAACACAACCACCTTGAGACAAAATGCCAATATTACCACCTAAACCAAGCATAATATTGATGCACTGAGAACATTTTTTAAAGGGATCATGTGTTTTTGCTTGAAGTAATTATCTACACGTTCTCTAATAATCACAATAAATTTGGTTTCCTAAGTAATAAACTTATCAACTACTTAAAATGAGCCAATACATGAACCCGACATGATGTTTTAAAAAGACTTAGCGAACTACTGTTTTTTTATATCACTTGGTAGACTGTTAAACATCTCAGTGGTTTATAATAAAATGAATTTTGCGTACTGCTTTTTGTATATTTTGGTAATCTGAAGTGGTCCTTTTGCCGAGTATTGTATTCATGCTGCTGACTATTGTATGTTAAATAATTACTCATATAATTTGGGAGTTTATTATTTATGCATCTATATACCAACGTGAGTGCCTGATATACCGTTCCTTGTTTAACATTAAAAAAATTTAATTTACTCCGCATGGATTCGATACTGGTTAACCTGGAGCTTTGCAATAAAATTCTGAGTGCTCGATTTTGTTGTACTTGAATCTTTTTAATGTCTTTGTCTGTACACAAAAATAATATACTGCTGCAATAGTAAAAATATGGTTCTATAATCGTATGGTACAGAGATATTCAAGCTTTTAATGTAAGTTTATTAGATATTCTTCCTAAGTAGCGAATCTTTCGATTCACCTTTTTAACTATATATTCCATATTACTCGTAAATTTCAAACTATTATCTAATATGACACCTAAATATTTAAATTTGTCCACTATCTCAACAACTGTGTTATCGATAACTATGTCTGCTGTAGGGTTTACCGAATTTTTATTTCCCTATACCATAGCTCTTGTTTTCAATACATTCAAACATAATTTATTTTCTTTATACCAATTTGATATCGATACTAGTTCGGAGTTTAATGTCGCGATTACATCAGGTAAGTTATCTCCTGCAATTGATATTAGTGTATCGTCTGCAAATAGGTGCATATCACAAGCTTTAACTTGTGAAGCAACATCGTTTATGTACAAATTAAATAAACCTGGTCCAAGAACAGAACCTTGTGGTACCCCTAAGCTGTTTATTAATTCACTTGACTCATTTTCTCCAATCCTAACCTTCTGTCTCCTGTTTGTTGAATAGTTTTCAAACCATTTCAATTCTTTTCCTCTGATTCCGTAAGTTTCCAATTTTTTTAGTAACTTTTGAGGACAAATTGTCTCGAAGGCTCTTTTCAAGTCTACAAAAACAGCAACTATCGTTTTACCGTCTTCTAATTCTCCTTTCCAATTTGCCAATACCAAATTTAGGGCCGTCTCGCATGAATGCTGAGCACGAAAACCTGACCTGCCATTTTAATGCCGGTAAAAACGGTTTTTAAATTACTACAATATGTCGTAAAACACATATTTAGTTTACATTTATTTCTGTTGACATAGAATTAAATAGTTTGTTAATGGATATGATTAATTTTAGCAATTAAATGGATGATATACATTTGTGTTTTTAGGGTATTGTTATTATCTGTTAGTGCAGCTTAAATTAGTTCAAATTTAATCAATTTAATTGAATGCTTTTAACAAAAATATGTATCAGCAGTTACACCGCAATAACAGTAATTATTACAAATTGAATTTAATTATATTCAGTTGGTTGTTTATTCAAACATGATCATAAAACTTCACACAAAACTTTAAATCATATTCCCTTTAAATTGCAGCAGGAACAATTCTCCTTGCAAACACTTACGATAACTTTATCGGAATTAACAATTCCCATCATAAAATCGCGCAGACTTGGCAAAACCAAGCTCGAAACATTATAACGACGTCGTCAGCTTTATCCTCAGTCGAGAGGAAGTCCTTATCGATTCATCATCCTTCCAGTATATTTCTAACTCGTTAAAATTCTTCCTAAATTCTTTTAATCCCCCTCTTTATCACTCAGTCACTTCTCTACATCTTCCAACAGAGTTTCCGACAGCTCCCCAGTAGATGTCACTAGGAGATACGAAGTTTATACTAATTAATTTGAAGTCCAACGAATCGCAAAACCGCTTCAGGAACGGTGCTTGGTAAAATAACAATTATAAGAGTTCTTGATAGATGGAGTAAGTACTAGGTTACACACAACGAAACGTTTTGTATATACGCAATAATATATGTATATATCGTTCATAGACGAAAATCGTTGTTAATCAGCTCACAATCACCTACTAAACGTGTATAATAATAATTTGTATCCCAACTACTTTGCTCGTAATCGCACATGAAGCGAAATAATAACATTCAACCACCGATAAACAACGTAAAATCTAAGTTTCAAAAATCCTCCTGAACAAACTAAAATAGATAGAGGGCTGTACTTTTATGAATTAATTACCCAATGTATCTGATCCATAAACGTGTATAATAATAATTTGTATCCCAACTACTTTGCTCGTAATCGCACATGAAGCGAAATAATAACATTCAACCACCGATAAACAACGTAAAATCTAAGTTTCAAAAATCCTCCTGAACAAACTAAAATAGATAGAGGGCTGTACTTTTATGAATTAATTACCCAATGTATCTGATCCATAAACGTGTATAATAATAATTTGTATCCCAACTACTTTGCTCGTAATCGCACATGAAGCGAAATAATAACATTCAACCACCGATAAACAACGTAAAATCTAAGTTTCAAAAATCCTCCTGAACAAACTAAAATAGATAGAGGGCTGTACTTTTATGAATTAATTACCCAATGTATCTGATCCATAAACGTGTATAATAATAATTTGTATCCCAACTACTTTGCTCGTAATCGCACATGAAGCGAAATAATAACATTCAACCACCGATAAACAACGTAAAATCTAAGTTTCAAAAATCCTCCTGAACAAACTAAAATAGATAGAGGGCTGTACTTTTTAGAATTAATTACCCAATGTATCTGATCCATAAACGTGTATAATAATAATTTGTATCCCAACTACTTTGCTCGTAATCGCACATGAAGCGAAATAATAACATTTAACCACCGATAAACAACGTAAAATCTAAGTTTCAAAAATCCTCCTGAACAAACTAAAATAGATAGAGGGCTTTACTTTTTAGAATTAATTACCCAATGTATCTGATCCATAAACGTGTATAATAATAATTTGTATCCCAACTACTTTGCTCGTAATCGCACATGAAGCGAAATAATAACATTCAACCACCGATAAACAACGTAAAATCTAAGTTTCAAAAATCCTCCTGAACAAACTAAAATAGATAGAGGGCTGTACTTTTTAGAATTAATTACCCAATGTATCTGATCCATAAACGTGTATAATAATAATTTGTATCCCAACTACTTTGCTCGTAATCGCACATGAAGCGAAATAATAATATTCAACCACCGATAAACAACGTAAAATCTAAGTTTCAAAAATCCTCCTGAACAAACTAAAATAGATAGAGAGCTGTACTTTTTAGAATTAATTACCCAATGTATCTGATCCATAAACGTGTATAATAATAATTTGTATCCCAACTACTTTGCTCGTAATCGCACATGAAGCGAAATAATAACATTCAACCACCGATAAACAACGTAAAATCTAAGTTTCAAAAATCCTCCTGAACAAACTAAAATATATAGAGGGCTGTACTTTTTAGAATTAATTACTCAATGTATCTGATCCATAAACGTGTATAATAACAATTTGTATCCCAACTACTTTGCTCGTAATCGCACATGAAGCGAAATAATAACATTCAACCACCGATAAACAACGTAAAATCTAGGTTTCAAAAATCCTCCTGAATAAACTAAAATAGATATAGGGCTGTACTTTTTAGAATTAATTACCCAATGTATCTGATCCATAAACGTGTATAATAATAATTTGTATCCCAACTACTTTGCTCGTAATCGCACATGAAGCGAAATAATAACATTCAACCACCGATAAACAACGTAAAATCTAAGTTTCAAAAATCCTCCTGAACAAACTAAAATAGATAGAGGGCTGTACTTTTTAGAATTAATTACCCAATGTATCTGATCCATAAACGTGTATAATAATAATTTATATCCCAACTACTTTGCTCGTAATCGCACATGAAGCGAAATAATAACATTCAACCACCGATAAACAACGTAAAATCTAAGTTTCAAAAATCCTCCTGAACAAACTAAAATAGATAGAGGGCTGTACTTTTTAGAAATAATTACCCAATGTATCTGATCCATAAACGTGTATAATAATAATTTGTATCCCAACTACTTTGCTCGTAATCGCACATGAAGCGAAATAATAACATTCAACCACCGATAAACAACGTAAAATCTAAGTTTCAAAAATCCTCCTGAACAAACTAAAATAGATAGAGGGCTGTACTTTTTAGAAATGATTACCCAATGTATCTGATCCATAAACGTGTATAATAATAATTTGTATCCCAACTAATTTGCTCGTAATCGCACATGAAGCGAAATAATAACATTCAACCACCGATAAACAACGTAAAATCTAAGTTTCAAAAATCCTCCTGAACAAACTAAAATAGATAGAGGGCTGTACTTTTTAGAAATAATTACCCAATGTATCTGATCCATAAACGTGTATAATAATAATTTGTATCCCAACTACTTTGCTCGTAATCGCACATGAAGCGAAATAATAACATTCAACCACCGATAAACAACGTAAAATCTAAGTTTCAAAAATCCTCCTGAACAAACTAAAATAGATAGAGGGCTGTACTTTTTAGAATTAATTACCCAATGTATCTGATCCATAAACGTGTATAATAATAATTTGTATCCCAACTAATTTGCTCGTAATCGCACATGAAGCGAAATAATAACATTCAACCACCGATAAACAACGTAAAATCTAAGTTTCAAAAATCATCCTGAACAAACTAAGATAGATAGAGGGCTGTACTTTTTAAAATTAATTACCCAATGTATCTGATCCATAAACGTCTATAATAATAATCTGTATCCCAACTACTTTGCTCGTAATCGCACATGAAGCGAAATAATAACATTCAACCACCGATAAACAACGTAAAATCTAAGTTTCAAAAATCCTCCTGAACAAACTAAAATAGATAGAGGGCTGTACTTTTTAGAATTAATTACCCAATGTATCTGATCCATAAGCGTATATAATAATAATTTGTATCCCAACTACTTTGCTCGTAATCGCACATGAAGCAAAATAATAACATTCAACCACCGATAAACAACGTAAAATCTAAGTTTCAAAAATCCTCCTGAACAAACTAAAATAGATAGAGGGCTGTACTTTTTAGAATTAATTACCCAATGTATCTGATCCATAAACGTGTATAATAATAATTTGTATCCCAACTACTTTGCTCGTAATCGAACATGAACCGAAATAATAACATTCAACCACCGATAAACAACGTAAAATCTAAGTTTCAAAAATCCTCCTGAACAAACTAAAATAGATAGAGGGCTGTACTTTTTAGAATTAATTACCCAATGTATCTGATCCATAAACGTGTATAATAATAATTTGTATCCCAACTACTTTGCTCGTAATTGCACATGAAGCGAAATAATAACATTCAACCACCGATAAACAAGGTAAAATCTAAGTTTCAAAAATCCTCCTGAACAAACTAAAATAGATAGAGGGCTGTACTTTTTAGAAATAATTACCCAATGTATCTGATCCATAAACGTGTATAATAATAATTTGTATCTCAACTAATTTGGTCGTAATCGCACATGAAGCGAAATAATAAGATTCAACCACCGATAAACAACGTAAAATCTAAGTTTCAAAAATGCTCCTGAACAAACTAAAATAGATAGAGGGCTGTACTTTTTAGAATTAATTACCCAATGTATCTGATCCATAAACGTGTATAATAATAATTTGTATCCCAACTACTTTGCTCGTAATCGCACATGAAGCGAAATAATAACATTCAACCACCGATAAACAACGTAAAATCTAAGTTTCAAAAATCCTCCTGCACAAACTAAAATAGATAGAGGGCTGTACTGTTTAGAATTAATTACCCAATGTATCTGATCCATAAACGTGTATAATAATAATTTGCATCCCAACTACTTTGCTCGTAATCGCACATGAAGCGAAATAATAACATTCAACCAGCGATAGACAACGTAAAATCTAAGTTTCAAAAATCCTCCTGAACAAACTAAAATAGATAGAGGGCTGTACTTTTTAGAATTAATTACCCAATGTATCTGATCCATAAACGTCTATAATAATAATTTGTATCCCAACTACTTTGCTCGTAATCGCACATGAAGCGAAATAATAACATTCAACCACCGATAAACAACGTAAAATCTAAGTTTCAAAAATCCCCCTGAACAAACTAAAATAGATAGAGGGCTGTACTTTTTAGAATTAATTACCCAATGTATCTGATCCATAAACGTGTATAATAATAATTTGTATCCCAACTACTTTGCTCATAATCGCACATGAAGCGAATTAATAACATTCAACCACCGATAAACAACGTAAAATCTAAGTTTCAAAAATCCTCCTGAACAAACTAAAATAGATAGAGGGCTGTACTTTTTAGAATTAATTACCCAATGTATCTGATCCATAAACGTGTATAATAATAATTTGTATCCCAACTACTTTGCTCGTAATCGCACATGAAGCGAAATAATAATATTCAACCACCGATAAACAACGTAAAATCTAAGTTTCAAAAATCCTCCTGAACAAACAAAAATAGATAGAGGGCTGTACTTTTTAGAATTAATTACCCAAGTTCAATCATGATCATTGATTGCGGTAAATGGTCAAAAGTCATTGATATTTACGTTGTTTCATATTAAAGAATTATGAATGACAGTTTCTTAACATTAGACAAACATTTCTCTGCGTGTATGGAGTCAAAGTAAGTGATTTCTTTGCATGATGAGAAAGGTAGGGTGTGGTTAAATCGCGTGTGAGCGGAAAAGGTGTTTTTTTATTCGAGTTGAAAACTTCGATTGACTTCAGGATAATGCCGGGACCGGGTGCGCAAGAACTTCAGATCCCTTTACCTTTTTCCCGTTGCCGCCACTCGGTTTAGGGTCGTTAGCAAGTTCTTTATGCGGATGCTGTGGAGTGCACTTCTACAAAGTCAAAAGTCCTGGGTTAATCGAGGTGTTGATGTCGAACTGTTTTTGTTTTGGTCTCATTGATAAAATGATGATGATAGGTTTTGGAGGAGACTTTCAGACTAATGTGTTATATAAATAAAGGACTAATATCAAGTCTTCGTTTCTGTGGTTACATAACTTCACAAAGGTTTAAGGTTTTAGATAAAGTTGAGGCCAAAACTGTAATTTTTATGAATTTGTGAATTTGGTTTACATTGAGACCATTTTTATTAAACTACTATTTTTATTTTAACCAAATACAGTTTTCACAATTAAAAAACAAATAACGCATTCAGAAAAAATACAGTATTTTTGCTTTACCACAATAACTTACTGTACCCACCACAGGATATTTACTTAAATTATTAATATAAAACAAATTACATTCTGTATTCTGGGATTCTGTAAACCCAAAATCCGAAGGCAGACATTGATAATAAAGTCTAGTTTTAGGGAATAGTGTGAGAATAGCAGTGTGTGTAAATTTTCGAACAATAAATTCCTTAGTAATTCCTTAGTCATTGCATATTATTATATTTTGCGAGACGCGTAGGTAATGCTGCAAAAACAAACACGTGCATAACACATACCTGGGATATTATTTCCTCGTCGATATTGAAACGTAGAAAGACATCTGGTGCTGACCCGAAAACAATTTCTTTGAACGTAGAAAAATGTATTTTTCTGTGGAGCGTTAACGGTGTATCAGAGTAATATGTTTTTGTCGAATATTCGAGCATCGGCGTAGGTCGTTCGACGCAGAATTATTTTGCAGCCTTTTAGCAACACATTTTTTGTCCAGACCGTGATTCGAGAAATTGAAATGTGTTTGAAAATCATGTGCGTTGTTTTTTGAATCCTTTAACATTTTTGTATGTTACGTATTTGCAAGCGTTCACTTATTTATAAAATATCAATCTCGCGCTCTAATTTTTTTAATATTGATAAGATGAAAAGAATATGTATTATTGAAAATTCTAATAATACTTTACTGTTGTTTGTACTACATTTTTTTTGTTTCTTCATTCAACCTTCGTAAACAGTTCTGATGTAAATAATAACAATTCAACGATATACATTAGATAAATTAATAATTAATGCAACTTGAAACAAACAATTTACATTAGTTATGTTTTACAATCTCTTTGGGACATTTACACCACAAATTGCTGCTAATCAAACAAGTAAAGTACTAAATACTTATTATCGAACATTTTGACATTTTCAGATTATTGTTAGAATAAAACTAGGTTCACTGGATTCAATGGAATTCTTGAGCGTTTTGTAACACAAAATAAATTCTAATTAACGCTAAATATGATATATTTTGTTTGAAGATACTTCCTATGTTCAGAAACAACTGTCATTTTTGAGTTAACGAATCCGTCAAGTTTTACTGCGTCGTATGTATTTGCATTAATCTAAATAACTTTGTAGTGGGTTAGAATGAGAGTTGAAATGAAAACCATTCTATTTAGCTCATCTTATGGTCTTTCAAGACCGGTTTTAAAGTTTTTTCCTTTATTTTTTTTTACTTTATCATACGCAGTATGATGAAGTATTGCATTCGCGCCGAAAAAAAAATTGAGATTTTAGCGGAAATAGATCTTTTTGGTCCCCTGATAATTTTTGACCAAGGTACAAAAAATGTCTGTGTGTGCGTATGTATGTATGTGTGTATATGTGTGTACGCGATTTTTGTGGAGACGATTCCGGAGAAACTACTGACGGCATCGGGACGAAACTTCATATTTAGAAGTTTCATGACTAAACTTAGAGGTGAAAAGCTTTTGGTTCAAAAGGGTCCAAAGGAACTGGATGTTTCCTCTAAGCATTTTCAAGGATTTTGCAAATGAGCCGCCATTTCTGTAATTTCCTCAAAATAGTTAAATAATAAATTAAAGTAGATAAAATTCTGAATAATTTATGTCTGCGAAATTTTTTGGTAAAATGAATAGTTTAGCTGCAAGACCAAATTCTATTTGATCGAGATAGGTCGCATCTGCATTGCTATAATACTATATAGTGAGCTAGGATTTTCCAAATATTTTCAGTCTAATGACAGTACCGGTAGTGTCAAATGCTGATGTGTTGACAATATCTCACTATATCTACTGTTAATAGTAAAAATAACTCATATTGTGATACCGTGTACGGTCCTTGCCTGACGGCGTCGGATAGGCAGCGTGTTCAGCGTGTCCAAAATGCATGTGTTCTGTTTGTTTTTGGTTTGAGGAAGTATGATCATGTATCGAATGGGCTGGGCCACTTGGGGCGATTGAACATGGATAACACTAGGGTGTTGCATGCAGCAATATTATATGATAAGTTGCTATCCAAGAGGATCCCACAATACCTCATGCGGAAGATACGCTGTAGAACGGATGTCTATAATCTTAATTTAAGATTCAGGGGTTTGTTTGCTCCACCTGCCCATCGCGCTGAGCTGTAAAAACGGTCATTCTCTTACCAGGTCAGGCACATATACCATGGTCTCAGGGAAGATATGAGAAAAATATGGTTAAACAGTTTTGGGGGAAAGGTGAAGTTTATTTATCTGTCAAATCCTGGCTAATTAGTTTTATTTTAATGCAATCACGACTGATCTCAATAAAATAGATTCTCATGCAGCTAAACTATTAATTTTATATATTGTATGATAAAGTCATGTGCCTATCCACATCAGATTTGTTAGTATTAAATAACTATTTCTGGAAACCAACAATCTAGTTCTATACTCACTGATGTTACGAGTGACATGGCGCAGTCGAATAGGATACAAACATATGACAAAATTGACACAACACTCTCATCCAATATTTAATCATACTTCCCAAATCGCTGGCGTACGCAAAACTTTAGCCGCAGCGAGGTACCTAGCAGTTTTGTTTTTAATTTTGCCGTAAATATAGTGGATGGACAGGCGCGCTGGACAGCGGATTTAGATGTTCGCCGTTCGCATTCCGATTTCCGAACACGTATGTAATTTACGTTCGGCATTCGGGCCGCGCTTTCTTCTTCACCTGTCCTCTCCGCCCCCGCCGCGCGCGCGTTCGCTTTTCACCCGCTTCCGCCGCTCGGTCAATTTTGGCGAGAGAGATTTTCTCTTTTTCGCCCGGCCCGCTTAATAATAGATTCGATTCCGTTGGCCGAGCGGCGCGGCGCGCTGATGCTTTGATTTCGGCCTTTTTTAATGGATATGCAGGCCGCTGACTCTCCTGTCCATTGCTGAAAAAACGCCAGATCCGTTAATGCACAGATCACCGACATAGAGGTAAAATACAGGAAGGTTCTGATTTTGGATTAGCTCTATTCTGTGTGTGTGTGTATATTTTTACTTTATCATACGCAGTATGCATGGAGAATGCGATGAGGAGGAGAAACACGCGCGCACGTACGTGCGATAATAGTATACTGGATTTCTAAATTGGAGGTATAGTCATAGATTTAAATTTATTATTTTTACAATAATATTTATGTGGCGTATCTTCTTTATTCAACATTTCGGTTAATCCTTCAAACTCAACAATTTTAACTAATACTTAACGTTGACGTTATAAATTCATCTACCTGTATAATAATAATGCAAAACTTATTTTTTTTGGATAGCTAATAGGGTGTAATAACAGAAAACTACATTAACGAAACAATAAATAAGCATAGCACAAAATAAAATTAACAAAAATTATAACTTTGAAATAAAAATGGACATTTTATACTTAGATATGCAAAACAATAAAATTTACTCTGAAAATAAATAATAAAAAAGTACTATAGCATAAATCTCGTGAAACTAAAAGTATATGAGTTTTCTGGCTTTCTGGCAAGTAATTTGTTAATAATTTAGTTGACATCAATATTTTTCAGAGATTATGGATCCAATAGAGATGATGGTCAAGTCTGTAAGTCTTTCTTGTGTCATATTATTTCTCAAGTAATTTTTAACAATTTTTAATTTACTGAAATTTTATGAGATCATTTTGAGATCATTTTTTTACTATAATTTCTAATATCTCCATTGACTGTTTTTACCTGGATAAATATCTTTGACTTAAAGATTAAAGAGTTGTATACCGTCTGTATACCGTAGATCTTACACAATACTTCCACAATACTTCAGTCTTCAATTGCTAAAAGGGATCTGAAAGTGATCTCTTACCTCTTACTGCCCTCGTAATCAAAATTTTCTGAGCTTCCAGATAGGAAATTCAGGATCAATACATAAATCTCTAGCAAGTAGTTGCAGGGTTGTTATAAAAAACTATTTTAAACAAGATAAATGTTTTTTTTTTTAATTATGTTTTTTTACTAAACAATATTTTTAATCACTTCGCAAAAACATGTTTTAAACGTGATATAAAACATGTTTTAAATCACACACAAGAAAACAATGTTTTAAACAAGGAATAAAACTTGTTTTAAATATGTTTTAAATTATGCAATTATTTTATTCTGTAAGCATTTTAATCGGTGAATAGATTATTTTAATCGGTGTCTTTTCATTCCTTATTTTACTTGCTACCACTATCGTCAGATCTTTGTGAACCTAATTATTTTTTTAAATTATCTAGTCCTTCTAGTCCTTCCTAATCCTTGCATTCCGCGATGTTTAATTTAGGATTTTGAAACATTTTACTCAATACATCAATTCTTGATGATAATAAATCATGCCAAATTAAAATTGAAGACTAAAATTTAAATGTTTCAAGTCTTTTCGCTTTTTATCCTTTCTGTTTTCGTGTTTCTTGTGTTATCTTCAATTAAGGCATTTAATGTGGTTATAATGATTTCTAGCTCTTGTTTTAGATGTATAGTAGCATTGATAGGACTTTCCTACCTTTTCCTACAGATAGGAAAAACTCCTCCAAGGTTAGCCAGTGTTTCTGAAGCACAGCGTATTAAAAAATTTGCAATGTATGTTCAACTTATTAGAATTCGCCGATGAAATTAAATGGGCGACAAATTGATGCCAAACCTACAAAATCATATCGACATACACAGTACTTGACTTTATATCTTCGCCATCGTTTATAAAGTATATTCATAGCAATGGAGCTTGATTTCTGGATTCCAGGCCAAAGCCCCGCGTTCTAATATGTGAGAAAAGCATGTTTACTGTACTAATTTTAGAACAATAATTAATAGAATACTAAGTAAATAATCGATTTCGATTCATTGTGGTAATTAGAGCATATTCTTAATACCCATTTGATCAAAATTCGAAAGGTCAACAAAATATTATGTATTTTACAATCTGAAATCCACAATAAGCTCACAAGATTAAAATTGCTCTTTTGTCGCTCAAACATGTTGGATAGAAATTTGTCAACCACTCAAACAAACAACGTTTCGAAAAAAATACGTGTATAACAACTTTCCTGAATTTTTAATGTTGCCCACTAACGCTTTTATTAATATGTCCAAAACTAAAGTCATAGAAACAAAATTAAATTAATAAAATTTAATTAATATGTTACAGTATCGATTGTGTGTAAAATAAAATAAACAATCTATAAAATTTTAAGTTCCTCGACCTAATGACAAACAGTTAATTTTTCTCAACATGTTGCCATTTTATTTCCTTTGTAATTTCCACGGTAGTATCGTAAAAATAAGTATGACTTGAAAATATACGATAGCGATTAATTAATTATAGCAGAAGTTTAAAAGGCCCAAAATCGTAAATATCAAAACTATCGACCACTAAAATCTAAATAATATTTTCAATGCACGCAGACGGTGACAGCAGGTAAAATTTCTCCAGACGCCTGTCGATTTCAGTCTTTTTCCACGCACGTTCCAAAGTATACATCGTAAACGTGTTAAACTCCTCATTTCAGAGACGCGCGTGTTTTTTTTATTCTATCGCGTACGCTCACTGAAGTGGAACACCTCATATCTTTGCGAGGCGTTGCTAAACATAATTTGTTAGACAAGCATATCAAAGAGTCCGTACACATTTTCACGGCATCCGAACGTTTTTTCAGTCCTCCATCTCAATATTTCAGTCAGCCCAAGGTCTCGAGACATATATTCACAAATTCGTTTACGAAATGCGACAAAATATGTTAATTTTCATGGCACACCTTATCATCAACCTCGTAATATCGCGAACTTTATTAGTTGACTGAAAAAATAATCATTTCGACTTATTTTTCGTTACTGTAGGTACTAATTAGGTATGTTATTCTAAGATCATGTAACATGCCACCTTTATGTATTCAAACCTGTCATCAAATTTCTAATTCTAGTTTAATGAAAAAGTCAGCTGTTCCCAACAAGTTAACTCCTATTATTTCATTATTTTAAAGACAAACAACTAGCTGTAACTTTTAGGTTTATAATTTTTTTTCTTTAAAATGGAATATTGTATTAATTAACCAATAATTTAAATTTAAAACATTTCTTCCTAGGACATTTTGTAAAGAATATTCATTCATATATGCAACTAACTTACTGTAACTTGCTAGTTTACTTCAGTTAGCTACTTCTTCAGTCTCCTCCGTTTGTTATGCCTCATCCTGTATATGCATCCTGAGTGACGTGGATCGATACGCTTGTATATGCGTTCATAATTGATTAAGGTATCTGTGTTTGAATCGGGTCGTTGTGGCGGCTTATTAGAATATGTAGGGTTTGAGACCCTGGAATGTTGCTTTGCATTGTTTGTCTTGCTGGGAAGACACGGATTTGGAATGCCAAACATACCCGCCACGGTGCCAATTAGCGGTACTAATTCTAACCTATTATGCCGCGCCCATAGATCTGGGCTAACATGAACTGATTGTCAGTACTAGTAATAGATTAGCTTTGGGTAATATATTAAGTATAGTTGTACGTCAATCACGTAGGTATGGGCAATTGTTATACAGAATTAATACTGGTTAATAAGATAATTAATTAATTAATTAATTAATTAATTATAAATAAGAGTGTAGAAGAACGTGTTATACTGAAAACATTAGAAATATTGAGTTCGAAAACAGTAGTCAAGCTTAAATTTTTGGGAATCGCTATTTTGAATCTTAGATGTCATTCTTTGATTCAATGAGCTTCAATATCAGATAAAATAAGATTAATCCGAACTTGAAGGCTTTTGTTACATTTTTGAACGTCATATTGATTTAGCCATTCTAAAATTTAACATTATCCCTTCAAATATACAATCATTGAGATTCAAATATCACTTAACATAAGATTAAAGCAAAGGCGTTCTTTGTCACTATAGTAAACACGCCGTTTTGTATTTATTTTCAAGAAACTTTATATGATATTTGAAATTTGCAATCTTGATACAATTACGGAATATATTTTTTTAAGCAGGTGCATTTCACATCTTTGATTGCTTTATTATTATTATTAGTCAGTTTGAATTTTGAAAAACAAACATTAGATTTTTAGTATCAACACTTTTCAAATGTCATACCAAATAAGTTTCATAAGAACCCGACATCTTTCAACATTTTTGATTGCTATATTGCATCCTTTAATCTTGTGTTTAAAAAGTTGGCAACAGATTCGAAATCAGAGATTCCAATATACTAATTATACTAATATGATTCTAATTAAGAAAAATATATATATTTTTGTCAAGATCCTCACAACTGTTCCTTTATATCAACACTTAATTGCGGTGCAATTTGAAATTGATAAAAGCATACCTATTAATTAAACTTAAATTTACGTACATAATTTGTCCCAACTATAATAAAATCGAACAAGTGAAAACAAGTATCATGTGTCAATAGTATCAAAAGATCTGTCGAATCCTGGCTAACTAGTTTTATTTTAATGGAGACACGTCTGATCTCAAATACATTCTCATGCAGCTGAACTACTAATTTTATTTATATATATTGTATGATAAAGTCATGTGCCTGGCCACATAAGATTTTTTATTTGAAAATGGTAATTTTTACATGAAAAACTAATAGACCTGACCGTCAGACAAGTGAAAGCAAACTGTCATAAATTTGGTTCAATAAAAGAGCTTTGTTTTGCAGTTTCGTTTTTGGTAAAAATAATTTTTTGCTTCTAAATTACACCCTGTATACAAAAAAATCATAGTGTTATAAAATATCTACTATTCTTGTTGACCAAAACAAATTTGTTTTTGAAAGAAATACTTACTTAATTTACTAAATATTATTGGAATTACGGGTAATTTAAAATTTGTATCGTTTTGTTTGCCCACTGTGTATAAAGAAATATTCAGAGAAAGTCTGATGAAAATTTGTTGAAACTTTTCGGTAGATCCACTAATTGTTACTATTAAGGTAACAGAAAAACTAAACGACTCCCACCAAAAAAAAAAAAAAAATCATTTGACAAACATTTATTTCACTTAAATTAATTGCCTCATTCGCCAAACGCAAAATCGCAATCTACAGAAAAAAAGGCTGATATTTACATTCAGATAGGAATCCGAGGGTGTTAGGTGGGATAAAAATGGGTGGGCGTTTTCAACTTGAGAAAGAAGAGTGTTTACTTTTTATTTCGAGTTTGAATAATTCATTAGACAAGAGAAGGAAGGCAACAGCGTTGCCATCACCATATCACGCTTATCCTGGGGTGGTGGCTGCGGAGAAGGGTGGTCGGGAGAAAGCGCCACCCCACGGTAAGGCCCCGAACCACGGTTCGCAGATAATAAGAATTCGAAACAATGCTCCACTTGTTCGTTATCTTGTGCTCGCATTAACATACCAATTACTTTAATGGCCTCGTCGGTTATATACCTTTCTCCGGGGCATTAATATTTAAACGGGGGTTGGATATTTTATTCTTTTCGCGGTCCCTGTGACAATTTATGAGATGGAGAAAGTGGGAAATGTTCTTGCGAGGCAACCTCACACAGACGCTTGAGGAGAAATCTAGTTTGTAATATATTGAAATGATCGAAAAGTGGCCACCTCATAGTTTGGTGCGCAGAAACGGACGTATTCTTGATGAATTTCTTAGCAATACAACAAAAACAAAATGAGTCAGTTGAAAAAAGGTAAAAGGAAGTAAATGAGAACAAAATGATCATATATTCATTAAACGATCAATTAGAATATCAACAAAAATCATCATTCATGTTCGCATTACAATAATTTAATTTTTGTTGATCCTTAAGTTGTCTATTTTGTAGCAATTTCCGCTATACCTCTTGCTAACTTCTACTCGTATGTCAAGTTATATGTTAAACAATTACTTATATTTACAATGTTATTCTAAAATTATGATACTGTTTTTTTTTCTTTTCCTTTTTGTTGTTACCTGCCAGACTATCACAATATGTCACTAAGTACATTCTTCGCGGTTTATACAATACATCATATGTTGCGAGTTTAAGTGACCAGCAGTAGTCTGCAATCATGTTGATGGTGATTGACAGAATGCCCGGAAAGAAATTCATATGAAAATGCAAAACGTGAATAAAATTTGGTGATACTAAAGACCTACATCGTCCTAATAGTATGCACAATTGTAATAGGTTAAGATTGTCGATTAATGATTTACGATATTTGGGTACAAGTCGCCTAGTACTTTCAACCGATTCTAATAAACAAACTCGTATTAAATGGAAAATTAAATGGGCTTTCAATAAACAAAATAATGAAATAAGATATTATGGATTGAATCAGGTCATCAAACTGTTGTTAAAGTTCAGAAAATCTATAAATAGTGGGAAACTTCTGAATTGATATGTCAATAATGTTTCGACCGAACAGTACATCCTTATAATGGTCAGTGTTCCCTGTTTCAATTGAATTTTTATACACATGCAAGTAAGTGTTATTGCACAGTGTTATTTATTAATTTTATTACCACCAATAATCTTATTACAAATTTAGAGAAATTAAATATATTTTACAAAGGAAAAGGGGCTTCTCATTCAAGAATATTATGTTTCTGGTACTGGAATAAAAAAATCATTTCTTTTTTAAAATCTAAAAAAGAGAAAATGTAGTTTTCATTCAGATAAAGTTTTAACTTGTTCGATTTTGTTTTTACTATTTTTAACTGGATGTAAGGACAAAACGATTTCCTGATGTGATGCTATACAATGTTTCCATTTTTTCTGAATTTGTGAGTGATTTTACTGATTTTTGGTCATATTTATACTTAGGTTTGCCATTTAAAACAAATGAACTGCTCAAAACACATCCTGATTGTATCAATCGATCACTGGTGGGCTCACACCTACTTCAAAAATTCCCCCAGCATCATAACTCGTAAAAAACATCAGAAAAATGTTTGTAGGTCAGTTTTATTTAACAGACAATCCTACACATTCCTAACTTAAAATTCTTCTTCGTTGAAACCTAGTTTCTAGTTACAAATACCGTTCTAAGTTCGTCACAATACCCCACTAAAAGTTCGGCTATTTCCTCCGACAGAAATATAATTATAGAAGATCTCCAGCTATAATTGAAATGTCATAAATATAATTAACATTATTCGACATTTAATAACTCCCGACAGATTGCGGCTGCCACGAACATTTTTTGGTTTGCCAAATAAACATATTTCACATAATAACACGAGTTTTATTTAAAAATGAGACAGTTGCAAATGATAATTTTCCACGTTTTATTATTTATTTATTTCGGTTATTTCTTTTTTTGATAAACCCGCAAAACGCATATTATCCAACACGTTTATTTATCGTCATTATCGTGGCGCTATTTTTAATTAAAATTGGATTAAATCCAGACCAGAATCGCGAAATATTTTAATAATGATGACAAATAAAAAACCGTCCCGACCTAATTTCCGTCTATGAAATATTGGGCGCGGTTGAGAGAAAAAGACAAAAACACGTGTTGTCAAATGAGTGTTGTTGATCGAAACACATATTTCACCCGAAAAAACTTCAGTCTATTTCGGCAACATTACAAAGCGTTTAGTTTAACCTATAATTAATTGCTTTATCCGTTACGTAAGTACGATATAGTGCTCCGAAGCAGTGGCGTACAGGTGCATTTGTACATAAGGTGTGCAATGAAGAATAAATTTGATAACTTCGACCATTGTATATGTGACTGATCTGGTAAGAGAATGCCCGTTTATACAGCTCAGCGCGATGGGCAGGTGGAGCAAACAAACCCCTGAATCTTAAATTAAGGTTATGGACATCCGTTCTACAGCGTATCTTCCGCATGAGGTATTGTGGGATCCTCTTGGATACCAACTTATGATATAATATTGCTGCATGCAACACCCTAGTGTTATCCATGTTCAACCACCCCAAGTCGCCCAGCCCATTCGATACATGATCATACTTCCTCAAACCAAAAATAAGCAGAACACATGCATTTTGGACATGCTGAACACGCTGACTATCCGACGCCGTCAGGCAAGGACCGTACACGGTATCACAATATGAGATCTTTTGATACTATTGACAGTAGATATAGTGAGATATTGTCAAAACATCAGCATTTGACACTACCGGTACTTGTCATTAGACTGAAAATATTTGGAAAATCCTGGCTCACAATATAGTATTATATCAATGCAGATGCGACCGATCTCGATCAAATAGAATTTGCTCTTGCGGCTAAACTATTAATTTCTTGCAAAATTAAGAGTGTTTTATTCAATCCTTTATTAAACAATATTACTACAACATTATTTATATGATAACTCAGTGCGCCTTTCTGCATTTAAAAAACATTCATGATAATTTTATAAAAAAAATCCAGCTTACATTGTAAGTAACTTTTCTTATAACAGAAATAAATCTGACCATGTTGTAGGTAAATTTGATATAATTTTAATTTAATACGAATAAATAACCTTTTATACAAATAGGCACCACAAGCATCTTTCTTATCAGAATTATTGCGTTATCGAATAAAACTCATAAAAACATGTACATAAATAATTCATACCTTAAAATCAAGAAACACTTCTAACACAAGTTTAAATAAACATTAAACGCCAAAATTATATCTTAATTTTTTGGCTGGACTACTTTAATATTTTTCTTTCTTTTTTATCCTAAATCTTAGGGTTTGCAGTTCACGGATGGACCGCACGCCACTGAATATAGTGCTCCGACGATTCACGTGAGTTTAACAGATATTACGTCTTTATTCGATATTGTTTTGACAGTGGCGGCGCGCACGTACGGCCCTTATGCCGCAGTACGGCGTAATAACAGAATTATGGTTTAATGCGATCACCTAAATCGTTTATATTACAACTTTAGGGTCACATCGAGTGACCCAAACTACGGAACATTGTTAACGAGACAACTTTACCTAAACGTGAATATTATTCGTAGTTTGGTGCCGGGCTTTAAAGCCCTTCGCCGCGCTGTCGTTCCTTTGTTATCCGCAACGTAATGCATATTTGATAAGTAGGGTTGGGTTGATGAATCAATGTGAAATTAATTTGAATGAAATAAATTTGTTTGTAAATGCTTTTGTTTTAATTGTTTAAATGTGTGATCAGTAAGAATTTGTTAAAATTATCAGATCATTTATTCAAAATGAAACTATGATTTTATCTTAATAAGTTAACCCCCACCTTGATTCTAGTAAATTCTTTCTTTGTTTTAAAAAGAGGTATACTAAATGTAACCGTTTAATGGTATTTAAATTCAAACTTTGAAGTAAATTAAAGCTTTTTCTTAACAATTTTGTTCGGTTTCAATCCATCTAATCAATTATATGTTTGGGGCTAAATAAGTTCACATAATAATAAAGTTAACGTGGCCAGATTTGAGTTCGTTGAGCTTGGTCTTCCATTTTTTGGGCAATTTATATATTTTATTACTCGGTTGTTGAAGATTCCTGGTAGATTCTCCAATAGTTGATCCCGCTGCCATTAGAGCCGTGTCATCTGCGAATGTGGCGACTGTTACATTTTCCAGCTGTGGTAGGTCACTTGTATATAGTAGATAGAGAATTGGTCCCAATACAGTACCCTGGGGTCGCCCAGCTTTTACTTCTTTTAGCTCCGAGTATTCATCAGTCTGTTTTATTTTATTCGATATGATTGGTAACAGTGATATTGGGCGATTTCCTCATTCGGTTGTTTGCCTAGTCTTGGTATCATGATAACTTCTGCTACTTTCCAGACATGGGGGATGTATTTTAATCTAAACGATGCGTTTATTAGAAACGTCATGAATAAAATTCTCGGAATAACTGATGTGTCCAACTTACTGTCATACACGGTGTACCCCCTATATTATCAATTCATTTCAGCTATGGTCCATGAAACAAAGGCATGTGATTTTAAAAGCTGCTTATTACCAGCAAAATTGTTCCCACTGTGGTCATACATCAAACCGACGAACAGACCGCGCAGTGGAACTGAAAAAAAAGCGGAGGCTTAGCTTGCCAGGTCATATATCATCCGGTTAAATGTACGCAGCAAAACATTTACAATTTACCATGCGGAGATACAAGTGGTGGGGCATAGCAGCGTCCACGAGAAGGACACCCCGGTCCGTTTGGGGACCGGACTGCAAGGGTAGAATGCTAATATTCTAATTGAAGTGTAATTAATTAAATCAAAACGACGGCTTGGCTATGCGAAGCTTGGCGTTGCTCTGGACGCGTTGCCATTCTGAAATTGAATTATATACGGCTCGTATGTAGAGTGAATCACCACAGCACTGAAACGTAACCTCTTTGTTCGCAACGAGACTCCACTGTCTCGCTGACTCGCCTGTTTTCGGACAACTGTAATGGGCTAATTGAGTGCCTTTTGCCCGGCTGTTAATTTTGGTCAGTGTCCCGCAGGACGCAGTCAAAATTTTCTGATTATTTGTGCGTTTTTTTTCGGTGAGGGGGTGAATAGACCCGAGGGGTGTAAAAATATGAGTTAGGGTGGCGAAATATTAAATTAATTGGTGTGGGTTTTATCCTGAAGAATTTTTATAAATATGCGGCACATTATTTAATAAGGTGAGCAACTACTACTCACATACAGTGAAGCAAACAGTGGGACAACACGTATAACAAATTGTGCTATAACTTAGTTGTTGTTGCTGGTTTTCAAAATTTTACAGTTTTACATAATAACAAATAAAACACAAATTCTTGTAAAAAACCAATAATAAATTTTTATTTTTGTTATTTAGTTTTAATATTTAATGTTTAAATCTAAAATACAGCAAGAAAGAATAAGACAACATCAAATTTGTTATGGTGAACAACTGTGCACAACAAGAACGTGTTCATTGAACATGTAATATAAATTCTCAATGAAAAATTAATAAGAAATAGAAAATATTAGTTGAAATTTACTCCATTATTTTCGAAAAGAAAGCCTTTTTATGGATTTTTCTTAAAGATAACTACACAATTCTATTACGGTCGGTATTGCAGATTTTATTTATACACAAAAATATTTACAAATTACAGAGAAATGCTTCTACTTAGGATATGATATATTATTATGAATTTATAACAAAATAATTTAATATTTCGTAACAATATTGGGACTACTAACTACTAAACTTTAACCATAACGAATAAAAAAATCTGATGTGGCCAGGCCATGACTTTATCATACAATATATAAAATTAATAGTTTAGCTGCATGAGATTCTATTTGATCGAGATCGATCGTGTTTGCATTAAAATAAAACGAATTAGCCAGGATTTGGCAGATATTGACATTAAGTATTGTCAAAAAATCAGCATTTGACACTACCTACTGTCATTAGAATAAAAATATCTGGCAAATCCTATATTAATGCAGACACGATCTCGAACAAATAGAATTTGCTCCTACAGCTAAACTATTAATTTTACCAAAAAATGTCATGGACATAAATTATGCAAAATTTCCTCTACTTTAATTTATTATTTAACTGTTTTGACGAAATTACAGAAATGGCGGCTGATTTGCAAAATCCTTGAAAAATGCATAACAACATTGCTATCCGCATTCGAAATACTTGACTTTGTAAACACCATGGAAACACCAAGCTGTTTCAACATTGTTTCACATAGCGTACGTGCGCGCGTGTTTCTCCTCTTCATCGCATTCTCCATGCATTTGCTTGTTGAATGGACGTTTCGCAACCGCTGACGTTCTAAATACTGTCAAAAGTTACAAAATATCCTGTCTACCTACTATTAATGCAGACACGATTTCGATCAAACAGAATTTGCTCCTGCAGCTAAACTATTAATTTTACCAAAAAAATTTATAGACATAAATTATACAAAATTTCCTCTACTTTAATTTATTATTTATCTATTTTGACGAAATTACCGAAATGACGGCTCATTTGCTAAATCGTTGAAAAATGCTAAGAGTAAATACCCAGTTCCTTTGGACCTTTTTGAACCAAAAGCTTCTCACCTCTAAGTTTGGTCATAAAACTTCTAAATATGAACTTTCGTCCCGATACCTTTTGTAGTTTCTCCGAAATCGTCGTGACTGAAATCGGGTACACACATACACACACACACACACACAGACATTTTTTGTACCTTGGCAAAAAGTTATCAGGGGACCCAAAAAGACCTATTTCCGCTAAAATCTCATTTTTTTTCTGCACGATTACAATACTTCATCATACTGCGTATGATAAAGTAAAAATACCAGGTGTTTGTGAAGCGGAAGTCTCCACGTATCTCTCCTTAGAATGTTCCGAATCATGGATAACTGAAAATTTGGAATCTGGAATGAAGGGGAATAAATTAAACGGCAACATATTTTATTTAATAAAACTCCTGTATATTTTAAAATATGGTGAATACTGAAAAAAAGGCATGTTTTCAAATTTTAGTAAATACCAATTAATTAAAAAGTTTTTTTGCTGCACAGACGAAATATTTGATACAAAAGATCAACTTCCGGTTTGACCGGAAGTGGGTGATATTGGTATCATATTTGGAAATAACCTAGTAAAGTAGGTTGTATGAGATTTCTTTGGAAGTCAATTATAAAACCAAACTAGTTTTTCATTTCATTTCAAATTTAAGAGCGCTAAAGAAGTTAAAAATTGAAGCTCTAATTTTAGCCAAAATCATCTATCAAACCTTTTGGGCATAATAAAAGTACTAAAAATATTACTCAGTGTTATTTTTTTAGACCCAACTCTTCTAATATATTAACCAGTATCTTCCAATAGACACTCAAGTTAAATAATGCCGTGTGTCTTGAACAACAGCCCGCAATAGACACTAAATTAGCGGTCTTCATTCAGAGAAGTCCGCGCTGAAATTGAAACTATCAGTCACGCTGACTTTAATGGTCCATTCGGTGCCTACACAGTACCTCAGCCTGACGCTCCTACAGCATCCGATGTGCCCCACTCCGACCAATCCTGATAAATAAAAAACAAAAAAACACTTCCTATTTACACAACACGGGCGAAAATTACATTCGCAGAGTAACTTTATTTGCTTTTAATTTTCTCCCTCGAGGCCTGCCTTCGATACATCGCAGTGCAGTGGCGGCTCGTGATCTAGAAATTAGGTGGGGTTAACTTTTTTTATAGGTACCAGTTTTGTACCAGTGTTGTTTTATATAAAAAAATCTAGAATTTTACACTTTAAAAAAGTATTCCTTCTTAATTCAATTGTTTGTTTTGCTCATGGAGTTCGTTAAAAAAGTTTTTATTGTATTCAGTAAAACTTTTAAAAGTTTTGTAGTTTCACTGAAAATCTAACATTGTTTTTTACTTTATCATACGCAGTATGCTAAAGTATTGTAATCATGCCGAAAAAAAAAATTGAGATTTTAGCGGAAATAGGTCTTTTTGGGTCCCCTGAACATTTTTGACCAAGGTACAAAAAAATGTCTGTGTGTGTGTGTGTGTGTCTGTGCGTATGTATGTCTGTGTGTAAACGATTTTTGTGGCGACGATTCCGGAGAAACTACTAAAGGTATCGGAGCGAAAGTTCATATTTAGAAGTTTTGTTACCAAACTTAGAGCTGAAAAGCTTTTGGTTGAAAGGGGTCCAAAGGAACTGGTAGTTTATTCTAAGCCTTTTTGAAAGATTTTGGAAATGAGCCGCCATTTCTGTAATTTCGACAAAATAGTTAAATAATAAATTAAAGTAGAGGAAATTTTGAATAATTTATGCCTATGATATTTTTTGGTAAAATTAATAGTTTAGCTTTAAGAGCAAATTCTATTTGATCGAGATCGGTCGCATCTGCACTGATATGAAACTTCAAAGTAGCCTGGATTTGACAAATATTTTTTTGTGCTGTCACCACAGAAATGTCTATGGCTGTCACACTCGAAAACAGCTGATTTCATCAGAGGTTGGAGAACCGCTATGGAACGTTGCCGCTCTACTGCGGCAAAGTAGAAAATACAAAATTCAAATAAAATAAGATCGCCAATTTGATTGTTTGTTGATAAGAAATATCAACCCGTTGTTATCTAATTGTAAAAACGATAATTGAGAAAATTGTAAATAAAGTATAGCGATGAGTATAGTTACGTTTTAGTATGTTGGTACGGATGTGACATCTACAGTGTCATGAACGAATATAAATCTGTCAGAATTTGATTTAGCTTTTTAAACTTGACGTTTCGTAGAAGTGGTATCAACCTAACATTTCCTATCCAGAAATATAACCATTATTAATTTTTTGTAAGTACGTATTTCTCAAAAGGCAACACAAAAAACGTTGATGTCTCTCCTGTCGAAAACTACATAGCGCGACTCGGTCACATGCGACGGCGACGCTTCGCCTTCGGTGACGCGCCGCATCACCGGTCGCCGCGCTATTCCGTAATTTCGGCACTTGTGACATAAATAACTATTATTCTAATGACGTAGTGTAGGTAGTGTCAAGTGCTGATGCTTTGACAATACCTACGATTTATCTCAATAAAATAGATTCTCATGCAGCTAAACTATTAATTTTATATATTGTATGATAAAGTCATGTGCCTGGCCACATCAGATTTTTTATTCATGATGCATTTGAATATATCTAGGAAGGTACAGCCAAAATTTCAAGTCAATCGTATCAAAATTACTCGCAATAATTTCTGAAGTTCTCTAGACTTGCACTCTGGAGTATTGTACTGCATATTTCTTAGAATGGACCCTTAAACTCTTTACATTTCCTTATTATTTTTGGGGATTACCCCAATCTGTAAACCAACGCACGAGCCGCCACTGATATCAGGGCCAGGAAAAATTGACAGCTCTCAGTAATGAACGATTGAGTGTACCGTGGAGAGGGGAAGGGGGGGGGGGGGGGGGAGGTTAAGAGAGAGCAGAACCTGAAAGGTTTTATGCCACATTAATATTGATTAATTTCCGAAATAGGATCCACGGTGAACTGGCACCAGTTTGATTGAATTCGGCTGAAACGCGCGCCAAATCCATTTCTCACCGGCGGAGGAGAGAGAGAGAGAGAGAGAGAAAGTCGGAGCCCCTAATGAAAAATTGTTCGGATAGTATTGGATTAGTCTTACTTGAACGATATATATCGGACGTGTATTAGGGGATGAACCGGGATGAGATTGATGCGAATTGACGGGAGCAACAGATGAGCCGAAAGAAAATGCTGATCGTTCATGAAGTATACTGAATGGTTGACGGAAGACGAGTGAAGAGTACACTCGCAGTGTTTCAGAATAACATAATAATCTTAAATGGTGTGATTTTAAGAAAAGCAGTTCATATCTATACAGGGTGTTTCAGAAATAACGGCTAACCTTGAAGGAGCATATGCCCAAGGACGTAATAAGCATGTTTTGTCAAATAACGTATGGTCTAACTTCACGCATTATTGAGAAAATTAATGAAGAAAGACGGAGTCCGTCCCTGACCAGCGGAAGACAGTCGACCACAATCCACTACAGTTGTGTTGCAACTGGTGACAAATCAACGCAGCGGGGAACATTCGGTCTCCCCCCCACTGCGGCCTTTCTCGCTGAACGTGACAATGACCTACATTCGCCAGGTTGATATGAACGTATACAAGCGTGGTCATGGTCCAACAGCTGTTTGTTGGTTTATCAACAATAAAAATCATTTGGATTTTGAAATGTTAATGTTGGTGTCTTTGTGTAGTGATTTGTGTAGTATTGAATTACAATTCTATGGCTAGAATGCGACATAACTTTGTTCGGCCGAGACGCCTAGTTGCTGTGTTGAGTCGCTTTGTTTTGTTCGGCGATAACGCTTAATAATCACAACGTTTGTAAATCGGCATCACATTTCTGGATTAGGTAGGTACTAATCTCTCTATTTTTAATTGTTTGTACGGTCTTTTGCAACCGTAGTCAAGTCATGCGCGTTCGGCTATTTACCAGGGCCGGCCTTAGACGAATTTTTCAATACAATTTTGTTAGTACATAAAACTTTGAAATAGACTATAGGTTATTTGACCAAAATTGCTTCTCTGTCCTTGGTGAATATGCTCCTTCAAGGTTAGCCGTTATTTCTGAAACACCCTGTATATTCCCGCTATTGTGGTATTTTTTAGGTACGCAAATATTTAGCGTATCATCTCAATATGCAGAGTATTTCAAAATGACTCACTGGAAACTTCTTCTTTGAAGGTCAAATTAGACCAACTCGGTCAATTTGTAATAACCATTTAGATTCACCTATTATTGGCAATTGCTGAATGTATTTGATAATTAGATAAAGATGTTTTAAAATTAAAAGAGGATACCTATACTATAGCTTATAAAATTTTAACTTTGTGATATTATGACTTGAGACAAGTGATCAAAACTCGGGACTGTCTCGGGACAGTATAGAGAGATTGTAAAGGATCATTATAAATGATTCTAGTCGAAGTAGGTCATGCCCATGTTACTACATTTCTGCCAGTTTCTGCAAGTTCTTATGAACCGGCAAACACAAACTTGTACAATATTGCTAGTCATGTCATACGTCATACGTTATATTGAATAAAATTAAATGACAAAATGGAATTCTTATAAAAATAGATAGATTATTATAAGCAATTAAATAAAATAAAAAATAAATTATTAGATTATTGAATACACCTTTATAACAAAATCGTTTAACTTTAGCAATCACTTACTCCGGAAATAATCCATAGATTTCAACGAATTTAAAAGTAAAATCACCTGCGGAATGCTAGCTTTCAATGTGCATTTTTATAAAGTAATTGGATTAGTGTTTGACCCACAAAAAGCTATATTATGCAATGCCAGCAATGCCTTTATTAGAAGAGCTAGAATAATGAAATATAGACTATAGGCTACCCACTAATTCATAGGTTTAAAGTGTATTACATAATCATTGTTTATCTTGCATTTTCCCTACAAGAGATCGAGTTGAAGCATCTCATGATTGCTGCAACTGACGCGACGCTCTTCGGTCCTTGGGGCGAGCGGGGGAAGGGATCGACAGCGACGCTGCAGTAGTGGCGCATCGCACGTGCATTAGTTACTAGGAGAACATTGTTTACGGACACAATACATATAACGACACGGCGATTATGCCTCGCCAAAGAAATTTGGATATCCGGCGACAGATTACCGAATTAAAAAATAATGGCAAAATGAGTCAATAAGATAACAGAACCAGGAACAGGCATTTGGAAGTCCCATGGGAATTCTTGGCAAAGTAAATCGGGTTTCGAGATTAGCATTTTAAATTAATGAATGAATTGCAAAATAATCTATGTGTCTACAAATTTACGATGAAGTTTTATACGCTCAGAGTGACGTTTGTAATATATGTAATATATCAAGAGTTGTATTTATTTTATATTGGTTGTGCATGTATTTAAATATTAATAATTAAACTATTGAAACTGTTATAATATTTTGAATATTTATAAAAGAAAATCGGGCATACTTTTTCAATATATGTTGGGTTTATCAAGCAAACCTAATTTAGTATTCACCACTAATCGGAAAATCTTCTAACTCCATATTATTAGATCTATCCGCTTCTATCAAAATCGTGTTTACAACCTTATTGTATAAAAACTGAAGACAGCATAAACGCCAATCGATAGAAGAGATTTCTCTCGTACCGGGTCACATATTATAATCAAAATTATGCAAAAATTAAGAATTTAATTGATAGTAATATTACTACTAGTAATTTCAGATATTGAGTTTCCCAAAATGCCATATATCGTTAAATAAATTAAATGTACTTGCTCAAATCCTATTCTCGTATAAATTTTGCTTTCAAGATGCACACAACTAGGATAAAATCCAATACAGTATAGCGATAAATATAACCTCCACAACAACGAGAACGAGACGCGTTTTGAATGCATTAGTTTTATTATTGTATTAGATTCAACGAAAAATTGTTCATAATTTTGACATCAAATTTATAAACTCAAAACAGACAGTAGTATTAAAAACAGTGTCATTAAATTTGTATAATTTAAAGATAATTTGTCGCCTATTTCCAATAAAAAATTCTTCAAAAGAAAAATGCAAGAGGTCATTTTTACTAATATATAAAACGCAATTATGATTCTTATGAATCGTAATTATTTTTTAAAGTATCAGTGGCAAGAGCCAATAAATACACAAATAAATAATTCAACATAGGTTCGCAAAATAACTGATTCAAAAATTGGTTTAACTGGAGTTTTATTGCACCCAACGAAATCCCCTATGGGGTTAAAATCGTTCACCAGTTCAATAATAAATGTATAGCCGGACCGTTATATGCCGTTGATCAACAGATCACGCACACGCCGATCATTTAAAATTCTAATCCGCCCGTTTATCCTGTGTCATCAACTGTCACCGAAACAATGGAATTAACTTTTTTCGTTGAAAGCGCGGCTCTATGATATGGAAACGACACGGACATCACGCCGGCAAATCGAATTTAATTAAAAACCGTAATAGGTTAATATCCGCAGATTTTATTGACAATAATTCCACTTAAATTCAATTAAATACGCGTCATATCGGTACCTTTTTCCCAATTATCCCCAAATGGATATTGGACAGCAGCCGATCCAATTATAAAGGGATTATATTGGTTTTTGCGAGTTGGATATGCCTAAAATAAAATCATAGTATGTAGGCGAGTAGATTAGATTTTTTTAAGGATTAAATGGCTTAAGAGACGAATTTTCAAAGCATTTTCAAAGCAAGGTTTTTGAGTTGATTTTTGAGAGAACAACCCACCATTTTGTCATAAAATTTAAATAAATATTTAAATTATTCACATTGGTCGAATCGTTAGTAAAAACTCACAAAAAGAACCCCTCTCATGTTTTGCTTCAGACTCAACATTACCCCTAAAATTTTACCCGAAGTACGGAGTAAAGTTACAAACGACTCGACATAAGAATTAACCTCTGCTGACCTCTTTTACGACAAACTGGGAACGTATAACTTCAGCGGATTTTCCTCATAAACTCTGATGAAAACTATACACTTTACGCTGTAAAATAAAGAATCGGATCTTCTTCGTACGCCACACATTTATGATTGTTTTAGGAGTTCCCGCAGTAAGGAATACAGTTGTACGTTTTAAGAACTTTTTAAATAATGACTCAAATACACGGGGTAAAACAGCGTGGTCATGTAATTTCTATTTATACAGGGTGAGTTAGAATGTGATATCCCTAACTTTAGGATAAAATTATAAACCCCTAACCACAACAAGTATTTTAGAACCTAAGTACGTATTTCAGCAACTATGTTGCCATCTTCAGTAGAACCTAAAAAGAGGAAAAGAGAGATTAGCACTTCATAGTATCTTTACTGGATATTGTCCAAGCAAATCACTAGTGGAAGTGACGTCCATGTTAAAAATTAGCCTATATATACCCATTTGTTGTTCACACCTCAGTGAATTTTGATCATTGAAGCGTAAAAAACAAGTTTTAATTAAAGCAGGTCAAACAATGGCGAACTAGGTATAGAACCCCTGTCTGAATTTATTAATTTATCTCTATTCAAATGAATAAAGATACTTTCCAAGCTGTTTAGTTCCCTATTATTTGACACAGCTTTTACAAGTTTTAAGTCATCTACAACTACTTTATGACCTGTGTCTAAAATATGTTGAACCACACTAGATTGTTCAAAACGATTATATTTAAAATGAGCTACATGTTCTTTGAACCTAGTTAAAATTGTTCTTCTAGTCTGGCCTACGTATTCTTTTTCACAGTCATGACATTTGATACAATATATACCAGATTTATCAAGTACATCTACCTTATCCTTTGGGTTTCCAAGAAGGTTTTTTATGCTATTATGAGTCGAATATGCTATACAGAGATTTTGTGATGTAAAAATACTTCTCAAACCCCTAGTATATGCACAATCGAACGGTATTTTAACATATTTCTTCTTTTCTACAGACAAAGTATTTAAAGTAGATATTTGATTTACATACATTTTTTGATTCTGCTTCTTAATCATTCTATGAACTATTTTCTCAGGGTACCCATTATGTATGACAACATTCTTAATAAACAATAATTCTTGCTGATATCTATCTGCGGACAATGGAAATTTCAATAACCTATTTACTAAACAACTAGTAAAAGACTATTTTTGTTGAAAAGGATGCTGCGAATCATTAGGGATAAACCTGATTGTGTTAGTATCTTTCCGATACACGTCAATTTCTATTATATTTTTGCTATTCCTGACTACCAGAGTATCTAAAAATGGAAGTTGGCCGTTAACTTCTTGTTCTACAGTAAAGTTAATGGTGTTGAATTTAGAATTCAAAACGAGAAGAAAATCTTGAATACTGCACTTCTTGGTGTCAAAAATGGCAAAAATATCGTCGACATACCTAACCAAAGTCTTAGGGAAATATGGTGCTATAGACTTTACATTGGTTTCAAATCTGCTCATAAACAAGTTGGCAATAAAAGGTGAGAGACAGTTACCCATTGCAGTTCCCTCAAGTTGTTCAAAAAACTTTCCGTTTATTTGAAAACAATTTTGAGACATACAAAGGGCAGTCAATCTTACATATTCATCTATTTCTGACGGGTCAAAGTTGTTATTGCTCAATAATTCCCTAAGAAACTCCAAAGTTTCCGGAATAGGCACACTAGGAAACAGTGAAGCAGCATCAAATGAAATCAACAATTCGCCATCCTCTAATTTTACATTGTTAACCATATTGATAAACTCCAATGAGTCCCTAACTTTAGGGATAAAATTAGGTTAAAAATTGTTTATAACAAAAAAGTTTCGAACTTATCTTAAAATACGTACGTACTTCACTAGATAATGTTGTTCTGAAGCTGCTTATAAAATTTCAAGTGAATTGACGGAGATCAGTTGAAGTTATCTTTCCGGCCAGTTTGAAAAATGCGGTTTTGAGAAAACACAGTTTAAAGTATTGTGTAACTTTGATGTATGGAATTATTATATTTTACTATAGTCGGCGATGCCTGGACCATATAATTATCTCTTCAAATTAATATTTTCCTCCTCTTGTGTCTTTCTGTTTGATTTTGACGACAGACGGGCCTGTTTGGCATCATCACTGAGCAATGGCTCTGAAAACATGATGCGCCGTGCGTCAGCCTTTGCGCAGAAATTATCCTATTCTTATTTCCTTTTCTTATTCCAAAATTTGCAAGCTTTGCAGTATTTAGATTTTATAAGAATATCAATAACATCTCTCCAGCTAATAAGCGCCACCAATGATACAGAGAAGAAAAGCTATGTTTTCTCCATGTTCCATCGTCCGAGACAGTTACGCCATTTTTTTTTAACTATTTTCAGTTGACTTGTAGCCATCTCTTCTTCTGCTGCTTTCTGCGTACTTTGTTGACAAACTGCTTTTGTTGCGACAAAAATGGTGCGAACACCTTTATCGTAAAATGAGTGAACAATCTGACGAGGAAGGTCCCTGAATGCGCAAAACTTTTCAATTCCATCTACACCTATTCTTATGCGCATGGCAAGGATACTTCCGCTATTTATTTCATATCGTTTTTGAACAAATGGGCATCTCGGAATGAAAGTGTTTTCAAAATTCTCACAAGAAACCACGATATGAAATCCTAAGTGACGGTTGCCACTTTCGGCCAATTTCGCATTTGATTTGCACGTTTTACACACTACAACTTGTGAAATAGCAGAAAACGCAGCGACAAAGTTCAAAAGATGATAATTAAACGTCATCCACTTCCACGGTAATTTAGTGTTAAGTTATTTTCATCTTTTTGGCAACACCCGGTATATGCAACGTCAAAAATGACTATAATTTCCTACTTAATTCCTTCTGACATACCAAATACCTTTTTCAAATAATTTTTTTTTATAGATTTGAAAGTGGTTGTAGTTGGTATCAAAACACGATCAAAATCACAAAACCAAATTGCTGGGGCCTGTATAAAAGAGAGAGGTAGATGTATACGTTAAACGGACTCGCAAAATATGTTTAAATAACCGAATAAAAATATTTTCATTTATTTTTTGCCGAACGATACAAACCATTAGAACAAAGGGACGGTGTACTGGATTCCGACATTTATTTATTATTACAGTTACGAGATTCATCTATATTTCGCTGTAATTTATAACGTGAAGCCCGTGAATTCGTGTGAAAACAAAAACAACTTTTTGTTGCTCTTTTGTTCAACAATTTGTTCATTCGCGTTTTTTTTTTTTTGTACCGGAAAATTAAACGAATTTAATTAATCCAAAATGCAATTTATGCGTGCGTAAGCGTTTTGGCTGAAAATATTGATTTATTCTCTCCCGTGAACAAGAGATACTGCAATACGTAATGTATCTAAATTTGTTCGGAGAAACAGCTGCAGGTATAGGACCGTTCTATAATTAATTTTTTTATTTCACGTCTGGCGGAAATTTACGACTTGTTTTATGTCATAAGTACATCATACAATTATGCCGTATTTTCGGTCTCGTCTACTATTTCATATTTATAGCGTGGGTAGGCAGATTACCGCGACAGATTATCGCGAATAAAACTTATAAATTATGACCGATTCTTGCACGCAATATAATTACATCGTGTAGTTGAGTGCTGTGTCAAAATTTGTAAAAACGTTCGATGATGTCACCGAAAGTAAATTTAAATTAAATGTTGCGTGCAAAAGTTGATTCATAACTGTGCATGTTATCGTGCTTGCAGTGTATTCCTGGCATTTTTTTTGTAAAATTTATGCCAACTGAACTATGTACTTTCACCTGAAATTCTGAATGTTTCTGAAATATTTATAGCCATTTTTTAAGTGGTTCCATGGAAAAAAACAACAAAATAAGCGCAATAGGATCAACAAGAATCAGAATCAGAATAACTAAAACTAAAAACTTTTGAATCTTTCGAAAGACATCATGCTCAAATACTATATATCAGACGAAAAAAAAAACAGTTCCGACAAATATAAATATTCAAGTTAATATTAACATTTATGTTTTACTATTTTTAATGAAACACAGTATAATATAAGTCCTTACTTAGTCTTCTTCAGTCTGTCCTCTCTTCCTCATGTGTATTTTAATGTTTCTTGCATCACCTTTTTATTCTGTTCCTTTTTCGCTTCCTGTCTTATTTCTCTAGAATTATTTTCTTTTGCGCTTTCTTCTTTTTTATTAACAAATATTCTCTCCAAGCATTAGATAATAATGTTATAGGAAAACAGTTTCTTTTTACTTTATTTGGGTGTTTCAGGCCAGAACAATATTTTTTTTTACTGGAGATGGCATGAGTTCAATTGTTATCTTCAATCTTAAGTTCAATGTTTTAGATTTCCTATTTTATCCAACTAACCATCAATACTCTCCATTACAATTATTTTATTGCGTAAAGTTCGTTCGTTTATTGTCTATAATTTCAGCATTTACAGTAATTAATTAATTAAATGTCAATTTTCAATCATTGATAAATTGTAACCGCCAGCGTTTGCATCCGTATTGAATGAATTATTCCAACTATTCCGTAATTAGTACTCGCTTGCTGGCCACATTTATCTATTGAACTCTACTACTGTGTCGTGTACAGGGCAAATTTCCCGGTTGCGGTCGTTTTGTCTTTACCAGGACCAGTTTTCAGCACGTCTCTCTGTTCGCCGTGTTCTGGGCCGTCGTTTGTGGAACTGCGACTGTGTACGTGTGTGCGTACGTCTGTGTGTGTGTGTGTATAGCAGGGTATCCAAAATGAGATTTTCGCGTGGGTCGGTGTATTAGCACAACAGCGCCACCAACCGTAATCATTATTAACTTACGCCTAATGTTTAATTCGATACCACATGAAACCTCATCGGCCTAATTCACTCAACATAATGAATCAAGTGGAGAGAATGTTTTGGTCCATGGAATTACATAATCGCTAGAATAACAGCTGAAATTTGAGATAGCACTTTTTTCGGTAAAACTGACAAAGAATAGTACTTATGACTATGAGTACTGTATATCTATAGTCTATTCTATCTGCCACCACCTGTATGTCAAGATTCCATATTTCGTTCATAAATACTGGATATTAGCAACACCAAATACCTATCTATACTTTTTACTTGGGCATTATTATTTAGTATTATTCATTTTGCAGATTTGTAAACTTGTTTATCTCCCAACGGTTATCTACACGTCTATCTATCGGCTATCCAAAGTGTGTCACACTTCTTAATCATTTCTACATAAGCTGTGTGACTTTCAACGTTTTTTGCCTTTCGTTGCAAACATAAGCGTGAGAGAAGTGAAAACGTGCACCATATTTTTGCGCTTCTAAATTAACGCTCGTCATTCCCATTTGTTTTCCTATATCGCTTACCTCAAAAGCTTAAAATTTTGTTCAGGTTGCATTTAAAGTCTCTTCTACAGATTGGCTATATTTGCTATAATAATATTTATTTTAGGAACCTCTGCCCGAAAGAAGATCTGCTGATAAATTTTAATAATTCTGTGTTTAACAATTCCATTCCATGGAAGAAATTTATTGGTGTCTGCACTGATGGTGCTCGGGCTTTAACAGAAAAGATTCGCGACCCTCATAAAAAATTAAAACAGTAGCTCCAGAAGCTCAATTCACTCACTGCAAAATCCATCGGGATTTTCTAGTAGCAAAATCTATACCAGACTAATAATTAAGCAGTAAAAAGATAACATTGTCTCTTCGTACTTAAATCAGAAGTTCCATGTTCCAAGTTTTCCATGCAGAAGCTAATTTCGAGTTCAAATATTGTTTCTTTGATGAATTGTGGATAGTCTGGTTAGCATATTTAGCTGTTATTTTTGTAAAGTTGAATAATTTAAATTAAGTGTTGCAGGGAGAAATGGTCGTTTATTGTTATTGTTTATATTATAAATTTATTATCGTAAAATTAACGCAACAATTAAAAAAATTATTATTTATAAAAGAAGTTAATAAAAATAAATGTAGTTTATTGTCAGCATTAGAAGGCTTTCTTGAAAAAATTATTACGCCTCTTAATAACCAAGTTTAACAGTTAATTGGATCAGAACTCCAAAAACTATGAGTATACCAGATAACTTCACTGCCAAAGAGGAATATCAATTGATAGAAACTTCCTCAGACTGATAGAAAATTTTAAGATTAATACACACTAATGTTTTTCTATCCAGAGGAAGAATTATTTTAAAGAAATTGCAGATTAAGAAATTCGATTTTTAATGCCTTTTTGCATCACCAATTTATGTGAAATATAGTTGTCATCAATATTAATTTAAAGGACAAACATAGGACAAAATTAATTATTGTTTCATCGATTATTTCACCTATGTAATCAAAAAATATAGAATAGTGGTCCCAAAATACTACCCTGGGTATACTTTCTTCTAAAACCTGAGGATTGATACTGTATTGTCTTATGACTCGATAATCATCAACCTCTTCCAAAATTCAATCCCGGTTTTGAATTACACCCATATCCAAATTCGCGATCCACGAATCAATTACAAATCACAAAGGAATTTTCAATGAATAATAAATCGCGCTTGAATTGTACATTATTGAAATGTAAATGTAAATATTGAGGAATCCTCGCGTACCACCGCGGAGAAGGGAAGACATTCCCGACTACCCTAGACGGTTAATTCGAAAACTTTAATTCAGCTCTCGGACACGGCGACGCCTCCTAGACGCGCCCCGCTTCCACGACAATAAGTCGCAAAACGAAAAGTACGAATCCGTGGAATTGCCTTTCTCCATCCGGTGTGCGCCTAGACGGGCGGCAACCGGAAAACCCAGGGAAGGGTGTGGGGGGGGGGGAAGGTGAAATAGGGGGTAGTAAATTGCGGCAGGTGTGTACCTCGGCGGATCCCAATTTCTTCAGCAAATTGTCCCCACCGTTGCGCGTCGGAAATTTGAAAAATTAAGAGAAATCGCAGATGCACGAAGTTTAAGGGGCGGAAAACGAATCACCCCGACGCTGCATCCAATAAAAAGTGGTCCATCCGGTGTACATCGTGAATCTCCAGCTAGCCGAGCTCCAGCCAGCTACCCCTAGCCACCTCCAGCTACCCCCGGCTACGTACATTGGGGACAGATCTAGCCGGACCGTGTTACGGTCAATTGCTCCACTATTTCACTCCCCTTAAATAGATTACCCCGTCGTAGTGGATGACAAACAACCGGGCAATCTGTATTTGAACGAAACGTATAGCTTACGTTGTTGAAGTGCCATTAAAAGAAATAGTTTCTTTCAGTTCCAGTGCTTAGGCTTCAAACGATATTATATGATAGTATATTTGAATTATATGATAATATAGGTGGTTGAATGTTATGATTTCGCTTCATGTGCGATTACGAGCAAAGTAGTTGGGATACAGATTATTATTATACACGCCTATGGATCAGATACATTGGGTAATTAATTCTAAAAAGTACAGCCCTCTATCTATTTTAGTTTGTTCAGGAGGATTTTTGAAACTTAGATTTGACGTTGTTTTTAGGTGGTTGAATGTTATTATTTCGCTTCATGTGCGATTACGAGCAAAGTAGTTGGGATACAAATTATTATTATACACATTTATGGATCAGATACATTGGGTAAGTAATTCTAAAAAGTACAGCCCTCTATCTATTTTAGTTTGTCCAGAGGATTTTTGAAACTTAGATTTTACGTTGTTTATCGGTGGTTGAATGTTATGATTTCGCTTCATGTGCGATTACGAGCAAAGTAGTTGGGATACAGATTATTATTATACACGCCTATGGATCAGATACATTGGGTAATTAATTCTAAAAAGTACAGCCCTCTATCTATTTTAGTTTGTTCAGGAGGATTTTTGAAACTTAGATTTGACGTTGTTTTTAGGTGGTTGAATGTTATTATTTCGCTTCATGTGCGATTACGAGCAAAGTAGTTGGGATACAAATTATTATTATACACATTTATGGATCAGATACATTGGGTAAGTAATTCTAAAAAGTACAGCCCTCTATCTATTTTAGTTTGTCCAGAGGATTTTTGAAACTTAGATTTTACGTTGTTTATCGGTGGTTGAATGTTATGATTTCGCTTCATGTGCGATTACGGGCAAAGTAGTTGGGATACAAATTATTATTATACACATTTATGGATCAGATACATTGGGTAATTAATTCTAAAAACTACAGCCCTCTATCTATTTTAGTTTGTTCAGGAGGATTTTTGAAACTTAGATTTTACGTTGTTTTTATGTGGTTGAATGTTATGATTTCGCTTCATGTGCGATTACGAGCAAAGTAGTTGGGATCCAAATTATTATTATACACTTTATGGATCAGATACATTGGGTAATTAATTCTAAAAAGTACAGCCCTCTATCTATTTTAGTTTGTTCAGGAGGATTTTTGAAACTTAGATTTTACGTTGTTTATAGGTGGTTGAATGTTATGATTTCGCTTCATGTGCGATTACGAGCAAAGTAGTTGGGATACAAATTATTATTATACACTTTATGGATCAGATACATTGGGTAATTAATTCCAAAAAGTACAGCCCTCTATCTATTTTAGTTTGTTCAGGAGGATTTTTGAAACTTAGATTTTACGTTGTTTATAGGTGGTTGAATGTTATGATTTCGCTTCATGTGCGATTACGAGCAAAGTAGTTGGGATACAAATTATTATTATACACTTTATGGATCAGATACATTGGGTAATTAATTCCAAAAAGTACAGCCCTCTATCTATTTTAGTTTGTTCAGGAGGATTTTTGAAACTTAGATTTTACGTTGTTTATAGGTGGTTGAATGTTATGATTTCGCTTCATGTGCGATTACGAGCAAAGTAGTTGGGATACAGATTATTATTATACACGTCTATGGATCAGATACATTGGGTAATTAATTCTAAAAAGTACAGCCCTCTATCTATTTTAGTTTGTTCAGGAGGATTTTTGAAACTTAGATTTGACGTTGTTTTTAGGTGGTTGAATGTTATTATTTCGCTTCATGTGCGATTACGAGCAAAGTAGTTGGGATACAAATTATTATTATACACATTTATGGATCAGATACATTGGGTAAGTAATTCTAAAAAGTACAGCCCTCTATCTATTTTAGTTTGTCCAGAGGATTTTTGAAACTTAGATTTTACGTTGTTTATCGGTGGTTGAATGTTATGATTTCGCTTCATGTGCGATTACGGGCAAAGTAGTTGGGATACAAATTATTATTATACACATTTATGGATCAGATACATTGGGTAATTAATTCTAAAAACTACAGCCCTCTATCTATTTTAGTTTGTTCAGGAGGATTTTTGAAACTTAGATTTTACGTTGTTTTTATGTGGTTGAATGTTATGATTTCGCTTCATGTGCGATTACGAGCAAAGTAGTTGGGATCCAAATTATTATTATACACTTTATGGATCAGATACATTGGGTAATTAATTCTAAAAAGTACAGCCCTCTATCTATTTTAGTTTGTTCAGGAGGATTTTTGAAACTTAGATTTTACGTTGTTTATAGGTGGTTGAATGTTATGATTTCGCTTCATGTGCGATTACGAGCAAAGTAGTTGGGATACAAATTATTATTATACACTTTATGGATCAGATACATTGGGTAATTAATTCCAAAAAGTACAGCCCTCTATCTATTTTAGTTTGTTCAGGAGGATTTTTGAAACTTAGATTTTACGTTGTTTATAGGTGGTTGAATGTTATGATTTCGCTTCATGTGCGATTACGAGCAAAGTAGTTGGGATACAAATTATTATTATACACTTTATGGATCAGATACATTGGGTAATTAATTCTAAAAAGTACAGCCCTCTATCTATTTTAGTTTGTTCAGGAGGATTTTTGAAACTTAGATTTTACGTTGTTTATAGGTGATTGAATGTTATGATTTCGCTTCATGTGCGATTACGAGCAAAGTAGTTGGGATACAAATTATTATTATACACTTTATGGATCAGATACATTGGGTAATTAATTCCAAAAAGTACAGCCCTCTATCTATTTTAGTTTGTTCAGGAGGATTTTTGAAACTTAGATTTTACGTTGTTTATAGGTGGTTGAATGTTATGATTTCCCTTCATGTGCGATTACGAGCAAAGTAGTTGGGATACAAATTATTATTATACAGGTTTATGGATCAGATACATTGGATAACTAATTCTAAAAAGTAGAGCCCTCTATCTATTTTAGTTTGTTCAGGAGGATTTTTGAAACTTAGATTTTACGGTGTTTTTTAGGGGGTTGAATGTTATGATTTCGCTTCATGTGCGATTACGAGCAAAGTAGTTGGGATACAAATTATTATTATACACATTTATGGATCAGATACATTGGGTAATTATTTCTAAAAAGTACAGCCCTCTATCTATTTTAGTTTCTTCAGGAGGATTTTTGAAACTTAGATTTTACGTAGTTTTTAAGTGGTTGAATGTCATGATTTCGCTTCATGTGCGATTACGAGCAAAGTAGTTGGGATACAAATTATTATTATACACTTTATGGATCAGATACATTGGGTAATTAATTCTAAAAAGTACAGCCCTCTATCTATTTTAGTTTGTTCAGGAGGATTTTTGAAACTTAGATTTTACGTTGTTTATAGGTGGTTGAATGTTATGATTTCGCTTCATGTGCGATTACGAGCAAAGTAGTTGGGATACAAATTATTATTATACACGTTTATGGATCAGATACATTGGATAACTAATTCTAAAAAGTACAGCCCTCTATCTATTTTAGTTTGTTCAGGAGGATTTTTGAAACTTAGATTTTACGGTGTTTTTTAGGTGGTTGAATGTTATGATTTCGCTTCATGTGCGATTACGAGCAAAGTAGTTGGGATACAAATTATTATTATACACTTTATGGATCAGATACATTGGGTAATTAATTCTAAAAAGTACAGCCCTCTATCTATTTTAGTTTGTTCAGGAGGATTTTTGAAACTTAGATTTTACGTTGTTTATAGGTGATTGAATGTTATGATTTCGCTTCATGTGCGATTACGAGCAAAGTAGTTGGGATACAAATTATTATTATACACTTTATGGATCAGATACATTGGGTAATTAATTCCAAAAAGTACAGCCCTCTATCTATTTTAGTTTGTTCAGGAGGATTTTTGAAACTTAGATTTTACGTTGTTTATAGGTGGTTGAATGTTATGATTTCCCTTCATGTGCGATTACGAGCAAAGTAGTTGGGATACAAATTATTATTATACAGGTTTATGGATCAGATACATTGGATAACTAATTCTAAAAAGTAGAGCCCTCTATCTATTTTAGTTTGTTCAGGAGGATTTTTGAAACTTAGATTTTACGGTGTTTTTTAGGGGGTTGAATGTTATGATTTCGCTTCATGTGCGATTACGAGCAAAGTAGTTGGGATACAAATTATTATTATACACATTTATGGATCAGATACATTGGGTAATTATTTCTAAAAAGTACAGCCCTCTATCTATTTTAGTTTCTTCAGGAGGATTTTTGAAACTTAGATTTTACGTAGTTTTTAAGTGGTTGAATGTCATGATTTCGCTTCATGTGCGATTACGAGCAAAGTAGTTGGGATACAAATTATTATTATACACATTTATGGATCAGATACATTGGGTAATTAATTCTAAAAAGTACAGCCCTCTATCTATTTTAGTTTGTTCAGAAGGATTTTTGAAACTTAGATTTTACGTTGTTTATAGGTGGTTGAATGTTATGATTTCGCTTCATGTGCGATTACGAGCAAAGTAGTTGGGATACAAATTATTATTATACACGTTTATGGATCAGATACATTGGATAACTAATTCTAAAAAGTACAGCCCTCTATCTATTTTAGTTTGTTCAGGAGGATTTTTGAAACTTAGATTTTACGTTGTTTATAGGTGGTTGAATGTTATGATTTCCCTTCATGTGCGATTACGAGCAAAGTAGTTGGGATACAAATTATTATTATACAGGTTTATGGATCAGATACATTGGATAACTAATTCTAAAAAGTAGAGCCCTCTATCTATTTTAGTTTGTTCAGGAGGATTTTTGAAACTTAGATTTTACGGTGTTTTTTAGGGGGTTGAATGTTATGATTTCGCTTCATGTGCGATTACGAGCAAAGTAGTTGGGATACAAATTATTATTATACACATTTATGGATCAGATACATTGGGTAATTATTTCTAAAAAGTACAGCCCTCTATCTATTTTAGTTTCTTCAGGAGGATTTTTGAAACTTAGATTTTACGTAGTTTTTAAGTGGTTGAATGTCATGATTTCGCTTCATGTGCGATTACGAGCAAAGTAGTTGGGATACAAATTATTATTATACACTTTATGGATCAGATACATTGGGTAATTAATTCTAAAAAGTACAGCCCTCTATCTATTTTAGTTTGTTCAGGAGGATTTTTGAAACTTAGATTTTACGTTGTTTATAGGTGGTTGAATGTTATGATTTCGCTTCATGTGCGATTACGAGCAAAGTAGTTGGGATACAAATTATTATTATACACGTTTATGGATCAGATACATTGGATAACTAATTCTAAAAAGTACAGCCCTCTATCTATTTTAGTTTGTTCAGGAGGATTTTTGAAACTTAGATTTTACGGTGTTTTTTAGGTGGTTGAATGTTATGATTTCGCTTCATGTGCGATTACGAGCAAAGTAGTTGGGATACAAATTATTATTATACACATTTATGGATCAGATACATTGGGTAATTATTTCTAAAAAGTACAGCCCTCTATCTATTTTAGTTTGTTCAGGAGGATTTTTGAAACTTAGATTTTACGTAGTTTTTAAGTGGTTGAATGTCATGATTTCGCTTCATGTGCGATTACGAGCAAAGTAGTTGGGATACAAATTATTATTATACACTTTATGGATCAGATACATTGGGTAATTAATTCTAAAAAGTACAGCCCTCTATCTATTTTAGTTTGTTCAGGAGGATTTTTGAAGCTTAGATTTTACGGTGTTTTTAGGTGGTTGAATGTTATGATTTCGCTTCATGTGCGATTACGGGCAAAGTAGTTGGGATACAAATTATTATTATACACATTTATGGATCAGATACATTGGGTAATTAATTCTAAAAACTATAGCCCTCTATCTATTTTAGTTTTTTCAGGAGGATTTTTGAAACTTAGATTTTACGTTGTTTATCGGTGGTTGAATGTTATTATTTTGCTTCATGTGCGATTACGAGCAAAGTAATTGGGATACAAATTATTATTATACACTTTTATGGATCAGATACATTAGGTTATTAATTCTAAAAAGTACAGCCCTCTATCTATTTTAGTTTGTCCAGAGGATTTTTGAAACTTAGATTTTACGTTGTTTATCGGTGGTTGAATGTTATGATTTCGCTTCATGTGCGATTACGGGCAAAGTAGTTGGGATACTAATTATTATTATACACATTTATGGATCAGATACATTGGGTAATTAATTCTAAAAACTACAGCCCTCTATCTATTTTAGTTTGTTCAGGAGGATTTTTGAAACTTAGATTTTACGTTGTTTTTAGGTGGTTGAATGTTATGATTTCGCTTCATGTGCGATTACGAGCAAAGTAGTAGGCATACAAATTATTATTATACACGTTTATGGATCAGATACATTGGATAACTAATTCTAAAAAGTACAGCCCTCTATCTGTTTTAGTTTGTTCAGGAGGATTTTTGAAACTTAGATTTTACGTTGTTTATAGGTGGTTGAATGTTATGATTTCGCTTCATGTGCGATTACGAGCAAAGTAGTTGGGATACAAATTATTATTATACACGTTTATGGATCAGATACATTGGGTAATTAATTCTAAAAAGTACAGCCCTCTATCTATTTTAGTTTGTTCAGGAGGATTTAAGAAACTTAGATTTTACGTTGTTTTTAGGTGGTTGAATGTTATGATTTCGCTTCATGTGCGATTACGAGCAAAGTAGTTGGAATACAAATTATTATTATACACGTTTATGGATCAGATACATTGGATAACTAATTCTAAAAAGTACAGCCCTCTATCTATTTTAGTTTGTTCAGGAGGATTTTTGAAACTTAGATTTTACGTTGTTTTTAGGTGGTTGAATGTTATGATTTCGCTTCATGTGCGATTACGAGCAAAGTAGTTGTGATACAAATTATTATTATACACGTTTATGGATCAGATACATTGGGTAATTAATTCTAAAAAGTACAGCCCTCTATCTATTTCAGTTTGTTCAGGAGGATTTTTGAAACTTAGATTTTACGTTGTTTATAGGTGGTTGAATGTTATGATTTCGCTTCATGTGCGATTACGAGCAAAGTAGTTGGGATGCAAATTATTATTATACACTTTGTGGATCAGATACATTGGGTAATTAATTCTAAAAAGTACAGCCCTCTATCTATTTTAGTTTGTTCAGGAGGATTTTTGAAACTTAGATATTACGTTGTTTATCGCTGGTTGAATGTTATGATTTCGCTTCATGTGCGATTTCGAGCAAAGTAGTTGGGATACAAATTATTATTATACACGTTTATGGATCAGATACATTGGATAACTAATTCTAAAAAGTACAGCCCTCTATCTATTTTAGTTTGTTCAGGAGGATTTTTGAAACTTAGATTTTACGGTGTTTATAGGTGGTTGAATGTTATGATTTCGCTTCATGTGCGATTACGGGCAAAGTAGTTGGGATACTAATTATTATTATACACATTTATGGATCAGATACATTGGGTAATTAATTCTAAAAACTACAGCCCTCTATCTATTTTAGTTTGTTCAGGAGGATTTTTGAAACTTAGATTTTACGTTGTTTTTAGGTGGTTGAATGTTATGATTTCGCTTCATGTGCGATTACGAGCAAAGTAGTAGGCATACAAATTATTATTATACACGTTTATGGATCAGATACATTGGATAACTAATTCTAAAAAGTACAGCCCTCTATCTGTTTTAGTTTGTTCAGGAGGATTTTTGAAACTTAGATTTTACGTTGTTTTTAGGTGGTTGAATGTTATGATTTCGCTTCATGTGCGATTACGAGCAAAGTAGTTGGAATACAAATTATTATTATAAACGTTTATGGATCAGATACATTGGGTAATTAATTCTAAAAAGTACAGCCCTCTATCTATTTTAGTTTGTTCAGGAGGATTTTTGAAACTTAGATTTTACGTTGTTTATCGGTGGTTGAATGTTATGATTTCGCTTCATGTGCGATTACGAGCAAAGTAGTTGGGATACAAATTATTATTATACACATTTATGGATCAGATACATTGGGTAATTAATTCTAAAAAGTACAGCCCTCTATCTATTTTAGTTTGTTCAGAAGGATTTTTGAAACTTAGATTTTACGTTGTTTATAGGTGGTTGAATGTTATGATTTCGCTTCATGTGCGATTACGAGCAAAGTAGTTGGGATACAAATTATTATTATACACGTTTATGGATCAGATACATTGGATAACTAATTCTAAAAAGTACAGCCCTCTATCTATTTTAGTTTGTTCAGGAGGATTTTTGAAACTTAGATTTTACGGTGTTTTTTAGGTGGTTGAATGTTATGATTTCGCTTCATGTGCGATTACGAGCAAAGTAGTTGGGATACAAATTATTATTATACACATTTATGGATCAGATACATTGGGTAATTATTTCTAAAAAGTACAGCCCTCTATCTATTTTAGTTTGTTCAGGAGGATTTTTGAAACTTAGATTTTACGTAGTTTTTAAGTGGTTGAATGTCATGATTTCGCTTCATGTGCGATTACGAGCAAAGTAGTTGGGATACAAATTATTATTATACACTTTATGGATCAGATACATTGGGTAATTAATTCTAAAAAGTACAGCCCTCTATCTATTTTAGTTTGTTCAGGAGGATTTTTGAAGCTTAGATTTTACGGTGTTTTTAGGTGGTTGAATGTTATGATTTCGCTTCATGTGCGATTACGGGCAAAGTAGTTGGGATACAAATTATTATTATACACATTTATGGATCAGATACATTGGGTAATTAATTCTAAAAACTATAGCCCTCTATCTATTTTAGTTTTTTCAGGAGGATTTTTGAAACTTAGATTTTACGTTGTTTATCGGTGGTTGAATGTTATTATTTTGCTTCATGTGCGATTACGAGCAAAGTAATTGGGATACAAATTATTATTATACACTTTTATGGATCAGATACATTAGGTTATTAATTCTAAAAAGTACAGCCCTCTATCTATTTTAGTTTGTCCAGAGGACTTTTGAAACTTAGATTTTACGTTGTTTATCGGTGGTTGAATGTTATGATTTCGCTTCATGTGCGATTACGGGCAAAGTAGTTGGGATACTAATTATTATTATACACATTTATGGATCAGATACATTGGGTAATTAATTCTAAAAACTACAGCCCTCTATCTATTTTAGTTTGTTCAGGAGGATTTTTGAAACTTAGATTTTACGTTGTTTTTAGGTGGTTGAATGTTATGATTTCGCTTCATGTGCGATTACGAGCAAAGTAGTAGGCATACAAATTATGATTATACACGTTTATGGATCAGATACATTGGATAACTAATTCTAAAAAGTACAGCCCTCTATCTGTTTTAGTTTGTTCAGGAGGATTTTTGAAACTTAGATTTTACGTTGTTTATAGGTGGTTGAATGTTATGATTTCGCTTCATGTGCGATTACGAGCAAAGTAGTTGGGATACAAATTATTATTATACACGTTTATGGATCAGATACATTGGGTAATTAATTCTAAAAAGTACAGCCCTCTATCTATTTTAGTTTGTTCAGGAGGATTTAAGAAACTTAGATTTTACGTTGTTTTTAGGTGGTTGAATGTTATGATTTCGCTTCATGTGCGATTACGAGCAAAGTAGTTGGAATACAAATTATTATTATACACGTTTATGGATCAGATACATTGGATAACTAATTCTAAAAAGTACAGCCCTCTATCTATTTTAGTTTGTTCAGGAGGATTTTTGAAACTTAGATTTTACGTTGTTTTTAGGTGGTTGAATGTTATGATTTCGCTTCATGTGCGATTACGAGCAAAGTAGTTGTGATACAAATTATTATTATACACGTTTATGGATCAGATACATTGGGTAATTAATTCTAAAAAGTACAGCCCTCTATCTATTTCAGTTTGTTCAGGAGGATTTTTGAAACTTAGATTTTACGTTGTTTATAGGTGGTTGAATGTTATGATTTCGCTTCATGTGCGATTACGAGCAAAGTAGTTGGGATGCAAATTATTATTATACACTTTGTGGATCAGATACATTGGGTAATTAATTCTAAAAAGTACAGCCCTCTATCTATTTTAGTTTGTTCAGGAGGATTTTTGAAACTTAGATATTACGTTGTTTATCGCTGGTTGAATGTTATGATTTCGCTTCATGTGCGATTTCGAGCAAAGTAGTTGGGATACAAATTATTATTATACACGTTTATGGATCAGATACATTGGATAACTAATTCTAAAAAGTACAGCCCTCTATCTATTTTAGTTTGTTCAGGAGGATTTTTGAAACTTAGATTTTACGGTGTTTATAGGTGGTTGAATGTTATGATTTCGCTTCATGTGCGATTACGGGCAAAGTAGTTGGGATACTAATTATTATTATACACATTTATGGATCAGATACATTGGGTAATTAATTCTAAAAACTACAGCCCTCTATCTATTTTAGTTTGTTCAGGAGGATTTTTGAAACTTAGATTTTACGTTGTTTTTAGGTGGTTGAATGTTATGATTTCGCTTCATGTGCGATTACGAGCAAAGTAGTAGGCATACAAATTATTATTATACACGTTTATGGATCAGATACATTGGATAACTAATTCTAAAAAGTACAGCCCTCTATCTGTTTTAGTTTGTTCAGGAGGATTTTTGAAACTTAGATTTTACGTTGTTTTTAGGTGGTTGAATGTTATGATTTCGCTTCATGTGCGATTACGAGCAAAGTAGTTGGAATACAAATTATTATTATAAACGTTTATGGATCAGATACATTGGGTAATTAATTCTAAAAAGTACAGCCCTCTATCTATTTTAGTTTGTTCAGGAGGATTTTTGAAACTTAGATTTTACGTTGTTTATCGGTGGTTGAATGTTATGATTTCGCTTCATGTGCGATTACGAGCAAAGTAGTTGGGATACAAATTATTATTATACACATTTATGGATCAGATACATTGGGTAATTAATTCTAAAAAGTACAGCCCTCTATCTATTTTAGTTTGTTCAGAAGGATTTTTGAAACTTAGATTTTACGTTGTTTATAGGTGGTTGAATGTTATGATTTCGCTTCATGTGCGATTACGAGCAAAGTAGTTGGGATACAAATTATTATTATACACGTTTATGGATCAGATACATTGGATAACTAATTCTAAAAAGTACAGCCCTCTATCTATTTTAGTTTGTTCAGGAGGATTTTTGAAACTTAGATTTTACGGTGTTTTTTAGGTGGTTGAATGTTATGATTTCGCTTCATGTGCGATTACGAGCAAAGTAGTTGGGATACAAATTATTATTATACACATTTATGGATCAGATACATTGGGTAATTATTTCTAAAAAGTACAGCCCTCTATCTATTTTAGTTTGTTCAGGAGGATTTTTGAAACTTAGATTTTACGTAGTTTTTAAGTGGTTGAATGTCATGATTTCGCTTCATGTGCGATTACGAGCAAAGTAGTTGGGATACAAATTATTATTATACACTTTATGGATCAGATACATTGGGTAATTAATTCTAAAAAGTACAGCCCTCTATCTATTTTAGTTTGTTCAGGAGGATTTTTGAAGCTTAGATTTTACGGTGTTTTTAGGTGGTTGAATGTTATGATTTCGCTTCATGTGCGATTACGGGCAAAGTAGTTGGGATACAAATTATTATTATACACATTTATGGATCAGATACATTGGGTAATTAATTCTAAAAACTATAGCCCTCTATCTATTTTAGTTTTTTCAGGAGGATTTTTGAAACTTAGATTTTACGTTGTTTATCGGTGGTTGAATGTTATTATTTTGCTTCATGTGCGATTACGAGCAAAGTAATTGGGATACAAATTATTATTATACACTTTTATGGATCAGATACATTAGGTTATTAATTCTAAAAAGTACAGCCCTCTATCTATTTTAGTTTGTCCAGAGGACTTTTGAAACTTAGATTTTACGTTGTTTATCGGTGGTTGAATGTTATGATTTCGCTTCATGTGCGATTACGGGCAAAGTAGTTGGGATACTAATTATTATTATACACATTTATGGATCAGATACATTGGGTAATTAATTCTAAAAACTACAGCCCTCTATCTATTTTAGTTTGTTCAGGAGGATTTTTGAAACTTAGATTTTACGTTGTTTTTAGGTGGTTGAATGTTATGATTTCGCTTCATGTGCGATTACGAGCAAAGTAGTAGGCATACAAATTATGATTATACACGTTTATGGATCAGATACATTGGATAACTAATTCTAAAAAGTACAGCCCTCTATCTGTTTTAGTTTGTTCAGGAGGATTTTTGAAACTTAGATTTTACGTTGTTTATAGGTGGTTGAATGTTATGATTTCGCTTCATGTGCGATTACGAGCAAAGTAGTTGGGATACAAATTATTATTATACACGTTTATGGATCAGATACATTGGGTAATTAATTCTAAAAAGTACAGCCCTCTATCTATTTTAGTTTGTTCAGGAGGATTTAAGAAACTTAGATTTTACGTTGTTTTTAGGTGGTTGAATGTTATGATTTCGCTTCATGTGCGATTACGAGCAAAGTAGTTGGAATACAAATTATTATTATACACGTTTATGGATCAGATACATTGGATAACTAATTCTAAAAAGTACAGCCCTCTATCTATTTTAGTTTGTTCAGGAGGATTTTTGAAACTTAGATTTTACGTTGTTTTTAGGTGGTTGAATGTTATGATTTCGCTTCATGTGCGATTACGAGCAAAGTAGTTGTGATACAAATTATTATTATACACGTTTATGGATCAGATACATTGGGTAATTAATTCTAAAAAGTACAGCCCTCTATCTATTTCAGTTTGTTCAGGAGGATTTTTGAAACTTAGATTTTACGTTGTTTATAGGTGGTTGAATGTTATGATTTCGCTTCATGTGCGATTACGAGCAAAGTAGTTGGGATGCAAATTATTATTATACACTTTGTGGATCAGATACATTGGGTAATTAATTCTAAAAAGTACAGCCCTCTATCTATTTTAGTTTGTTCAGGAGGATTTTTGAAACTTAGATATTACGTTGTTTATCGCTGGTTGAATGTTATGATTTCGCTTCATGTGCGATTTCGAGCAAAGTAGTTGGGATACAAATTATTATTATACACGTTTATGGATCAGATACATTGGATAACTAATTCTAAAAAGTACAGCCCTCTATCTATTTCAGTTTGTTCAGGAGGATTTTTGAAACTTAGATTTTACGGTGTTTATAGGTGGTTGAATGTTATGATTTCGCTTCATGTGCGATTACGAGCAAAGTAATTGGGATACAAATTATTATTATACACTTTTATGGATCAGATACATTAGGTTATTAATTCTAAAAAGTACAGCCCTCTATCTATTTTAGTTTGTCCAGAGGACTTTTGAAACTTAGATTTTACGTTGTTTATCGGTGGTTGAATGTTATGATTTCGCTTCATGTGCGATTACGGGCAAAGTAGTTGGGATACTAATTATTATTATACACATTTATGGATCAGATACATTGGGTAATTAATTCTAAAAACTACAGCCCTCTATCTATTTTAGTTTGTTCAGGAGGATTTTTGAAACTTAGATTTTACGTTGTTTTTAGGTGGTTGAATGTTATGATTTCGCTTCATGTGCGATTACGAGCAAAGTAGTAGGCATACAAATTATGATTATACACGTTTATGGATCAGATACATTGGATAACTAATTCTAAAAAGTACAGCCCTCTATCTGTTTTAGTTTGTTCAGGAGGATTTTTGAAACTTAGATTTTACGTTGTTTATAGGTGGTTGAATGTTATGATTTCGCTTCATGTGCGATTACGAGCAAAGTAGTTGGGATACAAATTATTATTATACACGTTTATGGATCAGATACATTGGGTAATTAATTCTAAAAAGTACAGCCCTCTATCTATTTTAGTTTGTTCAGGAGGATTTAAGAAACTTAGATTTTACGTTGTTTTTAGGTGGTTGAATGTTATGATTTCGCTTCATGTGCGATTACGAGCAAAGTAGTTGGAATACAAATTATTATTATACACGTTTATGGATCAGATACATTGGATAACTAATTCTAAAAAGTACAGCCCTCTATCTATTTTAGTTTGTTCAGGAGGATTTTTGAAACTTAGATTTTACGTTGTTTTTAGGTGGTTGAATGTTATGATTTCGCTTCATGTGCGATTACGAGCAAAGTAGTTGTGATACAAATTATTATTATACACGTTTATGGATCAGATACATTGGGTAATTAATTCTAAAAAGTACAGCCCTCTATCTATTTCAGTTTGTTCAGGAGGATTTTTGAAACTTAGATTTTACGTTGTTTATAGGTGGTTGAATGTTATGATTTCGCTTCATGTGCGATTACGAGCAAAGTAGTTGGGATGCAAATTATTATTATACACTTTGTGGATCAGATACATTGGGTAATTAATTCTAAAAAGTACAGCCCTCTATCTATTTTAGTTTGTTCAGGAGGATTTTTGAAACTTAGATATTACGTTGTTTATCGCTGGTTGAATGTTATGATTTCGCTTCATGTGCGATTTCGAGCAAAGTAGTTGGGATACAAATTATTATTATACACGTTTATGGATCAGATACATTGGATAACTAATTCTAAAAAGTACAGCCCTCTATCTATTTTAGTTTGTTCAGGAGGATTTTTGAAACTTAGATTTTACGGTGTTTATAGGTGGTTGAATGTTATGATTTCGCTTCATGTGCGATTACGGGCAAAGTAGTTGGGATACTAATTATTATTATACACATTTATGGATCAGATACATTGGGTAATTAATTCTAAAAACTACAGCCCTCTATCTATTTTAGTTTGTTCAGGAGGATTTTTGAAACTTAGATTTTACGTTGTTTTTAGGTGGTTGAATGTTATGATTTCGCTTCATGTGCGATTACGAGCAAAGTAGTAGGCATACAAATTATTATTATACACGTTTATGGATCAGATACATTGGATAACTAATTCTAAAAAGTACAGCCCTCTATCTGTTTTAGTTTGTTCAGGAGGATTTTTGAAACTTAGATTTTACGTTGTTTTTAGGTGGTTGAATGTTATGATTTCGCTTCATGTGCGATTACGAGCAAAGTAGTTGGAATACAAATTATTATTATAAACGTTTATGGATCAGATACATTGGGTAATTAATTCTAAAAAGTACAGCCCTCTATCTATTTTAGTTTGTTCAGGAGGATTTTTGAAACTTAGATTTTACGTTGTTTATCGGTGGTTGAATGTTATGATTTCGCTTCATGTGCGATTACGAGCAAAGTAGTTGGGATACAAATTATTATTATACACATTTATGGATCAGATACATTGGGTAATTAATTCTAAAAAGTACAGCCCTCTATCTATTTTAGTTTGTTCAGAAGGATTTTTGAAACTTAGATTTTACGTTGTTTATAGGTGGTTGAATGTTATGATTTCGCTTCATGTGCGATTACGAGCAAAGTAGTTGGGATACAAATTATTATTATACACGTTTATGGATCAGATACATTGGATAACTAATTCTAAAAAGTACAGCCCTCTATCTATTTTAGTTTGTTCAGGAGGATTTTTGAAACTTAGATTTTACGGTGTTTTTTAGGTGGTTGAATGTTATGATTTCGCTTCATGTGCGATTACGAGCAAAGTAGTTGGGATACAAATTATTATTATACACATTTATGGATCAGATACATTGGGTAATTATTTCTAAAAAGTACAGCCCTCTATCTATTTTAGTTTGTTCAGGAGGATTTTTGAAACTTAGATTTTACGTAGTTTTTAAGTGGTTGAATGTCATGATTTCGCTTCATGTGCGATTACGAGCAAAGTAGTTGGGATACAAATTATTATTATACACTTTATGGATCAGATACATTGGGTAATTAATTCTAAAAAGTACAGCCCTCTATCTATTTTAGTTTGTTCAGGAGGATTTTTGAAGCTTAGATTTTACGGTGTTTTTAGGTGGTTGAATGTTATGATTTCGCTTCATGTGCGATTACGGGCAAAGTAGTTGGGATACAAATTATTATTATACACATTTATGGATCAGATACATTGGGTAATTAATTCTAAAAACTATAGCCCTCTATCTAATTTAGTTTTTTCAGGAGGATTTTTGAAACTTAGATTTTACGTTGTTTATCGGTGGTTGAATGTTATTATTTTGCTTCATGTGCGATTACGAGCAAAGTAATTGGGATACAAATTATTATTATACACTTTTATGGATCAGATACATTAGGTTATTAATTCTAAAAAGTACAGCCCTCTATCTATTTTAGTTTGTCCAGAGGACTTTTGAAACTTAGATTTTACGTTGTTTATCGGTGGTTGAATGTTATGATTTCGCTTCATGTGCGATTACGGGCAAAGTAGTTGGGATACTAATTATTATTATACACATTTATGGATCAGATACATTGGGTAATTAATTCTAAAAACTACAGCCCTCTATCTATTTTAGTTTGTTCAGGAGGATTTTTGAAACTTAGATTTTACGTTGTTTTTAGGTGGTTGAATGTTATGATTTCGCTTCATGTGCGATTACGAGCAAAGTAGTAGGCATACAAATTATGATTATACACGTTTATGGATCAGATACATTGGATAACTAATTCTAAAAAGTACAGCCCTCTATCTGTTTTAGTTTGTTCAGGAGGATTTTTGAAACTTAGATTTTACGTTGTTTATAGGTGGTTGAATGTTATGATTTCGCTTCATGTGCGATTACGAGCAAAGTAGTTGGGATACAAATTATTATTATACACGTTTATGGATCAGATACATTGGGTAATTAATTCTAAAAAGTACAGCCCTCTATCTATTTTAGTTTGTTCAGGAGGATTTAAGAAACTTAGATTTTACGTTGTTTTTAGGTGGTTGAATGTTATGATTTCGCTTCATGTGCGATTACGAGCAAAGTAGTTGGAATACAAATTATTATTATACACGTTTATGGATCAGATACATTGGATAACTAATTCTAAAAAGTACAGCCCTCTATCTATTTTAGTTTGTTCAGGAGGATTTTTGAAACTTAGATTTTACGTTGTTTTTAGGTGGTTGAATGTTATGATTTCGCTTCATGTGCGATTACGAGCAAAGTAGTTGTGATACAAATTATTATTATACACGTTTATGGATCAGATACATTGGGTAATTAATTCTAAAAAGTACAGCCCTCTATCTATTTCAGTTTGTTCAGGAGGATTTTTGAAACTTAGATTTTACGTTGTTTATAGGTGGTTGAATGTTATGATTTCGCTTCATGTGCGATTACGAGCAAAGTAGTTGGGATGCAAATTATTATTATACACTTTGTGGATCAGATACATTGGGTAATTAATTCTAAAAAGTACAGCCCTCTATCTATTTTAGTTTGTTCAGGAGGATTTTTGAAACTTAGATATTACGTTGTTTATCGCTGGTTGAATGTTATGATTTCGCTTCATGTGCGATTTCGAGCAAAGTAGTTGGGATACAAATTATTATTATACACGTTTATGGATCAGATACATTGGATAACTAATTCTAAAAAGTACAGCCCTCTATCTATTTCAGTTTGTTCAGGAGGATTTTTGAAACTTAGATTTTACGGTGTTTATAGGTGGTTGAATGTTATGATTTCGCTTCATGTGCGATTACGAGCAAAGTAGTTGGGATACAAATTATTATTATACACGTCTATGGATCAGATACATTGGGTAATTAATTCTAAAAAGTACAGCCCTCTATCTATTTTAGTTTGTTCAGGAGGATTTTTGAAACTTAGATTTTACGTTGTTTATCGGTCGTTGAATGTTATTATTTCGCTTTATGTGCGATTACGAGCAAAGTAGTTGGGATACAAATTATTATTATACACGTTTATGGATCAGATACATTGGGTAATTAATTCTAAAAAGTACAGCCCTCTATCTATTTTAGTTTGTTCAGGAGGATTTATGAAACTTAGATTTTACGTTGTTTTTAGGTGGTTGAATGTTATGATTTCGCTTCATGTGCGATTACGAGCAAAGTAGTTGGGATACAAATTATTATTATACACATTTATGGATCAGATACATTGGGTAATGAATTCTAAAAACTACTGCCCTCTAACTATTTTAGTTTGTTCAGGAGGATTTTTGAAACTTATATTTTACGTTGTTTTTAGGTGGTTGAATGTTATACCTGGTGTTTGTTGACCAGACATTGTTTTATTCTTTTAATTATTTTCGTCTCAAATCTCAAACTAACTCAACCAGAACGTAATAACATATCACTGCGAATTAAAACAAAACGAAATTATGAAAAATTGCGCATCTGTACCTCCGGGGGCGGGGGTATACAGTACCGCGGCGGCCGTTATTTGTATCTCGTAAATTAAAAGTAAGGACAGTTTCAATTAAAAAACTTTCCCGAGCGCAATAATTCACCAATAATATATAGCGTCCTCCGAGTTCTGTCACTAGCAATACACACTCCCCACCTCTCCTATACCGACCAATACAACCTACCACGAACAGAGAACTCAGCTTGATATAACATCGAAACAATAGTATCGTATTTACATTTCATACCCTATCTACAACCCCAACCCTTTCCATACCCCAACACAGTACACGTTAATTTCCTTCAATACAAAAGCTACCATTCGACATGTTGACATTTTATCTCAAACCTTCCACCACAACTATAAGACAACGCGGCAACCGTTCTATATATATTATATCGTTAATATAATCTCTATAGATTTTCCTAACAAGTCCGACAGGTTTCATTAGTTACCGGCGTTCCCGTTACACAACAGTGGCGCTGTAAACAATTCCGTTCGAATTGAATAGGGTTTCATGCCGTACAATAACAATATCAACCGAAGAAACTGACATAATTCATTTAAATTATTACAATGGCGGCGTGGATGTTAATATCAAATGCGCAGTCGAAAATCGTGTCGGTGCGTCGGAAAAGTGATGGGTTATGTCTCGATGTCATGTCCGCTCTAACATGATTATTAATGGGATCCATGGCTGGCAGGCTGTGTTATTGTACTTGTGTCACATGTAGATGAACTGACTGGCGCTCGTGTAACTGTTTTGTTTCGAATATGCGTGATGATTATTTTTCGTTTGTTAACACGGTTTCGCTTGGTTGTTCAAGTTTCGAATTATAGGATGGGTAATTTGTATTTCTTTGAAGATGGTGGATACACAATAGGTACATGTGTAATTCTCCGGTATTTCGAAAAAATGTAGGTTACAAGTCAATAGAACATAGAAATTGAGATGTTTTTCTATTAAATAACCAAAGGAACAAAGATTGCTAGTGGGATTATATAATTTGAACATGAAATATAATAAAATAAATTATAAATGAATGTGGTGCAAATTTATTAATAGTGTTTGTAAAAAAAATTTTTCTAAATATGCTTACTACAAGCTTAAGTACTTGAACACTAACAAATTTTGAAAATTCTATACGTGAAATACAGGAAACAGCACATTAGTCATCTATATAGGAAGTCTTTTCAAAACGATTTGAGTTTGGGGTGTCACACTTATTAAAAAAAAAAGAGAAAATCATATAAGGTAAACGTCCAAAACCCAGACACTCCGGTTTGTTGATTTGACAATTAAGAACCCGTAAACCTTGTTCATTCAATTTATTTTTATTATTTTTTACACTTATTTATTTAATAATAAAATTATAAACCCCTAACCACAACAAGTATTTTAGAAACCTAAATACGTATTTCAGCAACTATGTTGCCATCTTCAGTAGAACCTAAAAAGAGGAAAAGAGAGATTAGCACTTCATAGTATCTTTACTGGATATTGTCCAAGCAAATCACTAGTGGAAGTGACGTCCATGTTAAAAATTACCCTATATATACCCATTTGTTGGTCACACCTCAGTGAATTTTGATCATTGAAGTGTAAAAAACAAGTTTTAATTAAAGCAGGTCAAACAATGACGAACTAGGTATAGGACCCCTGTCTGAATTTATTAATTTATCTCTATTCAAGTGAATAAAGATACTTACCAAGCTGTTTAGTTCCCTATTATTTGACACAGCTTTTACAAGTTTTAAGTCATCTACAACTACTTTATGACCTGTGTCTAAAATATGTTGAGCCACACTAGATTTTTCAAAACGATTATATTTAAAATGAGCTACATGTTATTTGAACCTAGTTAAAATTGTTCTTCTAGTCTGGCCTACGTATTCTTTTTCGCAGTCATGACATTTGATACAATATATACCAGATTTATCAAGTACATCTACCTTATCCTTTGGGTTCCCAAGAAGGTTTTTTATGCTATTATGAGTCGAATATGCTATACAGAGATTTTGTGATGTAAAAATACTTCTCATAATCGAACGGTATTTTAACATATTTCTTCTTTTCTACAGACAAAGTATTTAAAGTAGATATTTGATTTACATACATTTTTTGATTCTGCTTCTTAATCATTCTATCAACTATTTTCTCAGGGTACCCATTATGTATGACAACATTCTTAATAAACAATAATTCTTGCTGATATCTATCTACGGACAATGGAAATTTCAATAACCTATTTACTAAACAACTAATAAAAGACATTTTTTGTTGAAAAGGATGCTGCGAATCATTAGGGATAAACCTGATTGTGTTAGTATCTTTCCGATACACGTCAATTTCTATTATATTTTTGCTATTCCTGACTACCAGAGTATCTAAAAATAGAAGTTGGCCGTTAACTTCTTGTTCTACAGTAAAGTTATTGGTGTTGAATTTAGAATTCAAAACGAGAAGAAAATCTTGAATACTGCACTTCTTGGTGTCAAAAATGGCAAAAATATCGTCGACATACCTAACCCAAGTCTTAGGGAAATATGGTGCTATAGACTTTACATTGGTTTCAAATCTGCTCATAAACAAGTTGGCAATAAAAGGTGAGAGACAGTTACCCATTGGAGTTCCCTCAAGTTGTTCAAAAAACTTTCCGTTTATTTGAAAACAATTTTGAGACATACAAAGGGCAGTCAATCTTACATATTCATCTATTTCTGACGGGTCAAAGTTGTTATTGCTCAATAATTCCCTAAGAAATCCATTCTTTTCATTCTTTTTTGACGTCTTTAAATTCAAAATTAAATTTGAAGAGCTTTTAAAACTAAAGCTGCATTATGTAAGTTTATTTAAGGATCCGGCCACCTCTTTTGAACGCGGTCAATACGTATCGTATAATACGTCCATTGTCCAGGCATAACAGCAGCATTATCATAGCACTGTGGCCTGCAATCTTGTAAGTTCATGTCGTCTTTCTCTAACTGCTTCAATATTCCTAAACCAATTTTATTTGTATAAAACCGAGAAAGGATTCTTTAATATGAACAGTTTTTTTCTACAAAATTTATGTCAATATATCTTACTAGGTAACTCAGACGTTTGTTCACGATGAGTTTGGTCAGGAGACTTCTTTCTATCAAACTATGATGAACAGTGGATGCCATAATGTGAATAAAGTCCAAGAATTTCCTGTATTAAAATCTGACTGAAGGAGTCTCTGTTGCCTCAGAAAGGCGGGTTTTGTATCGCAAGGTATTTGATGCAGTCTTTTCAATAAATCACACCTCTTCTGACTTCTAACTTTTTCTGTGTTTTTTTCTTTCAAGTAAAAAATCACACTTATAGACGGAAGGAAACCTGGAGAACATGGACAAACAAACGAATGCGTGCGTTATTCCTTGGACGTTTGATTTTATTCTTCATACGCAGTCTTTTAATAGACATATTTTGAACTATATTTTTTTTTCGGGATCGTATTTATGCGTTAGATGCTTTTTCGCGCCCCCTTTAGCTGGCACCCGTGGCACGTGCCATGCCTGTCATACCCGAGTTACGCCTCTGCGTTCAAAGTTCTTAATTTTTATTGAACGTGTTATTTATCTATTGTTACTAGTTTTCGTGATATTTGTATATAATATAATTTTTAAGCAGTGATTATAGAGAATAATTAGAACGTATTTAACCATATTTATATATAAAAACTTCCTCTAGAATAAGTTAATTCTAATCATCAGGGACAACAGCGAAAAGAATTTAAAAAAGTTCAGGGTGTAACATCTTCAAACGTAGATGACACCTGTAGATACCTATATGTATAATGAGAGTATTAATTTTTGGTCATAGATACAACAATTATAGATAAATATACAGAATTACGTAAACGTCGTCTCATTTTTACAAACGACACCACAAAAACTGTACTTCATACAAGTAAATTACATACAACGTACCTATAAATAGAGACGTTAAGTACGCTGAATCGTTTTGTACGTTTTGACATGCGACACGAGAAAGCCGGTACTGGGTGGGAAGCTTGTCCGACAGTGACGCGATAAAATCGGTTCTGTTGGTAGTACTGCACACAAGGGGTGCTTATTCGAGGGACCTGCCACACTACAGTCCCGGACGGATATGTCCGGACCCGGCTCGGCCTGGTCTGAATTGCGAATTCAAAACAGCGCCGACGACAACAACGGACAAGTCACGGAGGTTCTATTAATATGGATTAGAGCAAAATGCGACGACGGACGGCTACTCTTGTAATAAACCGGCTCATTTTTAAATGTGTCCGGCTATTATAACACGTCTGAATTACAAGATACGATACAATGTTTCGGGGTTTTTTTTTTATGGTCGTGAAAAACAATGGTTTAATTTGTGTGTAGATACTATATGTGTATTTAACAAATCTTGGGTGATATCTGAGTCAAATACATAATATAATATGAGACATGGAATGGAGAAACCGACCTAGTGACAAAAAAATCTATTTTGAAATTTAGGTTTTTGTTTTTTTTTTTGTATTAGTAAATGTATATGTCGTAGGCAAATGGTTATTTTAGGTAAAAAGGTTTTGCCTATGCAAAATATTGAACCTTTATTTATATCTTTAAAGCTATTTGCCAAAACCGTTGTCAGGCAAATAGCATTTAGTTTTCAATCGCTTTTGATTTAAAATTATGTTAGGTTATGTGCAATCCGTGCATGTTAATTCTCAAATACGTCATAATTATTATTTAGTCGTTGATTACTTTTGAGTAATATCGTATTCTAATCATCATTCTAATGAAGTTACGCCTGATTTGTTGTGACAAGCGTCAATACTCATGAGTGCGGTGACTCTAAAACAGGACTTTTGGGTTTAGCAAGCACTAAATTACTGAATTCTTGTCGACTGGACCATTTTACGCATCAATGCAGATGACGATATCACCTAACTCCTATTTTCCAGCCGGTAAGACTTCACAAGCTTATTGGTTTCCAATCCAGCACAAGTTTTCTTCCTTAGTAAGATGGAAAATTCTAACCAAAAACTCAAATCTTCAAACATACTCGCAAATCTCTCGGTAAGCAGTGGCATCTTCGATATATAAGTGGGTGAAACGCATAAAATAGTAGGTACTATATTTATTAATAGAAACATTCAAAATGCAAGTTAAACGAAAATACAGAACTATCATGGATCGTACTGAGGAATGTTTCTCAACTAAAACGTGTGCTATGAAGATGCAATGAAATAATTGAAATAATTATTATCAAATAATAAATTCATGTATCATGAGTCCTTGCGTGTATTATTTTTTAATATATTTTGCAAGACGCGTTAGTAATGTAGCGAAAACAAACATCCTACACACTACGTACCAAGATATTATTTTCTTGTCGAAAGTAAAACGTATTAAGAATTCTATAGCCCGAAAACTATTTCTTGCAGGCATAAAAATGTATGGTTCACCGGTGCATTCATGCGGCATTAATATGTTTACCTCAAATAGTCTGCCCAATATAGGCTTAGAAGGTATGTATTTTTACGGCCACAAAACTACAAGTTTTTGTCGCGCCAGCCGATGCGTTCGAGACCTTGCAACGTGTTTGCAAGTCCAGATGTGCGATGTTACGAATCGACATTAAATGTTCATATTTTCGGGACTTTCGGTACAAATATTTGACAGTGCATATCTCGCAGTGCAATTTACTTAGATTAATAGGATAATAATAATACTCGAAAACAAAAGACGATAGCAAATTTTGGTTTTCACCATTGAGTTTCTCTCAAAAAAGACGATCTTACTCACTTTTCGATATTTCTTATAGTTACCGAGATCTCCTATAGTAACATCGAATTTGGCCCACCTGTACATACTTAATTAATTACATACATACAAAATAGCACCTCAATTGATTAATTACTTTTATAACAAACCAACTGCAAATCATTGAAATAATACTGGGTGCAGGGCCAGCCGTAGCGTTTTTCCTGCCGTAGGCAAATCTAAATAGTACCGCCCCCCTAACTCCAAAATGATTTATACAAAAAAAAACAGATTTATACGAAAATCATGATCAAGAAAGTCAACACCAAGACAATATTTACGAAATTTATTTGTAATAAAAAACAACCTTTGGAGATTATACTAGTACACACAATACTTTTAAAACAACAAAGAATAAAGAATACTAGTACAATATACAAAGTTTAACCCTAAATTAAAATTAGCTCTTTCGAACCTTTTTTTCTGCAAAATCGCGAGTAACTTATTTCAGACCTAATGTATTACTCAATTCATATTCAGTGGCCTTCATTGCTAACCCATTAAGACAATTTTAAGTAGACATGGTGCTTAAGTACTTTTTTATTAATATTAGTTTAGCAAACTGTCTATCGCCCGCTCAGGTAGCAACAGTTATAGGCAGGGTTAGAAAAAACTGCTAAACAATGTTAAAATTTGGCCCAATGTTAAGGGAGGTAATGAATTTTTAAAAACGTCAACTGGGCCTTCTCGAAACAAGGTCTACGGACGCAAAATCATTTAACATCATAATTAATTCGCCCGACTATGAAAATAGTACCAATGATGCCATCAAAATGTTTACTGAATGAAGACATTATTATTAAAATTTATTATAAATTATAAGTGATTATCAGTGAAATTTGTCATGAACTACTTTCATCTAATATCTACGAAAGTATTAAGCTTAGCAGAACGGAATGTACACCATATTAAAGATGTAAGCTTGTAAGTTATTTAGAAGCATTTTTTATTGTATAAATTCATAAGTGAAAGCATTTTAAGAATTAATCTCTTTGTATTTTAAACTTTGTAAGTTAGCCCACTGGTAAAAACTCCTTTTTACAAAGTGTTACTATTAACTAACCAAATTCTTCCTCAACTTTAACTTCAAACTAAAACCTACCATCTATTACCTAAATATATCCACATTCACGTTTCAGAAACCCCAAATTTGAATTAACAATGCGGTTAGGGATTACCCCCTCAACTGACGTTGGGTTCTGACGTCGGTTGCAATATTTTAATCTACTAATTTAATTTATGTCACTAGCCTAAACCGTTATACGAGCTAAATCCCAGTGTGTAATTCTCTTCTCTACCGCTGATGCTTATTGGCGCTCTGCTATTCACGTAGTTCCAATTTCGAACGCCGACGCAGCCACGTCGCTGTAGATAGTCGTCGAACGTGTGTCCATTGGCACCAGGACAAAACTCCTATGGCACAAATTAATGCGGATGAGCTTGCCATCGCAGAATCTCGACATGGACCAGAGTCGGGCGATCGCACAGTCCAGTGACATTACTGACAAGCCCATTAGTTCAATCGCTGCGTCAGATAGAGCGCTGACACTGCGCTGGTCGGCTATCCAGTATGTAGGTAGCACCATCGACCGATGATTATACCCAGCTTATTAAGCTAGGATGATATGACCAACTATATCGAGAGTAAGCAGGACCAATAACGATTGAAGTATGCCCTTCGAACTGCAACTTGGGTAGCCAGAGGCCAGTAAGACAAAGATACAAAGACAAGCGATACAATTGCAGGTAAAAAACGCTAATACAAAATTATCATACGAAAAATTCGCGGAGCACCAAAAACATGGACATAACTTGTACTCAAAATTAAAACGATTATTAAATAACAGTTAAAAACTAACATTAATTAGAAAAAATATAAATATATTAATAGTCTACCTATTTTTCAGCAGAATTAATTTTTAGAAATCAAATGTCGGTCTGAGTATAATGTGTTATATGGTCTTATATGTTTTTTCTATTCCTTAAGAAGTTACAGCCTTTTGAAATGTTAACAAATAAAGAAAAATAAAAGATAAAATACATATCAAACAATGGGAAAACGAAAAAATAACATAATCAATACCCATTACAATAATAAAAAGTAAATAAATGTAAGTAACAAAATAAATATTTGGAATTTATTTCTACAAACCAACTCTTGAATGTTTGAGGGAAAAAGCACTCTCGTTGTACCGAATTGCTTCTAAAGGTTTCTTTTTGCCCTTATTCACATAATTCGACATTTTGTATGTGCGTGTTTTGATTTTCTGGCCCCAAAAAATTTTGTTCGTGAACTATTACCTGGTGGTTATAAATGCCGCCACCTATTTGGTATATAGTGATAGTTCCTCCAAGCATCTGACATGTTCGCGGTAATATAAATTTAAATATAATAATACTTTCAAAAGCTTTTTAGTTTGTCAAATATTTAGGTAATTTGGCTTGATTCTTTATATTAGCTGCTACGTACCACCTACTCAAGTAGTTTTGATAAGCTCATTTTTGATACAACTTTATAGTAAAAGGCTTAATAAATCCGCACATAACATGTGGATGATATGTAGATGAGGACAAAAATATATATTATCAAAACATATTTATTATCTTTATTTTAGGAAATATATTTTAAAATGTTTACATATTTTCAGAATTTTTTATGTGGCATGTGTTGCAGAGCCATACCCATTTTTACTTTAATTCTATTATGTTCTAAATTCTTTATTTATTTTATTCATATTTATTACAACTTTTAGTAACTTTTGGTTTTCCAAGATTTATGATATTGACGGCAAGTGTCAAATAAGGCTGACATCTCAATCGCTATTAGTTCGCGTCAGTCGTAGTTGTGAATTTTATACTAACTACCAACAGTTGAATATAAAGTTACTTTAAATTGTAAGATAACAACCGCATTTTTCGAAATTTATGTAAAATTAATGTCGCAAGGTAGAAAAAATAGTATATAACAAAAGACCTCGTGCGCCAATTTCTGTGTTATAAAACTTGTATTATAGTAGTAGTAATAATCTTTATTCCAACATCCAGCTTAGTACAGGTTTATTACACAATTAGTTTCATTTAATAAATTTCATTTGGTGTTCGAACGGGCTATTGACCTAGGTCTTTCTGCCCTGCTCCATCTCTTATTTTGGGTGTCTTCTTGTATTATAATATACTATAATGGTTGGTTTTGTTGAATGTTTTCTACGTTAATAATATACTAATACAAATATTGTTATTTCAATCAAATGCCAAGTTATTGCCATCTAACGAATTGATGTGATGAAAATACGTATTTTTTTAAAGCAATTTTTCAAATTAAACAAATTTACAATAAACTATTAAACGTGGCGGTTTATATAAAAAATTTGTTGGTCTTTTAAATTATGAACTCAAATTCGAAGTTGAATTTTTTTTCTTGTATAGAACAAGAGGTAAATTATTTAAATTAAACTTTTATTAACTTCGCCCCTTTAAAAAAAAATATTTTACTCTCATAATAAAGCTTAAAATGTGTAGATAATACACTGAAAGTTTTAAAATTGAATATCAAATAGTTTACCAGATACGGGAATGTAAATATATACGGGTCGTTCTGTGCGGGTACTAGGTGCTTGCTGAGCTCGCATTGTTGGCACGAAAACGCATTAAAACAAAAACAAGCATTAAATCAATGTTACGTGATACTTTCCTATCTTGTGATAAGTGATAACGATACACAATTAGTAGCACCATCTCTTTCTGGGACTCAACGCCATTTAAACTGCAGAGGATTTTTCTGCAACCCCGATTTGATGCTGCAATCATCATTCCAGGAACAAACAAAAATGCACGCCTTTATTCCATCAACTCAAGGCCTTCTTGTAAAACAAATTACTAAAAATTATAGCGCATGAAGTAGTTCTAAAAATAAACTAAACTAGAAAACAACAATTTAATACTCTCCTAAATTGTATTCAATAAGAGGCTCATCTTTTTTCATGACAATTAAATTTCTGAGTATGTAGAGAAAATGATATACTTGTTCCAATCACTATGACAACTACAAAAACTAAAAAAAATTGTTTCATGAAGTTCTACAACTGTCTGTCTGCAATGTAGGAATTATTTTACCTTACATCATAGAATCCTACAATCTTATTTGGTTTCCAAAGAGATTAAGAAGTATTTATAGTAAAAAATAGTATGTTTTTATACAAGTTTTATAAGACGTCAATTTGGCGCATGAGTTGAGATGTCTTATAAATCGAGTTTTACAATTTATCAATTGTAAAACCGAAAACAGTGTTACACATTGTAACACTGTATTAAGTATTACTTTGCATTATGAATGCAAAGTAGAAAAAAGTATTTTTTCGTAGTATTTCATTATTAATTTTTACATAATAATGATTAACTGTTGAATAATACATTAAATTTCGTTCAGTCTTCGTCGTCCGGAATTCAATATGCCATGGCGCAACCAACTGGCGCGGTGCGGCTTATCACCAATATTACGACTGCTGCTAGAAATACTACGTTTTCATACAAAAAAAAAAATAACTTCGATCGCTGTTACAGCTGTATGCGTCAAATGAATCGGTAGAAACAGATCGGTCACCGATATACACATACAGTCAAACTGATAAGAATTTCAGTTGCGAGATCAGTTGAAATAATACTAGTACAAGTGCTTCATGTTCTTTTGTGTTGTCTCTGTCCCGTTCTGTTTTTTGTCTGCGCAAATTTGCATTTTTGTCTGTGCTCGTCGTCTTGTTTATGTTCTGTTGTTCTGTGTCTTATATTGTACTCCAGCTGTCCTAAACAGTAACCGCATAACAAGGAATACAAGAAAACAGGGTAAGAGTTTATTGTGCTTATGTGTTAAATGTGAAAACTAATATTTTGTGATTATGTCGTGTCATGCTTGTTGTGCTAACCTTGGTAGTGTTTTGTTTGTCGTGGTATATTTCGTGTTTAGTTTTTAAATGTTCTGGGTTTAGAATATTGAATAAAGTCGAACGAACAAGAAAATCTAGGTTGAGTTTTAAAACCTTTCTCATCGAATGATATGGCGATATGTTTTTTTCTTCTACAGTTGTGAGATATTTGATAATTGAGCGATAGATAATATTGGTCGGGACCGAATGTAAGAATCCAAGAGAACCGTGGATGTTGAAATGCCAAAGCATTGGAACTATTCCACTTGAAAATTTATTGCGCTTATTTGAAGCGTGTTGCTCTGATGACAGAAATAGAGAATGCCGAATGTCTTTGTGTCCATTGGGCTAAGTCAATTTTTAGCTTTAAGGTAGGTTGCGAGGAAGCCATTACGGCCTATTTTTACGCGCCATCTAGTATAATTTAGTGATTTAAAAGTCGCCGTGACTAGGGTCAAACGGGAACCAGATTTAATTTAACATGTGGTGAAACTCGTTTTAAATATTCGTTTTAAATATTAAATACTTTCGTTAGAAATGAATTTTGGTGCTATGAATAACAATGTATACCTACAGAGATATAAAAGATTTCTTATTTTTAAGAAATATATTCTTTTGAATTTATTCCTTTGGATCAAAACATATTTCTTTGGCACCAACAATATTTACTTCACATTGAATACTCTAGTTTATTGGCTTGTAGAGATTAGCTTATTTATTGAAATCAAATAAACATATTTGTACACAAACAAACATTTGTTTTCTTTTTAAATCAAAACAAAAATGTTTCGATTTAAAAAAAAGTTCTTTTTGTGCCATAGATATCTAATTTTGATTCAAACACATATTTGTACACAAGAGGAAATTTATTTCCTTAAGGCCGGGGACTTATAAACGCCGAATAAGCAATTTATTAGGCAGTTACTTTTTACTAGTCAAGTACTTCAATTTACTTTGCTGATTCCCCAACTTCATTTTTACTCTACCAATGCATCTGGGGAATTTCGTATTAGAAAGTTGCCACTACCCATCTACAATTGACAAGTGTCAATAGATACAGTACTATTTTATGCGTCCGTTCAAGTCCGTTGAATCTAAAATATCATAATTAAATATTTCAAACTGCTATTGACATTCTGTGCATGTTTGGACTTGGTTTTGTATGATGTACTACTTTGTGCGACACGGCGTCAGTACATAAAGCATGTGCGTGAATTGTTTTAGTGTTTAGTTACTTTTTGTATGCAAAGTCGCGGAAAAAAATATGTTCACATTCTAAATTTCTTGTTTCTATGTAACTCAGTAACTACCAAACGAAATTTGATCCGATTTTCATCCAGAAATTTTATGATGTATACGTACTATTTTCCGCGAGTATACCCATTTATTATGTAATAGTAAATATTTAACTATTTTTTAGTATTGTTACTTTTTAATAAATACCAATTGTTTCAAAATATTAATCTAAACTGATAAAGAAACCTTCTGAAAATGTCTTTCTTCTAACTGCAACTATCTTAGTTGGCCCTTTCATAGTTTTTTTTTATAAATAAAAAAATTCCTAAGGCAATTTTAACTTATGCAAACGAAAGATCTGTTGTTATTAGGTTATACTCAACATAACCTATTTTTTTATAAAAAGCTAACATTGCGTTTGGTAGTTCACATAATCGTCAAGATTTTCTATTAATAACTTGTTTTCCTGTAACTACAAACATATGTAGGTAAACCATATTACTAAAGCAATATTTTGACGTATGAAGTGTTATACTTAATCAACAAAACACTATAACGATACGGTTACCTACATTTACGACTGGTCAATAAAAATCGCAACAATGCAAACCGAAAAGAAATAAATCATATGCAACCTAGATTTAAAAATTAACGTTCAATTTTCCCCTGAAACCCCTGAAATATGTATCGCAGTAAATCATCGAAACGTCAAGATTACACATCATTTTACTTGTACAGATCGCGAATTAAAAATATAATTCTGTCGACGTTCTTTTAATGAAGTCGGACGGCGATTTTTCCCTGTCGTTGTATTTCTCGGTATATTTCATTTTTAATAAGCAGTTAGTATGGCTTCGTTTCGCGGATGTGACGAAAATAAACACATTTCAGCGCTGTCATTTCTCTACGTTGCGCACAATTTGCTAGACAGACCGCGTTAGACTGCTAAATAATTATCTACTAAATACGTTTCATGAAGTGAAACTGAAAAGTTAACATTATAAATCAATACAATTACACATTATAGCAAAACTTGCCCATTGGCCCAAGTTGTTTTAGTCTGACAGTTTTTACCACTCAAGTAGACGGCGGTTGTTTTCACTTATACTATCACTGCGAATACACTACGGGTGCTCTGCTTTTAATCACTCCCGCACTAGTTCGAATGGTTTAGTTCTTTTCAGCCGACGCACTAGCGCACTGTTGTCTAGCAGCTGGATGGCGTCAAACTTGTCGTGGTGGAGTAGACGATCCTCGTGCTTCTTAGCAAATTTTGATATTTCGCTAGTTACCATCTCCATGCGAAGGTCCCGATGAAGGTTGGTGTTTTTGATGTACCATGGTGCACCAACAATGGCCCTTAGAACTTTATTTTGGAACCTCTGAATGAGGTTGATATTGGACGCTTAGTGCATCCCCATAACTGTATTCCGTACACCCATACTGGCTTTAATAATTGCTTGTATAGTAGGAGCTTATTTTGCACTGACAGGGCTTACCTCCGTCCCATTAGCCAATACATTTTGCGGAATTTTAGGTCGAGTTCGTTCCGCTTTTTCTTGACATGTACTTTCCAGCTAAGCTTGGCATCCAGTGTCATGCCAAGGTATTTCGCTGTATCCGCGTATGGAATATCGTTCCCATTAATGGTTACTGGAATATAGTTAACTCTCTTATTGGTGAAGTTTACATGCGTGGATTTTCCTTCATTTAGTTTGATGCGCCATTTCTTTGGCCAACACTGTCGACACTGTCACTAATCGCCAAAATAGCCGTGTCGTCTGCAAATGTTGCCACTGTGCTTTCTCCCGGAACAGGAATATCATAAGTATACAGTAGGTACAACAGTGGTCCCAATACACGTCCTTGTGGTACTCCGGCATTGATATTGCGTAGCGAGGAGTATTCGTCATCCTGTTTCACCCTGCAGTGGCAATCTTTCAGATATGATTTTAACAGTTCTGTATATTCAGTAGGAAGCTGCTGTTCCAGTTTCTCAAAGAGTACATCATGCTTTATCGAAAGCCTGAGCCACGTCTAAAAATATTGCTGAGCAAATTCTCTTTTCCCCAAGAGCCTTCTCTATAACATCGGTAATTCGGTGTACCTGATCGATTGTTGAATGTCGAGCTCGAAAGCCGAATTGATGAGATGGAATAGTTAGATTTTTCTCAAGAATTTGGTATATTCTCTTGTTAAGTAATTTCTGAAACAGTTTTGAAATGGTTGGTAATAAAGGTATTCATAAAGCTAATAAATAGACAAAGTTTATAAAGTAAAATAGTTCCTATTTGTTGTAATCAGATACATAAACCAATAGAATTCAAAATTTAACTACAATTTATGTAGTTAAGTGCGTGTTGGACCTAATTTTATCTCTACACAGAGAGAAAAGATTTCTTGTTTCAAAGAAATGTATTTGTTTGAATTTATTCTTTTGGGTCAAAACATATTTCTTTGACGCCAACAATATTTACTTCATTGAATACTCTAGTTTATTTGCTTGCAGAGATTAATTTATTTGAAATATTTATTTAAGTGGAATAAATATATATGGATACAAACAAAAATTACTTTCCTTTAAAGTAATATTTTAGTTTTGATTTTAAAAAAACGTTTCTTTACACCAATGAAATATAATTTTGATTCTAATATATAAATTTGTATATAAGGAGAGATTTATTTCGCTTAAAGTAATATTTTGTCTTTGGCTTAAAAATAGGTTTACTTCCGCCAAAGAAATCATATTTTGATTAAAATAAATATATTTGTACACAAGAAGATATTTATTTCCTTCAAAGTAATATTTTTGATTTGGTTTTAAAATAGGTTTACTTCCACCAAAGAAATCATATTTTGATTCAAATAAATATATTTTTAATGTCATCCAACTGTATTGTTAGATGGCGCTGTAAACTCTCTCCTCGCACTTCGTACATATCGAGAGTATAAAGCCGCGTGATCGACAGTATAGAACTTATAGAGTACAGCGCCCTGTGACAGTGCCTGCAGGTTCAAGTTGCGATTACAAATCAGAGTACACTTTACTAATTTAACCTTGACTATATGTTGGGTTGGGAAGACCAAGCACTGGTCGAGGAAGTGCGACATCCCAAAAAGGAGGTGACACATGGCGAGTGTTCCGAAAAATACTTGTCTATTAATTCCTTCAACAAATTAATAATTTTAAGCATTTTAACACGACCAACAATTTTGTTAATTTAAAAAAATGTAATTCTTTCACTCAACACAATCATAATTATTTGAAGTAAATAAATCTCATTTCTTATAATCCACAAATTGCAAACTTTTTAACTGGAAACATAAGTTGTTTGACGCAAATCAATGTTCTTTCTACCAAACAAATATTTCAAATAAATGCGTTTTTATCCGCAAATAAATATTTCTTTGCCTCTATTGAAACAACAAATTTCTTTGAGTCAATGCATATTTATTTGAATCAAACAAAAATTTCTCTCTGTGTAATGGACAAAACATTTGTTGTTCAAACTCATAGCTTTTAAAATCCTGATTCTAAAATTTCAGTTCTCTATTATTTTTGATATACTGTTAGAAAAGATTTCTTGTTTCTAAGAAATATATTCTTTTGGATCAAAACATATTTCTTTGACGCCAACAATATTTACTTCATGGAATGCTCTAGTTTATTTGCTTGTTCAGATTAATTTATGAGATTTTGGTCACTCAATGCGAGGTATAAGATTTTTAGGTTCTTAGTTGTTTGTGCTGCCATAACCTCTAACAATTGGCAAAAGCGTAAAATATAAAAAGTCAAGAATAAAGGTCAAAACCGCAATATTCTCGAATAATTCGGTCGAAATTATCAAAATAACGATATCGTAAAACTGTGTTTTAGGGAGTACCAATAGCTTGGCACAACATACCGCAGCTATTTTAACCTGCTAATCCCAATGTTTGACATTCGTATTGAATCATAAAGAACCGAAACAGCTGAAGACTATTTGTACCAGCACGTGGTGTTCTCGACGATATTTATCACGTCTATTGTATTTACAAATACTTCAGATGCCGGTGGTTTGTTTTGCGTTTTTTAAGAGAAATATGCGTTTGTTTAATCAAAATTGTTTGACATTACGGTTGTGTAGAACAAAGTCTCAATTTCCCATTGTCTCCCAGCATTCGATTTATTGCGTCACGTCCATAAACAAATGATTAATCCGTAGTATTTATTTAGCGTCTGATGGAGATGGCTTGTATTTATAGACCGAGCAGTGTGTACGCTCTATTTTAATATTTTTTTGCTTAAAATTAAGATAAACAGCGACCATAAATTTAAAGTGACGTTAATACTTGCGAACCTATTAGACGATAACTTTTTATTTGGAACGTCTGATCTTACTCGAACGACACAAATTTATATTTAAACGTGTAGATCTGGTTCAGAAAGAGTTAAATAAATAGGTCTATTTGTGACCAACGAGTACGAATATTAAAAATATACGCGGATTAACATATTTTCGTGTGTGTGTGTGATAACTTTCGGTGTTCTGTTTGATTATCTGCGGAGTTATCGCCGCTCCTCTTGTAATATTGATAGGTTATCGCTAAATAAACTTAACCTCTATACACAGTTAGTGGTAATATGTATATAGATGGCAATAATACAGATCTTTCACCGTTTAAATACAATATAAATATTTGTTCTTTAATTGATGACTCGCCCATATTATATACCAGAAAGCGTTGGTTAACTAGTGTACTATCGTGGCCATATATTACGTTCCCTTTTTTGACGTCCATTTTCTCGCAAATCTAGGGGCGAAAAGATTTGAAAAAATTCTGATGGTGTCCTTGATTAATATGCTACAACTCATAAAAATTAGAAAGCGGTATATGTTGGCGTTTTCCCGATTTTTCCAAATTATGACGAATTGGCGCTATTTTTGCCCCGTAAATTTTATTAGTTTAACTTTAGCAATTAATTACTTCGGAAATAATCCATAGATTTCAACGAATTATAAAGTAAAACACCCACGTGCATTATGAATGCAAATAATATATTATAAATTTCAAGTTACGATTTTGTTTGGAAGGGCGAAAAAGCAAATCCACACTGAATCACGGTTTGCGCAAGAACGTACGACTCCAAGCACGGATTTAATTGCATACCTAATTGCGTTAGGTCCTTTCGGTGGACCGTGTTTGGAAAACTATCGCCGGTTAACGCCGTTCGAATACGAAAGCAGACGTTGCATTTTAATGCAGCAACTCCGATATCGCTTAGGGCGGCTCTAAGCTGTGCTAGCTGCACGAAACTGGTCGCCGAACTGGCCCAAATCGGATCCTTAATCTGCACTTTATCTTCGTTTAGATTACGGTTGCATTCTGTGCGGGTAAAGAGCCAAAATCAATACAATAATGCAGTTACAGATCCAGTGTTAAACGTTGTCTTTATAGCGAAAATCTTAAGAATTTAACGCTCAAATGTGATTAAAACTATGTACTCTGTTTCAATAGCTATCCATCTAGGTATAAATCTCAACAAAACGCCTTCTAATTTCCAAGAAAGAGGTAATTATACTTGGGCGTCTCCTACAGTTAGTTGATCGAAAGATATGCGAAACTGAATGTTGTTCCATGGCTTTTAACTCTTAATATTCCAAAAATGTAAATAATGATTAAAATTAAGTAAATTTTGAAAATTCTTGAACGTCTTGTATTCGTATCAAAACGAATATTTTGACACAATTGTTTCCCGTTCCGTGTTTAGTCACAGTTTTATAAACACGGAACGTCTTATAAAACTTGTATAATAATATACTGTTATGTTCTACATGATCATAAAGTGACATTTTACATCTTAGATACCAGGGCAAAAACTGCTTCTTAACATTCAAATTGTAATTTTAAGTCATCAATGTCATTTATTGGCGATTAAGGTTATAAGTTTGACAATTAATTGTCTGTAGTGTCACTCGGCAATGTCAATTATTGGCGATTAAGGCTATAAATTTGACAATTAATTGTCTGTATTGTCACTTAACAACTAATATTATTCAAACGGAGGAACAAAACCATTATAGGACATAAATTTTGTATGCTTCTCTGGTATTACTCGATGTCGATACCCTCCGGCGACTTAAAAAGCTCTCGGGCCTATCGAACCTCGAGCGTTTTAAACGGTTGCCCTCGGGGCATAAACATCCGTGTAATGCCCTTGGTACATAAATAACTATTTTGTACTTTGCATTCGTTATGAATTCATAACGAAACCGGTTTCGGTGTCGTTATGAAAACACTAGGTCACAAACTTTCAGTAACTTTTAGTTTTCCAAGATTGATGATATTGACGTCAAGTGTCAAATAAGGCTGACATCTCAATCGCTATTGGCTCGCGTCAGTCGTATTTGTGAATTTTACTACAACTACCAACAGTTAAAGAAAAAAATTACACTAGATTGTAAGATGACAACCGCAATTTTTGACATTTATGTAAAATTAATGTCGCAAAGTAGAAAAAATAGTATATAACACTCGTTTTATAAGACGTATTGGCGCACTCGTTCCATTTGGGCACTCCTCGCTACGCTCGTCGTGCCCAAAACAACTCGTGGGCCAATTTTTGTCTTATAAAACTTGTATTATAATATACTATTTTGTACTTTGCATTCGTTATGAATTCATAACGAAACCGGTTTCGGTGTCGTTATGAAAACACTAGGTCACAAACATTTGGTAAGTTTTAGTTTTCCAAGATTGATGATATTGACGTCAAGTGTCAAATTAGACTGACATCTATTGACAACTAATTCTACTGACAACTATTGAATATGAAACTACTCTAGACTGTAAGATGACAACCGGAATTTTTGAAATATATATAAATTTAATGTCGCAAAATAGAAAAAATAGTATATAACACTCGTTTTATAAGACGTATTGACGCACTCGTTCCATTTGTCCAATACTACTCGTGCGCCAATTTTTGGCTTATAAAACTTGTATTATAATATACTATTTTTCTACTTTGCGTTCGTTATAAACTAATAACGAAACCGCTTTCGGTGTCGTTATAAAAACACTAGATCAAAAACTATTTAGAACTTTTAACATAAAACGAATGGTTTTTTGTTGTTTTGCAAACTTGAAAGGCGATTTTCTCGAATTTAATGTTTTCAACTCTACATATGGAAATGTACCTAACGCATCTGATATTTGGAAATATTTTATTATGTTGATTTGTTATTGATAATAATCAGACCGATTCTGTAACAAAAATTGCTAACTTAATTAACACTTGGAAATGTCGTTAAATTTCTTAGCAACAATCGTTGGCAACCGGGTAGATTAAAATCATGTTTTTGGTTCTGAAAAAGCTGTGTTACAAAGCAACGTTATAATTTCACATTTTGTTTCTTCTACTACTTAATTTTTTGTAGATAAACAATTGTATGCAGCAAATGTTATTTGATAAGACCGTAAACATCATCTTTACACAGCAACTACACGTCGCAGCCGATCAAAGTTATGTCGCATTCTAGCCATACAGTTGCCATCCATCCGACTCTGTAACTTCACAAATCACTACACAAACGCACCCACATTAGGATTCCACAATCCAAAGGATTCGTCATGTTAATAAACCAACAAACAGCTGTACGTACCCACATATCAACCTAGCTAATAATAAGGTCATTATCACTCAGTTGCAACGCAACAATGGTGGAGTGTTGTCGATTTTCTTGCGCTGAACAGGGACGGACGCCGTTTTTCTTTATTAATTTTGTCAATAATGCTTATTATGTCCCTGGGCATATGCCCGTTCAAGGTTAGCCGTTATTTCTGAAATACCCTGCAAACACCTCCTGAAAGTATACCCTGCGTGAGCAGCGAAGGCATGCATGAAAATCATTTCAAATTCGATACGCGGGGCACTGCGAAAGTGGCATTTTTCGCCGTAAGCCCGGAGTTTTATACGTCGATATTCTCTTTAGTGTGCCTGTAGCCGGGCTGAATCGTGCACATATAGATTCCATAATGGAATCCTGCCGGTATTCCCGCAGGTATTGAATTTTTATGAAAAAAAAAAAAAGAGGAAAGCGAAGGGCAATAAGCTAAGCGTGTATATATGTATTCCCGAACAATGGGCTCCAGCGGAAAGACCCTCATGGGTCATATGCGGTAAAGACAGGCGGGACCGACTAGATTGTCAATAGGTTTCACTGAAAGGGCGACATGGCCATCGATGACTGCAAAGGAACAGCGCGTTGCCGAGCGGGAAGCAAGGAAACGAGTGGACCGCACAAGTCATCGCCAGATGGTTTGTTCGCCTCGTGGTGATGTGTTTTTTTTTTTTCATTTCCGCTTCCGCATTTATGGGTGTAGTGTTTGATGTAGACGCAGAATGAAAAGACCCTAGCCTTTGCGCGCCTGTCAGTCTTCTTCCCATTTACAGATTTATAGCAAATAAATATCGGGACCTACGTACTTCTTGTCGGTGGAAATTAGTTTTCTGATCAAAGGGAAAAACATCCCCTTCCATAGCTGAATCTATAAAGTCTTTTGTGTCGGTGGTCGTTCTTACTTTATCAGAATCATCAATTTCTGTGTGTGTGTATGTGTGTGTGTAAACGATTTTTGTGGCGACGATTCCGGAGAAACTACGAAAGGTTTCTGGACGAAAGTTCATATTTAGTTTTTATTTAGTTCATATAAGTTTTATGACCAAACTTAGAGCTGGAAAGCTTTTGGTTCCAAAGGGTCTAAAGGAACTGGCTATTTACTATTAGCATTTTTCAACGATTTTGCAAATGACCTGTTATTTCTGTAATTTCGTCAAAATAGTTAAATAATAAATTAGAGTAGAGGAAATTTTGTATAATTTATGTCTATAAATTTTTTTGGTATAATTAATAGTTTAGCACAGGAGCAAATTCTATTTGATCGAAATCGTGTCTATATTAATAGTAGGTAGCCAGGAAATTTTGAAACTTTTGACAGTATTCAGAACGTCAGCGGTTGCGATACGTCAATTTAACTCGCAAATGCATCGAGAATGTGATGAGGAGGAGAAACACGCGCGCACGTACGCTATGTGAAACAATATTGAAACAGCTTGGTGTTTCCATGGTGTTTACAAAGTCAATGTGTATTTGAAGTGCGGATTGCGGATAGCAATATTGTTATGCATTTTTTAAGGATTTTGCAAATGAGTCGCCACTTGTGTAATTTCGTCAAAATAGTTAAATACTAAATTAAAGTAGAGGTAATTTTGTATAATTTATGTCCATGACATTTTTTGGTAAAATTAATAGTTTAGCTGTAGGAACAAATTCTATTTGATCGAGATCGTGTCTGCATTAATATAGGATTTGCCAGATATTTTTATTTTAATGACAGTAGGTAGTGTTAAGGGCTGATTTTTTGACAATACCTACTGTCAATATCTGTCAAATCCTGGCCAATTCGTTTTGTTTTAATGCAAACACGATCGATCTCGATAGAATGTCATGCAGCTAAACTATTAATTTTATATATTGTATGATAAAGTCATGTGCCTGGCCACCTCAGATTTTTTTTCATTTAATTTTCTTTATTATTTTTCAAGTTTTATGTTTACTTGAAACTGTTTTTAACTTTCCAGCGCACTGTTTCATCAAACCAAAGTGGACATTTTGAACAGTTAAAAGTTAAATCAAATTAACTTTTCAGTTTCAAATATATGCAGGGTGTAATAATGATGATTTTCTTGCCTGAACTTTGAAGCACTATATGACGTTTTCCAGTTATAACAACTGGGAATAACCTGGAATTAAATAGTAATCTGACATTTTCTGAAATTTTTGTTTTTTGTTTCACTTCATTATCTTTGTTTTTGAATGGTATACAATAAGAAAAGTTATCTAAAAATGGCACGAGTTCAAGAAAGATTTTTTCTGGAAGGGGTTAACTGATTTTGATAATTTTTTTATTCATATGTGGGTAAATTCCGTAGCAGTAATAAAGTGCAAGAAACTGGCTTGATCGTGCATCAGCCTCGTCAACTAACCATCAAATCCCCCTTTCAGATACAATACAAGGATCACATTTACCTGAATAAGGAGTTATGCGAAGATCAAACCTACATCGTAGATATGATCGGGTGTGTGATCGGGTGTAAATACTACCCCGGGATTATATATAAGCAAAACATAGTTTATTGAATATCAGCATGCACGTTGCAAGCTATAGTCCGTCTAAAGAGTTGAGTATTTCCTAGCTCATGTAACTAACGTATATGTTCTCATGCAGCTAAGCTATTAATTTTATATATTGTATGATAAAGTCACGTGCCTGGCCACATCAGATTTTTTTCAATTGTTCCTGTTAAACTAAACAATACATAACCACCCATTCAACTTCTCGCAATCGCCAAAGTTTCCACTTCTGTAATATCTAATTGCCGAGGGGTGAGCTTCCTTGTACGTATGTTTGCGTAACTTTGTGACTGGTTTCATGTTGGTCCATTATTTATGAAATGGGCCCCGTTTAACTACATTCAACCCCATCCTTGCCAACACAGCGCTGTTGGCTCGGCTAGCTGATAAAGATATGCCAGACTGTAGCACTCAACCGTCTTGGAATTTATGTCGCAACTTTACACAGTGAGTCAGTGGAGTTCAAAGATATACATTTATCTTGCAATTGCAATGTTGTACTGTAACTAGTATGGACTATATGTGTATGTATTTTGTTCAGAATAGATGGTGTATCTCCTAAAATTATTTATGAGGGGCATTTTCTGACATTTCATCACTGATTAGTCATATAACTTTAGCATTTGATACATTATATCTACATGTATATGCTAAAGTGAGTATCTGATATAACGTTCCCTGTTTTACGTATAAGAAAAACTTATTTTACCCTTTTTTCGATTCTCTTTAAATAATAGTTCTAGATAAAGATGACAATAACGCAAACCAAAATGGAAATGACTGTCAAATGACTGTATGCTCTCCACGTGCACGAATCACTTCCTCACACCTGCATGGCATGCTTTGCACTAGTCTGCAAAGAGATTCTTAGGTATATGCTTTCGCCGTATTACCAACAGCATGCAAAGGGCCATCAGATAATACCTTGAGTTATCGCATCAGCATTCAAAAGGCCAACAGCGAGGTCTCTGAGCTATCTCATCAGTATGCAAGGGGCCAACAGAAATAGACTCATCTCCAGAGGGAAATGGTCGTGCTTATAGACCGTCAAAACGACCTCACTATTCCCGAAACTTGTCCGTAAGGGCGACAGCACGAGCAACTTGTACTTCACTAAGATGCCTCATTTTACATCTAATGACGCTTCTACTGACAATTGACAACTGACATCTTCAGTCGACTTTCATACGTGAATTCAAATCATACTTGACATTTTTTTCTATTTTGACAGGCTAAAGATGTTGAACATAATTTTGTAGCGCGATTTATTAATTATATAGTTATATATGAAGGGTTTATTTTGTCTAAATAGTCATTAATTAGAGTACGGCAGAGGAGGACCTTCGTTAAAATTAGCGCGCCTGTTTCGCGATGTTAATTAAAAAAGAGAAGACGAGGAAAAAGTTTTTATTTGAAGTCGGGGGTGGGGGAAGCTGCGAGCCTCGTCACTCTAGGTGAAACTTTTGGCGCCATCTATCAAACATAAATAAAATTTTAATGTAGAACTCTCCAAACGAGTTCGAAATGTTTCGAGGGCAATTTATTTTAGCCGGATTTTCCGCTTTTCCGTTTTCCCTCCCCCCACCCTCCTCGCATTAAGTGCTGTATGAAATTATTATTTTTCTTTCTTTCAATCTTTCTTTCTTTTTACTTAGGTAATTAATCAATTTTGTTTTTGTGTAAAAAAAGTCTAATAGTTGTACGTATTTGTAACTATGTAAAACGATGTAAAACTTGTACAAAATTAATAAAACATGACGCTAAAACATTTTCAATTAAGTTTCAGTTTGCAATCTCACATTTAAATATGGTACTCGACAACGAGAAACAATACACGAAAACAAAATGTAAAAGTGCCGGAAACTATTACGTATTTTATGCACAAATATACGGCCACGGGTTTGCTCCAGTATACATATTTTAATGAATTCATTTAATATTATATTTTTCCGCCCTTATGGCCGCCCGCCCGGCGAAAAAAGCCGCTAATGTAAAAACTAGAGCCGGCAGAACTGAAATATGAAAAAGTTATACGCAATATGCACTAAATATAGAAGCAGAAATGGAAGCAGACGTAAATGAAGAAATTACATTTACCGAAACTGGCTTTTATTGCGCGTAATTTCCGGTCTCTCCACTTTTCTGCTGGTTGTTTTTCCATTTTTATTAATGCCCTGGTTTCATTATACACATGCCGTACATGAAAATAACCGGATTATTTGGCGTACCTACACATAACTTTGCTACGCTAGCGTTATGAATAATATATTCGTCATCTTAGTGAAGTTATCTTCCCTAAAATTTTAGTTTTTACGGTCTAGTTTCCACATAATATTTTATAGTTAAACCGTATAATTCTTGACCTAATGTAATATTTATAAATTTTGAGGGTACAGTAACCGTCCATGTAGCAGATAATATATTAGAATGAGGATTACTTCAGTTAAAAAAATCTGATGTGGCCAGGCACATGACTTTATCATACAATAGATATAGAAAATTAGACGTAGTGTAACTAGACACACTACGCATGCGTCAAGTTTGTGGATTCGATTGGCTGGATTGGATCCATAGGCTGCCACAGTGCTGCCACCAGCCGCCACATGTATAAGGTTATCTATGGACTGCCAGTGGTTTGGCGTTAGTGATGCCGAATATTACCGGCTAACGGCCGCGGTAATACCGACCGCGCACTTTAAGCTACAATAGCGCCATCTGTCGACGGTCCTAGTATTTACTGGCCACGCATGCCCAGTTAGATCCCGGGCACCACATCGATAGACAAAATATATATCTCCGTCTCACATTGTTGCAACCGAGACTACACATTGGCGCTATAGGACAAGCTCCGTATAATCCCTAATACGTATATGGATAATATTGACAGTAGGTTTTGTCAAAAAAACAGCCTTTGACACTATCTACTGTCAGAGTGAAAATAATTGAGAAATCATCGCTAACTAAGTTTTAATGCAGACACGATCTCGATCAAAAAGAATTTGCTTATACAGCTAAACTCTTAATTTAACCAAAAAAATTTGTAGTCATAAATTATCCAAAATGCCCTCTACTTTAATTTATTATTTAACTATTTTGACGAAATTGCAGAAATGGCAGCTCATTTGCAATATCCTTGAACAACGCTTAGAGGAAACAGCCAGTTCCTTTGGACCTTTTTGAACCAAAAGCTTTTCAGCTCTAAGTGGAATTCATAGATGCTAAATATCTCTTGTAGTGTCGTAGTTATAGTCATATAGTTATGTTTTTTTTTTCTTTGTTAAATAGAAACCATGCTTTGCTGTAACTTAACTAAATAGAGCTTTCTTTCCCTTTTTTTATTTTTTAAGATTAATAAAACTGAACAATTATAAAATAAAGTTTATTTATTCAACATTAATAATAAACATTTTGGGATCGACAATAGTTAAAATTGGTATACGTCACGATAAAAGAGAAAATATTTTAGGAGAAGCTTGCTGACATGTTTAAATTAATAAGACGCTATTTGACATTTGCATTTTTTATTAAATTTTCTATAAAATATAACTTTTCAACTTATAAAAATTTAAAACTGCAAAAAATCATTTTCCAGCTATCACCGAAGCAAAAAGGACATTAATTGTTTCTCTTTATATGAACCATAACCGCCTTGCACGAGTTGGCAATAGATAATTTCCTCTCGTTTGCAAACTAGTACACTAAAAGTGATCTATGCAGTATCCCGGTCGCAGCGAATGCAGCAATTACCAGCTAACGACTCCGAAACACGGTCGGCTTTATTAAAAAGATTTAATTTCGTCGCTCAGTGCCCATAGGGAGGGAGTATGTGTCCACAGAGGCGCCTATCACCGAGCTTACCATCATCTCTGCGCGTATAAAATTCCGCATAACGGCGTCATTATGTAAAACAAAGCGTCCCAAAATAAAACGCATCTAATATTCTGGCCGCACCCGGCGTCTAAATTATCCACCCCGCACAATAACAAGTGGCTGGGATTGGTCGGTGGGGTCGGTCGGACTGGAATTTCGTCCATGCCGAGTGTCTGCTGCATATAGCCACAGCAGGAGTCAGGAATAATACCTGGAGTGCGATTCTAAGCGCCCTGGGTATTCAATGCACGATCTTATTGTTGGAAACTGAATTGGCTGATTTACACGAGAATTTTGCGAGCAAGGGTAAACCCCGTGTGACATTTTCAGTCGTAATTTAGACTGAATTACGTGGTGGTCGTGGAGTAGTGGTTGCTTTGTTACTTGCAAACCATTTATATTATAGTTTCCAAAATATGCTGTCCATGAAAAATATTGTTTCTTAAACCTTCTTACTTTATTTTGGAAAGTTTGAAACCTTTGAATATTTTGGTCTATTGGTGCCTTTGATTTTATTCCCTATCAATCAATATTAGGGTGCTCTATATCTATCTTTAATAGTTTTTGAGATATAGTCACATTTTCTTTAAATCCATTTTGAATACTCCCATTTAATAATGGGGGACGAAATTAGATACGAAATTTACAACGAATACATAAATAGTGATAGATATTTAGAAATGTTGCGTGGATGTGTGAACAATTTTTGCGAAACTCTTCCCCTCAGTATTTTACGCGACTGATTTTATTAAATGGACGGTGCACCGGCACATTCTTCGCATGTGGTTTCCATTCAACTTAATCAGATGTTTGACGATAGGTGGTTTGGAAATAGGGGACTGTAGCGGTGGCCACCAAGGTCCCCGGATTTAACACCATTAGACCATTAGATTTTTGGGGTCATGTGAAAAGTGAGGTCTATTCCACACCAATTAATAGTCGAGAAGACTTGGCTAACAGAGTAGTAGCCGACATGAATGGACTTCAGCGACAAGAAATCCGAAGAACGACGATGACAGAAGTACACCGAAGAGTTTTAAAATGTTTGGAGCAGAACGGGTAGCATTTCGAACAACGATTTAAGATAGATATCCCAAATATATTATTTTAGTTCTAACAAACGTATTCAATGTTTTTCTGTTTTCCTGCTGTTCCAAAGTTGTTACATTCCTATAAATGAAGAATAAATCATTTTGTATTTAGTTTGCATTCTTTTATACTGACAATATTTAAAAAACTAGGAAACCCTACTTGATTGATAGGGAATAACAGTTCCTATCGAATGGCGTATCGGTATTCAGGGTGTTCCATTTGAAAAAAAAAATGTTTTTTTATTCAATTTTAAACATTACCGCGAAAATTGCCAAAACATTAGTAAAATCAAAAAACTCAAAAATGGTGAATTTTTAGGTATAAGGAAACATTATTAAAAATGACGTATTTTGATATGCTGAAACCAAAACTAAAATGAAAGTTATATCATTCCGTTTAAAATAACATAGTTGATACCGTCTTCCGGTGACCGGACATGACAGTTAACTGGAGAATATTTTAGCTGAAGACCTCAGATCGGGTAAATTCTAGTTCCAAAATTTCAAATTTCCATAAGTTGTAGAACATGAGAAACTTCTAATATACCTTATAGTAGATAGAGCATTGGTCCCAAGACACTACCTTGAGTACTCCTGCCGATATGATGTTAGCAGCTCGCCTTGTTTGTGTTTAGGTTTGTTTTGATTTTTTTGGCAACTTCCTTCGGAGGTTAAACTAGCTGTGCGGGTTCTTCTTCTTATATTGTACCTTCCTCCGCGATTATCTTTAATTCACCTGTTGTTACGCTGGAAGATTTCTATTAGAAACTCTGCAAAAGACAGATTGCATGCTCTATGTTGGCTGAAATGAAAGCTAGAACCTTAAACTCATGCAGCGGTATTTTATTACCGTCAAAGATCTATCAAAGTCTATCAAAATTGTTGCTTACATTGTTGTTTCCACAAGAATTTTCGTTTCAAAGCTTTAGAATTCAAGCTAAATATTTTTTGAGATTTCTATCACGTTATTTTTGTGTGTAATTAGTCTTCATACGCGCATATGTGCATCATATATTCATTACCGTGGTCCATAGTGATGCTCACTCGCAACAAAAGCCTGTCGATATAGTATTGATCCGGCCGGAAGAAATAAAATATTGAAGGGCAGTAAACCCTCGACGTCAGAGGCAGCACCGGGTCTGGTCTGGGGGTTTGTGGAGGGTCCTCTGCCGTTTGATAGACAGGGACACTTCACGTATCTCAACCTCTTCATATGAGTACAGTCTGAGAGGCGCACAAGCCGCGACAGTTGCTTGCGGTAGGGGGGGGGGGGCGGGGTGAGAGACAACCCCCGACGACCGCAAAACCCAGAGTGACAGTTGTTGTTAGAACCGAACCGGTGCCGCGAACGAAGAATAGAAATTCTCGAATTATTCCATTATTCTCATCCGGAAATTATGTACCGGGATCCCGCGCGTCATATATGCGATTTTCCACGTCTCCGACGACGTCGCTTGAATTTTAAGAGGGGTTTCCAGGGACGGATCTCTCGATGGGAGGAAAAAATGTATATGTATTAACCGTGTGCGGGTCGTAAAATTCCATCAGCGTGCCTTCGGTCTTGAGGAGATGATCGCGCCCCCTATTGGTACGTCCTTAAATTAGGCCGATACAGATGCGTTGCGTAATAAATCGAGATAGTAGCGGAGATGTTTTACGACCCTTTCACCGGTTGGCCTGGAGGTTTATGCCTGAAAATAATTTTCCGATTTTTTTTTCTTTCTTTCTTATTCGCAAATCAATATTCTTAGCACAGATACAAAACAATCAAATTTTAGCTGGGAATATTTTATACAGTTTCTATACCTCTCTTTATAAAGTTTCTATAATTTCTGATAACATCAAAGCAAGATGTCTTTTGAGATTTACTAGTGACCAGGATTTGACAGATAAATAAATAATTAAATAAACAATTACTTTATTAACATAAAGCAGTATTAAATGCAACAAAATAATATTTATATTTAGGGCGGAGATCAGCACACTTGTTTCCAAATTGCCTTGCTCTTCCACTCAACCCTTTACGCAAACTAGAACTAAGACATAATTGTACCAATAATCTAACAATAATTCCGAGAACTTATCAAAAAAAATTACTCGATAGTCTAATTAGTAATTACACATCCGACTCAACAAAACATTACACATGCCCATAAAAAATTTAAATTTAAACAGTCTCCGATGTGCGCTCAATGCCTAACGTCCCCCCTGTTGAGCAAACAGACAACACCTTCCCCCAAAACTGTTTAACGATAATTTTTTCATATCTTCCCTGAGACTATTGTATATGTGACTGACCTGGTAAGAGAATGAACGTTTATACAGCTCAGCGCCATGGGCACGTGGGGCAAACAAAGCCCTGAATCTTAAATTAAGGTTATGGACATCCGTTCTACAGCGTATCCTTCGCATGAGGTATTGTGGGATCCTCTTGGATGGCAACTTATGATATAATATTGCTGCATGCAACACCCTAGTGTTATATCCATGTTCAACATGTTCCTCAAACCAAAAACAAACAGAACACATGCATTTTGGACACGCTGAACACGCTGCCTATCCGACGCCGCCAGGCAAGGACCGTACTCGGTATCACAATATGAGATCTTTTACTATTGACAGTAGATATAGTAGATATAGTATACACAGTAGATATAGATTGTCAAAACATCAGCATTTGACACTACCGGTACTGTTACTAGACTGAAAATATTTGGAAAATCCTGGCTCACTATATAGCATTATATCAATGCAGATGCGACCGATCTCGATCAAATAGAATTTGCTCTTGCAGCTAAACTATTAATTTTACCAAAAAATGTCGCAGACATAAATTATTCAGAATTTCGTCTACTTTAATTTATTATTTAAATATTTTGAGGAAATTACAGAAATGGCGGCTCATTTGCGGAATCCTTGAAAAATGCTTGTAGGAAACGTCCAGTTCCTGCAGGCCCTTTTGAACCAAAAGCTTAGTTTAGTCATGAAACTTCTAAATATGAAGTTTCGTCCCGATACCTCCAGTAGTTTCGCCGGAATCGTCTCCACAAAAAAACAGTTTTGACCTAAAATACATCATGCAGCGATACAACGCATGAAAATTATCAACAAGATCGTATGGATGCTTGTCAGACCAAATCAGGCGTAACTTTGTAGGAATACAAAATTCGTCCTAAATAATCAACGATTAAATATTATTCGGGAGACAGATTTGGAAACAAATATAATTTTTGTAGGTACATTTCAAACAAACGCTATTTGCCTAATTAGTATTTTAGGCAAATAGATTTTACCTATGCAAAAGTTTTTTGCCGAAAATAATAATTTGCCTACAATAAATAGTAATTTTTTCAGTAGTATTTTTGTGATTTTTTTTAATTTTATGGGTAACTTTTACTAAACTGTCATTCCGCGGTAATGTGTCACACCCGTCACGCCAGTTTAACGACTATAAATCAGCAATGAGGGCTTTTATTCTAATTTTGAAGCAACAATATACCAGAACGATGACATCATCTCGTAAAAATGTTGGAGACCGATGTTAAAAGTTTTAAAAGATATGTTTTATGGAAAACGTTTCTAGGTAGCTGTGATGGGCGTTACCAGCACAACTAATCCTTTGATTTAAGTAACCGAATATTAAAAATTGACCCAAACCATATTAACTGTATTATAAAAGATGTTAAATTCTTGAAGAAATGTGTGTACTTTGAAACGACAGACCGGTAATCGTATTTCTGACTTCAAATCCTAGACGCGGCAGTAGATTTTTTAATATTCTCGAAAAAAATGCCTCGTTTCCTTGGTATAATGTTATTTAAAACATCACCAGCCTAAATCTACAATTAGAAAACAGTGGTAAGAAAATAATTAACATCAATTTAACAGATAACTCACGGTCAGGTAATTAAAAACATAATCGAAGTACGTGTCCATGTGTGAATGACGACGAAACATTGGCATACGGCCGGAAGTTAGCAAGAGGTGAGGCGAAAAACTTTTACGTAGCCAACTTCATATTCATAATTTTTGTTAATTGAAGAGTGGAAGTTACAAAGGAGCTAAGTGCCAAATTCTCATTTTTTGACATATTGACATAAATTGGTGATATGTGCCATGCTAAGTGTCCCTGCAAAAGCGCTATGTACCATCTCAATTTTTAAGTCTGTCATACACATTAAAACATGACGTTATCGGTATCCACCAAGCAGTGAACTCTAATGTAACTGGTAGGGACTTGTGATTTACATTAACTGGCAAGAATTGAGGCAGGCGCAAGCAAAAGAGACAAAGGGATGACAAAGGTGTCAAACGTCAAATGCCATTCTGACATACCTGACAAATTTCCACAAACGTGCTTCACTGATAGAACAACAAGACCACCAAATTTATGGAAAGTGATCGACAAGATGTCAAAGCCCATATAAATTCTATACCAAGAGATGTTGGACACTAGATGCGTACAAAATCCGCTGAAGAATAGTTGAGTCCCGATTAAAACATTAATAGGTTGTTCAAAGCATTCCAGAAAAATAATTCCATAGCTTGTGTGCCGTGTGACCGCGATTTTGCTCTTATAGAAAAAAGAATGATAGTTATATGAAGGCATTCGTACCTGAGGATTTGATTGGTGTTATTGAATCAGCAAGACATAATCCCCTGTTTGAGGTACTCGATATGACAAAACTTGCATTCTGGAATATCAACAAAGCAGCTGACGAAGTATTCAAAACATCAATGCTGCAGATAAGTAAAGCGGTCATGATTCGATGCGACAGTGAACATCCGGCAAGATTAAAACAAAATCGTCATATTCTGGGAAACGAATTAAACATTTTGAAGACAGGAAAAACTTTAAATAATTTGAAAAGTTTGGAATTACGTGCATTGGATCCTGTAAATAAAGTTCCGGACAATAAGCAAAAAACCTTACCTCGATGATACCCTATTTAGATTTTAGAGGACTCGCAGCACCAGCAATTCTACAGAATTTTTTTGCAAATTACTACCACGTTTGAGGCGACTCAGCAAGGAACAAATAACTCATAAATTTTAAGTCAATAACTCAGCAAGAAAAAGTTGGCACTTAACACCTTTCTATTTTTTTTTTCGTATTTATTTTTTTGCGATGTTGTATTTCGATAAAAGTTTTTTATAACTATACAAATTTGTTTTCCGTTGTGAACTGTATAAGTGTGTTTAATAAAATTTAGCACGAATTATTCCTTTATGTTTTATAAAGTTTTTATTGAATAACTAAAAAGTATAACTTTGGCACTTAGCTCCTTTGTAACTTCCACTCTTCAATTATTGTATAGTAAACATGAATAATGGTTTTTGTTGTGAGTCCAATTGATCATTTAATAAAGTTATGCTGTGGTTTCTTTTATGTTTTTCTATCTCGAGTTGTTCGAATAAGTCCAACTTGTAGTTTTTGTTACATTTGTGAAGAAGACTAAGTTCATTGTATTTTATACAATGACCTGTTGAAATTTTGTGCTGATAAATATTGGAAGACGTTTTGGATTTGTGCTCCGCAATCCGTTCTTCCAACTTCCTTCCGGTTTGATTGATTAGACTCCAGACTCATCCATAACTGATTTAGGGTTTATGACATTTGAAAGTAATTTGTAGATATTATTATTGCTGTTAAAAGCGGGCTGTGTTAAATTTTGGTAAAATTTTGTTAAGTTTTAAATGGACGTTATTGTAAGTGAATGGTTTATATATTTATAGCCAGGATTTGACAGATATTTTGATTCTATTCACGGTATTGTCAGCGTTTGATAATAGTATGATAATGTCATGTACACGGCCACGTCAGGCTTATTTTTTTTTATAGATACTTATAGGTATATATGTTGTTGGTACCATGTACTATAAACCTTGTAAGTACTCAAAAAAATATTCATTCACAAAACTGTTCTCTCACCTCTGAAAAAAAAAAACATCACCGTATGAAAACTGTGTCCCTCCAAAACCCCTAAAGCTTGTATTTTATTCAGAAATACGTCAAATAACATTTGATGTTCGACTATCAGCAATAAAAAATAATCCCCAATCGATCGAAAAGCGCATATCTGCCTGCGTTCAAACCAAACGGGCACACATCCCGCATATATCGGCGAACATTTCACTAATGGAAAACTGTACAAATATTGTTCGTTGTATTACATAACTGTTTGCGTTTTTCTCTAAACCCGCTCGCCGCTCGCTGCTTGCCGGACGAATGAAACGCTGTGGATTACACTCCGGAAATTAATAGAATTCCAATTAATCACATATATAATTAAATTACGCTAACGCGCGCCGCTACCAATATCTGCGCAAATCCTCTTCTGTGTGCGTAGCGTACGTTACGTAGATCAAAACGGATGCGTTCGTTTATATAGGAATGATGGGGTATTGCTGTAATGCTTTGCTAGACCTGAAACGGACACGATGTATAAACCAAGCATGAATGGATGAGGGTGGTGATCATAAAAATGGAGACATCAATGGACCGCATGTGCGGTTGTAATTAATGTCGAAATGATGAGATGTATTAAGAAGGGACAGATTACATCAAATTGATTTGCACAGACCACTTTTTCAGGATTTCGCTTAATGTTAGTTAGGAGTTTAAAGCTATAAGAATCTATGAAAAGAGAAACTTTAAGCTTAAATATTGCTTACTTATTTATGTAATTACTAGATTAATAGTTTTTGCATATTTATAAATATTTGTCTTATTCGGGACGTAAATTCTAGGACCCTGAAACTTGAGTGAAACATTTAGTGCCACGTTTTAAAATATAAGTTAAATCACATATCACACAATTGACAATGACTTTTTTCCTCATTGCTTTGAATTTCAAGGTTTAACTTTTCATTCCAGGCTCCTTGGACCAATTTGTCCGATCTCGTTATTGTTTATGGGTGTTTTTTAATTGTGCACTCTTAGCATATTTCAATGATTTTGGAAATAGGCCGCCATTTGCGTCAAAATAGTTAAATAATAAATTACAGTGGAGGAAATGTTGTATAAAGTATACGACATTTCCTATGACATTTTTTAAAATTAAATAGTTTAACTGCATGAGTAAACTCTATTTGACTGAGATCGGTCGTGTCTGCCTTATTACACCGGGTGACTCAGCGATAGGTACTCCCGCTTATTTTTGTCGTTTAAATTTTGTTTAATATATTTTATAAAGCTGGATGAATGAAATTTGGGAAAGTGTTAATAGACAAAAAAATGCCATTCTTTTGGATACTCTTGTTGATATGACTTCCGGTTTTTCCGGAAATGACGTCATCATTGAAATTTCAAATGACACCCTATATTCTTTATGTGTTATTTTCAATCAGGATGACATAGCGTACAAATGTTGTTAGAAGCAGGGAAATCGAAAAAAATATTAACATAATGATTAAACTCAGCGTACAAGTCAGTCAGTCAATGGACTACTCGAAGGAAGTACCCTTAAACGTCATTTTCACGCTACCATTATCAGAAAAATATCAAGAAGTTGGTATCATTGTGTCGGAAATTGTGTTTCCTCGCATAATCAGGGTACTTCCTTGAGTGACCTTGAGTGACTTTGACTAGAAGGATTATTGAAGAAGTTTCGTAAAAAGTGTTCTTCTAATTTTGTTTAGCAGTATATGAAAGTAAAGGTTGACACTTTATTCGTAAAATGAGTATCAATAACGCATATTCTTTCTAAGAATAAGTTATTTAAAAAAACGAGAAGCGATAAGTGATTCCCTTGGCACTTATACAATTCCAAAAATTGTAACGTGTGCGATTTAAGCGTGCATTATTTAAATAGATATGTGCATTAAAATTGATACTTTGTGCATTAAAAAAGAAATAATGTGCATTAATTAAATATGAATATGTTACATAAAATTTTTTATAATAAGCAATATTTAATTCATTATGTGCCCTAGAATGGCTGACTTGTGCATTAAAATAATACATACTGAGCATTAAATAAATATGAATATGTTACATAGTTTTTTTAAAATGGGCAATATTTAATTCATCTTGTGCCCTAGAATGGCTGACTTGGGCATTAAAATAATACATACTGAGCATTAAATAAATATGAATATGTTACATAGTTTTTTTAAAATGGGCAATATTTAATTCATCTTGTGCCCTAGAATGGCTGACTTGGGCATTAAAATAATACATACTGAGCATTAAATAAATATCAATATGTTACATAAAAAATATTACAATGAGTAATATTTTCGCCTGTCATGTTTCCCTAAAATTGGTATAAATTAACTTAAATTATTAATTACACAATCATTACTAAATTTAACGTCTACATACCTACATAGCCATATTAAATATATTTTCATTTGTAGGTTCTATCTCTATTATCGGATTCTTAAAATGAAACATGGATAACCCGGGGTGTTATGAACAAAACCCAAAAAATATAATTTGAATTAAAACAAAATATGATGTGGCCAGCGCATTACCTACCTACTTTATCATACTATACAGCAGTGCATCGTCATGGCAATATCGACGCAACTGCGCGTCGAATTCGCGTGGAACGCAAACTCTGATGTTCTGACAATACCGTCAAAAGAATCAAAATATCTGTCAAATCCTGGCTAACTAGTTTTAATGCAGACAAGATCTTGACCAAATAGAATTTGCTCATGCAGTTAAACTATGAATATTAGCAAAACATTTTATATACATAAATTATAAAAAATTTCCTATAGTTTAATTTATTATCTAACTATTTTGACAAAATTACTGAAATGGCGGCTCATTTGCAAAATCGTTGAAAAAATGCTAAGAGTAAACCTCCATTTTACAAGAAATCCCAACCAATCGTTATGTAATTTAGAAAAGATTTTGTTTCCATAGAAAACAAACATTTTCATTAATTGTTTATTGTAAAAATATTATATTGTTTTTGCGTTGTTGATGTATGTTTTGTATGTATAAAAACCCCGCACACGTGTTATGTATGTTTCATTTTATAAAGCTAATAATTATTAGATAGCAAGTTAAAATTGTACCCACGGAATAGCCGTATTTGAAACGAAACATACGTCGTAATGGTACTTATCTACTGAAATACACCGGAAAAGGTACTACTATTAAGCAATGTTGATTGTCACAGCTACTAAAAGTAAAAAAAAAATAATGACACAATTGTACAGCATCTAATGCTACTAAATGTGTGCAAACAGAATTTTTATTATATGTCTTATTACGACAGTTTCTTAAACAATAAAAAAAACAAGTATAACAACAATCAGTAGAACAAGACGTAGAATTCATATGATACTACACACATATTCTTATACATATTATAAGGGTTTAAACTATTACTAAAATCGCCTTTCCTCAAACGCGCGCGTTTTGGTATATTTGAGGTTATGATTGTAACTAGAATTATATTTACACTATGTACTGATATACAGGGTCCTGCAACTAAGCTCCCGTCTTCTGTAGCTCACTTACTCATTAAGCTAAGAGTTTGACATTTTGCAGGCTTACCCTGTACTTCAAGGTACAATTCAAGAAATTATTTTTTATTATACAGGGTGTTCCAAAAATGTGCAACGCCATGGTAATATATTTTTTTAAATTGCATGCTATAAATTTTTCTACACATTTGGAAGCGTTGTATGGTTGCCTACATATCACCAAAATTTTATTGAAATCGGTTGAGTGACCGCAGCGGAAAAAAATAAAAACAAAAAAAAAATTGATTTTGCATCGTAGGCTTTAAAAATCAATAAAAACCACAAAATGCACCTCGTTAATAAAAGTTTGCGACGTGCTTATTAAGTTAGATGTAATAGTTTCGTTAACCAAGTGACATTGATCCAAATTATACAGGGTGACCAAAATCGAGTGTCAAAGTTGCCAAAGTTCAAAGCGTGTTATTGTTCTTATTTTAAATTGGAACCCATAATGTTTTTATGTGAAATGATGCAGAATTAAAAAATAAACATTGTTTCTAAATACAACCCCATCACAATTCCCAATATTTTAAAAGTTATTCGCCAAAAACTCATTTTTCAACGTTTCCAACGGCAATTTTTGGTAATAAATATCGTACGTGACGTTGAAAAACAATTTATTTCATAAAAAATAATAGATCTATTTTATATTTGAGTGTACTTAATTAAGTAGTTATTCAAATGCTAAATTTACTGCATAATTTACCTACAGCGGTAAGGACGGAAATGTGGCTATAGGCAAATTTTGCAGTAAATTTCGCAATTGAATAACTACTTAATTAAGTACAGTAAAATCTAAAATACCTCTCTGCGTTATATTTTATGTAATAAATTGTTTTTCAACGCCACGTACGATATTTATTACCTAAAATTGGCGTTGGAAACGTTGAAAAATGAGTTTTTGGCGAATAACTTTTAAAATATTGGGAATTGTGATGGGGTTGTATTCAGAAGCAATATTTATTTTTTAATTCCGCATCGTTTCACCTAAAAAAAATTATGGGTTCCAATTTAAAATAAGAACAATAGCGCGCTGTGAAGTTTGACAGGTTTGACACTCGATTTTGGTCACCCTGTATGATTTGGTTCAATGTCACTTGGTTAACGAGACTATTACATCTAACTTAATAAGCACGTCGCAAAATTTTATTAACGAGGTGCATTTTGTGGTTTTTACTGATTTTTAAAGCCTACGATGCAAAATCAATTTCTTTTGGTTTTTATTTTTTCCGCTGCGGTCATGCAACCGATTTCAATAAAATTTTGGTGATATGTAGGCAACCATAAAAGGCTTCCAAATGTGTAGAAAAATATATAGCATGCAATTTAAAAAATATATTACCATGGCGTTGCACATTTTTGGAACATCCTGTATAATAAAAAATAATTTCTTGAATTGTACCTTGAAGTACAGGGTAAGTCTGCAAAATGTCAAACTCTTAGCTTGATGAGTAAGTGAGCTACAGAACACGGGAGCTTAGTTGCATGACCCTGTATTAAAAAATAAATAAAGCAGTTCACTTCCCTGTCAAACCAATTTTTATGACTCAGTTATAAAGTTTTATTTAGCTGACACCAAAACCATAGAGCAACGACAGGACTAAGCTGTACGATAGACATAAATGCGCTACGGGTTGCAGAACTTAATGCACACTATAATCTCTCTAGGGCGCATTTAAATTTTCTCATGGTACAATTTAGATTACTGAATGCACTTACCAAATTTTCAAATGCTGATTTATTTAAACTATTGAACATATATTTTTTTAAATTAACAATTATTTTTTGAGAAGCACATTATATATTTATAGAGGTAACGATTGTATTGCACATTTATTTATTAAAGTGCACTAAAGTGCATTAAAGTGTATATTATGAAAGGAACATTCAAATATATAAATGTTCAATTATTTATTCTGATGCACATATTATAAATATATTGCACATTTATTTTTTTAATGCTCAAGTCATTTTTTGCATTGCTCAAATATTTTTTGTATTGGTCAAATGTTTTTGTATTGGTCAAATATTTTATCAAATGCTTACAATAAATGCACGTTTCATTTTATATATTGCGCAAATAATTTGTACTGAATTGCAACTATGGTTTATATCATTTTAAAAGCCTGTCCTTAAAAAAGGTTGTTTGACAAAACAAGAAGCACCCTAATACACACGTTCAAAGAAGTATTTAATAAACAGAAATCTCTTGGCAAGTTACTGTTATTCTAAGCATACATGTCAACAAAAATATTTTCCTAAACACTTAACGCTGCTGATTCACAACAATCGTAAACGCCTAGTTAGCCAAGCATTCGAGTAGACGACGTTTACAACCCATTCGGTACTTTGATCATGCAACAACTAACAGCACTCTGGCTGGCACCGGTATGGATAGAAGTTTAAGCAAATCCGGCGGATGATTTACGACAAGCCCTTAATTCGGCGACTTTGACGCGACCGGTCGTTTAGCACCGCGACTATTTTCATTTGTTGCCCGACGTAAGCCGACCGTTCGGTCGAGCACTGCTCATAAATGTCACCTCGCGACATAAAAGTCCAACATTTCACTGGGGCGTTTAATCGCGCGTTTTACTGGTCGCTCCACTCTACGGACGCCGCCGTTCCGACGACGACGGTGGTGCCAATCGCTTAAAAACCGCGTCGTATTTACGACCGTTTGATGGTCGTTACACCGGCATTAAATTTGTATTAAACTTTAACTGGGTGGGATGACTGGTAGCGATTTTAGAACTTTTACGACATGGGTATTGGGTAGGTACATTCATGATTACGTTCTGTCATTATTTGAGTGTCAACTTGTTGGAATGTTAATTGAGAAATTCTACAGGGTGATTTGTAGAAGGTGCTAAACATTTAAGCCCCGCGTACATATATAAAACTTGAAACACAATAAAGCCACTAAAATGGTGGCGTTTTGTATTCTTTATTTTTTGTTTAGTTTTTGTTGCTTCCTATGTGTTTTTTTTATATATTTCATCTTTATATAAAATCCGAACATCAGGAATATCAAAATTATCAACAATAGAGATGTTAAACGTACTTGAATACCAAATCATACTTAATTTCTCACATAACAACTGTCCAAAACTAACACGTGATTACACTTATTTTGTCACATATTAGTTCAATTTGGTTTTCGTATATACCAAACCAGATATTGACATCGTCCAATGAGAGACGTGATGCAGACGTACCACGTTCGTATTCTACAAAAAAATAATCTATATTACCTAAATAAAACAAACAATTTAATTACTTAATGACCCTGACCCCTCTCGTATTTTTCGCTTTCGTGTTGGTACTTTTTTTCTATTATAATATAACCTGCTTTATTCACCTCATAAAATTTTGAGCATTCGATACAGAAATGTATTTTGCAGAATAACATTGCTCTTTCTAGTGGAGTCAAATTAGCCAGAGCTGATGCATTATCTCGCAATGTGATGGAAATACTCGAATTTTAACGATTTTTTTGTGGTAAACGTTGCAAATTTAAAGCACTGAAACCTTTATATATAAAAGCGTAGTAGGTTGACACAAAAAAATAGTTTAATCGCAACGTGCGGAAAAGATGCCTCTATTTAAAATAATTAAAGGTTATATATTTTTTTGAATAATGATACCTTCTGCTGCCACCAGTCATCTTATTATTGCAATACCCCCAGTTTATTGGTAAATACAACGATTAATTACCTACCATTTCACATATAAAGCAAAGATATACATACAACAATTTCGGTTATAACATTTTTCCGTACCCGTAGTCGCTTAATATATTTCAAACTTACACAGATAGTCAATGCAAATTATTGCGATTTAGGAGTTGTTCACTATAGAACATGAAAGGTTGACTAACTAATCGAAATAATCTATATTTTTACGTATGTTACTGATTACTGAAAGAAAAGTTTGTTAAGAATTTGAACCGGGACATAGTACCAAACCAGCCGGAACGCCGGGACCGACCGGCCTAATATTAAATAATATTGTGGCTGCTATTTTTAATTTATTTAAAATTTGCATCCCGCCTGTATATCACCATCTTCTATACTTTGACTAATATTAAATAGCAAATTTTTTTTTAATTTTGCTTCTTTCGTGAGTTATGTGAGTTTGTCTTTTATACCATTCAGTTTTTAAGTAATAGCAGAACCACCTTAACAGAAAGAAGTTGGAATGCTGTTCTAGGTATTAAAAATTGACAAAAGCTTCAAGAAGAATACAATTCTTTAATATGTTGGTTGATCAATTTTAATGATGTTAAATGCTCAATTGTGGCATACTTTGGCTTTTTAGTACCTATTCATGTATACGTCATATTTAACTAAAGAAAGTTACACTTAATAATGTAAATTAATAATGCAAAACAAAATGGAAATGACTGTCATAGTATCAATGACAGTCGCGTTTTCTGTGGATTGGTGCGCTATAATACAGCGTATGCCCTCCACGAGCACGAATCACTTCCTTAGGCTGACAGCCGCATTGTTATTGAGGTTAGTCTACGTGAGATCGGTGTGATGTATGAACAAAATTATTTGCTTCTTGGGTGACGTAGTGTGGTAGCAAATCGGCAGAATATTTTTAACCTGTCAAAAACAAAAGAAGCTTTTAACAGCATACATGCACGGTCCTGGCCCATGTTTGGCGGGGCAGCAGTAAGGGGAAACAAGCTTACGGGAGGTGGGCTCTGGGAATATGTCATCATGTGGAAGGGAGTTTAGACACGCCTATCGAGTATAATGGCGCTCGTTCTGAATTTTTATGCACGCGGCGTAACAGGAGGGCAGTAAATACGAGAAGATCGTATGCACTATGTAGTACGAAAGCGATTCTAGGCCACCCGTCGACCGCAAAACTGTTCTGACTAGATCTATTTCATGTATCCGGCGAGCAGAATACCAACGCGGTGACAATATTATTGTCGATTGACTCGATTGACAGAGCTACGATGTGATATGCGGTAGTATTGCGAATCGCTTCGCTCAGAAAGAACTGGTTCAGCTGTACCGGACAATAAAGGATGACTTCCGATTTCTGCAGACTTTTAAGATTTAGGGATACATTTTTAAATTTTCGAACCAGTAGATAAAGATATTAGGAATGAGAAATAAAGCAATTCGAAATACACAGAAGCAGAGATTAAATGTAAATGATTGAAACATTGTCTAGGTTTTTGTTTCTATACATCTGACATATGAATTCAAATAAGATGGCAAATCAAAACAACTAGTGAATAAGTAAATCAGGTATAATTATGTACAATTAATACTCCATATGTATATCAAATATTTGTGTACCTAAAATAATCAACTAAAACACTACAGTAAATTATATCCTATTCAAGGCAACTACAATAGAAGTGAAATGTTCGTAGAATGTATATAACATAATTATATACCTGAAATAATTAACTAAAACCTTATAATAATTTGTTTAGGTATATACAAGGAAATACAGCTGAAGCTAAATTTACATTGTAGCATGTATATGTATAATGTACCTGCATAATTATGTACAATAAATATTCGATGTATAATAAATAATTATGTACCTGAAATAATTAACTAGAACGCTACAGTAAATTGTATTATATACAAGCCAAATATAAAAGGCATGTATTATGTTTTCTACTGTTTTCACAATAACCACATTGTGAAACTTTTGTTAATTTTATAATGAAAAAGCTACATAATGTAAACAGCAATTCTGTAATTTACTATTCAATGTTGTAAAATACCGTATATAACTCGATTGATAAGATATCTTGTCACATTCGTCTTATAAAAATGATAAAATAATACGCGTAAAGAATGGAAACGATATGTAATCTTAAAAAAAAAGTTATCGAATTTTTTTAAATGACAACCCTTTTTTTTCTGTCTTACTTTTGTAGAATTTTTAATTGTCCAAATGGTAGCGGAAAGGCCATAAATTTTGTAAATTACCGTTAAAGCTATTAAACAGACGTATCAATATCGGGACAATTTAAAAAAAATTGATGTTTACAATCACAATATGTTTATATATTGAAATCAATCAACAAATTCATTCACTCATTTCTAAGGTATATCGGCCCATTTGTCAAACATGGTCACATATACAGATATACGCATATGCGGATATCTGTATTTTATTCTGATACTTTCAATTTCACGGCACTCGGGAGTGGTAGCGGTAAGAGTCAACTAAAACCAGTACGAATACTCTTTCCATATTATGATCCCCGGATAGTTCAGGAACAAAACAAACAAATATCGCGTCATTTAGGGGGTCAGTTTATTATGAACGAAATAATTAAAATCATTTTGTCCACCGAAAGAAGTTTTATTACGGTGTTCGCGTCGGATGTTTTGTTTAAATCAAAATATCAAAAGGTTTTCAATTTTTTAAACTCGTTGTAAATTTTACGCAGCCTGTATAAAATATGTACCTACCAAACATTATAATTTTGTTGATCATATTTTGCGTAATCTATATATTCTACAAATAAACATATAACTGTTAGCATGAGTAATAACCAAGATATTCAATGTAAAACGATTCGCAAAAATCAAACAACAAAAATGTAGTAAAATTAAAATACTCGTGATTACTTTTGGCTTTTAGGTATAGGTACACATGTTAAAAACTTGGTGTATTTTGATAAGTGACAAATTTTATATCAACTTCCGGGTAACCGGAAGTGGCAGTCATTTGAGAGCATTTAAATTGTTCGAATCGAGTATATCTCGATTCCATTTCCGTGATTCTGCTCGAGGCTACGAGCCCGCCGCGCCATGCGATCGCTACGTATAGGTAAGTATACCTCCTAACATATTCTGTTGCCCTGGTCGGTCGGACTATCAAACAGCTGCAAATTCAGGACGAAAAATATCGTGACTTGATTTTAGTTGTGGGTTTGCAATATTATGAAGGAAATAATAAATCTTTGCACATATTGAGGTACAATTTTGTCGTCTGTCCCAAACTCGCAGCGTTAGAAGTGGGTTGTAACTTAGTTTTTACGTAGACCAATAGAAATGCTGGCAGCGAAGCCAGGAATTCTAGAACAACTAGCGCCACCACGCAGAGGACTGCCAAACCCTACAAATTTCACTGATGGAAACACATTTTTGCACAAAACATGGTGTTGTGGTCTATTTTATGCCAAAACCGCTTTCTCAAAACCTGGGGGACACTGTAACAATTGTATTTATGCATAATCCATTCAAATTGAAGCATTATTAACTTGTCAATCTTGACTTGAATAGTTGAAAATTGCCCATCTTTACGATTTTTTTTTTGGAAACCTGTCAGGTTTTTTGAAAAAAAAAAATCTCTTGCAGAAAGAAGGCATCCTTCTTGCGTATGCTCTATTTTTTTGATTTCAAGATTCGAAAGGGTTTGGATAAATTCTTGGAGTAGGCGACACCTGTTTCGGGCATTTTTTGAATGTAGGCCCTTAAGGGCAATTATATCATTGTAATGGGGGAGAACCCTACTTGAATTATTTGTTACTTAATGACTCTACTGAAAGGGACGCTTACCCACTAACAAATTGATCATGACCATTTAGAAGCCAAAAATACTTCTCCACAAAAGGACTGATTTAAATTATTCTACAATAAAAACGCAGATCCAAATCCACACTTAGAGTCTATTAAACAAAAACATGAACAATGCAGAACTGCTTACAAAAGAGATGAACGTTAATTCTAAAACAACAATTATATTCGTTTGGCAGTTATGGCCAATATATAAATCAATAAACTCTAATAAACAACACAATTTCTATAACTTGGCCCCATAGGGCTCTGCCCCATTGGGCACAACGGTCGACGCACGACCAACTTCTTTAAGACCCGATACCAAAGCGAATGAATGGTTGTCTTCTTTCTTCCACCCCTAAATTCTCGCGCCAAAGCCACAGACGCTTGCGCTCCGATTTTACACGCTAATCCTCGTGGTTACTACAAACCGCGAATCCGATTTAAAACAAAATACACCAGCGTATAAATTCAAATCCCCCTTTCAAACTTACGCGCGAAATCTGACTTATTACATCATAAACAAACCAATGCACAGGGATAAAAACTTCTCAGGATGACATCTTACATGGTGTACATAAATATATATTTTTTTACTATGAAATGTACATCTCATGCAATAAAATTAAGAAACCAGACCGTGCGTGTAGGTGCTCCGTCATATTTTATCAAAAAAATAAAAATCTAAAAGTCTCTCGAAGGTGCGCCTAGAAGAAAAGAGGGGCCCCGATATAATTTGGCGCAATAAAAGTAAAACAATGTAGTGGGTGTCCTCAGGCGTGATGTACGATGATAGATGAGGACCGCGGCGACGTCCTGCGATGTAATAAAGATACCCGTCTTCGTGCGATCCCGCGTCGTCCCTCCCAGGACCCGTTTCTCGTCCTCGTCCCCTCTTCCAGGAGAAAAAGGACTCGCGCTCTACCGGCAGCGAACAGGAGAACGCGTTTGATATCGGAATGGTTTTCGTTGTGATCAAGATTGATCTGAGGTCGGCCACCAAGCCCTATCTACAGCCACCATACACGCATCCCCTGTGTTATATCCATTGGCGTCCTGAAAGGTAGAACGGGGGACCCATATCAATTAAAAACAAAATTGCAAACGACACGTGATCTTATTAAGTGACGCCTTTGTAATTAAATAGAATTTTAGACAAAACTGTCTCATATCGGCTCAGATAATAATTTCTTTATTAAAATGTTGCCGTGTTATTCTTGTGTCCTCAGGAGCCATTTGAAAGAAACATGCATTTGGCAACACAGAATCCAACAAGTGTTCGTGTTACTATGCACTGTAAACAATATTCCTTTGTTTTGGTATACATATATAATAAAGATTTTAAATAACACACAACGCAAAACATACAAACGAGTAGACATTTATACGCTACTGTTCTTCTGGTCTGTTAGCGTTTCCATTACAGTAACCGTATACCATTTAGATATTGGCTTACTCTGTAAATGTGTTTTCAATGTTGAACGTACGAAAAGATTCCAATAAATACAATAACTAATGAATACTGTAGGAATAATCACGGTATAATGGTAGAGACGACACGAAGACCACATGTACTGACTTGAGTTCGTTCAGTTTGGTTCTTTTTCTCTTTGTCCAGACCTGAAAATGGCCAAGTGCTGTTTGGAGTTTTCTCGTCGTTTCTTCATTGCTGTTCCCACCAGCTAGGATAGCCGTGTCGTCTGCAAAAGTTGCGACAGTATTATTTTCTAATTATGGGAGGTCGCTGGTGTAGAGTAGGCAAAGGACTGGTCCTAAACCACTACCTTGCGGCACTCCTGTTGTTATTTCCTTAAGGACGGGGCATGCATCACCTTGTTTGACTCTAAAGTATCTCTCAGTCGGGTAAGATATTAAAAGTTGTGCAAACGGTTTCGGGAGGATGCTTCCTAATTTACTGTTCAGTCCTTCATGCCAGACTTTTTCAAAAGCCTGTGCCACATCTAGGAAGACTGCAGAAAAACCTTTTTCCTCTAACCTTTTTTTTTCGGTAACGCATGCTGGAGTTCCAGTTAATATTGTGTGACAACTAATTTCATTTGTTGCTTTCAGCAGTTCCCAGTTGTCAAATAAAAGTTAAGTAATCATCTTTCTTTGTTGAATGCCTAGGCGGTCAATATAATCCTGCCACGATAAGCGGGTAATTCTTTGTTTGCATATTTAGTGCTGTTGCTTGTATAGTTTCTGTCTCTGATATTTGAATACCTCACAGTGTTTTATATTTTCTTTAATTATGACTGCACTTCCTCCTTTAGCTGCGTTATCAGGGTGGCTAGCATTCCAAGCCATTATGTTGAGTGTATTATTTATGTTGGTTTTGCCTTAGTGTGTTTGGTCTTCATATTTTGATTTTTTATTTTTGTATTTCTATAGCTACGTTACATCCTCGATAATTAGCTGTATGTGCTCCTCCGCAATGCCAACATTTAGCATCCACATCGTCTCCTTTTCTGCATTCGTCCCAAACAAACAAAAGTTGTAGACAATTTCATGCCGAATTTTATGGCGTCCTTACATATGCCTCTCTCACTTTGTCATCTTTTTAGTCTCTCGCTTTAGCTTTTATAGACATTGTTATTATCATATTATTATAAACTTCTTTTAACTGAATTTGCTTCTAAATTTTTTCTTTATACAAAACTTCGTCATCCCCATAATTCTAAGAGCTACATTTCTTTCCAGAAAAACCTCACAATAAACCTTTCCCCCGCTGGAAAATGTTCTAACGGCGCCTATGGCCGCACACCCCCGTACCGGTGTTAGATCACGGCTTCTTCTTCGTCTTCTTCCCGTTCATTTGACCTAGGGGTTGTTGTAACGCGGCGTACGGATAAAGCCACTTTGTCATTTTTTTATTAACCTTCTTCCCTCGCAGCACGGACAATATGATGAATTGGATTCGAATGGAAGTGCTTTTACCGATGTTTTTCTCGGCGAGCGAGTTTTTCGGGATGCCGGAGGTGCGCTTTAATGGCACGTGATCAATGAATCCGGAAAATAATTGTCTTAACCTCATGTCGGTGCTCTCCAAGTTCGAGTTCTTTTCACACAAGATGAATGATATCCGATCGAGATAGAATTTCTTATATGGTTACTTCTACATTTCAAATGTGCTTAGTTAAAGAATTTTTTAGAACATTCTGGCAATATGATTAACTAGACTAATGACAAACTCAATCTATATTCAAAGTAAAAACATACAAAAAACAAGTTTAAATTCTATATAATTTATAACGTTTCATATTACACCACTATCGCATAAATTTGACATTAATAATTCAAAATTATTTGCAGGATTTTGACATATCGACGGATATGTGGCCATTCCAGCAAAGGTAAGTGTTACTTAAGATTTCGGCGATATATGATATTTCAAATTTAATGGCGAACATCAAATTAAGCAGCAAGCGCAATCATGGTCTAATTAATTTAATTAATCCCAAGTGCTAGCGTATATTTTACGATGGTACGTAAATTATAGCACATCACAAGCGTCTCGTCGTAATCTGCTCCGCTGCAAATTAAAATGGAATGGCACATAACCTCGTCGCGACAACTCACTGTGTGTATATATGAGTCTATCAAACGGTTTATATCCTTCTCGCAAAGCAGATAGAAATATATTCGACTATAAACGTTGGCTTTATCTGCTGTGAATTAGGATGTAATGCTTGCCAGGCTCTCGGGGACGCAAAATTCCAGCGGGGATGTCATGCTGTATCACGTCTACGATCTTGTCAACTAAACTCAGACGTAAACTTATCAGGTTAAGAAATAAACTTGAAATATAATTGTAAAGAAGTAAACTTCAGAATTGGGATATAAGATATTTTAAGATCTGAAAATGCGAACTCGGTAAAGACCAAAAAGAGGTGATTTAAGAAAAAAAGTAGTCAATATCCCACCGCTGCCACCTATCGCTCAAATCCCACCGCTGCCACCAAATCTTCATAATTTAAATTACCAAAATCAATTGAGACAAACAGCCGAGTTATGCTGTATTTTACGTCGTTATATAGCATTCGTAAGTGATTTACTTATAGATCTACAAATGGCAAACAAGAATTAATAACCCGCCATTTTGCCATTAGCAAAAACAGGCCATTATCCGGCTTCCTCCGGCCAACTCTATACAGACGATGTATTTATTTCGTCTGAGTTGGTCGTTTTGTAGCTCCGCGAGCTTTCCGGAAGAGGGCGTTCGAGAACAACACTTAATTCATGACGAGCTTTCATATACTCGCTTCCCTAATGTTCCGTACACACAAGCGCGCGCGCGTGCCAGTCTGGCTCGCATGTGTGAGCGTTACTTGTACGTCATCAATCTTCAACCCCGCGCGGTACGCTATAATGTATTCAACGCGAAAAACGACTGTACGGCATAAAGGCTTCCAGACGCGAGCAACACATGTTTCTGACCGTGGAACTTATGAAGACGTATTCGGCTTATTAATTCTGGCGAAGCTCGGCAACCAGCAAATCAGTTTCTATCAGATGCGGAGCTTGCTAATATTTTTCTGTTGTAAATTTGATGGTTTGATGTTGTCTTGCGTTGTCTTTCGACTAATTACAGGTCTCCTTATAAGAAATTGTCCAATGAGTCAAAACCACTTGGTAGCCGCCATCATTGAACCAGCAGTCCTGACACAATTTACTCCTCGGACAATTATTGACTTCGCGAAAAGGCTCAACATCGAAGGACTCTAATCTATGAATGTCTAATCTATGAAAATCAACTCTACCACACCATACCACACCATGAGGAATGAAATATAGTACAAAGTTAGATACCGTATATCAAATATTCGCGAATTTTATTATTTCTGGAGAGCTGAGTATCAAAACGGAGGACAAAGGTCCCTTTTATTGGTGTACTCTTGACGGCCGTCGTAAAACTGGTTTGGTCACTGGTGGCCCTTCGGCACCGTAAAAATTCCTACTCTTATTAAAAACTAAGAAAGGGTAACGAGGGCGCACTGCCCAGTTATGAAACCCCGTAAAAACGTTGAAAATCCATAAAAGGGGGACCCGGATTGGCAGTCGTAAACCTGGTGACGCAGTACTCTGCCCCCCCCCGCCCTCCCCCGCGCTATTAGAAACGGACGAAAGTATAAAATTTTGTACGACTTTAGTATTATTGAGTTAATATAATTTATCGACCGAGCAAGTGGCTTGAATTACCCGCCTTCGCTTTTCTTGCAAATTACGCTAGTTAGGTTACGTTTTACAATGCCCTGCGATGGCATAAACCCTTATTTATCGCTGGATATTATTGCTTAGGGGTGTAAATAACGCTCACGACCTATTTCTACACCAATTGTCAGGATTTCGATTTAAAAATTATAAATTATAGTTACAAATTTGATTTTCTATCGATATTTTGGCGAGGCGAGGAAAAACGAACCACCTCGATTGCCAATCGACTCAATAAGTTTCTTATAGAAGCAGATCTAGCCCTGAATAAAGAATGGATAAAACGGCGTAGATGGTAGAAGTGATAGTGACACTGATTGTATTGTAGAACGGAAAATTTACAAGTTAAACGGAGTTTGAATGCCAGAATAAGGAAGAGGGATACATGAATTAGCTGAATAGAAGAAATATTCTTAGACCACGTGATTCTTAGACCATCACCTGATCTATGTCCTCGGCAAATTGGTTTAGTCATACGTAATTGTCCTCGATTGATGAATCGTCCAATATCGTGGAGCACTAAAGTTTATTGTTACAGCAAGGGCAACCCTCCGTGGTATAATTTCAATATTTTCCTTCGAACATCAGTGTCGGTAAGCGGCACATTTAGAGCGCAATACCTGTTACATTAACGAAACTAATGGCTTCCAGTAGCGACACCTGGAGACTAATTATATCGGGGATCCTATCAGGAAATTCAGGCAATAGCTAAGGGACCACTAAAGAAAGTATTTCTCGACTTTTAATCAATGACTATCCTCACACCTGTTGGTAAAGTCAGTTTAAATATGATTTGAATTATGAAGAATTGGTGGCAGCGGTGGGATTTGAGCGTTTGGTGGCAGCGGTGGGATTTGAGCATTTGATGACAGCGGTGGGATATAATCAAAGTTATGCTGTTGTGACGTTTGATGTTTACGTATGCGTTAACTTGAGGTTATTATTACGTAAAACGCCGCATAACTGGTCGGTTCTCAACTGTTTTAATTGATTTTGCAAAGTAAGCTGGGACCCTTTGTGAATCTAAGTGGCAAGTGAATATACTTGTTCTACACAGCATAAATTGCGGGGTTAGACGGCGCGTTTATTAGCTGGACCCTTGCCAGTCCCTTGCGCCCCGCCACCCGCCGCCTCCAAGGTTTACATTCTTGCGGTTTAGTCGATGAAGCGAATATAATCAAGTCGACCCTACAAAGCCGGACGAAATGCCCGGAGCCGGGCGAACGCCACCCCGACATATACACACGCTCCACTGCCTGAACAACCCCACTTTCTAAACTGTCTTCATCTACTTTCCTCAGTAATTAACATTAATTAAACTCTCAGACGTTCTCCTTATGGATATTTCAGTAATTTCATGAAGCTATTTTATACTTCACACACAGGACAAATTTTTTCTTATGTGCTCTCTTATCTGATATTGATTCTCTGCAACTTCAAAAGAAAACTTAGTATCGCGAATCACCAAATGTTTAAATCCCACCGCTGCCACCAAAAGTTCAACTCCCACCGCTTCCAAACTAAATACACAAAACACGAAACTAATTCTGTTTTATACCGTACAACTGCAGGTTGTAATCAATACTTCGCTATGTACCTACAACAAACTCATTTCAACTGCACTTCTTCTTGGAACAAAAGCCGGTGACACCTCGGGCATTCAGCCGCCCGCCCCCACATATTCTCGCAGGCCATATATAAAGTCGAGGGCAGATTTATTTCCGGTCGCCGGGGCGCGCACGTTAAAATTTCATAATAAATAAAGCTTACAGCTGAAAGTTACACGAAAAGTAAAATCTGTTCCCACCGCAGAGAAACGTGGCGACCTCTGGACCCATTTTAATTCACGCTGTCGTTTTTTTTTTAACCCGTGACCGGGGAGTCACCAACCTTAAACCGCTAGCTTTTCGCAGATAATTTTAATTCGGTTTAAATGCCACGTTTACCCCAGATTTATTACCATTGTTAACTCTGCACTGTTGGCGAAAAACCGTACAAAGTATGGTGAAAGTTAAGCCATGGGCCATGCTCCAACCATCTTCCATGCGGATGTTCACGCAATGTGCCCAGGAATGTTTCTATAGGAACCTAGAAAGGGCAAACATCAACATATGCTCGGATAGTCAGGCGACATTGAAAGCGCTGCAATCAAAAGCCCACAAATCCAAAACTGGGACTGCAAAATGTCCCAGGAAAACTAGCAAAAGAGGACAAGAGCCTTAGTCTTAGAGCCAGAGAAGGCTCTAAGACTTTCGTCTGCTGCCCTGAACCCTGTTGTGGTATTACAAAGAGCCAGATCAGGAAGTTGGTACAAAACTGGGAAGATAAAGCTAAGCGAGCTTACTGTGGAACATCACCTGGCATGAGACAAGAAGCTTCTTCTTAGCGCTTGGTTTGATAGTCCTGAAGATGCCTCTTGCAATAGAGCGCGAAACGTCGACTGCTTCAAAGTCCTCAACGCGTCTTCCACCCGGAAATCAATATATCATAATACAGGATGTTTAAAACTAAGTTAAATCATCAAAAAGTAAGAAAACCGAACAAAAAGCTCCAGCCAACATCAAAACCAGTCACAATTAAAAGAGAATAACCTCGCAAACACTATTTTCTGGACTGTTTCCTTTCAAATAATAAATCGATACGATCAACTCGAGACTTCCCTTGGTCTGCTACCACTTCATTATTTTATAAATTTTCTGTGTCCAGTTCGGTCGAACAAACAGGTCGGCCATTACGGGGCAATTTTGAGCCTGGCGGTGGATGATGGTCAGCTCAGCGTGTAGGATGCTAGCAATTAAAATAATAACTGTGCGGCAGCGGTACGGCCCACGTTGTAATGAAACAGTGAGCGTGTTTGTTAAACGACGCCTAATGACGGCATTACACCACTCTGGGGACCACCTCTGAAACTGGACAGCTCACATGAATAATTCGAACAACTTCCTGGATACGCCAGAGGAACGATATACAATTCTCACCCATTCGGATGTAAAAAATCTAGATATTGCATACGGTGGCAGCGGTGGGATTTTGAAATTTGGTGACAATTTCGTCATAAAGATGACGAAATATCCTTTTATTTCGTTATAATCTTTTTATGACCTTTGAATAAAATTAAAATAATACAATTTTCCAAATTTATTTCTGAAATTTTGAAATTAAGTTTTATCTCAGAACCACAACAAGTGCCCTTTTAATTCTAGGCCCCTCAATATTGTAGTTACGTATCCATGTATTCAGCTAGCGATATCTAGTTTGTAAATTCAATTAAACTTAATGTTCGCGTATCGGTGCGAGTGGTATGAATAATGTAGAATGAATTTTCCGGTTGCAGGTTGGTATTGCTGCTGCCGCATCGCGAATTATTGTCCAATTTTCCGTAAATGATGATCTCGTCCGGTGTACCGTGCAATAATAAAATTTTAAATTTTGACAGACCGACAAATGCGGAACGATTATATTATTACGTGACTTGATAACCTCCCAACCCATACTGAATGTTAACCAACGATTATTATCCCGATTGCATTGATATATTGCACCTGCTGAAAATGTGTAACCGCCATGCAATATGATTGCTATAAAAGTCAGGTATTCCGAAAAAAACACGCCAAATTGAACTTGTTTTGCTTTGAGCTGTTGGTGAAGACAGTTTAAAAGTAATTATAAATTATGTCATAAAATAGTATTACATTACAGGAGCTGTAACTAGTTTTGTTATTTTTCACGAGCACGTAATAAGTGTTACAGCTAGAGTGTTGTACAATATTAAAAATAAAACAAAATCGTTAAGTATTAAAAAAACTTCTTAATTCTATTTCAGTAACTGTTCAAAAACGTTGCTGTTTTCTGCTAAACATGCTTCTATTCTTTTTAACATATTATTGTTGGTGGCGTCCCTGATAGAGTTAGCACATAACCCATTGAAAGCAGCTCGGACTCTATCTTGCATGTTCTCCTTATCAGTTATAGGGTCCTCAATAATTGGGTGGTTTCAAATGGACGGTGCTCCAGCGCACATAACTCTTGCAGTAAGAGGCTTACTTAACGAGATGTTCGACGATCGGTGGATTTCGCTTAATGGGCCATACAATAATATGTTACCTTCACAACATTTTGCCAGGCAACGGTCACAGGGTGTCATTTTTTAATAAAAAAAAAATTAATATCTCATATGACACATGTTAGGTATAGTGAATGTAACATGTAATACAGGGTCTCTCTTCTTGGTTCTCCATATACTTCATTGGGAGTATATGCTATTGGGCAGCTCATCGTGGGAGACCTGTATATGTTTTCAATTCACATATGACGTCACAAGCTATCTCCATGCTTTTTCAAAATCCATGTGTCCTTAAAGCCATAAACAATTTTCTTTAAAATGATGATACCTACCGTTTAGACCATGTGTTTTGAAATGGGTAACAATTATTTCGTGCAGTTGCTATAACACTCATACCTAATAAATAGATTCCTATGTGATTACAGGTGCAATTCTGAAATTATCGCAAAATCTATTAAATGCGCAACAATGCGCAGACTTTTGTTTTCCGGTTATACTATATAGGACTCTCACTTGCAATGCTATATAAGATCAACGCGGAAAAACGTGGAAACATGTGTTAAAAGTCTTGTTGAAAAGACAAGTTTTAGATTAATGATGACTGCTCACCGAAAAGCTTTATTCTGTACAGATGCAACGATATTTTGAAATGTTACTTCTGCACACGGAACTCAATTAATAGGGGTAATAAAATCACCAAACAAAAAAAGAAGTAAACAGACAAGTATAGCGCGGTAACTAAACATGTTCAACAAAATAATTCCACCGTTCATAAACCATTGCAGGTGGAGAATGTTTAGAACTTGGAATCTTTGGTGAATCTATGTGGCATGTGTCTAGTCTTTGATATTTGGGGTGGTAGTGGTTGCAAAAAGACGAATTGTTGAAAAGTTTCCTTAAAGATGTATAATACTCAGAAGACCAATAGAAAAATTCTAGGAAAGTGAATACAGAGGCAAACAGCCCTTTTACGTTTAGTGCGCTATTCTCACGTATTATTATTTCAATCGTATAGCACCAGGGTTGTAACTAGGGATAACATTCTATGAAACTAGATCCCGCCTAATGGCGTTATTAGAAATAAAATCCGAGTGAAATCGTAAAATCTCGACGCAAAGTGTTCGCATTGTCTGGGGCGGTTTTATTCCCGTGTACCTCGCCGGAAGAACGAAACGTGGGCGAGGAAGAGTAGAAAAGGTCTGAAACAGCCCGAGGCGCCGCACCAATTCAACCCTTAGTGTTATTAGATTTTTTTTAAATCCGACGTGCAGCATTACACATAAACGACCCCTTTAGTGTTCGCACGCAATTTTTACAATTATTATTGTGTGGTAATGCAAGGAAAAGGGTTTTATTGTAGGTGGGTCGACGTTGACATGGCGCAGTCGAGTGGGATAGTAACTTGTACTCCAAATATGCTAGATTTGGAGTGTTTTACTGTGATTTATCTATTAGCAAAGAAAATAGCAAGAAGTTTAGAAAAAAAACTACTAAACTAGTTTCCTACTTTCCAATAGCATGATTGGCGATAAACTTGACATAGCATGAACCAATTTCCGTCAGTGTCCAATAAATGTCACAGGCCTCGGTAGCTCAACGGTAGAGCAATGCCCCGGAAAGGCAGACGACCCCGGTTCGAATCCGGGCCGAGACCGTATCTTTTGATTAATTTTAAAAATTACTTCTCACCTGGGTTCTCTTTCGGTTTATAGAAAAGCGCCATGAGTTCATCAAATCGGGAATCGAACTTTCCCCCTGTTTATTGTTCTTGCAACTTCGTAGCTTTTCCACCGATTTCCTATTTTAGCACAGCTCAGCAAATAATCGCAACCGGACGTTATTATATTTATTTTCAATGTTTGCCAAGCCAATTATTTCCAACTGAAAATTAAATGATATTTACTCCACGGGTAAAGGTTACAAATCCGGTAAACAAGCCGGTCGTACTGCCATGCTTATAGAAGTAGGACTTTCCTTTCTTTCTTTCATTATTTCTTATTTTTTCTTATTCTTTCTGTTGGACTCGGATGAAACGGAAGAAACGTTGATGTGGACGGAGTAGGGTGCGTTCTGTGAATGTGGGCGACTTGGGGACTGAACCGATGTCGCTCTGAATAAAGGACATGGAAAAACAGCGGGAGACATCGATTGTGGCCCGGACAAACACACGGTAACGTTTTCTTTTAAGAGAATGACGGCGCATACACGAGACCGAACGAGAGAGAGAGAGAGAGAGAGAGAGCCGAAGGAGCCGCAGGCATTTTACATCGGATATTCAACAATGGAAATCTCTTTATACTTAGCTCCAGGTCTTTTTGTGGCGCTCCACATTGTGCGAACCTATAAAAAAATTTAAGAGATTCTCTATTTGGAGTTTATAATAGGGTATTACGATAATTGGCAGACACTCTAAACAGATTATGATTTTTATTTATTTGTTTTTGAAAGTCATTGGAATAAGCACCAAGATTTAAAATTTTCTCATTAAATAATAATTGAATCATCGTATATCTGCGATAATCGAAAAGTTGACTTTGCTGAATTTTAAGTGCTGAGTGACTTGCTAAGAACGTGTATGTGTTTTGATTTTTCTGTTTGTATTTTGGCTCTCGTTTTACAAACTAGTATAAATATTTAATAATACATCAGTATCTAGTTTATATGCCTTTAAAACAAATGGCAAACATGAGCACCCTTTAATGATGAAAATGTAAACGATTATTAACTAAACTACCATAATTAAATACCAAACTCAAGTTTTGCATGTTACGTTGTGAAAGATCTATCTCCAGATTTACATAATATTATATAGACAATTTAGAAAAATACGGGACAATAGAATTAATGCGTATTACTGTACTAAAATCTCTAATAAAGATTAGCGAACAAAATCGGCAACAGATGGCAGAACTTCACGAACAGTTCCTCATGGGCTGTTGTTGTTGTTAATTAAAAATGGTTTTCTTTAGCATAGCTCAGTACTATATATATATATATATATATATATATATATATATATATACCTATATATTGATATATTTATACGTTATATATTGATACGTTTTAAGAAATAGACAAAAATATAAACAAATAAAAGCAGGAGTGCCGCAAGGTAGTGTTTGAGGGCCGGTCCTTTACCTACTCTACACCAGTGACCTCCCAGCATTAGAAACTATTACTGTCACAACTTTTGCTGACGACACGGCTATCCTAGCTGTTGGGGACAGCAATGAAGAAACGACGGGAAAAACTCCAAACAGCTCTTGGTCATTTTCAGGTCTGGACAAAGAAAAAAAGAATCGAACTGAACGAACTCAAGTCAGTACATGTTGACTTCACCGACAAGAAGATACAACACATCCCGGTTACTATTAATAACCAATTAGTATAGTACGCAAACACAGCCAAATATCTCAGCATGACATTAGACGCCAGGCTCCGCTGGAAATCCGAGAGATATATAGAGAGATGTACTGGCTGCTAGGAAGAAACTCTACGCTGTCTGTACATAATAAGCTTCTCTTGTACCAGCAAATTCTAAAACCCGTGTGGACATATGGTGCTCAACTCTGGGGTTGCACCAAAAAAAGCAGTATTAAAATTGTCCAGACCTTTCAAAATAAGGTATTGAGATGCATTGTCAATGCGCCTTGGTACATTAGGAATGATGATCTCCACAAGGACCTCAAAATGGAGTTTGTATGCACAGAAATCCAAAAATTAGCAAGAAGTCACGAGGAGAGGCTTCACCATCACATGAACGTTGAGGCCATCCAGCTCCTCGACAACACCGCATTAGTCAGAAGACTCAAGACAAAGAAGCCTTTTGAGTTAGTGTGAATGTGAGATAGTGATAAAAGCAGAGTAAGTGCTGGTTGTAGGTGTTAGTTGCAAAAGCAGAGTCAGTGCTACGTAGTGCGCAAGAAAAACGTGCCCAGTATACTAGGACTAACTGAGAGACATCGATGGGTGCTTGTTAGGTTAAGTTACACTAATAAAATAAGTTAGAATTAAGTTACTCATTAGTCAATTATGACTAGATTGTAATGCTCTTATTGAATAAAAAAAATAATAATTATACAAATCGTCCATTTTCCTCGAAAATGAGACCAGTACAGATAAATAAATTTCACAAATAAATTTCAAATAAATTTTAAAACAACAAACATCGCAACGATAAAAAACAATCAACGCCGTCAGCAAACTGAAGGACAACAGTCGGGGGATTACCGAAGACTCGCATAATTAAATGACAAAAGAGGAACACGGACCAGCCCGACTCACTTGTTTTCCTTCGGGCTAATCTCAGCACGGATTTAAAATCAATTAGCGACTGTTCATTATTAATTGCGCGGAAGGGATCGGCGCCGCGGGTACGTACTTTTATTTACCGTATTTTTTTCCCCCACGAAATCGACTGCCGAGGGTTTTTCTCCCTCTGGCGTTGTTCCCCTTTCGCAAGAATCGAAAAGAAATTACCATTTAGAGACTGAACTGAATTAAACAGTAGGCTTTAAAAGTGCGGAACTTCTGTGTAGAGGGCGCTGTGGGTGTATTAAATTTGAATGAATATGGAAATTTTCCATAGCCGAGTCGAGCCTGGCGTAGTAGCTGCGAGTAAATTAAAGGATTCAAGTTTCATTGTTAGATATTTTGGGGTGGATTTCGCAAAGCAACGGCTCAGTTCTACCTGTACATTTCGTTACATAAATTGAATAGGTGCATGCTGGTTTTCCTATTGTGGAAATTGTAATTCGCAAGTTATGTATCGTAATAAATAATAGTGATCCTGTGGAGAACAGAAACTTTACAACGACCAATAATGTTGTCAATTCTCATAGTGTGTTCAAACTATCTTAACTCTTCTATTCTATTCTGAAGAAGACTAAGAATTTACGAAACTTTTATGAAAAATTTAAGTTTCGGCGTCACAGAATCTTTGCGACACATTGGTCGCAAAGATTCTGTGACACGTTATATAAACACAATTCAACAAATTAAACTCCTCAATCTTTACACAATCTAATTAACCGAGACTTAATGAAAGCTGGTGAAAGATCTCTGTGTAAACGAACGGAGTGACTGCCTGGCATATAATCAAGTTTGGCGCTTCGGAAACAACCCTGTAACGGAACCTGGCAATAAGAAATTAGATCCTCTAATGGCGATATCAGGCCAGATAAATGCTCCGACCGATCCTCCACGCGAGCCGAAATCTTCTTCAAAGGCTTCAACGGCGAAATACGATTCTCGGCATCCGGGTAATTCAGCAAAATTGAATTAAAACAGTCTGATCTGCACGATCGCGCGCGTTGTTTGGTGGCGGAGGAGGGGGGCGTTACGGTCGCTGGGGCGGTTTCCCTTTGTAGTCACTCTAATATTTCGGCACACTCGCACACTGTCGCAAACCGTATTAGGTTTTCCCTTGCGAATAAACGGTACGAGAAACGGGATACAGCTCAGTGGCGTACCTACATAGAGTTGTTTATAAAAAAAGACGATTCATAATAATAGTTACTTACATGTTCAAATAATGGAAGATTAAAACAAGAAGAGATGAACAAAAATTTGATCCCTTATTGTTACAATTATTTTCTCTCCTCTTAAGACTGTAAAGCTTTAAAAAGTGCCTTAATATGCCAAAATGAAGCTTCTTGAATTTAAATATAAAAAAAACGAATTATTGTTCAATTGAAAACACTCCGCACAGTAAAAAAAATTACGTGATATGATTTTACAGTAAAATTGTAAAAAAGCAATGCGTTTGTAAAATTACAGTTTCGATTGTAAAATACAATTACATAACGTCTTGTAATTTGCCATTAATTTTGATGTAGTCAATAATATGAATTATGGTGTGGTTTTCATATATTTCATGTAAATCTATGGTAGATCTTTTTTATTTATTGGTATGATGTAGGTAAATAATAATACTTGACATTGAATTGTCCATCACGAGTGGTAAGTATAGCTACGCAAAGTAAATATAGAATTTATTTTGAAAACAAAATATTAAACATTTAACACTTAGTTTTAAGATAAATAAAACAAAGCATTCTGTAGCATCATAAAAGTATATACATATGTTATATATTTTATTATAATTTATATAATTTATTATAATTTCGCACAGTTTTAAACTCCAGAGTGAATAAATTGCAGCTCAACGGAATGTTTGATGCAAAAACGTACACTTACCTCATGGTTTAAACTGGAAATACAATCACAAATTGTGGCACAATCAGTTTTGCTTCAGACGCTTAAGCAACAAGCCAACACAACATCGTCTGTGCGATCGCCATTGCCAGCACTTGTCTAACCACGTGATCATACGTATTTAAGTCATGGAACAACTGCGCATAATAGTTTACATTAAAACTACAGTACGAACGCGCTTTGTTTGTGATTTTACATGTCCGATTATAACAATACAGAAAACATTGTAAAATGACTGCAGTATTCACAACACGTGTATTTTTACAGTATGTTTGATGTAATTCGTCAGTTACATGAATAACAGTGTATTTTCTTGCATCTATAGTGATGGATTTTTGATAATGTTGGGTTAATATGCGAAATAAAAGTGTATTAAAATGAATAGGTAATATACATTTGCTTTGTTTTAATCAAAAAGAACAGTAGGCACTTTACAGCACTAAATGCACGGTTACTGTTTCTTTTGTATAAAAGTTGACTTTTGATTTTTTATTGTTGGTTTCAAGCTAAAATCAACATCTGCATTTATTGAACCAAAATTATGACAGTTTGCGTTCCAAAATGTCCCAAACAACAACAAGTGTGATACATAATAATTGTAAATGAAAAAAACTACTGACGTATCTGCAATGTTTTTGTTTCAAATGTACTATTCCTCTATTTTTTTGAGTAGAAATAATAAAACATAATTGTTAAATTACACCCTGTATATGGCGTTATAAAACCTATACTGTTCTTTTTTTCTTTGTCCAAACAAAAACAAATATCATTATCTACTGATTTTGATACATTCATTTCACATTTAATTGACAACACATTAACAAACATGGTGCATGGCCATACAAAAAGTAAGATAACTTTGGATAGAAACGTTGTATTATTGCGAATATGGCTTGTTTTCAATATTCATCATATAGGCAATTATTTGTGTCTGTATATGTTATATATCATCATTAGTAAAGATAATTCTTATTTTATAACAATAAATCATCACCCATCATCATCAACCGTACTAAACAGTAAATCACTATCGATATGAGTTATAACATCAACAGTGGTTTTAAAATTTTTTCCACGTTTACAATTATCATCATGTTTTCTTCCTCCTTTATGATGTTCTTCGCAATTTTTCAATTTCATTTTTAAAGTCTTCTAACAGTGATCTCCTGCAATTGAGTTTATGTACAAATTAAATAAAACAGGTCCGAAAGCAGAACCTTGCGGCACTATTTTTGCCACAATTTGCCAATACTAAATTTAGGGCTGTCTCGTATGCAGACCTATACACTGTTAGCAGAAATTACACATAATATAACTGGTTATTTGCTGCCACAAAAAAAAATGGAATGTAAAAATGAAAAAAATTTAATTAATGACATGAAATATGTACTATACATAAACAATGTAATGTGGATGTTCCTTAAAAGTATGTAACTGTGTTTTTACATAAAGTATGTACTACTTAAGGTATATGTATTCACATATATACAGGTTAAACCAAAATATTGAGCCACGTTGATCTAATGTATGTATTGAGTTTCAGTGTATTATATTGCTGACCTATGAGCATGCAGGATGAATATTATAATAATAACAATAATAACATTAATTTAAATATTTATTAAACTGTAAAGTATAAGACACCAGCAGGTAATAACTTATATACTTAACACACTACATCGCAAACATTCTTAACAACATTAGCCTATTTAACTTAATTTATAATTGGAGGGTTCCTGGTTCAAATCCAGGCGGATGTGTTTTTTTCAGAAAATTATCTTTACCTGGGTTAATTATCATTCGCTTCTTTAGTTGATTAATTGATAATGTTTGTTAAACATAATTTTTTCTACTTATTTACAATAATATTTACTAAGGACGCCAATTAATACAATAGGGTAAATATATCTACAATACGAAGAATACAAAGTGCGTTACTTGCAATAAATAGCTGGTACTTCTAATACTGCAGAACCACTGAAGTCTTCGTTGAAACTTCATGTAAAATATTACACACAGAAAGTGTTATATTGCGTCATTTTGTGTAATCATTACACGTTTTATGAAATACGACTTTGGGGTCGTTTGAGAAGTTGGGGCGTCGCTGGGACTAGTTTTGGCGACGGGATCCCTTCACAGTTGCGTGACGCGGATGCTTTCAGTGACTTCTTTGCCGGATCCGTTCCTAGAGTGCCTGCGGACCATCGATACGTCGGCGGATTTGCTTCGGGAACTTTCCATATTGAAGAACAATTTAGTTACAGACCAGTCGATGTGGAGTGCGTTCGAAAGATGATATTTGCCCAGAAATCTGCAAGTTGCGGTGTTGATGGGATATCTGCTAGAATGCTTCAACTTTCTTCTTGCTTTTGTTCTGAACCATTGACGCACCTTATTAATTATTCCTTTGAAATCGGTAAATTCCCTACCTTGTGGAAATCAGCCTTTGTTAAACCAATTCCTAAGCGAGCATCTCCCTCTTCCTTTAACGACTTTCGCCCGATCAGTATCCTGTCAGTTCCCTCAAAAATTGCTGAAACACTACTACAAATTCAGCTGTACGAGTACTTGGAGAGTAAGGGAGTCATGCCTGCCATGCAATCTGGTTTCCGGAAGTCGCACAGTACTGGATCGGCCCTGCTGGCTGTTCTGGATGAAATCGTGTCTTTCCAACAGATGGACAGAGTTACCGCACTGGTTCTTCTCGACATGTCAAAGGCCTTCGACAGCGTAAGCTTCGACTGTATTTTCGCTAAACTTAAATATTATGGAGTTGATGGTCTGGTTTTGAACTGGTTTCGAGAGTACCTAGTTGGACGCACAAACTACACTAAAATCGACGAAGACAATATTTCTCGGCCATCAGTGTCACTGTCGGGCGTTCCCCAGGGATCAGTGCTGGGACCACTGCTTTTCAACATCCTGACTGCCGATATGCCGACTACCCTCGGGCACTGCAGTTACCACATGTATGCCGATGATATCCAGCTGTATGCCCCCATTCACTCCGAGGCCGTCAACGACAGCCTGGACTCCATTAACGAAGACTTGGCGCGTGTCTACGGCTGGGCAGCTAGCAACTCCCTGGTGCTGAATCCCGGAAAGTGCCAGGTTCTATTTATTGGCAACGAGGAGGACGTCGAGGCTGTGCGATTAGCTGGAGTTGAGCTGGAGTTGGATGGTGCTCGTCTTCCCGTGGTGACAGAAGCAAGAAACCTTGGGATAGTCTTCGACCGTGGTCTTACCTTTGATGGACACGTAGATAGGCTTTGTCGGGCTGCGTATGCCAAATTGAAGCTATTGCATCAATTTAAATCGGTTTTACCGACTGATACTAAGCTTATGGTTTCAGATTCGTTGGTGCTTTCAGCTGTAGGTTATGGTGACACCGTTTATGGTCCGTTCCTCTCCCAGGCAAACAAGAGACGTCTTCAAGGAATACAATATAGTTGCATTTCCTATGCAACTGGATGTCCCCGTCGACAACACATGGGTCATGTTTTTCGGGAGCACCGACAGCTTCGGTTGACTGAGAGGCGATTCACCCACTACGCTGAGATGGTTCGTTCAGCGGTGTATGAAGGTCAACCCTCCTATCTAGCGGCCAAGATCGAGCTAAGAGGGGAAGCTCATATGAGAAGACTTCGCTATGTCGCCTCCATGGCAACAGTACCAGTGCACAGGACAGCATCCTTCAGAAAGACTTTTTCCTACCTTGCGTCAAGAATCTTAAATACGACTCTCATTGAATTCGGTCCTTACAGCAAAACTACAACCAAAGCTATTTTGAAGAAAAAGATTCTTGAGGGAGGCTTAGCGGTTGAAGATGATATGTATTAGTTTCAGTTTTTAATCTGTATCAATCTTTGAATGGTGCCATTTTAAATCACCTTGGTGTTATTGGTACCTTTTGTAGTTATTTACATACAATAAAGCATTTTATTATTATTATATTATTATTAAATGTATCTGATATTATGTATTTTCTATCATTCGGTTATGTAGGAATACATATTATTACTGGAACATCCAACAGAAACTATGGAACTTCACATTTTTGTAGTTTTTGTGTGGTTTTACAAAGTTTTTTTTTAATATTTACAGGAATTTTCTGAAAAATAACCACTTACAAATATTTTATGTAAACTTACTATAATATATTATGTAAAAAGTATGTAATTTTCCATACACTTTTGACAGTGTATTGTTGTAAATTGTTTACGGTACGCCACTGGTAAAAGGCTCAGATATGAAATATGTGTCCCGTGGAAAATTTCATCACACGACACCCCCGTATAGGTGCCCCACCCGCGACGACCCCCCGCGGCCTAACAAATTGAAGGGTGTCGCGTGAATTTCGTGTTTACGGCACGCACGGCGGGAAAAAAAGGGACGTGAAAAGTGATCCGCGCTCACCTCAACGTCACCCGCGCGTATGGGGACCGGGGGGAGGGGGTACACCGAAGGGCCTTAGGGGTAGGTGGGATGGAGTGAAAGGGAAAGCCGATGGGGTGGAGATATTAAAAATATGTTTGATGGCAGCTTTTGGCTATCATTTTTATATGGGGGGATATAAAAAAGCAGTATACGACTTATATACGACGGAGTGCCGTATATGAGAATAATGTCCCCCGAAAATGATCCTTTATGGATCACTTTCTGCCTAGTAGGTCATGGAAAATAACATCCTGTCTGTTTGATGTTGACGAGGCAGCGTATGTCATCACCAGAGTTTGTATATTCTAGACGCACCTATGAATTGCATAGGGTTACTTATGCTAAGCCGTGAAAGTAAATCTTTGGTTGTCTGGAGTTCTGTAAATCCCCGGTGATCCTGAGTTGTAACTGCAATATGAGTCCTAAAGACAAGCGGTAATACCGTAACCAAATCAAAGCATTGTTAATGTGACAATCGTATTGCTAGATGGCGGTGTAAGGTCTCTATAATAATGATATTTTATTTAGTTAAAAGAAACTAATAATCACAATAAATTTGGTTTCCTAAGTAATAAACTTATCAACTACTTAAAATTAGCCAATACATGAACCCGACATGATGTTTTAAAAAGACTTAGCGAACTACTGTTTTTTATATCACTTGGTAGGGTATTAAACATCTTCAGTGCTTTATAATAAAATGAATTTTGTGTGCTGCTTTTTGTATATTTTGGTAATCTGAAGTGGTCCTTTTGCCGAGTATTGTATTCATGCTGCTGACTATTGTATGTTAAATAATTATTCATGTAATTTACGAGTTTATTATTTATGCCATTTATATACCAACGTGAGTGCCTGATATACCGTTCCTTGTTTAACATTCAAAAAAATTAATTTACTCAGCATGGACTCGACACTGGTTAACCTGGAGCTTTGTAATAAAATTCTGAGTGCTCGATTTTGTTGTACTTGAATCTTTTTAATGTCTTTGTCTGTACACAAAAATATTATACTGCTGCAATAGTAAAAAATATGGTTCTATAATCGTATGGTACAAAGATATTCTAGCTTTTAATGTAAGTTTATTAGATATTCTTCCTAAGTAGCTAATCTTTCGACTCACCTTTTTAACTATATATTCCATATTACTCGTAAATTTCAAACTATTATCTAAAATGACACCTAGATATTTAAATTCGACTACTATCTCAACAACTGTGTTATCGATAACTATGTCTGGTGTAGGGTTTACCGAATTTCTATTTCCCAATACCATAGCTTTTGTTTTCAATACATTCAAACATAATTTATTTTCTTTATACCAATTTGATATCGATACTAGTTCGGAGTTTAATGTCGCGATTACATCAGGTAAGTTATCTCCTGCAATTGATATTAGTGTATCGTCTGCAAATAGGTGCATATCACAAGCTTTAACTTGTGAAGCAACATCGTTTATGTACAAATTAAATAAAACTGGTCCAAGAACAGAACCTTGTGGTAGCCCTAAGCTGTTTATTAATTCACTTGACTCATTTTCTCCAATCCTAACCTTCTGTCTCCTGTTTGTTAAATAGTTTTCAAACCATTTCAATTCTTTTCCTCTGATTCCGTAAGTTTCTCTCTTACAGATCGGCCCGAGTATATAATAGCTTTGTGGTTGTTGAAGCCACTAAAGCATTGTTATATTTTGGATATAGTTTAGGCCAATTCTAAAATATGATTAATTGACTTGATGCTGTTTAATAAAAAAAAGTGCAAACTTCAGTAGTATTTTAACTTCAACATGGTAGGAGAGTGTGATTCCCGCTGCATCGATTGAAGTTCTATGTGATTTAAATAATCGATAAAAACAATAGTCAAGACGTGTAATTGGACTACTTAAAATAGAGACGAATTGTAATGTCCGGCACTAGGTCGTGAGTGTTGTACCAAGAAACCTACGTGTAGATAATTACTTCAAGCAAAAGCTCACGATCCCTTAAAAAAGTGCTCTCAGTACATCAGCACTATGGTTTAAGCGATAATATTGGCATTTTGGCCCATGTTGGTTGTGACGTAAAAAAAAATCCAGAAATACTTGTAGTCGTGTAGGTTGATACAAAAAGATACTTGGAGGGTTCGACCATTCAATAATAACACCTTTGTTTAAATTGTTACGTTTCGCTTTAATTTTCAAAGCTTCTTCAGACAATACTGCAAAACCAATTATAATCAGAAAAAGCAAAAGTCTTAATTGACAATAAAGACTTAAACACTATAAAACTACATCAGTCTGCAATTCAAACTACATCCAACACAGGCACAAAAACACTAACTCAGCATTAATAAACGGAAATGGTCGGTACAATGTGGAAGCCTAACACCTGGTGGTGCGAGGACCAGATAAAACCCGGCACCACCCGCCAAACCCGATCGAGAAGTCACGCGCAAACAAAATAGAAAAAAAAATTAAAACAAAAAACCAGGAGGAAGGCAAAGTAAAATATTATTAAATTAAAACAAACAAAACGCAGTTTTAAATAACTGTGAGGAGCACTTCACAAAGTTACAAAATGAAATGTCTGAAGAAGCTTTAAAAATTAAAGCGAAACGTAACAATTTAAACAAAGGTGTTATTATTGAATGGTCGAAATCTCTCATCTTTACTTAGTAATTAGAATCTAGATCTCATCGTTTTCTACACTACCTATATCAAAATTTCACACCAACGCGTCAGTAAAAACTATGTCCCCTTGAATAGCTAGAAGAAAGTTAAACAGCAAACTACAGGCAATACGAACAAACGGAACGTGATATCCAGAACACTATCCTGCGAATGTAGAATGAATTACATTAAATTTATGTTTATTATGTTTTAAATGAAGGATATAAACATCATTCAAACTAAATTAAACGAGCAATAATAATAATAAAATTATAAACCCCTAACCACAACAAGTATTTTAGAACCTAAATACGTATTTCAGCAACTAAGTTGCCATCTTCAGTAGAACCTAAAAAGGAAAAGAGAGATTAGCACTTCATAGTATCTTTACTGGATATTGTCCAAGCAAATCACTAGTGGAAGTGACGTCCATGTTAAAAATTACCCTATATATACCCATTTGTTGTTCACACCTCAGTGAATTTTGATCATTGAAGCGTAAAAAACAAGTTTTAATTAAAGCAGGTCAAACAATGGCCAACTAGGTATAGGACCCCTGTCTGAATTTATTAATTTATCTCTATTCAAGTGAATAAAGATACTTTCCAAGCTGTTTAGTTCCCTATTATTTGACACAGCTTTTACAAGTTTTAAGTCATCTACAACTACTTTATGACCTGTGTCTAAAATATGTTGAGCCACACTAGAGTTTTCAAAACGATTATATTTAAAATGAGCTACATGTTCTTTGAACCTAGTTAAAATTGTTCTTCTAGTCTGGCCTACGTATTCCTTTTCACAGTCATGACATTTGATACAATATATACCAGATTTATCAAGTACATCTACCTTATCCTTTGGGTTTCCAAGAAGGTTTTTTCTATTATGAGTCGAATATGCTATACAGAGATTTTGTGATGTAAAAATACTTCTCAAACCCCTTGTATATGCACAGTCGAACGGTATTTTAACATATTTCTTCTTTTCTACAGACAAAGTATTTAAAGTAGATATTTGATTTACATACATTTTTTGATTCTGTTTCTTAATCATTCTATCAACTATTTTCTCAGGGTACCCATTATGTATGACAACATTCTTAATAAACAATAATTCTTGCTGATATCTATCTGCGGACAATGAAAATTTCAATAACCTATTTACTAAACAACTAATAAAAGACAATTTTTGTTGAAAAGGATGCTGCGAATCATTAGGGATAAACCTGATTGTGTTAGTATCTTTCCGATACACGTCAATTTCTATTATATTTTTGCTATTCCTGACTACCAGAGTATCTAAAAATGGAAGTTGGCCGTTAACTTCTTGTTCTACAGTAAAGTTAATGGTGTTGAATTTTTGTCATTAAACTAGCAGGTGTTTCTAGTATTCTGCTGCTGGTATCGCATACCTATTGACTTCTTCTAGTCAAGTGGTTCTAGATTGTATTAGGTAGATAACAAAGAAGTACATCATAGTAAGTGGTCTGGGAGGATAAAGATTGGCTAAAATCAAGCATCAGTATATGTGGGAAACAAAACATTTCCATGCAACCTCCCGGCCTGCATAATTTTATCATTGTATTCTCATAATCCACCTACATTAGCAATACATTAGCAATATATGCTAATTAAAACTGAATTATTACCTGCAAATTCATTCTAAACTAGGTTATGTAGTCAAGAGCAATCGAAACGGTTTGACATGGAGTAGATTGGCATATCGGAGAACAGAATTTGCAGGAACATAATCCAGGTTCTCGCAACGTATAAAACGTTTAGCAACAACAAAAAGTAATCATGTTTTTACATAAAAACTCATTCGATCTATAGCATAGTTGTTACCTGCAGCAGCAGCAGCCCGATTTATCGCGTGATTTTGTACGATTTTGCGTAAAATATAATAACACGTCACCAGCATGCGAGCGTAAACAGTACGCGACCAATCCCGCTCGTACCGTTTTAAAAATATGCACTACGTTTTATTTCCATTTTCTGGCGCAGTACTATGTGTGTAGCTGCAAAGAACGACCGAACGTTCAACACACTCGAATTTATGACCAAAGCGGGGCACAATATGCAATATATTGTCTCTCAAAAGGGCGTACATTTTCAATGCTATCTAACTATTATATATCAAGCATTCTACCATATTTTCAACGTACGCGATGGCTCCATTTGCGATACCGCGGCGTATAACGAAGCTTAAAAAAAGAGAGAATTGAATTTATGCTGGCTTTTTAGATTGTTGATACGAGTAGGTTTTACGTTGACTTTGTTTGCCGTATAATCTATCTTCTTTAAGGAATTCAATAGACATCAATCTAAATGGAGGCACGCGCACGCTAGCCCCATATAAAAAGAAATGCGAATGGTGAAGCCTTACCCACATAATTTCCGCCTGAGAATCCCCGTAAAGTTAGGTAACGTTATGGGGAAATAGAATGTTTAGCATTGATATTGGCGTATAAGCATTTTAGGTACCACAGTTTTTAGTTTATCATACACAGTATGATGTAGTTGATGTAATTTCCTGTGAATTACTTGTAATTTCCTGAAAATAGTTAAATAATAAATTAAGTAGAGGAAATTCTAAATAATTTGTCTGCGATATTTTTTGGTAAAATTAATAGTTTAGCTGCAAGAGCAAATTCTATTTGATCGAGGATCGGTCGCATCTGCATTGATATAATACTATATGTATAGTGAGCCAGGATTTTCCAAATATTTTCAGTCTAATGACAGTACCGGTAGTGTCAAATGCTGATGTTTTGACATTATCTCACTATAGGCAGCGTGTTCAGCGTGTCCAAAATACCAAAATGCATGTGTTCTGTTTGTTTTTGGTTTGAGGAAGTATGACCATGTATCGAATGGGCTGGGCGACTTGGGGTGGTTGAACATGGATAACACTAGGGTGTTGCATGCAGCAATATTTTACCATAAGTTGGTATCCAAGAGGATCCCACAATACCTCATGCGGAAGATACGCTGTAGAACGGATGTCCATAACCTTAATTTAAGATTCAGGGGTTTGTTTGATCCACCTGCCCATCGCGCTGAGCTGTATAAACGGTCATTTTCTTACCAGGTCAGTCACATATACAATGGTCTCAGGGAAGATATGAAAGAATTATCGTTATACAGTTTTTGGGGAAAGTTGAAGTGTTGTCTATTTGCTCAACAGGGGGGACTTTAGGCATCGAGCGCTTATTTTAATAAAGGAATTATTTGTTTATTTAATCTATCTAACTAGTTTTATTTTAATGCAGACACGACTCATCTCAATCAAATAGATTCTCATGCAGCTAAACTATTAATTTTATATAATGTATGATAAAGGCCATAACAGATTTTTTTATCATCAAAGTTTGACATTGGATATGAATATGAAATAGCTCAACAATAATCTATAAAAGTTCTACCATTTTACACGTAACGGTATCAATCACTTGCTAAAATATATTTAGTGTATATTTAGTCGTATATTTTAGTGACAGCTAAAGATTGTCTTAAACCTAGGATTGCATTGTCTGCTTACTGAGGGAAGATAGTTGCGAAATATAATGTTGTTGTAGGCGGTAAGGGTCATTCAATAAACAAACACATACCCTCGGAAGTGTAAAGGAAAGATTAGATAAGGGATCGTAGTCGGACGCTTTCCCCCCTTTCTTAGAGATGGAAACTGTTGCGTTCTCCCTTCAAGCAGTGTTTTCCAAACTGTCTGATTATGGAAACTATTTATCTACGGGCGTTTCACACAGAAGATTATTTAATATGTTGACTGTAATATTATTTTATTATTACTTTATGGTAACACCCTAAACTTTTATTACTCCGTACATCGCACAACTTTGCACCATTGGCATACCAATTCATCTTTTCCTTTGTTAAGTTTTCTTTAACGATTTCGTTATTTAAAACATCATCCGCCTAAATCTACAATTAGAAAAATGGTGGTAATAAAATACCATACAAAAAATCATATTTTAATATATAACTTACTGTCAGTTTTTGGAAATATGAAAATAATTTGTAACTCTTTTAAAAGCGGGATAAATGTTTCAAATTGACGTTATAGAAAGATTTTTTTGTTCCTGGTATTGAGTTATATTATCCCTCGAAATTATTGCACTCAATTAGTATACAGACTATACACCTTACAAGAAGGCAACTTGTAGTTATTACATGTAATTTTTGTTTTAAGAAAAACATATTTCTGTGAATACTATGCAATACTAACAAAACACTCCAAAGTATTGGGTTGTAGCCCACCTTCCTGGTGGCGACTTATGTTTGTTGTTTTATCGGTGCACATTCATCGTTGCACATTATTAGGAACAAGGTTCCCAAAACACAAACTAATCTTGCGATTAATTATGTTTTATGCTCTGATGACCCTATGTGACAATATTACCATTGAATTTAAATTGAATCCTTTATAACTTCGTGTACATAAAAGATTTCTCAAATCGTTACGACTTACATCAGTAGGTACTTGAGAATTCGGAAATTCTTCTGCAAGATTCGTCTTTCAGTGCAACATAAATCACCATCGATGTTCCATTTGATGCTGAAACGCTGATACATATTAATTCGGTGGTCATTTATCACCGGTCCAGTTAAAATGGCTTTTTCGGCCAAGGAACTGGAGTCGGACGTTCAAGGTTTTCGGTTCACTCAATGGACCGAATTAGATTCAATTTCCAGGGCCGGCGTGTACGTACAATGGAAGGCGAATTTCAAAATTAAATGTAACTTCCCGGCAAATCGAGTGTCCTCAATTGCAATTGCAGTTTCGTACGTCCGGTCCGGTGCAAGGATACGTGCCAGGACGGTATCCTTTTGGGGGTTTCACGGCGGACATTACGCTCACTTCTTCCTTTATACAACCGGACCTGGACTCGAGCAACGCTTTGTTCCGGCAATCACTGGACAACGACAAGGGACCCGAGACAGTATTCTCCCGAAGGCAGGCGATTCTCAAACATTTCTGATTGGAATACACTGTGCTGCAGTGTAGTGTACTCTGACAGAATATCTATTGATATATAAAAGTATATCTAGTCCATATTGTCATATAGGGTCATCCGGAGTATAAAACTTAATCAGTCGCGAGGTTAGTTTGTGGGTAGTATCTGATCCATAAACGTGTATAATAATAATTTGTATCCCAACTTCTTTGCTCGTAATCGTACATGACGCGAAATCATAACATTCTACCATCTCAAAGCAACGTAAAATCTAAGTTTCAAAAATCCTCCTGAACAAACTAAAATAGATAGAGGCCTGTACTTTTTAGAATTAATTACCCAATGTATCTGATCCATAAACGTGTATAATAATAATTTGTATCCCAACTACTTTGCTCGTAATCGCACATGAAGCGAAATCATAACATTCAACCACCTATAAACTACGTAAAATCTAAGTTTCAAAAATCCTCCTGAACAAACTAAAATAGATAGAGGGCTGTACTTTTTAGAATTAATTACCCAATGTATCTGATCCGTAAACGTGTATAATAATAATTTGTATCCCAACTACTTTGCTCGTAATCACACATGAAGCGAAATAATAACATTCAACCACCGATAAACAACGTAAAATCTAAGTTTCAAAAATCTCCTGAACAAACTAACATAGATAGAGGGCTGTACTTTTTAGAATTAAATACCCAATGTATCTGATCCATAAACGTGTATAATAATAATTTGTATCCCAACTTCTTTGCTCGTAATCGCACATGAAGCGAAATCACAACATTCAACCACCTATAAACAACGTAAAATCTAAGTTTCAAAAATCCTCCTGAACAAACTAAAATAGATAGAGGGCTGTACTTTTCAGAATTAATTACCCAATGTATCTGATCCATAAACGTGTATAATAATAATTTGTATCCCAACTACTTTGCTCGTAATCGCACATGAAGCGAAATTATAACATTCAACCACCTATAAACAACGTAAAATCTAAGTTTCAAAAATCCTCCTGAATAAACTAAAATAGATAGAGGGCTGTACTTTTTAGAATTAATTACCCAATGTATCTGATCCATAAACGTGTATAATAATAATTTGTATCCCAACTACTTTGCTCGTAATCGCACATGAAGCGAAATCATAACATTCAACCACCTATAAACAACGTAAAATCTAAGTTTCAAAAATCCTCCTGAACAAACTAAAATAGATAGAGGGCTGTACTTTTTAGAATTAATTACCCAATGTATCTGATCCGTAAACGTGTATAATAATAATTTGTATCCCAACTACTTTGCTCGTAATCGCACATGAAGCGAAATAATAACATTCAACCACCGATAAACAACGTAAAATCTAAGTTTCAAAAATCTCCGGAACAAACTAACATAGATAGAGGGCTGTACTTTTTAGAATTAAATACCCAATGTATCTGATCCATAAACGTGTATAATAATAATTTGTATCCCAACTTCTTTGCTCGTAATCGCACATGAAGCGAAATCACAACATTCAACCACCTATAAACAACGTAAAATATAAGTTTCAAAAATCCTCCTGAACAAACTAAAATAGATAGAGGGCTGTACTTTTTAGAATTAAATACCCAATGTATCTGATCCATAAACGTGTATAATAATAATTTGTATCCCAACTACTTTGCTCGTAATCGCACATGAAGCGAAATAATAACATTCAACCACCGATAAACAACGTAAAATCTAAGTTTCAAAAATCCTCCTGAACAAACTAATATAGATAGAGGGCTGTACTTTTTAGAATTAATTACCCAATGTATCTGATCCATAAACGTGTATAATAATAATTTGTATCCAAACTACTTTGCTCGTAATCGCACATGAAGCGAAATCATAACATTCAACCACCTATAAACAACGTAAAATCTAAGTTTCAAAAATCCTCCTGAACAAACTAAAATAGATAGAGGGCTGTACTTTTTAGAATTAATTACCCAATGTATCTGATCCGTAAACGTGTATAATAATAATTTGTATCCCAACTACTTTGCTCGTAATCGCACATGAAGCGAAATAATAACATTCAACCACCGATAAACAACGTAAAATCTAAGTTTCAAAAATCTCCGGAACAAACTAACATAGATAGAGGGCTGTACTTTTTAGAATTAAATACCCAATGTATCTGATCCATAAACGTGTATAATAATAATTTGTATCCCAACTTCTTTGCTCGTAATCGCACATGAAGCGAAATCACAACATTCAACCACCTATAAACAACGTAAAATCTAAGTTTCAAAAATCCTCCTGAACAAACTAAAATAGATAGAGGGCTGTACTTTTCAGAATTAATTACCCAATGTATCTGATCCATAAACGTGTATAATAATAATTTGTATCCCAACTACTTTGCTCGTAATCGCACATGAAGCGAAATTATAACATTCAACCACCTATAAACAACGTAAAATCTAAGTTTCAAAAATCCTCCTGAATAAACTAAAATAGATAGAGGGCTGTACTTTTTAGAATTAATTACCCAATGTATCTGATCCATAAACGTGTATAATAATAATTTGTATCCCAACTACTTTGCTCGTAATCGCACATGAAGCGAAATCATAACATTCAACCACCTATAAACAACGTAAAATCTAAGTTTCAAAAATCCTCCTGAACAAACTAAAATAGATAGAGGGCTGTACTTTTTAGAATTAATTACCCAATGTATCTGATCCGTAAACGTGTATAATAATAATTTGTATCCCAACTACTTTGCTCGTAATCGCACATGAAGCGAAATAATAACATTCAACCACCGATAAACAACGTAAAATCTAAGTTTCAAAAATCTCCGGAACAAACTAACATAGATAGAGGGCTGTACTTTTTAGAATTAAATACCCAATGTATCTGATCCATAAACGTGTATAATAATAATTTGTATCCCAACTTCTTTGCTCGTAATCGCACATGAAGCGAAATCACAACATTCAACCACCTATAAACAACGTAAAATATAAGTTTCAAAAATCCTCCTGAACAAACTAAAATAGATAGAGGGCTGTACTTTTTAGAATTAAATACCCAATGTATCTGATCCATAAACGTGTATAATAATAATTTGTATCCCAACTACTTTGCTCGTAATCGCACATGAAGCGAAATAATAACATTCAACCACCGATAAACAACGTAAAATCTAAGTTTCAAAAATCCTCCTGAACAAACTAATATAGATAGAGGGCTGTACTTTTTAGAATTAATTACCCAATGTATCTGATCCATAAACGTGTATAATAATAATTTGTATCCAAACTACTTTGCTCGTAATCGCACATGAAGCGAAATCATAACATTCAACCATCTATAAACAACGTAAAATCTAAGTTTCAAAAATCCTCCTGAACAAACTAAAATAGATAGAAGGCTGTACTTTTTAGAATTAATTACCCAATGTATCTGATCCATAAACGTGTATAATAATAATTTGTATCCCAACTACTTTGCTCGTAATCGCACATGAAGCGAAATCATAACATTCAACCATCTATAAACAACGTAAAATCTAAGTTTCAAACATCCTCCTGAACAAACTAAAATAGATAGAGGGCTGTACTTTTTAGAATTAATTACCCAGTGTATCTGATCCATAAACGTGTATAATAATAATTTGTAACCCAACTACTTTGCTCGTAATCGCACATGAAGCGAAATCATAACATTCAACCACCTATAAACACCGTAAAATCTAAGTTTCAAAAATCTCCTGAACAAACTAACATAGATAGAGGGCTGTACTTTTTAGAATTAAATACCCAATGTATCTGATCCATAAACGTGTATAATAATAATTTGTATCCCAACTACTTTGCTCGTAATCGCACATGAAGCGAAATAATAACATTCAACCACCGATAAACAACGTAAAATCTAAGTTTCAAAAATCCTCCTGAACAAACTAAAATAGATAGAGGGCTGTACTTTTTAGAATTAATTACCCAATGTATCTGATCCATAAACGTGTATAATAATAATTTGTATCCCAACTACTTTGCTCGTAATCGCACATGAAGCGAAATCATAACATTCAACCATCTATAAACAACGTAAAATCTAAGTTTCAAAAATCCTCCTGAACAAACTAAAATAGATAGAGGGCTGTACTTTTTAGAATTAATTACCCAGTGTATCTGATCCATAAACGTGTATAATAATAATTTGTATCCCAACTACTTTGCTCGTAATCGCACATGAAGCGAAATCGTAACATTCAACCACCTATAAACAACGTAAAATCTAAGTTTCAAAAATCCTCCTGAACAAACTAAAATAGATAGAGGGCTGTACTTTTTAGAATTAATTACCCAATGTATCTGATCCATAAACATGTATAATAATAATTTGTATCCTAACTACTTTGCTCGTAATCGCACATGAAGCGAAATAATAACATTCAACCACCGATAAACAACGTAAAATCTAAGTTTCAAAAATCCTCCTGAACAAACTAAAATAGATAGAGGGCTGTACTTTTTAGAATTAATTACCCAATGTATCTGATCCATAAACGTGTATAATAATAATTTGTATCCCATCTTCTTTGCTCGTAATCGCACATGAAGCGAAATCACAACATTCAACCACCTATAAACAACGTAAAATCTAAGTTTCAAAAATCCTCCTGAACAAACTAAAATAGATAGAGGGCTGTACTTTTTAGAATTAATTACCCAATGTATCTGATCCATAAACGTGTATAATAATAATTTGTATCCCAACTACTTTGCTCGTAATCGCACATGACGCGAAATAATAACATTCAACCACCGATAAACAACGTAAAATCTAAGTTTCAAAAATCCTCTTGAACAAACTAAAATAGATAGAGGGCTGTACTTTTCAGAATTAATTACCCAATGTATCTGATCCATAAACGTGTATAATAATAATTTGTATCCCAACTACTTTGCTCGTAATCGCACATGAAGCGAAATCATAACATTCAACCACCTATAAACTACGTAAAATCTAAGTTTCAAAAATCCTCCTGAACAAACTAAAATAGATAGAGGGCTGTACTTTTTAGAATTAATTACCCAATGTATCTGATCCGTAAACGTGTATAATAATAATTTGTATCCCAACTACTTTGCTCGTAATCGCACATGAAGCGAAATAATAACATTCAACCACCGATAAACAACGTAAAATCTAAGTTTCAAAAATCTCCTGAACAAACTAACATAGATAGAGGGCTGTACTTTTTAGAATTAAATACCCAATGTATCTGATCCATAAACGTGTATAATAATAATTTGTATCCCAACTTCTTTGCTCGTAATCGCACATGAACCGAAATCACAACATTCAACCACCTATAAACAAATAAACAACGTAAAATCTAAGTTTCAAAAATCCTCCTGAACAAACTAAAATAGATAGAGGGCTGTACTTTTCAGAATTAATTACCCAATGTATCTGATCCATAAACGTGTATAATAATAATTTGTATCCCAACTACTTTGCTCGTAATCGCACATGAAGCGAAATAATAACATTCAACCACCGATAAACAACGTAAAATCTAAGTTTCAAAAATCCTCCTGAACAAACTAATATAGATAGAGGGCTGTACTTTTTAGAATTAATTACCCAATGTATCTGATCCATAAACGTGTATAATAATAATTTGTATCCAAACTACTTTGCTCGTAGTCGCACATGAAGCGAAATCATAACATTCAACCACCTATAAACAACGTAAAATCTAAGTTTCAAAAATCCTCCTGAACAAATTAAAATAGATAGAAGGCTGTACTTTTTAGAATTAATTACCCAATGTATCTGATCCATAAACGTGTATAATAATAATTTGTATCCCAACTACTTTGCTCGTAATCGCACATGAAGCGAAATCGTAACATTCAACCACCTATAAACAACGTAAAATCTAAGTTTCAAAAATCCTCCTGAACAAACTAAAATAGATAGAGGGCTGTACTTTTTAGAATTAATTACCCAATGTATCTGATCCATAAACGTGTATAATAATAATTTGTATCCCAACTACTTTGCTCGTAATCGCACATGAAGCGAAATAATAACATTCAACCACCGATAAACAACGTAAAATCTAAGTTTCAAAAATCCTCCTGAACAAACTAAAATAGATAGAGGGCTGTACTTTTTAGAATTAATTACCCAATGTATCTGATCCATAAACGTGTATAATAATAATTTGTATCCCAACTACTTTGCTCGTAATCGCACATGAAGCGAAATAATAACATTCAACCACCGATAAACAACGTAAAATTTAAGTTTCAAAAATCCTCCTGAACAAACTAAAATAGATAGCGGGCTGTACTTTTTAGAATTAATTACCCAATATATCTGATCCATAAACGTGTATAATAATAATTTGTATCCCAACTACTTTGCTCGTAATCGCACATGAAGCGAAATAATAACATTCAACCACCGATAAACAACGTAAAATCTAAGTTTCAAAAATCCTCCTGAACAAACTAAAATAGATAGAGGGCTGTACTTTTTAGAATTAATTACCCAATGTATCTGATCCATAAACGTGTATAATAATAATTTGTATCCCAACTACTTTGCTCGTAATCGCACATGAAGCGAAATCGTAACATTCAACCACCGATAAACAACGTAAAATCTAAGTTTCAAAAATCCTCCTGAACAAACTAAAATAGATAGAGGGCTGTACTTTTTAGAATTAATTACCCAATGTATCTGATCCATAAGCGTGTATAATAATAATTTGTATCCCAACTACTTTGCTCGTAATCGCACATGAAGCGAAACAATAGCATTCAACCACCGATAAACAACGTAAAATCTAAGTTTCAAAAATCCTCCTGAACAAACTAAAATAGATAGAGGGCTGTACTTTTTAGAATTAAATACCCAATGTATCTGATCCATAAACGTGTATAATAATAATTTGTATCCCAACTTCTTTGCTCGTAATCGCACATGAAGCGAAATCACAACATTCAACCACCTATAAACAACGTAAAATATAAGTTTCAAAAATCCTCCTGAACAAACTAAAATAGATAGAGGGCTGTACTTTTCAGAATTAATTACCCAATGTATCTGATCCATAAACGTGTATAATAATAATTTGTATCCCAACTACTTTGCTCGTAATCGCACATGAAGCGAAATAATAACATTCAACCACCGATAAACAACGTAAAATCTAAGTTTCAAAAATCCTCCTGAACAAACTAATATAGATAGAGGGCTGTACTTTTTAGAATTAATTACCCAATGTATCTGATCCATAAACGTGTATAATAATAATTTGTATCCAAACTACTTTGCTCGTAATCGCACATGAAGCGAAATCATAACATTCAACCATCTATAAACAACGTAAAATCTAAGTTTCAAAAATCCTCCTGAACAAACTAAAATAGATAGAAGGCTGTACTTTTTAGAATTAATTACCCAATGTATCTGATCCATAAACGTGTATAATAATAATTTGTATCCCAACTACTTTGCTCGTAATCGCACATGAAGCGAAATCATAACATTCAACCATCTATAAACAACGTAAAATCTAAGTTTCAAACATCCTCCTGAACAAACTAAAATAGATAGAGGGCTGTACTTTTTAGAATTAATTACCCAGTGTATCTGATCCATAAACGTGTATAATAATAATTTGTAACCCAACTACTTTGCTCGTAATCGCACATGAAGCGAAATCATAACATTCAACCACCTATAAACACCGTAAAATCTAAGTTTCAAAAATCTCCTGAACAAACTAACATAGATAGAGGGCTGTACTTTTTAGAATTAAATACCCAATGTATCTGATCCATAAACGTGTATAATAATAATTTGTATCCCAACTACTTTGCTCGTAATCGCACATGAAGCGAAATCATAACATTCAACCACCTATAAACAACGTAAAATCTAAGTTTCAAAAATCCTCCTGAACAAACTAAAATAGATAGAGGGCTGTACTTTTTAGAATTAATTACCCAATGTATCTGATCCATAAACGTGTATAATAATAATTTGTATCCCAACTACTTTGCTCGTAATCGCACATGAAGCGAAATAATAACATTCAACCACCGATAAACAACGTAAAATCTAAGTTTCAAAAATCCTCCTGAACAAACTAAAATAGATAGAGGGCTGTACTTTTTAGAATTAATTACCCAATGTATCTGATCCATAAACGTGTATAATAATAATTTGTATCCCAACTACTTTGCTCGTAATCGCACATGAAGCGAAATCATAACATTCAACCATCTATAAACAACTTAAAATCTAAGTTTCAAAAATCCTCCTGAACAAACTAAAATAGATAGAGGGCTGTACTTTTTAGAATTAATTACCCAGTGTATCTGATCCATAAACGTGTATAATAATAATTTGTATCCCAACTACTTTGCTCGTAATCGCACATGAAGCGAAATCGTAACATTCAACCACCTATAAACAACGTAAAATCTAAGTTTCAAAAATCCTCCTGAACAAACTAAAATAGATAGAGGGCTGTACTTTTTAGAATTAATTACCCAATGTATCTGATCCATAAACATGTATAATAATAATTTGTATCCCAACTACTTTGCTCGTAATCGCACATGAAGCGAAATAATAACATTCAACCACCGATAAACAACGTAAAATCTAAGTTTCAAAAATCCTCCTGAACAAACTAAAATAGATAGAGGGCTGTACTTTTTAGAATTACTTACCCAATGTATCTGATCCATAAACGTGTATAATAATAATTTGTATCCCATCTTCTTTGCTCGTAATCGCACATGAAGCGAAATCACAACATTCAACCACCTATAAACAACGTAAAATCTAAGTTTCAAAAATCCTCCTGAACAAACTAAAATAGATAGAGGGCTGTACTTTTTAGAATTAATTACCCAATGTATCTGATCCATAAACGTGTATAATAATAATTTGTATCCCAACTACTTTGCTCGTAATCGCACATGACGCGAAATAATAACATTCAACCACCGATAAACAACGTAAAATCTAAGTTTCAAAAATCCTCTTGAACAAACTAAAATAGATAGAGGGCTGTACTTTTCAGAATTAATTACCCAATGTATCTGATCCATAAACGTGTATAATAATAATTTGTATCCCAACTACTTTGCTCGTAATCGCACATGAAGCGAAATCATAACATTCAACCACCTATAAACTACGTAAAATCTAAGTTTCAAAAATCCTCCTGAACAAACTAAAATAGATAGAGGGCTGTACTTTTTAGAATTAATTACCCAATGTATCTGATCCGTAAACGTGTATAATAATAATTTGTATCCCAACTACTTTGCTCGTAATCGCACATGAAGCGAAATAATAACATTCAACAACGTAGTATCATATAATATAAGAACATAAACAACGTAAAATCTAAGTTTCAAAAATCCTCCTGAACAAACTAAAATAGATAGAGGGCTGTACTTTTTAGAATTAATTACCCAATGTATCTGATCCATAAACGTGTATAATAATAATTTGTATCCCAACTACTTTGCTCGTAATCGCACATGAAGCGAAATAATAACATTCAACCACCGATAAACAACGTAAAATCTAAGTTTCAAAAATCCTCCTGAACAAACTAAAATAGATAGAGGGCTGTACTTTTTAGAATTAATTACCCAATGTATCTGATCCATAAACGTGTATAATAATAATTTGTATCCCAACTACTTTTCCTCGTTATCGCACATGAAGCGAAATAATAACATTCAACCACCGATAAACAACGTAAAATTTAAGTTTCAAAAATCCTCCTGAACAAACTAAAATAGATAGCGGGCTGTACTTTTTAGAATTAATTACCCAATATATCTGATCCATAAACGTGTATAATAATAATTTGTATCCCAACTACTTTGCTCGTAATCGCACATGAAGCGAAATAATAACATTCAACCACCGATAAACAACGTAAAATCTAAGTTTCAAAAATCCTCCTGAACAAACTAAAATAGATAGAGGGCTGTACTTTTTAGAATTAATTACCCAATGTATCTGATCCATAAACGTGTATAATAATAATTTGTATCCCAACTACTTTGCTCGTAATCGCACATGAAGCGAAATCGTAACATTCAACCACCGATAAACAACGTAAAATCTAAGTTTCAAAAATCCTCCTGAACAAACTAAAATAGATAGAGGGCTGTACTTTTTAGAATTAATTACCCAATGTATCTGATCCATAAGCGTGTATAATAATAATTTGTATCCCAACTACTTTGCTCGTAATCGCACATGAAGCGAAACAATAGCATTCAACCACCGATAAACAACGTAAAATCTAAGTTTCAAAAATCTTCCTGAACAAACTAAAATAGATAGAGGGCTGTACTTTATAGAATTAATTACCCAATGTATCTGATCCATAAACGTGTATAATAATAATTTGTATCCCAACTACTTTGCTCGTAATCGCACATGAAGCGAAACAATAGCATTCAACCACCGACAAACAACGTAAAATCTAAGTTTCAAAAATCCTCCTGAACAAACTAAAATAGATAGAGGGCTGTACTTTTTAGAATTAATTACCCAATATATCTGATCCATAAACGTCTATAATAATAATTTGTATCCCAACTACTTTGTTCGTAATCGCACATGAAGCGAAATCATAACATTCAACCACCTATAAACTACGTAAAATCTAAGTTTCAAAAATCCTCTTGAACAAACTAAAATAGATAGAGGGTTGTACTTTTTAGAATTAATTACCCAATATATCTGATCCATAAACGTGTAGAATAATAATTTGTATCCCAACTACTGTGCTCGTAATCGCACATGAAGCGAAATAATAACATTCAACCACCGATAAACAACGTAAAATCTAAGTTTCAAAAATCCTCCTGAACAAACTAAAATAGGTAGAGGGCTGTACTTTTTAGAATTAATTACCCAATGTATCTGATGCATAAACGTGTATAATAATAATTTGTATCCCAACTACTTTGCTCGTAATCGCACATGAAGCGAAATAATAACATTCAACCACCGATAAACAACGTAAAATTCAAGTTTAAAAAATCCTCCTGAACGAACTAAAATAGATAGAGGGCTGTACTTTTTAGAATTAATTACCCAATGTATCTGATCCATAAACGTGTATAATAATAATTTGTATCCCAAGTACTTTGCTCGTAATCGCACATGAAGCGAAATCATAACATTCAACCACCGATAAACAACGTAAAATCTAAGTTTCAAAAATCTTCCTGAACAAACTAAAATAGATAGAGGGCTGTACTTTTTAGAATTAATTACCCAATGTATCTGATCCATAAACGTGTATAATAATAATTTGTATCTCAACTACTTTGCTCGTAATCGCACATGAAGCGAAATAATAACATTCAACCACCGATAAACAACGTAAAATCTAAGTTTCAAAAATCCTCCTGAACAAACTAAAATAGATAGAGGGCTGTACTTTTTAGAATTAATTACCCAATGTATCTGACCCATAAACGTGTATAATAATAATTTGTATCCCAACTACTTTGCTCGTAATCGCACATGAAGCGAAATCATAACATTCAACCACCTATAAACAAAGTTTCAAAAATCCTCCTGAACAAACTAAAATAGATAGAGGGTTGTACTTTTTTAAGATAACAGCTACGATATGAATGGACTAGAATGAGGAGACCCTTTGAACCGTCATCTGATCAGAATTCAGCGCTCCATACCCACTTCTCGAAGTATGCGAACGAAACAGATACATTTGGATAGAAATCGCGAACTCAAGGAGTTCGGACAAGCCTGTTCGTAGCTCCATGATATTGTTCCAATATGACCCAGTTGGGTGCGCAAGCTCCTCAAATAGCTACATCTCCAGAACACCCGTCATCCATACATACACATACCGATACACATAGACCCTCCAACGAACGGGAAGGGGTATAAAACTGCCGGGATTTATTTATGTCAATTGCAAGTGTTTGTGATTTGTTGGGACTTCGATCTCAACTATCCCCTACTTCATCCCCTCACCCCTTCGGGCTCTAGGGCAGCTTATAGCGATGCAAGGCTCGCGGATTTGCTTCCAATCTATGTGGGCTATATATCGCGCTCTGTATATCAGGTCCTCTCATCTCTTCTCTCTTCCTTTTTCTATCATTTCATTTTTATTTTCGTTCCATTTGCCACTGCGTCGACGGCCAGGCCCGCTCGCTGTTCGAGCCGGCCCTCCATTTATGGGAGATCGTTTAAACTGTTATTCTTGTAATAAAAGGGGGGCTTACGTGGTCAGTTTTTTATCGACGGATCACGTAAATAGAGTCGACGGTACGGAAGGGCGAGCTGAATTTTATTGATTCCTCCTGTCATTTCAATTTGATGTAATATTATGTCGATTCGGGAGAAAGGGATTATTGTGGAAGTGAATCGTGAGCTGGACGTACTGAATGTAATATGCACCTTACGTAATTTATGGGAATGTAGAATTGCGTGAAATATGAATGCCTTCGAGGAGGGTGTCACAGTATAGTGATAAGAAATATTGTGGGTATACTGGATGTCATATATTTTTTTTCGTAACGCGTCCCATTATTACATTAGGTGAGTACATATCTTTCTAAGTCACTCGTCATGCGACTGCTCAGTTGTCACCGGTCAATAATGACTAAAACATAAGCAATTTGGTTTAATTGATATTAATTCCAAGGAAAAGATTAAAGAGATAATTCTTTCCAAAAAACTAAAGCTACATCCCAAATTTTTTTGGAATTCTTGAATTTATAATTTTAGGGACGTAAAATGTGTTAAAACAAAACAGTTTTATTATAAGATTTGAATAATAATATTAGTATTTTCTTGCATTCTCTGCTTCTCGATATTGGAAGTAAACTTTTTTTTGCACACGTATCGTCTGTATGTCACAGTCTGTATGTGTGAGGTATTTTCATTCAATGTAGTATAATAGATTCATTAAAACATTATCAGTAAAAACCACATCATGTTTACCAAATTATGATAGGCAGTTCAATAATTTATTTAAAACCAAAGTAAGCATCGCTTTGGTTGAAATATTTTTCTGGTGTATCATTTTAATATCTGTATTTTTAAACAATTTTGTTAGTCGCACTTAGTTTGCAGCCAGAAAAATGGCGGCACAGATTTCAATTAACATTGAATCATTTTCTGCGTTACCTGTAAACATTTCAGGATTCTCAAAGAAATTGCCATTTATATTATCAATAATATCACCATGAATTCTCTATAAATTCTCCATAGGTGTCGGTTTTGTTTTCTGTTTATTTAAGCCTATATTAAATACGGTAATGCGTGAAAATATACATTAAATAAAAATCGACTTCAAATAAATAATTATACATTCGCAACAGAATTTCACTGATGTGTGCATGTGTTCATGGGCTCAAAATTACTTGACAGATGTTAAAAAAGGTTAAAGCCGTTAGGAAACCTAATAGAAATAAGATGTAAGTTATCTATTGCGCAAAATTTATTAGACCAGAAGACGCGAGAAGTAAAAAAAACTAAAATAATGAAAGAAATTGTAAGGAATCTAAATTAGATTCATAAAACACCCCATATAATATTGCAGTCATGCTACACAGATAGAAAAGATTTGTTGTTTTTAAGAAATATATTAGTTTGAATTTATTTTATATACCTATATATATAAAAACGCCAAAAAAATATTGTTTATATTTTTTACCATTTTCTTCAATTTTTCATCACAAAATTTTGTTAGCCAAACTGAGATTTCAATTTTCAGCACCCCAAAAAATTAAAAGAATGGAAGACATAAAAACTACCCCACAACTTTCCTGGTAAAAAAGCAATTTTAATGGATTATTTGTATGAAACAAATATCTTAAATACAGAAACTTGTGCAATGTGGTCTATGACAAAATTCTATTAAGAACGAAAGATTTTATAGCTTTAGGGCTTATGATAACTTTTCATAAAACAATAGAAAGCACCCAAGTAAAATAATTCTAAAAATTCAAAAATATACAGAAACGTAGGCTAAATTATTAAAAAAAAACTGAAATTGACTCTATTTCACGACTCTAACGTGATTTAAAACAAAACCAGAAACGATAACTTCCGGTTTACTACGAAAATCAAAACTAGTATCATTAAATTTTGCAGGAAGGGTTATGTAATGCCAGTTTTCTTCCAAGAACGTCAGATAACGAAGAAAAAAGCTTGTTACCCCCTGTATGGTAAAATCTGGCAATCCTGTATAGCAGAACTACATTTAAATTGACTGTCGCTAATCTATCATGTAATACATTATATCATTATCATAATATAAAACATTAATTATCAAAACCATTAATTCCCTCCAATCATCTAAACAAAATATAATCATTATTGATTAATTATAATATATCGTTAGGCAACCAACCCAGCAGTCGAACAATGTATGTATACTCTATACACCTGCATCCACTACGCCTTTCGGAAAAATTAAGCGTGCTTTGAAAAACTTGTTTACCGCCGACCGACGCTCTCGCAGTATCAGCTGATATTCAACATGGCGCGCGCGTTTTCAATATCTCGGCACCGTTTTACGCCGATGTTAGCGATTTTTCGGATTTATTCTTTGTGCGGGTGTGAGTGTGACGTCGACGAAAGGACCTACGATCATTTTGATGTAATTTTGAGTCGCTACGGGCCACGGGTAAGTGAATAATTTGATTTTTTATTTTGGATGCTGGCATAATTTACATATGTATGTATGTAGCTATACGCGATAGGTCTGGACAGGCCGATAATACAGTTGCTTTTCTTGCAGTATTTGTTAATTATTATAGTTATGAGTTTATAATAACTCGTGTCTTGTGCTGACTGTTCTTGTTTGAGGTGAATAAAGAATGCTTTGTTCTTAAAACGGCAATACCATTTTGCAGGTGTCCCGTGCTAGTTTGAAGTACCTACATTAATAGTCTTAAAAAATCGAAATACATGTTTCTTGCATATAGAAAAGTTGTAGATAATCATTCGCTCTACAGACAGACACTATTTTCATGTATACTGAGTGTCCCATAACCGCGTACCAATACAATCGATGTTTTTTTCTTTAAATGGAACGCTAGTAATATTATTACAGTTTATTAAGATTTCTGACCTAATAATTTGTAAAAATCTGACGCTCCTACTGGTTGGAGACCAAAATCAATCTTTTATAAACTATAAATTAATTAGGTAATTAATTAATGACCGTAGTATGAATATCAAATTGAACGTTAGTTTTGCCTATGGGGCCCTAAAGAGAGTGTTGCCAGTTTTAGCAGTTGACCTCATGTTTTTTTGCCATAAACGAAACTATATCTAATAATAAAATTATAAACCCCTAACCACAACAAGTATTTTAGAAACCTAAATACGTATTTCAGCAACTATGTTGCCATCTTCAGTAGAACCTAAAAAGAGGAAAAGAGAGATTAGCACTTCATAGTATCTTTACTGGATATTGTCCAAGCAAATCACTAGTGGAAGTGACGTTCATGTTAACAATTACCCTATATATACCCATTTGTTGGTCACACCTCAGTGAATATTGATCATTGAAGTGTAAAAAACAAGTTTTAATTAAAGCAGGTCAAACAATGGCGAACTAGGTATAGGACCCCTGTCTGAATTTATTAATTTATCTCTATTCAAGTGAATAAAGATACTTTCCAAGCTGTTTAGTTCCCTATTATTTGACACAGCTTTTACAAGTTTTAAGTCATCTACAACTACTTTATGACCTGTGTCTAAAATATGTTGAGCCACACTAGATTTTTCAAAACGATTATATTTAAAATGAGCTACATGTTCTTTGAACCTAGTTAAAATTGTTCTAGTCTGGCCAACGTATTCTTTTTCACAGTCATGACATTTGATACAATATATACCAGATTTATCAAGTACATCTACCTTAGCCTTTGGGTTTCCAAGAAGGCTATTATGAGTCGAATATGCTATACAGAGATTTTGTGATCCCTTGTGACCCCTTGTATATGCACAATCGAACGGTATTTTAACATAATTCTTCTTTTCTACAGACAAAGTATTTAAAGTAGATATTTGATTTACATATATTTTTTGATTCTGCTTCTTAATCATTCTATCAACTATTTTCTCAGGGTACCCATTATGTATGACAACATTCTTAATAAACAATAATTCTTGCTGATATCTATCTGCGGACAATGGAAATTTCAATAACCTATTTACTAAACAACTAATAAAAGACAATTTTTGTTGAAAAGGATGCTGCGAATCATTAGGGATAAACCTGATTGTGTTAGTATCTTTCCGATACACGTCAATTTCTATTATACTTTTGCTATTCCTGACTACCAGAGTATCGAAAAATGGAAGTTGGCCGTTAACTTCTTGTTCTACAGTAAAGTTAATGGTGTTGAACTTAGAATTCAAAACGAGAAGAAAATCTTGAATACTGCACTTCTTGGTGTCAAAAATGGTATATCTAATATTAAAAATATATGGTTAACGACTGTGTGGGCTTCTATTTATAAAACTAACTCTTTTCAGTCTTGGATAAGATTCTATTTCTCTAGTTACATGTGCATATTGCCGACGTTTCGCTGGTCGTTCTCCAGTTTCTTCAGGGCTAATATTGTACGACACTAATGAGAAATCCTTGACTAAGTTAGAAGAGAAAAACTGTATGAATTTGTCGATACTTTTCGTTTTGATCTGGAATTTTATTCTGTAAATATGAATGCTCCAAAAAGTCGGTAAAATAAAAATTCTGATCTGCAAGAAAACTGTTCTCTAAAAAGTTGATAAGAAAATATTGTTTAATTGGAGCAATTGTTAAGCTATTTATTAGTTTTTTAGTAATTCTTAAGATGTATTGTTACTTCAAATAATTATGTAGGTACTTATACTAAAAGTTGTTGCAAAAAGGTCAATACCTATCATTTATGATTTTTGTTAATGGTTCAGAAATGTTATATCAGTATTATTAGTTATGTATATTATTTTTGTATAATACCCTGTGTAGTATAAATGAAATGACCCACAAATAGGTTCATGTAGAACCCTACATAATCCAGTTTCTTCCTAGATTAACTTCAATCTATATCAGCATTACCTCCAAGTATTTACCATAATCCGCGCAAACTCAAACATAAATCTTAAGTCGGTGTTAACGCCATAACTCGGCAATAGGTTGTTGACTAAAGCTCCTTTTAACCTATGTAAATAACCCTTTGATCAAGCACCCCCAAGAGATACGAATCCAGTATTGGATTTAGCCTCGGCGGTTAGTTCAAGAAATTATCACCAGGCGGCGGCTTGAGAGGAACGGGGGGGCGGTTACCACCACCACCCCTTGGCTCTATTACCCAGAGAAAGGTTATGAACGCAATAAACACACGCCGCGGCCTGGATACGGGGGGGAATGCGGGGTGCCGGAGGTGCTCACGCTAAATTAATACGCCGGTGGCGGCATCGGCGGTGGCGGTAGCCCAAAATAAAACAAGCGAGAGTCGGGAACGGCGCGCCTCGTTAATTTTTAATGCGGCGTGTGCCTTGCGTTACGTAATCCAAACACAATATTCCGCGGGGGTGGAGGGTAAGAGGTGGGGGGGGCGTTCTGTTTTATTGGTGAGTTAAGGAATTTATGAATTGCCGCCTCAACGTCGTCGCGGCGTTTGTAACGCGATGTAAGTACATAATTGAAACGTTGCTTATAAAGGTTTGAGAAATTCGTTACGGCCCCCCCGGAAGGTTTATTGCGTCTATATTGTACTAGCTAACTCCAATAAAGAGTTTTTAGTGTGATTGGATTGAGTTGGCTGAAAATTAAATTTGCAATTTGAGCTTAGCTGTTTCATAGCGTACGGTTCGCAAACATTAGCGAAAATCGGAATATTCAATAGGCTGTAGTTCGTTGGCGCTTTGTTCGATCTTAATAAAACCAACACCATTCGATTCCTCTCTTTTTAAACAAAAGAAATATCAAAAAGTCCGATCGCGATTATACAGCCTTGAAATAGCAGGCGTAGACAAAGGTCGACGTGTTATGCGAGTCACTAATTGGACCATTGAACAACAATAAACGCCGATTTTGTGGACAAAATCATAGTTTCTTCTTAAATGTTTCTTAAATGTTTAAAGGGCTAGTAAATGTCTTTTCTCCGGCTCTAAAAATATAATAACAAAGATAAAAATAATAAATAAATAGCTTTGATTAATCATTAGGCAAATATGCTAATCACTGTTGCTGTTTCATAATAAACTACTCGTTTTATTTCGTTCTACCCAATAAATTTTGTATATTTTCTGGCCAATCAACCTCTCCCGTTTTTCGTTTTGTTTTTAAACTAAAAAATTAGTTGGATATAAAAATTATTTCTCTTTGCCTTTCCAAACATCTTAAAAAGTGCAATTTCTTATCGTAGAAACAGAATTGACCAAAACATGATTCCATATCAGGCAAGATTGTTGTCTCGGAGTATTTAAACGCTATTTTCAGTCCCTTATTCTTTATTTCATAAGTCAATTGCTATTCTTATGACTTATGACAATGAAATAAAGAATAAAGCATTGAAAATAGCGTTTAAATACTCCCAACCAAACATAGTTACAGTCGATAGAAGTAAACTAGAAGATTGTTGTCGATTGACAACAATAATAAGATTGGAGTATTGTGGTGTGTGTTTGTAATATGTTGGCAACCATGTTTACAATAGCGACGATTGTCAACGTACTATATCATCGTCTGGAAAACTCAAACACGCTCCAGTTTGAATATTTGTACAAATAGATAGCAAAACAGATAACATTATTTAAAATGTTATTTCTATAATAGTTATCTACTTCATCAACCAGAAATGTTTTTATAATTAATATTTTAAATTTTATTCAATTTTCTATAACCTTAATACTGTCATTTCGGTACATACCATAACTAAATGAGTTATACCTGGGACGCAATTAATTTCGTCAATAGTTTTATTTAGTTCGGTGTCAGAAACAGACAATAGGGTATTTCGACATACACTCTGTTCCAGCCAAAAGCCGTCCAAAAAGCAATTTACGTACATAATAACATCGAATGTACAGACTGTAATAGCGCTGTGACGCAGGTGAAACAAAATAAAAGTAATAAAATTTGGACCGGAATATTTCAGGATTATAAAATAAGTTATTAAGCGTGTATGTTAAAAAAAGTCAATAAAAAATATTCAATTATCGACATTATTGCACAAGAAAATATAACACAAAAGTATTGAGAATGATGCCAATATTTCACAGCACAATAGCCGTATGCGGTTTGCATTTTTGTATTATCTTTTTCAATTTAATTGGAACAACGTAACTTAACTCTTGCAGAGACTTAAATACATGACATAATAATCGCAGATTTAATAAAAATTATATTTTATTCATATATTCCGCCTAATTAAAATTTACAGACTAGGTACTATCGCGAGCATAGAAAACGAGACACTCTAATTTGCACTGATTAAACTGGGCTTCGTAATGCCATGTCAGTACGCTTGTCATGTCACATTAACGTCATCTTGAATTTTGACGTAATAAATAAAAATTTCGCAATTGAATGAATTTTAGAAGGCAAATTAAAACTCGACTACATGATAAAATCAGCATTCGAGAAACTGTTATTGAATTAAGTGTAGGCAAGAATACCGCGAAGAATAAAATTGATGGAACCGAAACAAAATTGTAGTTTGACAAATGCTGTCAGAGTTTAGACATCATAGGTTAACAAATACTGTCAAAGTAAATGTTACACAACTAAAATTGTTGAGAATATAAGTGCCCAATTTCACTTTGCTGTCCCCGTTTTTTATGCTCGCGATGGTACTCTCAAATTATATATTAGTAGTTATTCTTTAATTTCAAAACATTTGCAGTCCGGTAACTAAATGCTCTTTGTATTATTGAATTAAGGAAACGCATTCTGACACTAAAAGTAGTCCATGATGCTGATTATTTACATCAAATTTAATTTCCGATTTTCAATTGTTTTCGACTTTTGATGCCATCGACACTTACTACATGGCAACTCCATATGTTTTGTACTGGTAATGATAGGTCTGTTAATTGTAAAGATAATTGTAAAGTAAAACATTTAAAAAAATTGAGAAAAAGACAGTTGACTCTTAGTGTTATTTTGATCACTTTTTTTTCAATTTCACGTAAAAATACAGAGATTTAGGTTTGCTATGAGACCATTTTGAGGTTTCTAGGACAATGGGTTCAGCTGGAATAAAATAAAAAAGCGAAACACTACTGCCTTCCGCTATCTACCTACGGTAGTCAGACAGTGACACATTGCCCACGGTATCGCTCTGTCTCTTTTCCAGTTTCCGTTCCAGTTATACGTAGTATATACAGTTCACTGGCAGCAGCGTCATATCTGGATACCACCCAAAACCATACTAACTAGAACTATAAAAAAAGCGAATAGTATATTTCAACTTCTCCATGATGCATTTAATTTACTTATATTAAGAAATTGTCTTCGTTATCGTCTTACTCTAGCCCCGCGGGAATTCCACAATTCCGGTGGCGGCGACTGGCGGCAAATAACAAAGTTTCAAAATTTAATGCAGTGCTATTGCAAAGACGCTGTACTCGAAACCGCAGCAACTTAAAACTTCAAAATGTTTAAAGTTGCATTGGGCGAAGGACCGCAGAAACCAACCACCGCGCGCCGCCTGCCGCCCTTCCGCCGAACTGCGCCGACTAGTTACACAAGTTCGGCGTGCTGTTTATGGATTCGTTCCGAATCTTGCGTTGACTTCGAACTTGCATACGGAAGTGAACAGGTTTGCTTCGCGTAAGTTGTCGTAAGCTGTTGACCGCAGCTGTCCGAGCTTTACTGTAGAATCAGAAGTTCGCTTCGGTGATATTGTTTACTTTGCCCGATGAAGATTGCCTACTTCCGGCAAATGGAGTTCGTAGTTTGATAAAACTGACGAAGAATGATATCGACTGAAAGGGAATACAGTAGAGCGTCGATTATCTGAACCTCGGTAATCCGAACATTCGCTAATCCGAACGCAATAAATAAATAATAATAATAATGAAATTTTTTAAATGAAACTAATTGTGTATTAAACCTGTACAAAACTGGATGTTGGAATAAAGATTATTACTACTACTATAATACAAGTTTTAGAAGACAAAAATTGGCGCACGAGTTGTTTTGTTATATACTATTTTGTCTACCCTGCGACATTCATTTTACATAAATTTCGAATAATGCGGTTGTTATCTTACAATTCACAACTACGACTGACGCGAACCAATAGCGATTGAGATGTCAGCCTTATTTGACACTTGACGCCAATATCATAAATCTTGGAAAACCAAAAGTTACTAAAAGTTTGTGATCTAGTGTTTTCATAATGACACCGAAAGCGGTTTCGTTATGAGTTTATAACGAACGCAAAGTAGAAAAAAACATTTCCAATTTTCAAATAGTAATAAATATGAATAAAATAAATAAAGAATTGAGAACATAATACAATTAAAATGAAAATGGGTATAGCTCTGCTACACATGCCACATAAAAAGTTCAGAAAATATGTATACATTTTGAAATATATTTCCTAAAATAAAGATAATAAATATGATGTTTTGATAATATATATTTTTGCCCTCATCTACATATCATCCATATGTTATGTGCGGATTTAACAAGCCTTAGATTAGTATAAAGTTGTATTAAAAATGAGGTTATCAAAACTACTTGAGTAGGTGGTACGTAACTGCTAATATGAAGAATCTAACCAAATTACATAAATATTTGACAAACTAAGGTTTTGAAAGTTTTATTATATTTAAATTTATATTACATGTCAGATGCTTGGAGGAAGAATCACAATATACCAAATAGGTGGCGGCATTTATTAAAACTTCGGAAGCAATTCGGTACATCGAGAGTGCTTTTTCCCTCAAACATTCAAGAGTTGGTTTGTAGAAATAAATTCCAAAATTCCCGTTTTGTGCTAAATTTATACAGAAATATGTCTTTTTCTTTTGTGTATCAGGCTAATGATTTTCGCCGCAAATAAATTTCATTCGAGTATTCATTTTTTCAATTCGGTAAAAAGTTAGAGCTGATAAAAATATCAATAAAACCGCATTTTAAACGGCTACAACTTCTTAAGGAATTGAGAAAACCAATAAGTCAATATAAACCTTTTTACTCGGAATGACATTTACTTTTTAGAAGAAAATCTGTAAAGAGTTTTATGTGGATTTTATTTTGTTACTTAAATTTATTTACTTTTTATTAATTTTATTAACAAAAAATAGGTGTTTTATTTAATTCATTAACTCACACCTTTTCCATGATTGCACATTCCCGAATTAAAAAAAAAAAAAAAAAAAACGGCGCACCCTACTGTATATATCACACACTTTTATCGCGAGAAGAAAGCCGTATAATCTTACATATCCACCAATAGAACATATCGAGACATTTAAAAATACCGGCTCCGATATCGTTCCATAAACTTCCATCGGTCTGTAACATACAAAATGCATTGTGCCGATAAATTGAAATAAATTGAGGAAATGCAGCGCGGCCGGTAATGCAGGGGCCGTACGTGCCTGCCGTCCGACATAAATTCCTTATCAATATTTGACCGGTCGTCGTTCGAATCGATAGTTTTAAAAATGGATGAACTTACCATAGAGACGGATATGGCACTCACAAACACGCCGAAAGGGGTTCGTTCAGTTTGACGGGGGCGAGCGAGCGGGGCGACGGGCTCGCTCTAATACTCCGACGCTATCGATTATGTAATTTCGTGTTTAAAAAGTGGGTCACTTGCTGCACAAAATAATTCATGTTGTTATCCCCATCATTAATTGATAACGTATTGATCGGATCGTTCGAAATCCGGTGCCTACCGACAACCATTTCACTAATTGATGAGTGTAATTGCTGAAAGGTCTGAAAGTACCAACGCGATTTTATAGCGATTCTAGCATCTTCCAGTTTTCCACCAATTTTCCAGAAAATGAAACGTTCTTAACATAATTTGTATGTTTGAAGACAACCTATACTTGTAACGAGAAAATTTGTTTAATATAAAACAACCTAAATGTTTGCTTTAAGAAAACGATTATTTTGATTTAAGAAAGTCGTTGTTTTGAAAATAATGCGAAGGATGCCGATAGATGGCGCTTAAGTTGTCTCCTCATAAGACTGATCTCCTAGAGAGGAAATATACATGATCCTGCAATTCAGCTCCCGTTTTCTGTAGCTCAGTTACTGATTAAGCTAAGAGTTTGACATTTTTCAGGCTTACCCTGTACTTCAAGGTACATTTCAGGAAATTATTTTTGATTATACTGGCTGTCACAAAAATGCGCAACGCCATGGTAATATGTTTTTAAATTGTATGCTTTATATTTTTTACACACAACAAAAAAAAGTTATTTTGGATCGTTGGCTTTAAAAATCAATAAAAACCAGAAATCGCACCTCGTTAATACAATTTTGCGACGTGCTTATTAAGTTAGATCTAGTAGTCTAGTTAACCAGGCATCATGGACCCAAATTATGCAGGGTGACCAAAAGCTAGTGTCAAACTTGCCAAATTTCAAAGCGTGTTATTGTTCTTAACGTGAAACGTTGCAGAATACAACCCAATCACAAATCCCAATATTATAAAAGTTATTCGCCAAAAACTCATTTATCAACGTGTAGTACAGGATAAGCCTGCAAAATGTCAAACTCTTAGCTTAATTAGTAACTGAGCTACAGAAGACGGAAGCTGGGTTGCAGGAGCCTGTATATAACGACCCGCCCTGTATAGCATTTCAGTTTTCAACTTATACAGTACGTGGTATGAGTTTTGGCTGAAGACCAGTGTTCGGGCAAGCATTTAGTTTCGAATCAATCATAGGCAAGGTTTTTTAGTATTACGATTACTAAATCAAATTTTCAATCTAGAAAATGATAGAATATTTATGAGGAGGTTGTCATGTAATCAGTTGGAAAAGTCAAAATAAGGTTCGTTTGAAACCTTGAACTGTAAAAAATAAGCCCCTGAAACAGATTTTTGATTCTTGCAAAGTTAAAAAAATTTAAGTTATTTTAGTGAAAATTGTTCCTGTGATAAAACTTCAGACGCTCACTAGATTCTTTCATATAGAGTGGACTTTAGGCACCAGAGTTCTTTGTAATAAAAATGCAGGCTTCATTAATGTGGTTTCTTGTTTATAGAATAAAATTTAGGGGCCAGTACCAGCCGTAATAATATAATAGGTCGTCAGGAACGTTGTTATTTTTAACACAATTAGGGCGCAACTAGATACTGTAATAAGACTGTCAGAACCTGTTGTAATAAACCTGCAGGTAGTTATAACTGTTGTGGTGTACTTATAGATTGGAATTTCGGCGCCAGTACCCACTGAAATAAAACAATAACTGGTCATAAATGTTGTTTATTATTTATGTAAGCAATTTAGGTGGTTTTGTAATATGTTTTCATCGAAACAGTATATAAAGAAATTTAGTGTACTTCATTTGTTATTTAAATAAAAATAATAATTTCTGTTTGGCATTCCCGAAGATTTAGTGGCTTGACCTTTGACATTACATTTTATACGACAAATACGAACATGCACGTTGGTATATACATTATACACGCATCAATCCGACTGGGAAAATGTTTATGAAGGCCTACAATGGAGTGGAGTGGAAATTGGAACGACATACACGTCGAAGTATTCATTCAGTTACTGGACAATGCTTTTGTGTTTTGGGCCGAGCGCGAGCTGGGGACACTATGCAGGATTTTTGCGGCACAAACCTGCCCTTTGATGCCATAAATCCGGGCCATATCCCCAACGACCCCAGGAGAAATAATAAATGCTTTCATCAGCATTTTTTATTATTATTTTTGATGTTAAATAAATCAATCATTTGACTGTAGTTGGATTAGTGTTCTTTCGAAAGGGGCTGAGACATGAAATTCTCTAGAAAAGTTCTATTAGCTTAATTTTGACATATTTTGGCACTTTTTACAGCTTTGCCAAGTTAAGAAAAGAATAATAATCTAATTTGTTTATAGTACAATATACAGGGTCCTGCAACTAAGCTCCCGTCTTCTGTAGCTCACTTACTCATTAAGCTGAGTTTGACATTTTGCAGGCTTACCCTGTACTTCAAGGTACAATTCAAGAAATTATTTTTTATTATACAGGATGTTCCAAAAATGTGCAACGCCATGGTAATATATTTTTTAAATTGCATGCTATAAATTTTTCTACACAGTTGGAAGCCTTTTATGGTTGCCTACATATCACCAAAATTTTATTGAAATCGGTTGAGGGACCGCAGCGGAAAAAAATAAAAACCAAAAAAAAATTGATTTTGCATCGTGGGCTTTAAAAACCACAAAATGCATCTCGTTAATAAAATTTTTCGACGTGCTTATTAAGTTAGATGTAATAGTCTCGTTAACCAAGTGACATTGATCCAAATTATACAGGGTGACCAAAATCGAGTGTCAAACTTGTCAAACTTCAAAGCGTGTTATTGTTCTTATTTTAAATTGAAACCCATAATTTTTTTATGTGAAATGATGCAGAATTAAAAAAATAAGCATTGTTTCTAAATACAACCCCATAACAATTCCCAATATTTTAAAACTTATTCGCCAAAAACTCATTTTTCAACGTTTCCAACGGCAATTTTAGATAATAAATATCGTACGTGGCTTTGAAAAACAATTTATTTCATAAAAAATAATAGACGTATTTTAGATTTGAGTGTACTTAATTGAGTAGTTATTCAAATGCCAAATTTACTGCATAATTTACCTATAGCGGTAAGGACGGAAATGTGGCTATAGGTAAATTTTGCAGTAAATTTAGCAATTGAATACCTACTTAATTAAGTACAGTAAAATCTAAAATACCTCTCTGCGTTATATTTTATGTAATAAATTGTTTTTCAACGCCACGTACGATATTTATTACCTAAAATTGCCGTTGGAAACGTTGAAAAATGAGTTTTTGGCGAATAACTTTTAAAATATTGGGAATTGTGATAGGGTTGTATTCAGAGACAATATTTATTCTTTAATTCCGCTAAGTTTCACCTAAAAAAATATGGGTTCCAATTTAAAATAAGAACAATGGCGCGCTTTGAAGTTTGACAAGTTTGGCACTTAATTTTGGTCATCCTGTATAATTTGGATCAATGTCACTTGGTTAACGAGACTATTACATCTAACTTAATAAGCACGTCGCACAATTTTATTAACGAGGTGCATTTTGTGGTTTTTATTGATTTTTAAAGCCTACGATGCAAAATCATTTTTTTTTGTTTTTATTTTTTTTCCGCTGCGGTCACTCAACCGATTTCAATAAAATTTTGGTGATATGTAGGCAACCATAAAAGGCTTCCAAAAGTGTAGAAAAATGTATAACATGCAATTTAAAAAAATATATTACCATAGTATCAAATAATTTCTTGAATTGTACCTTGAAGTACAGGGTAAGCCTGCAAAATGTCAAACTCTTAGCTTAATGAGTAAGTGAGCTACAGAAGACGGGAGGTTAGTTGCAGGACCCTGTATATATTTATTATTATAATGCAAGTTTTCATTTTAGGGCACAATATGATAAAATATAGCTCATTATAAAAATTTTCATGTAAACATATTCATATTTCTTGAATCCTCAATATGTACCCATTGGTTTATAATTAGTTATTGAGTTTGGAATAGCAACCCCGGAGCATAAAACCCACACAACTCAAATATTCTATGCAAAAAGCGCGAAAACTCTTCGAACAAAGTCCCAAATTACGTATCACGCCTGCTTCGGTGCGGTTTTCGCTATACGACAGAAGTAGCGCGCGGCATTAGAATTTATTATTAACGCCGAAATAATTCAATTAGTGCCTGGCGAGTGCTAAACGCGGACGAAAAGTTAGCCTGAAATATCATCCCACTTTAAGTTTTCGGCGGTGGGTAATACCATCTCGTGTCACTGCGGCGCTGGTGTCGCTATTGTTCCCCAGGCTAACGGCAAGTATTCTACGTGTGTGCATGTGCTGTATTCACCCCCCCCCCCCTCCACCCGCCACGAGTGTTCGCGAACCGTCCTAATAATAATAATAGTTCACGTGCTCCAGCTAACTGCACGTCACTTCACATAGCCCGTTTAGCAGATACAGCTTTCTAAGCCACGAGCTTCTACTACGGTCTCATGTTAATTATAATAACGTCGGCTGAGCTGGTTTGGCGAATAGCTCGGAATGGTGCGACTATGAATATGAATATGGTGTCTGAAGAGAACCTTCGTGTTCGTATGTTAAGGTCTACTGAGCTTTGGTGATATCAATTTATAGGGTTCGTGATGATATTGCTGTAAAACTTGAATAGTTGACTGAAATTTCTCTCAGACTGGCATTTAGTATTTGGTTGGGAGGGAACACCTGGCCTGTAAGTCTATTTCATTCAAACAAGCTTAAAAAAAAGCATACACAATAGTAAAAATAAACATTTAATGCCAAAATCTGGATTTTTTATGACAAAATAAAGTTTATTCTTATTATTACAACTCAAAAGAAATACATAATACTATTATTAGCTTTTAAATAAACCGATGTTAAACAAAACACGTATACACGTATATTAATACTGTCAATTTGTGTTAAAAAGGGCCCCAAACGGAAAAGTTGTGGAGTAGTTTTGACTTATTACACTTTATGTTTTGAGCAGTGGCGTGCGGTCCATACGTGCAGAGCGTGCAGTGCACACCCTAAGATTTAGGGAAAAAGAAGGAAGAATATTAAAAATAGTCCTGCCAAAAAATGATATATTATGTATTTATGTATATACCGACATATTTAGTAATATTTCTTCGTAATAATAATTTAAAGTAATCTACAACACATGGTGTTAAAACGCCACTGCATTTGTCCGGACCAATCACACCATATCATTGCTACTTGCTAGAGCCGAGCGCTCCCGACCCAACCGACACCCGCCTTTGCGACAACTGCCATGTCGTGCAGCCACAAGCGGTGCACCAAACTGTGTACCGCTTTAACTTGGGTTAAAATCGACGAATTCAAGAATCATAGCTGCTTTATACGTATGTAAATAATGTATCAGCCTTCGCAAACTCTACCAACGACAAATTTAAAGTATATTCTAGAGATTGAATACAGAACACACCAATTTATTTGTCCGCTGTCCGAACTTTACTACCAACCGATACGCACACAGTATACACGCAACCATATCGCTCCAGCGTGCAGCGGCTAGGGGCGCACCGACGAACGGCAAACAATTACTAATGGTGTTCATTCTTTAAACTCCAATAAATAATCCGGAGAAAGCCTGATCACATTTATATGTATTTCGCTTATATTTGTTAATTTATATTCGCCTTTGGACAAACGTATTTCCAGCGTGCAGCAGCTCCGATGCACAGTTAACGTTTGGCGTTTGGAAACTTGTGTTGGAAGTTGATTTTGAAGTTTGAATTATTTGTGTCCATGTTTTTATGATTTTTATTTAATAACTCAATAATGCTAATAACATGATGCATGTTGTGCGTATTGATGATAGTTTTGTCGTATTAAATTAAATTTATTTCAATTTTACCTACACTACAGTCAGTTTTATTACTGGTTTAAATCAATGTTACTAATAATCTAAGACGGATATTTATGCAAATATCCTAAATGTTTTTAAAATGCGTAAAGGAGCATTGAGTTATCAATAGCATATAAGTAAATCTTTCATAAAGGATAGGAGTTAAATAACACTCTCAATTTTGCAAGAATAGGTACTTATGTACAAGTTTTGATCAACAAATCATCATTAGCCAAAAACTAGAAAACACAAATCAATCACAAGAAACAACGCAAATTTGTAACATAAAAAACACTACTGCATCATTCTGATGCCTTGTGCCTCTTGCACTTGATTTTGACTGTAAGCTTACCATTTTTATACATTTTTAGGCAACTTCAATCTTTTATTAAACATTTACAAGTATTAATTTTTCACTGCACACCTTATGAACAAAATCACCGCACGCCACTGGTTTTGAGGTGCTGAATACGAATCTTGCTAACAAAACGTCTTGACGCAACATTGAAGACAATGCGAAAATATGGTAAAACTTTTAATTTCTTGCGGTTTCTTGCTTATAATTCGGAAACTATCAACTTTAAAGTGCATGAAATTCCTTACAAAACTCACATATGGAGACAAACATGAACATTTTCAACTTCCTTAAGTCTTTTTAGTTACTTTACCCTCAACAACAGGAAAAAACATAAACGTAAAAATAAAGAAATTTGTGGCGGATTTCTTTACCTGGATTCAGTGATGTACTACAGAATATAAAATAGTAAATAGGTAATAAAATACAACAAAACAATTTCTTCCAGTTTAAGGATTTTACCTTAAACTAAGAAATGTAATATTTTGGTACGAAGCATCTCGAGTTTGTGATGAGCTGTGACAGACATAATATGGTCGCTTTTGACATTTCTTCATCGCACAATTATCGCTTTTTGTAGTGGAAAAGTTTTGTCAGAAAGGGCACTTACATAAAAACTCTATAATGTATGGTTGGGCTATTTGAACTGTATTTGAGAAAACCGAAACACGTACAAGTATCTAATATTAATTTTTTCCAAGACAAGAAATTGAATATTTAATATTCTAAGAAGTTGCACTGAATATTTCATCAATTTTGAACAATAAATACCATCTTCACATGAATAAACATCCGTGACATATGAATTCTAAAGTTATCCAATTTTATCTTAAAGAAGAAAACAAAAATACGTCAAAATATTTTATTGGCATCAATAGGGAAAATTGAAAATTTTGCTCGATCAAACAATTTCTTTTGCAGTGACTATTCTTGAAACATTTTACAAAAATGCAAAATTACACCTATGTTGAATTGACTATAAAAATAATTGTAAATAATTGTAATTGTGTAAAAATAATTGTTGTTTCATTTACTTAATTAAACACATTAATGCACTATGGATTTTAATCTCATCTAATCTTATAAAAATAAGCTTATGAGATAATAATGTAGTATATTTATTACCTATTTACTGAAATTGTTAGTTTTGCGGCATAGAACAAAATGGAAAAATAAAAAAACCTCCATAAAACCAATTCACAAAATGCTTGCTCATTTTTGCGTGCTCTAAAATAAGTTTATAAAATTTTACATAATTCACCATCGTTGTATTAAAAAAAAATCTCGCAAACGCCGATCCTTTGTATTAGTAACGTCCAGTCGTACGAACTATCTACCGAATCAACCCCATTTAGGGCCTTATATTCGCCGAATAGCTAGCCAGCGGGTGAACTGAGCGGACGCGCCAAAAGTCATCAACTGGAATCGCAAAAACAATCTACATGCCGATGAGGAAAGCGCCATCCGCACTATACCCTTCTCTGATCAAAATGATTCCGAACTAATTGGGATGTCTATGCAAATAGAGGGCGGCATGTCGGCGGCCGTATTACCAATATACATGAACGAGCTCGCTGATACTGTACACAGATCAGGCTGCCTGTTTTAGTACGCATACGTGCAAACTGACTGGACCGAAAGCTATGCGTTTTGTGCTCGAGGCTTGCTTGCAGTATACACGTACAATTCCAACGTTGGAGGTTCTAGAATCGCAATAGTTGGACTACTATTGACCGACGTTGAACTATGTACTGGCGTGAATTGCTAAACTGGTATTCTTGTTTACCGACGATGCGTTATCACCGGATTATTTTAGATATTTAGTTATTGCTTTAGTATAGCAGCTTTTTTTTTCATTCCCTCTTCAGATATAATATAAGGACCACATTAACTCATGCGCCAATTTGACGTCTTTTGAAACCTGTATAATAATACTAATAATATACTATTATGATGGACGTTCTATCTAACTACTCTTCTATTGACAGATTTTCTAAGCTATTAGTTGTTATCGTTGGTTTTCCGCATGCAAAATGAGTGAGATTGAGAGACCGTTTTAATTTTGTTGTGATACCATTCTCATATATGGAGAGATTTATTAGGGTCTAACATCTGACGCTGACGTCTTTGGAAACACTGTCACAAGTCTTCATTTTAGTTTTTAGCATCATTTTGGATACAAATAAGTAAAATCAAATTATACCGGCGTAATCAGCGTCAAAAATTGTACCAAGAACCACAACCTTAATTTGATTGAAGGTAGTTGAGTTTTTGCCGACTGGCTAAAATTCTGTAAGAAATCACATATTTTAAACAATAATTTTGAAGTAGCACACCTATCTCAAAAACAAGGACCCGGATCAACATGAAACCATTGCTATTTTACTAAAATGGGTGCGCTGATTACAAATTTACATAGGAAAAGTCTCTGTCTCTACTGGTTACCGAGTTGTGCTGAAATTACGGTTTGTCAAATAATACAAAAATAAGCGAAATGGACCACATAACATGAAAATGGTAAATCTTAGGCGTGTAAAAGTATACATATTTTTGATAGACTCAACGAGAGCTATCATTTGGTAGTGGGTAAACCTTTCTATCACCAACGGTTGCAATGTTCAATTTTTTTCTATCTAAAAGCGCTAAATTTAGAACGAAAAAACAATTATAACTTTTTGAGAAGTAGAGCGTTCTAATGTGGTCATGCTTATGCATTGGAAAGTGCTGAATTCAACGGTGAGGTCGGTTTTCCCGTAGCGTGTACGGTCTGGCCAGAAAGTGGGAAATTATAATTTCCGCGGTTTGTCGCGTTTTTCTCGCGAACCGCGCACCTTAGAGCAACGCGGCTTTCAGAAATGAATTCCTCGGCCAATTTCCCATCCGATACCGTTTGAACCGTCAACATCGGTCGATTGGATCGGACACAGTTTGCGTTCAAAGTTTCTAACATAGCAAAATGGGCGTTTTTAGCATCATTTTTGATAATTGGGAACGTAATAACTGCCGAACCGTCCCAAATAAGTAAAACCAAATTAAACCGGCGTAATCAGCGTCAAAAATTGTATCAAGAACCACAACCTTAATTTGATTGAAGGTAGTTGGGTTTTTGCCGACTGGCTAAAATTTGGTAAGAAATCACATATTTTAAACAATAATTTTGAAGTAGCACACCTATCTCAAAAACAAGGACCCGGATCAACATAAAACCTTTGCTATCTTACTAAAGTGGGTGCGCTGATTACAAATTTACATAGGCAAAGTCTCTGTCTCTACTGGTTACCGAGTTGTGCTGAAATTACGGTTTTTTAAATATTACAAAAATAAGCGAAATGGACCACATAACATGAAAATGGTAAATCTTAGGCATATAAAAGTGTACATTTTTTTGATAGACTCAACGATAGCTATCATTTGGACGTGGGTAAACCTTTGTATCACGAACGGTTGCAATGTTCAATTTTTTTCTATCTAAAAGTGCTAAATTTAGACCGAAAAAGCAATTATAACTTTTTGAGAGATAGAGCGTTCTAATGTAGTCATGCTTATGCATTGGGATGTGCTGAATTCAACGGTGAGGTCGGTTTTCCCGTAGCGTGTACGGTTTGGCTAGAAAGTGGCAAATTATAACTTCCGCGGTTTGTCGCGTTTTTCTCGCGAACCGCGCCCTTAGAGCAAAGCGGCTTTCAGAAATGAATTCCACGGCCAATTTCCCATCCGATACCGTTTGAACCGTTAACATCGGTGGATTGGATCGGACACAGTTTGCGTTCAAAGTTTCTAACATAGTAAAATGGGTGTTTTTAGCATCATTTTTGATCATTGGAAACGTAATAACTGCCGAACCGTTCCAAATAAGTAAAATCAAATTATACCGGCGTAATCAGCGTTAAAAATTGTACCAAGAACCACAACCTTAATTTGATTGAAGGTACATAGTTAGGTTTTTGCCGACTGGCTAAAATTTTGTAAGAAATCACGTATTTTAAACTATAATTTTGAACTGGCACTCCTATCTCTAAAACTAGGACCCGTATCAACATGAAACCTTTGCTATCTTACTAAAATGGGCGCGCTGATTATAAATTTACAGAGGAAAAGTCTCTGTCTCTACTGGTTACCGAGTTGTGCTGAAATTACGGGTTTTCAAATAGAACAAAAATAAGCGACATGGACCATATAACATGAAAATGGTAAATCTTAGGCAGATAAAAGTATACATATTTTTGATAGACTCAACGAGAGCTATCATTTGGTAGTGGGTAAACCTTTCTATCACCAACGGTTGCAATGTTAAATTTTTTTCTATCTAAAAGTGCGAAATTTAGACCGAAAAACAATTATAACTTTTTGAGAGATAGAGCGTTTTAATGTAGTCATGCTTATGCATTGGGATGTGCTGAATTCAACGGTGAGGTCGGTTTTCTCGTAGCGTGTACGGTTTGGCCAATTGGATCGGACACAGTTTGCGTTCAAAGTTTCTAACATAGTAAAATGGGTGTTTTTACCCGGGAAATTATTGATAATAAATATTGTCAGAGTTGTTCGGAACCTTAGTTGAAAAACGCTGGACTATAGTAACTTGCTTCTTTGACGTTTATACTACACCAGGCCTTACACAATGGCTTTTTTACCAATTACGATTCATTACTATCCACCAAATCACTGCACATCAATAGCGTTTTAAATCGCTTCGTTTTAAATCCGGTCCTGGACTCGACAGAATGAGTAAGGGACCGAATTGAGGGAGAGAGTAACTCTGCAATTAAAGTAATTACTCTCCCATAATACTGGAGACAGGACGTCTACTGCGGGAGAGTCGAGAGACGGAGAAAAGGAAATCAATAACCCTGCGGGGGAAATGATCGGCCATCATAAGTGTTTACCGAGTCTTTATACTTTGTAAATGTCCTCCGTTCGCCCCCTTTCATTTCTCTTCCCCGGGGCTATTCGATTCCGAACGCACCGTCGCCCAACAGCCCTCGAGCGCGCCAACCCCCAACCCCCACAACCCCCAGTCAGAAACCCTCTTAATAAAAGGAAATACATAGCGAGTAATTTGCTTTCGTGTCGAATATTACCTTCGGGGGACATTTTAAGCCTCGGAGCTGTTGTTATTATTGTAAATTGTCATATCTAGAGACCAGGTGTTTGTAACACAAACACTACAAGTTCTACAGTTGTAGGTGATCGTTCCACACTTGTAGCAATTCCGGAACACTAAGTAATATGAACTGCAAGTTTGCAGTTCTAATCGCAGAGTGATTTCTATACATGTAGACATGTTTTGTAACATTTGCAAGGCTGTGATATATTGGTACAGAGCTCAAATAAATTGATTTTGATGTAGTTATTTGATGATTTGGTAAATTAGAGGCAAGACCATCTGTGACATTGTGACACAAATGACAAAGAATTTACTTATAGCTACAATGTTATTACAAAATAAATATGTTGGTACAGTCTTTTTACAGCCGTTGATACAAGAATTGTTATAACGCTTAACGTTCAATAGCGGTGTCTACCTAATTCCGCTAGGTGGCAGTTGAGGTATATACATCTATACGCACTTATAATTGAAACCAAATTCTAATTTTAGTGAAGTAGTTTATTAGAATACTAGTAAAATTACATGCGAAGGAGGTAACACAAATAGTTTCACACAACTAGAACTAAGACAAAGAAGTTGAAAGCGACTTACAAAAACAAAAAATCTGATGTGGCCAGGCACATGACTTTATCATACCATATATTAATAGTTTAGCTGCAGGAGATTCTATTTGATCGAGATCGCCCACGTCTGCAATAAAATAAAACTACTAGAACTAGACAGATATTTTGATTATATTTACAGTATGTAATGTCAAAACATCACCATTTGACACTACCTACTGTCATTAGAATCACAATATCTGACAAATCCTGGCTAACTAGTTTTAATACTAGTGTTTTATTGCAGTACGAGCGATCCCGATGAAATAGAATTTGCTCATGCGGCTAAAATATTTATTTTACCAAAAAAATTCATAGTCATGAACTATTCGGAATTTCCTCTACATTAATTTATTATTTAACTATTTCGACGAAATTCCAGAAATAACGACTTATTTGCAAAATATTTCAAAAATGCTAAGACTAAACCTCCTTGTCATACTACATATGATAAAGTAAAAAGGTTATTGGTTCTGATAATTAATATATTATATTGGCTTCTAGCATACTATATTTTCGGGTTTTACCCCGTCTTCAGTGCTAACTACAAAAGTTCATAAAGAATTATGCTCAATATTCCAAATAAGTTTTAATGTTACCATACCGTCTTACAATCTTTCTTGTATTTATTCGCGAAAACATAAGAACATGGCTATCCGCAATCGAAATATACATTGACACCAAGATGTTTTAATATTGTTACACTGTACGTGCGCGCGTTCTCGCATTCTCCATGCATTTGCGTGTTGAATTGACGTTTCGCAACCGCTGACGTTCTGAATACTGTCAAAAGATTAAAAATATCCTGGCTACCTGCTATTAATGCAGACACGATTTCGATCAAATAGAATTTGCTCCTGCAGCTAAACTATTCATTTTACCAAAAAATGCTCTAAACATAAATTATACAAAATTTCCTCTACTTTAATTTATTGTTTATCTATTTTGACAAAATTGCAGAAATGGCGGCTCAATTGCAAAATCGTTGAAAAATGCTAAGAGTAAATAGCCAGTTCCTTTGGACCCTTTTGAACCAAAAGCTTTTCAGCTCTAAGTTTAGTTATAAAACTTCTAAATATGAACTTTCATCCCGATACCTTTAGTAGTTTCTCCGGAATCGTCTCCACAAAAAGCGGGTACACACACACACACACACACACACACACACACACACAGACATTTTTTTGTACCTTGGTCAAAAATGTTCAGGGGACCCAAAAAGACCTATTTCCGCTAAAATCTCAATTTTTTTTTCGGCATGATTACAACACTTTATTATACTGCGTATGATAAAGTAAAAAGTACTCGATTTTTGTGGAGACAATTCCGGAGAAACTACTGAAGGTATCGGGACAAAACTTCATATTTAGAAGTTTCATGACTTAACTTAGAGCTGAGAAGCTTTTGGTTCAAAAGGGTCCAAAGGAACTAGACGTTTCCTCTAAGCATTTTTCAAGGATTTTGCAAATGAGCTGCCATTTCTGTAATTTCGTCAAAATAGTTAAATACTAAATTAAAGTAAAGGAAATTCTGAATAATTTATGTCTGCGACATTTTTTGGTAAAATTAATAGTTTAATTGCAAGAGCAAATTCTATTTGATCGACATCGGTCGCATCTGCATTGATATAATACTATATAGTGAACCAGGATTTTCCAAATATTTTCAGTCTAATGACAGTACCGGTAGTGTCAAATGCTCATGTTTTGACAATATCTCACTATATCTACTGTCAATAGTAAAAAGATCCAATACTATGATACCGTGTACGGTCCTTGCCTGACGGCGTCGGATAGGCAGCGTGTTCAGCTTGTTCAAAATGCATGTGTTCTGTTTGTTTTTGGGTTGAGGAAGTATGATCATGTATCGAATGGGCTGGGCGATTCGGGTTGGTTGAACATGGATAACACTAGGGTGTTGCATGCAGCAATATTATATCATAAGTTGCTATCCAAGAGGATCCCACAATACCTCATGCGGAAGATACGCTGTAGAACGGATGCCCATAACCTTAATTTAAGATTCAGGGGTTTGTTTGCTCCACCTGCCCATCGCGCTGACCTGTATAAACGGTCATTCTCTTACCAGGTCAGTTACATATACAATGGTCTCAGGGAAGATATGAAAAATTATTGTTAAACAGTTTTGGGGAAAGATGAAAGATGAATTCCATATCATACTGCCGGATTTTGCACTCAAAATTATGTTAGAAAGATGCAGAAAATATAGACAAATCCAAAGACATGCGTAACTCAATTTTTACGTTTTTGTGCCTTGTCGCGTTTTGCATACACACCCCACATTTGTTAATTGTAACACCGAAAAGAGTGTTACAATGTGTGCATTGTGAATGCAAAGTAGAAAAATTGTATTATAATATATTATTCTTTACAAATACTGGCATGATCGTTTTCAACCCCGATTTAATCTTTATTCATGCACTGGTCAACTATTCAATCGCTCCAATTGCAGACAATGCCACAAATCTATTCCATAAAAGTTAGAATCGATTGGGTCATTGGCACCAACGCCAGCCCATCAAACTTTAATCCTGATGGAGTCAATCAATACACGTTTACATTACAGCCATAAAATATTCCCGACTATTCCGGATTACTTTCATATTAAGTAGATGTTTTCGACGTAAAACTTCGATCGAACTCTCCTGTACACCACCGGCTACAACCGAGAATAGAGAATGCCGGCGTAAAAACTTTTAGGACGCTATTAATACTTGGGGAAGTTTCCAGTTTCCCCAATACGGTTAAATTATTGAAGCGTCTCCTGCTGGAACGTCTGGGCCCGTCCGCCATTCTTCGGACGTGGAGTTTAGTTGTCCGTTGGAAATCCCGCGGAGTAGCTCTGCCGTGAATAAAATATAGCCGTCACGATATAAAATATCGAGCGGCGATATCACCTGTTCCGAAGTGGGTGCATCCAAGCAATAGACTAAAATGTGTTAGTTCCCCCGTAAATAATTTATGGTTCCTCGTTAGACGGCAGCTTATACACCTTCGATCCGAAACCACCTACCCAAACTCGCAACCATACCGACGCTCACCGACGCCGCCGAGACGCTGCCGTCTGGAACTCATTCGGGAAGTGAGGAGTTAACACAGAACCGGCTTCGGTTATTGGAATCAATATTTTAGGCATACAACTAGCTACAAGTGCTTTAAATAATGTTTTTTAACATTATTTATTGTTATTTGTCTTTGTTGTTATTTTTCACGAGCACATAATATGCGTTACAGCTCCAGTATTGTACATAATTTTACCTACGCATATTTACAAAAATGTCAATTAAATTCAAGCATTTTTTTGCAAAACTAATTGTTTATGTTGTAAAGATTGAAAACATACCATATTCGCAATAATTGAATGTTTCAATCCAAAGTTATGTGGCTTTATTTATGACTAATGGCTATGCAACATTTCTGATAATATCGGATCAATTTGGTGTTTAATGACGTTTAATAACGTAATAAAATAGTGGTTAATGACATTTGAAGGGTACAGGGGAAAAACGATCTAAGTCACATCTATACGACAAATGAGTTTTACATTGTAATAAAATTGTGACTTAGATCGTTTTTCCCCTGTACCCTTTATTTGTTTTCTTTTGGTCAAAGGGAATAGTAGAGATTTTATACCATCGTATACAGGCCACAGCGTTTTTTTAGTATACAGTGTGAAACATTGTTTCTTTGGTGTTTCTCTCAAAAAAACAGTGGAAGTGGACGTTTGCAACATTGCATAGGCACGAAAAATCCAATTACGTACTAAGCCATCTTTAAAGATGGTGGAGAAAATATGGCCAACGTTGAGTTTCTTTATGGGCGACATGTTATATTTTGAATTTTATGATGGAATTTTCTTACCTGTTTTACATTTTGTATTAAACTTATAAGGCTGTAGGTTTTTCGAAATTTTTATGTTTTTGTTTTTGCGGTGATTTGCGGGAACTAAATCAATATCGTTTTTGAATGAACTAAAATAATGGCAGTTTGCTTTCACTTGTCTGATGGTCAGGTCTTTGTTATTCCTTGTCTTGTAGAAATTTTGCTTTGAGTGATGTGACATACTAAAACGGATCAATTTGATGTTTAATGAAAGGTGTAACAAAATAGTGGGTAATGACATTTGTTTTCTTTTGGTCAAGGAATAGTAGAGATTTTGTTGATTCGTTGATTCCAGCTCCGATTCAATCTCAGCAAAAGCAAACAAAAAACAAGAACAAGTAATATTCGTCTTTTTGATTCATTTACAGCTAACAACAAGTCTGATACATCTAATTGAAACTGACGAAAAGGCCACCTAAAATGATAAAATCCAACATGCCATGGTTTCTCCACGATCTTTAAAGATAATTCAAGTACACAATTTGATTTCCCGTGTCGTTACAATCTTTTTGTTACAAACGTCCAACTCCGCTGTTTTTTTTTAGTAAAATAAATAAGAAAATATTGGTTTAAAATTTCCCTCTGTATAAGAAAAAAATCACCCCGTATATGATGCTCTAAAATCTCTACTGTCCTTTTTGACCAAAAAGACAAATGTGTATTGATTTTAATACATCTTTCATTTCCCATTAAATTGACCCGATATTATCAGAAATGTTGCATAGCCACACATAAAACAACATAACTTTGGATTGAAACGTTCTGTTATTGCGAATAATAAAAATTTGTACCGTTTTTCTTTTTGACCAACAGTGTATTTATTGAAATTTTCGGTCTTAGGTAAGTGCAATACTCGAGCTGTAATATGTATAATATGTATATATTACATTCTCGTGAAAATGTATGTTGAATTTGTATTGGAATTTTCGGTCGACACTTCATACAAAGTTCTCCGTAGTCGCAATAGATGTCGCGCGAATACTTTGGTTAAACGTCAAATATACTTATCTTTATTTATTTGTCATTTTTTATACAATTTATTGAAATTGTCGGTCGTAGGTAAAATTATGTACACAACTCGAGCTGTAACGCATAATACGTGCTTGTGAAAAATAACAAAAATGGCCAAAACTTCTAAATTATATGAAAATAATTAATTAAGTTCTTTCTTTCTTACCATTTGCTTTCATTTCTATTCCAGATATTGATATCCTTCAAAGCAACTTTTACAATGTTCTAGACTAACCAAACTCGGTGTTCAGGAAAACCCTGTGGTTAACTTTGCTTTATTTGGCTATTATTAATACTATGTTACAGAAAAATAAAGCTCAGTTATGGACCAACACGTATAGTTTTGCTAAACCAAGCATTTTGTTTTACAGTGTCAACATTACCCATTTGTTTTAGCAGAGAATGGCAAAATCAAAACATTTTAAATCGGTACAATTAACTTGATAAACGTATTAAAAAATTTCGCAGAAAATGTGTAAATGTGTAAATGGAGTAACAAGGTATTTTAATAGGTGAAATGGTGAAATTTTTGTCCCCCATTTGACGGTAAGGAAACTACTTTAAGGAGCTTTCAGTAGTTCAGTACTTTCATACCTTCGAAATTCAAAATTCTTAGTTTCATTTCAGTCTACTTAGAAAATTCAGTTTGTGTTATCTAAGTGTGAACATTACATTACACGGTTAAGAATTTATCTCAGCCTACTTACCTAACTCTCACGCATCACAATTTGTTGGGTCATGGTATACAAACATTGTGAGCCCACTATTTTAACAAGTTTGAGCTCTGAACAACAAAGCAACACTGTCATATGTGTCAATACTGTCATCTGTCATATCTTCATCAGTGTTTCTACATTTCTGTATCGAAAATAACTTTGAACATTTCCAGAAAATTCATTCCCAACATTCATCAAAAACATCCTTTAGTAGACTAAATCTACGATATTGTCACATAGGGTCATCCGGAGCATAAAACTTAATCAGTCGCGAGGTTAGTTCGTGTTTTGGGAACCTTGTTCTAGGAATGTGCAACGATAAAACAACAAACATAAGTCGACCAGGAAGGTCGGCTACAACCCAATACCTTGCAGAGCTACTATAAAGGATAAAAGCATTTTGTATTATAAATTATAATCAAACTTAGATCGGTGTTAGTACTAATCTGTATTACACCAGTATGTAATCAGTAATTAGTTATTTATCATCGAGTCAGTTATTAAGAACCACACCATTGTAACGTCCAACGTCTTAATCCCTGTGGGGAAAGTTACCCACAAAGAGTTAATGTCACCATATTAACCAAGAATATTAGATGCCTTCATACCTTAGCGACTCTGATACTTTATACTTATAGTATCGAAATATTGGCATATTTGGTGTTGAAGTTTGCGGTTTGCGGGCACACGGAATGCATCTTAAAGACGGCGTGAGTACGGTGAGGAGCGCGAGATTAGTAAGTTTTCAGGCGACCACACGTAACCACTTAATCTGCTAGGGTCAGGTCATAAACCGGAGATGCCGGAGTAGTCCGGTGAAGTTCCGGGGAACGACCGGGGCTTTACGGTCGCCCGGAGCCGCCGTCAGAGCGCCCAAGACCAATCTTCCGTCGGGGTCCCGCCGCTTCCCAGCCAGAATTACCATCGAAAACGACATTTTCTATCGACGCGATACGATCCCGACTTCGAATTAGTTCGCAAAGTTATTTTACAAATTAAACGTAATATGGTAGCGATATAACACATCTGCGGACAAGCTAATGGGTACTGCGCAGTAAACCAGTGGCGTGCGGTGCATTGGAGGAAAATATCAAAAAATTCGAAAAATACAATAGTATATTATTCTATGAGCAAGTAATGTAAGCAATTTCTCACGAGAACGAAGTTTGCAGCACGAGCCGTAGGCGAGTGCTGCAAACTGAGAAATTCCGATTACTTGCGAATGGAATACTATACTTTTTCTACGACCATGCAACGAAATTTTATAAATTAATTTTTGTGCATATAGGGACAGCTGTATGTCACTACGACGGTTTACAGGCTTTTGACAGATTAAAATTGTTTGGTGCGCCTTGTCACTTAGCGACGTTGTCAATACCTTGACAATGTCGCTAAGCAGTGTATCAACAATTTGGAAATGAAAAATCCAGAGCTGTGATTGGTTCTAAAGCCGTGAGGAATGAAATATTTCTCACTACTGGCGGGGTATGAGGAGCCAGGAATGAAATATTTGTCATGTGTGTGGGGAATGGTTAGTATTACTTATCATAAATTGCCATGATAATTAATGCATTCCTCAATAGGAGTAGAAAAACTATTTTTTTTCTGCGAAATCTGCGAAATGTTAGGTGTGAATAAATAAAGTGTGGCAGATATTTGTTCGAAAACTATTTTCAATTCAGTGGAAATTAAGTATTTGTGGAGATTTGGCGTAGCTGATTATAAATCCGAATTAAATAAACAGAAAATCAAAATGGCGGATCCAATATGGCGGAAATCAGTTCTTTAATTACTTTCAATTTAGCTGAAATTCGTTATTAGAGGGGGATTTGGGATTGCTGATTATAAATCTGAATTCAATGTACGGATATTTGTACGAAAACTACATTCAATTTAGCGGAAATTCAATACTTGTGAGGATTTGGGGTAGATGATTATAAATACGAACAAAAAATAAAAAAGCAAAATGGCGGATCATATATTGGCTGACATTTGTTTTTATATTTTGAATTTAGTTGAAATCTAGTATTCGGGGTTGGTGATTACAAAGTCAAAATTAGAAAAGCAGAAGAACAAAATGGTGGACATGTTCACGTATTATGAATTGGCAACGCACTTAATTAATTTTCTATCATAGTGAACATAAAATGGAACTGAGCATTTATCCAATACCAAAGGTTAAAATGTAAATTTTGTTTTGTTAATTATTCAAATATGAATGAAATAACTCATTTTAAATTTAGTAAATAAAAATATATTGTGCCTATTAAATAAACACTATAAAATTTTAAAAAAATTATTTGTTCATTCGTCTTGGTCTTCTTCAACTTCATCATCAGTTTCACTATATTCATCTATAATTCACTTTCTACATCATCATATTCGGAACTGTCTTCATTATTTTCAAGTTCCGTTGATACAATGTTTGGTACTAATGATATTAGAAAATAAATTTATTCCGGGTTATGCCATGCGTAAAAATTGTTTATTGCTGACGTTTTGCAAACCATGTTGCTCGCTTTTTTTATTACCAACTGAATATTTGTCATTATGGGTAAATTCAGAGTTTTAAAACTTTTTTTTGCGTCTAAAATCATTCTCTCCTTGAACAATCTAAAAACTCAAAAATTATTTAATTTTTGTGCTCAGTTGTCTTCGTTTTCTCAAGTCGTCTTATTAAGCCAACCAAAATGCATGGGATGCAATAAAAAATTTAAAGGATGACTCTAGAATATCTCAGAGAACTAGAAATCGTCCACCAAAGTTCATTTGTTTAGCTTAATAATAAAAAAATAAACAATTTTACCTTAGGCGCATACGCAAATTTTATATATGTACTTCATTCTAAAAATAAACTGAAATTTATTTTGAGTAAGTATGAGCAGAAACTATCTACATATTCAAGAAGTACAAAGTCTGATCTTTACAAGGAGCTATTATTCTAGCCGGGGATATGCGGGGAATTTTATAAAAGTCTAGGCAATCTTTAAGGTTAAACAATTTTTGCTACGTTCACACAACGAAACATTGTCTCATTTCAACGCAACCTTTGATAATCCAAAACAACGGCTGTTTTATATACACGCAAGAATATATATCGTTCATTGAAGAAAACCGTTGTTTTGACCGCTTATCTTACTTTAAGATTGTACAATTTAAGAATTGCCAATTTGAACATGAAAAGGTATAGTTCAGTAAAATGTGTACAAAGCAGAACACAGTGAGTGAAGGTGCTTGTTGTTGTTCTTCCTCCTATTAAAAATATTTTATCCAGAAAACTGTGCCATCTTTTAACAAGTAAACTAATTCTGTAACTATTTGACAGACCCCTTTCAAAATCCCTTTTTTAACCAGTATATTCTGATACGTGTATACATTTATTCGGCTGTCCCTGTATAAAGTTCGGCACACCTGAATGTCTTTGTATTGAGTACAGAGGTTCTGTGTATTTTGGTTCGAGGTATTTCAGAATTCCCCCGACCTCTGTTTGAATATCAGTTCACCGGTATTGTGGATGTATATACACGGTAGGGGTGGGACGAAACATTATGTCAACAGATTGACATCTTTCCATTAACCGACTGGGGCAAAGTTTGCCGTCGAAAAGGGGTAAACCTCCAATATTATCTTGTACAAGCGTCCCGAGCCTGGCGTAAACTAACTGATAACGCGAACGGACGCAAACGGTTATTAGTAGGGACGTAAAATTACATCATGCGTCAGTGGACCGTGGGATTTAAACTGTATTTGCCTAAATGATAAAACAAAGTTACGTACTTATTCACGTACATGGGTATCGTAAGTATCCAAAATTCAGTGATTCGTTTTAACTCATTTGTTTGATTGGATTATTCACTGATCCCGCTGGGACAATAGCTTCTACTACAGTAGTTAAAAATAAGATAGAAGTAAATAATATATAGTGAAAGAGTATGTAAAATAAAGCGAAAAAGTTCGCAGTCCACATGGGTGTTAAAAACTATCAGACTTAAACAATTTGCGACAATGGTAAAAATTGTAGAATAAAAATTATCAGTTTACTAGCCGTTACTACTATTAATAGTAGATATACATTGAGGGTTCTGGGTCAACCTAATCTGGGTCATTGGAAAATTTACTGCAAAAATCTCTCCTAGAAATTCGAGTGCGACAGTCGCAGATATCGCTTGCGTACGTATTCATAGTCGGCCGTAGTAAAATAAAATTCACAACGGCGGTAATAATACCAGTGAAAGCGGTGCGGAAATGATGAATTATTCGGAATGACATTTCGTCGGCGCGAGCAGAAAAAGGCACCACATGTGTTTCGCTTCGGTGCGGCATGGCGGTAGGTAGTAGTCGTTTCACTTTTACGATCGAGCATGGGCGAGGAGTCGAGAATCTCGTTCTGTTCCGAGACGAAGTCGACGACCAGCTTGCTGCTCGTAAGCCCTTCCGTTTGAAGGAGCCTCCCCACAACGTCCGATACAAGATTCATGTACAGCATTCGGTCGAATTAAATTATCAATAATTCAGGGACAGATCCTTCGCCAAGATGACGTCCATGAAACGGCTGCTCGCCTCTACTGGAGTCGTTGCTTTCCCTAACCACCAAAATCTTGAAAGATTCAGTTCAGTTGTGTTTCCCTTTACTAATCTCGTGGTTATCACTCCAAATCTTGGTTATAATTGAAGTTGGGCAGTGCATTTAATAGTTATATGGTTTGATCCTTTCTCCCTTCTTTGCTTCTTCGAGCCTCCCGGGTTTCCTTCTTTCCTTCTTTCCGTCTTTCCTTCGTTCCTTCATTCCACCTTTCCTTCTTTCCTTCTTTCCTTCTTTCTTCTTTCCTTCTTTCCTTCTTTCCTTCTTTCCTTCATTCCTCCTTTCCTTCTTTCCTTCTTTCTTCTTTTCTTCTTTCTTTCTTTCCTTCTTTCCTTCTTTCCATTTTTCTTTATTTCCGATTTTCCTTCTTTCCTTCTTTCCTTATTTCTTTTTTTACTTCTTTCCTTCTTTCTTTATTTCATATTTTCCTTCTTTCCTTCTTTCCTTCTTTCCTTCATTCCTTCATTCCTTCTTTCCTTATTTCTTTCTTTCCTTCTTTCCTTCATTCCTCCTTTCATTCTTTCCTTCTTTCCTTCTTTCTTTATTTCCTTCTTTCCTTCTTTCCTTCTTTCTTTATTTCCTATTTTCCTTCTTTCCTTCATTCCTCCTTTCCTTCTTTCTTCTTTTCTTCATTCCTCCTTTCCTTCTTTCTTCTTTTCTTCTTTCTTTCTTTCCTTCTTTCCTTCTTTCCATTTTTCTTTATTTCCGATTTTCCTTCTTTCCTTCTTTCCTTATTTCTTTTTTTCCTTCTTTCCTTCTTTCTTTATTTCATATTTTCCTTCTTTCCTTCTTTCCTTCTTTCCTTCTTTCCTTCTTTCCTTCATTCCTTCTTTCCTTATTTCTTTCTTTCTTTCCTTCTTTCCTTCTTTCCTTCTTTCCTTCTTTCCTTCTTTCCTTCTTTCCTTCTTTCCTTCTTTCCTTCTTTCCTTCTTTCCTTCTTTCCTTCTTTCCTTCTTTCCTCCTTTCATTCTTTCCTTCTTTCCTTCTTTCTTTATTTCCTTCTTTCCTTCTTTCTTTATTTCCTATTTTCCTTCTTTCCTTCATTCCTCCTTTCCTTCTTTCTTCTTTTCTTCTTTCTTTCTTTATTTCCTATTTTCCTTTTTTTCCTTCATTCCTCCTTTCCTTCTTTCTTTATTTCCTTCTTTCCTTCTTTCTTTATTTCCTATTTTCCTTCTTTCCTTCATTCCTCCTTTCCTTCTTTCCTTCTTTCTTTATTTCCTTCTTTCCTTCTTTCCTTCTTTCCTTCTTTCCTTCTTTCCGTCTTTCCTTCTTTCCTTCATTCCTCCTTTCCTTCTTTCCTTCTTTCTTTATTTCCTTCTTTCCTTCTTTCCTTCTTTCCTTCTTTCCTTCTTTCCTTCTTTCTTTCTTTCCTTCTTTCCTTCTTTCCATCTTTCCTTATTTCTTTCTTTCCTTTTTTCCATCTTCCCTTCTCTCCTTCTTTCCTCCTTTCCTCCTTTCCTTCTCTCCTTGATTCATTCATTCCGTTTCGCTTTTAAGTCGAAAACTCTTTGTAGATGATTGGTATAAGCCATAGAATTTTTATTTTACCAAATTATGTTCTACTGTATACCCTAATGGAAGTCAGTATAAAATACATATTAAGTATATGCTTATGTCTGGAATCGGAACCTAATTAGACTCAATACAATAGATTGCACTGTAATAATTTGTTAATTATACATACTATATAAAGAACACCGTACCTGAACACGTGAAGGGTGGATATTGCAACCAGAGTTAATTAGTACATCTGAATAAAACAATTGGGTACACAAAAGTTCTGTTAAATTTAATTAAATCTTCGTTTCGCTCTAGAGCCCATTAGTTTCCATTGCCTCAATATAAACGAAAGTACATTAACGTCGAAATGCGAATACCAACCTTACGCTCAGAAAGACATTTCTTAAGTTGGGTCTTGAATCGATAGTTAATAAGATATACGTTTGCTATTCGAACGGACAATATCGCCATTTAAGGGTTGTCATCTATCGGGCAAAACTCCGAGCGTCGAAGGGCTACTAGGCCTTTTAATTATCTACAATTAGAAGTACTACAATAGGAAGTTATGCAACTATTTTTTCGAAAGTTGTAAACATTTTTCTGTGCCAAATGATTGGTATATTGAAAATGTTCAAATAAAAACCTATTTTCCTTTGTTATTTTGTCAAAAGACAACTTCAGCCCAAATCTACATATATAACAAAAACCTAATCTTACAAATAGATTTGTATTCAAATGTACGCACGGTCAAAGTTAAAATACGCAGTACATGACAAGATGACCGTTGCGAAGTTAGCAGCATAATGGAGGAAAAAAGATTGGGCAATTTAAGAATATATAATATATAATACATATATAGAATTACATTCTTAACATTTGACTGAGTAAACTCCAGTCTTCCATAACAGATTTAGAGGTTTTGAAATTTGAGGGAATGTTATAAATAGTATTATTACTTTTGAATGCAGAGTATATGTTGAATTTGGGCGAAATATTGTTCAATTTTAAGTTAATACCTAGTATTATATGTAAAAGATTTGTAAATTCTATTAGTGGGTTTTAGTGCGGAAGTTTTTATTTTGATAGATTTTCTCTTGAATTTATCCTTACTTGTACTATACGTTTGTGCAGCATTGGAATTGATCTAACAAAAAGGAAAATTAAGCCATTTTTGCAAAATATCTATATTATGTTATACCTATATGCTATAGAATTCTTTATTTTCATGACAAACTAGAATTGTCGTACTTGTCATAGTAAACCTCTAAAATATATTGCGAAACTTTATAACGAAGTATACTCTCAATACCTGCACTACACACTTCTAAAATACACAAACTTCTGCGAACGAACTCTCCGAGAACCGAAGACGGAGATGTTTCATTTTTAAATTAGTTGTGAGAAAAGTTTTAACGGCAGCGAGGGACCGCCAGAGTTACATTTTCCCCTGTTTTTAAATTAACTTACCTTCTCAGTTTTCCTACTATATCTACGAGGAGGAGGCCGTCGACCGACCTCTTCTCAATTTTTTTTTCTATCTTTCCCGTCGCAGACGGAGAATTTTAAGGGTAATGCAAGTCCTCTCTCTCTGATAACGCAAATAGAAATTTACGGGGAATGAATTTAGGTTCCACTTAGGGTCGCTAGCGTTCTACAGGAACCCATTTGCAAATAATGTATGCGCCAGCCATTAGAACTCTAGACTCATGTATATGTATATGCGAATCGGCTTCACCCTGTTACGTTAGTATATGACGGTATTATGCATTGGTGTTCTGATCATTCTTAAATTACGATTGGAATACCCTAGAGTTCAGGGCTGCTCTGCTTGAACCGACGCACAGTGTGCAAAATTCCCAAAAAGCCGGCCAAAACTCGTATTTTATATCAATAAAAGAACTGCGAAGAACAAACAGGAGTTTTATTGATATAAAATACGAGTTCCCTCAGCCATTAAAGCCGTGTCATCTGCGAATGTGGCGACTGTTACATTTTCCAGCTGGGGAAGGTCACTTGTATACAATAGAAACAAAATTGGTCCCAAGACATTACCCTGGGGTAGCCCTGGTTTACTTCTTTAAGATCCCAGAATTCATCTATCTGTTTTATTCTGAGTAGTCTATCTGACATATAGGATGTTAGCAGCTCGACGTATTGTAAAGGTGGCACACTGTTTAGTTTGTGTATCAATCCTCCGCGTCAAACCTCATCGAAAGCTTGTGTCGCATCAGAAAGATTGTTGAGCAGATAAGCCTTTTTTCTTATACTTTCCCTGGAATCTAAACGATATTGAACTAAACCAGTGTTTACAGTGGGATTTATTTACATATTTTCATAGTAACTCGAAGAGGCACACATGTTATCAAAGTATGAACGTATACACACTTTTTGCGTTCTCTGTATCTCGAAGTCTGAGTATCGAACTGATGCCATAATAAGCAATCCGGATTATGTGGGCGGCGGTAGGAGAATGGGAAGAGTCGTCGCCTGGCAACGGATCCGTTTTCTGCCCAAACGGTCTGTGTGCGGTCGGCCCCATGCAAAGTAAAGGCATCTGTGCTCCGAAGCACCTGCGGTCTCCTTATACACGGGGTATACGGCGTCCGGCAACCGTGTGACTCTCGCCGTTCCAGCCCGACGTTAGATTCGATTTGTTTCCATTGATTTTACATCCTGGCACGACACATTTATAGTATTCGGTCTGCTTGGCACAGACGTCCGCTCTATGCGCCATCTGAACTTAAATCGGATGTTAGCATTTGTCTACTGTGGACCTATACGACCCCCTTTAAGATATATCGTTGAGATTTACATGATCGAATTCAATTTGTAATGGATTGTATGCATTTAGAATTAATCAAACCATTGAATTAACTTATGGACTTCCTATAATGAACTAGTAAAAAGATATATTAATAAAAAAGGAAATAAGGTAAGAAGAAAAGAAGGAAAGAAGGAAAGAAGGAAAGAAGGAAAGAAGAAAAGAAGGAAAGAAGGAAAGAAGGGTAGAAGGAAAGACGGAAAGAAAGAAACAAGGAAAGAAGGAAAGAAGGAAAGAAGGAAAGAAGGAAGGAAGGAAGGAAGGAAGGAAGGAAGGAAGGAAGGAAGGAAGGAAGGAAGGAAGGAAGGAAGGAAGGAAGGAAGGAAGGAAGGAAGGAAGGAAGGAAGGAAGGAAGGAAGGAAGGAAGGAAGGAAGGAAGGAAGGAAGGAAGGAAGGAAGGAAGGAAGGAAGGAAGGAAGGAAGGAAGGAAGGAAGGAAGGAAGGAAGGAAGGAAGGAAGGAAGGAAGGAAGGAAGGAAGGAAGGAAGGAAGGAAGGAAGGAAGGAAGGAAGGAAAGAAGGAAGGAAGGAAGGAAGGAAGGAAGGAAGGAAAGAATCAAAGAAGGAAAGAAGGAATGAACTAAACGAAGAAAGAATGAAAACTGTTACGATATTATACAGTTATATACCTATACAGAATTATATACAGATAACCACTATGACGAAACGAGTCGGTAGTGAAGCACGCTTCGGCGTCATATCGTCGATAAAAAGGAATGACAAACAAGACTAACAACCGCACGATGTCCGCCGAGGAAACAAGCAGATGCTCGGTTTGATTGGTTCACGTGTCCGGTATATTAGAGCCACGCAACATTGCCACCAATCAATACTTATAGCGGAGTTTTTTCCCATCGTGTCCCGTGTGCTCGTGTACCTACATACGTCTATATGTTACTGCCGCGGACGTCACATTATCAATCAATAGTTTTCCTAATGGATAAAGAACAGTACTTTAATGTCCCATCTGATAATACCGATGTTATAGACGATTATTTATATGACCTTCATCGGCTGACTTGTGGCGACCAAACAAAAGGATACGAAAGAAAAAACTGTTGACATTTGCAACCCCCATATTTCTGAATTACAAACCACCACCGATATAGCGATAACAATTTAATTAGTGCTTGATAATCGCATGTATAAATTATTTACTAATCTACTGTTTATAGTGCATTAAACGAAATTAATTGCATTAAAGTTGATATCCACTGTCATATTTTGCCTCGATTATCGTGACTGGCATATTAAATTATCATGAAATAACAGGCAAACTATGGCGAACCGGGCCGTATAATAAATATGATTACCGTAATCGATTTGGAACTGAATTTGACGAAAAAACGCGAACCGGCTGAACTGTCGCGTGTCTTCAATCAGATAAAGTGTTTCGCGTCCACTTAATTTTTATATTTGACTTTGTAAAAAGCTCATATTACCCCAGTTTGTTATTACGAAAATTATCACGATTATTTTATTAAATTCTTTCTCATTTATTAGAAATTAAGATTCAAATTTACAGAAAACAAAATAGTGTAGATTTTCCGATTTAATAATTAATGTAATTGTAATTTAATTACATCATGACAATTTAATTTTATCATTGCGCGTAGAATCAATCAGAAATAACATGATGTTAAAGATTTAGTTAAAAATATAAATTAAAATTACGAGAAGGTTTATTGTACTAGAACTGTCTCCAATGTGAATCTCTAAAACTTCAAGCTAAAACAATCTTAAAACAATTAACAAAAGCTAAAATTAATTGAAATTCCTCATCAACTGTCGGAACGAACCTGCTCTAATATGGAGGACGTACAGTTTATTCTGAAATGTTGCGAAAGTGACGCGGCCTTAGCAACACCCGCTACCTGTGGCAATACGGAATTAATAATCCAGTGGCGCCGCGGTGAGAATAAAAATTGGTTGACGGCTGTCATACTGTCAAACGGAAGCCCTCGGTCTGGATGGCGGTGTCGAGTCGAGTTTAATAATTCGCAGATATCAAGCGGTCGGCATGGCAACGCGTTAACCACTGCCGCGGTTGTCAGTGGTTGCTGTTCATTTTGAATATTGCACGATCCCGAACTGGCGTACAACAGCCGATGGGAGGACATCCGACTGCCTCGCCGACAGATTGTAGGTAGAAGGATGGGAAATTATGCCTGTCCGTCACTTCCGAAAAGTATAGAATTTTCGTCAAGGCGATTTTTCTGGACAATATTCAGTATGTCAGATACAACATCACTCATTTCTATGCTTTTTCAATACTTGTAACAGTTGGAGTGAGGTAAGACATTAAGAATTAAGAAAAATAAGAACGGGGTAATCCCACTTCTGATGTTTCAACCCCATATAAATTCTTTTCCGGATGCATTTTAGTGTGATCTGGCAACAGGTTTGGTTGTAGACGTGGAACGATCGATGCGGCCGGAATTCTTTCACGCTTCACCGCAGGAAGACGATCGACTTTTTAAAGCAATTAACTCGCTCTCGAGCTGAATTCACTTGCTGGTCCGCCAAAACGCCGGCAAAGTGAATAAAGGTTCGCTGGACGAGGAGGCACTCCGCCGTAGCGGAAAGACGGGGAAAAAAAGGCGACGGGGAAGCGCGGAAACGGCAAAACAAGAGAACGGGAAATGAGCATCGCCGAACTCAAACATTATTAAGGGAGCTAATTCGATTGGCACACAAGACGAGACCGAAACCGCAAACAACAATATTTAAGGGCCTTAATAGAATGGCAAAACTCTCGACGATTCTCCTTCCGGAATCAACAGTTTGCTAATTGTTTGATTTAGCAATAACGAGATATTTAATTAAGTTATTAGGAAGACATCATTATTTTGTTGACAATATTGATATTCTTAAGTTAGAATTTGTTTTGGCTACGTTTACAGTTTACAACATCATTCCTTCTTGCCTTTTATCTTTATTTCCTTCTTTCTTCCTTTCCTTCTTTCCTCCTTTCGTCCTTTCCTTCTTTCCTTCTTTGGTTCTTTCCTTCTTTCGTTCTTTCCGTCTTTCCTCCTTTTCTTCTTTCTTTCTTTCCTTCTGAAACTTCTTTCCTTCTTTCCTTCTTTACTTCTTTCCTTCTTTCCTTCTTTCCTTCTTTCCTTCTTTCCTTCTTTCGTTTTGAAACTTCTTTCCTTATTTCCTTATTTCCTTCTTTCATTCTTTCCTTTCTTTCGTTCTTTCCTTCTTTCCTTCTTCCCTTTTTCCCTTCTTCTTTCCTTCTTTCCTTCTTTCCTTCTTTCCTTCTTTCCCTCTTACCTTCTTTCCCTCTTACCTTCTTTCCTTCTTTCCTTCTTTACTTCTTTCCTTCTTCCCTTCTTCCCTTCTTTCCTTCTTTCCTGCTTTCTTGCTTTCCTTCTTTCCTTCTTTCCTTCTTTCCTTCCTTCCTTCTTTCCTTCTTTCCTTCTTTCCTTCTTTCCTTCTTTCCTTCTTTCCTTTTTTCCTTCTTTCCTTCTTTTCTTCTTTCCCTCTTACCTTCTTTATTTTTTTCCTTCTTTCCTTCTTTCCCTCTTACCTTCTTTCCCTCTTACCTTCTTTCTTTGTTTCTTTTTTTCCTTCTTTCCTTCTGTACTTCTTTCCTTCCTTCCGTCTTTCCTTCTTCCCTTCTTCCCTTCTTTCCTTCTTTCCTTCTTTCCTGATTTCCTTCTTTCCTTCTTTCCTTCTTTCCTTCTTTCCTTCTTTCCTTCCTTCCTTCTTTCCTTCTTTCCTTTTTTCCTTCTTTCTTTCTTTCCCTCTTACCTTCTTTCTTTTTTCCTTCTTTCCCTCTTACCTTCGTTCCTTGTTTCTTTTTTCATTCTTTCGTTCTTTCCTTCTTTCTGTATGCTTTTGCCACAAATAATCGCAAAAAAACTTATTTTCTGTTAAACATCCTATGCCAGCTAATAGTATACGATGCAAATATGGAAATGAAGTTCAAAAACCAATCAATTCATTATTTAGTATATTTAAACAGTTTAGTCGATGGCCAAACGTTGCATTCAATTATAAGCAAACAGTGGGGGTGTCCGGCGCCCGAGCTAATGGTTGGAAAATAGCTTTTAAACCGCCCATTAAGCACCCCTTGCAAATCACCCCGTGTTGTACAAACAACATTCCAGATGGGGCAGCATGCAAACACAGTTAAGTACACGCACAACACCGAGCTAACTATCTTGTACCCTGTAGCCCCCCCCGGAAATTAAATACCTGAATAATGGATACGTCGCCCGTTATTATATCGGAAAGGGACCCGAACTTGGCCACCTGAACCCGGACAACTGCTAGCAGGAATCGTTAGTTCACTTCACTCGGAATTGCCAAACTTCGATGGGGGTCGAACTTTCATACAAATCGAGCGGAAAGTTTCGCCCACTAAAACCGATCAACACCATCAAAATTGCATTTACAAATCAGGAGAGGGCGCCGGGCGACCTCACTCGTTTGCGCGAGTTGAGATGTTATACGAAGTTTGGATGTGTGCCCGAATAAACCTCCGACTAGTTAGCGAGCGGGACCTTTAGATGAAATGGATGTCCCTCCCATTCACTTCGGGCGAAACTCGAAAGTTTTGAAGTCATAGGGCGTGCAATAAAACTTATGCGAATTCTGGGCACTGTGAAAGGACCTTGCGGGTCAACCCTTTCACACCCCTGCCCCCCCACGACTCCCGAGTCATCATAATTAATGTACTACGCGGTTTATTGTTATAAACCCCGGCGTACGAGCTTTACTAGAATGACCTCCCGCCGTCTGAGGTTTAAATCCTTTACTTTTACAGAGTCCGGCAGTGGAAAATTTAAATAGAAAATGTTTTGAAATGTGATGGTATGCTGAGTTGATTCGAATTTGAAAGATTGTAGAGTGTTTCAATTTAAATATGTGATTGTAACGATAAATATTGTAGGTTTTTGTATATTATCTTCGAATGGTTCTAATATTAGAAGTGGATCTATATTGGTACTATGGAGAGTTTTCTTTGTAGACGCGGTTAGTATTACTTAACGTACATAGAGTAGGTAAAGGACCGGCCCTAAAACACTACCTTGCGGCACTCCTGCTTTTATTTCCTTAAGGTCAGGGCATGCATCACCTTGTTTGTGCAGCAAAGAAATAGGCCTATAAGATGTTGTTTCGTGTTCGCGACAAATTAAATTTTGAGAATTTTTGGATAATCTTGAGGTTAGTATGACTTCCGGTTTTTCCGGAAATGACATCAGTGAAATTTTAAATGGCACCCTATATTATTTGTGTGCCATTTGCAATCAGGATGACATTCCGAACACAAAAACAAATCGATCGACAATTTCCGGAAAAACCGGAAGTCATACCAACGTCAAGAGTACCTATCCCAAAAATGTCTACCTTTGTCCAGCATCATTAATAACAAAAAATAAACGGTTTTACCTATCGCGTGGGTCACCCGGTATACAATAAATAGTACGACAGGTACGTAATAATAGATTTACTTGCCTCCTTTGTGTCCCGGACGTCGGTCCTCGCCCGGCTCCGGTGTATTACCTTTATTGCAGCCGTTTATCATCTGCTGTGACCTTTTATGAGTTCGAACGTTGCGGTACTTTGATATCGGTCGGTTGTGGCTTTCAGAAATTGCCCACCAAAAACGGGGGGGCTTCCATTACGATATTCTGGATGGTTTTCACTGGCCTGCGCCAGCAAGAAATGACCGCCCTACGGCCAAAACGGCACGCTCTGTACCGGCCGATATAATGCTAAACGTGCGGGTAGCAAAAAGCTACCGAAATTGCCTATTCGGGTGGCAGAGGGGGGTGTTCATCCCTCAGCGGTAACCTGTTGCACTATAAAAGCATTAAGCTTTGTGCATGCGCCGGCAGGGGCACTTGATAGAATGACTGATGCATTCAAAAGCTTTTATGTCGAACGAATAGGAAATTAGACTTGAATATTGGATTTTTTTATTATGATAGTTCTATTATAAAAAGTCCATTTAATGGTATTCAATTTTTATAAGTTATCTATAACAGTTGCTATGTTTTATAATAGAAGAAAATATACATTTTTTTTCCAAATGTATAGCTGAATTAAATTTATTATGAACTATGGTATTGACTATAATCAGTTATATTGATTTAACTAATTTTTGGCGACTGCAGGTCAACTGATCGTTTGACATTAGAACAGACATTTCTAATTTTTTATACAGTCAATTTATTGTCAAAAGGGCTGTAAATTTGTGAGGTAGTTTTAATTTTTTCCATTTTAAATATTAAACCAATTGTCAACTATCGCTTGTTACAGCTTGTTACACATAATAATGTATGGTAAATTAAAATTTGTCAACCTTGTATAGCGGAACTACATTTAAATTGCCTATGGCTAATTAAGCATGTTATAGAATTCATAATATAAGAATAAGATCAAGAGACAATATGCAAGCACAGAGTTAAAAACAGGAATACAATAAAATTGCGAGACTCATATTATATCATCATCATAATATAAAACATTAATTATAAAAGGATTTAATTCCGTACAATAAACTAAACAAAATATAAAACCTATCCCACTTTTTCGTTTACATCAATAATCTCCGTTAATATCTATTCCTTAATCTTATTAATAATAACAACAATTCCAACATAATATATCGGTAGGCAACCAACACACCAGTCGAATAATTTATGTATACTCTTTGCGGCTGCATCCCCACGCCTTTCGGAAAAATCAGGCGTGCTTTGAAAAACTTGTTTACGGTCGAGCCGACCGACGCTCTCGCAGTATCAGCTGACATTCACTATGGCGCGCGAGTTATCAATATTTCGGCACCGTTTTACGCCGATATTAGCGATTTTTTGGATTTATTCTTTGTGCGGGTGTGAGTGTGATGTCCACGAAGGGCCGAGGATCATTTCGATGTAATTTTGAGTCGCTACGGGCCACTGGTGAGTGGAGAATTTGAGTTTCTTTATTGCGTTCTTGCATAATATATGTAGTAGGTGCGCGACAGGTCTGGATAGGCCAATAATACAGTTAGTTTTCTTGCACTATTTGTTGATAATTATCGTTATGAGTTTATATTAACATGGGTGTCTTGTTCTTACTGTTCTTTTGTGGGGGGAATAACGTATGCTTTGTTCTTAAAAAGACAATTCCGTTTGCAGGTGTCTCTTGCTAATTTGAAAGTACATTAATAGCCTTAAAAAATCGGAGTACATGTTTCTTGCATATAGAAAAGTTGTAGATAATCATTCGCTCTACAGACGGACACTATTTTCATGCATACAGAGTGTTCCACAACAATGTATCAATACAAACCAATGTTTTTTTAATGGAACGCTAGGATATATTATTGCAGTTTTTGATTAAGATGTTTGTCCTAATAATTTGTAAAAATACGACACCTTTTGATAGTTACTATTGATTTGCGATTCCAATATGATTTATCTGGAACAGATACTTCGTATAATTCTAGGAGTGCTTTGGTGGAAATGTGGTGTTTTCTGTAGAAATGCTAGTATTCTATACACATAAAACTGTTAGTAAAAATTTCATAAGAAATTAATAATTAAATAAATAGCGATACGTTACCTTTAAACTCAAATTGTTTGAAACGTTTGATGAAACGTTTTGTTATTGTGAATATGGTATGGTTTCAATCTTCACACTACAAGCAATTTGTTTTTAAAAGAAATATTTGAATTGACTAAATATTATTGGAAATACGAGTGATTAAAAATTTGTACCGTTTTTTTGGCCCACTGTGTGTACTCCTCTAGAATATATAGGAATATTTTAATCATTTTTCACGAGGAGTTGAACTATCTGATATTTTTTAATGAATTTATAACTACATAAATTAATTTTTCATAACAATATTGTCGGACCTTACATCTAAACCTTAACCTTAACGAATTAACAATACAGGGTGTTTGAGAAGCGGCAGTCCCCATTTATCGTTCGTTAGAATGTTTCGAACGATGCATTTCTGAAAGTTTGGAATTAGAAATTAAGGAAAAATAAGGAAACGGCAACATCGGTGGCCCGGCAGATTATACTGGGCGATTCATTTGTTGCGTAGGGCGATATATCCGTCCAGATAGAAAAGAATTCTTGTTTTTAGGAAATATAATTTTGATTCGAACAAATATATTTGTGCACAAGAAGAGATTTATGTTGCTTTAAAGTAATATTTTTGCTTTAGAGCAAAACTAGGTTTACTTCCACCAAAGAAATCATATTTAGATTCAAATAAATATATTTTTAGTGTGAATATCTCATCCAACTGTATTGTTGGCGTCGTAAACACTCTCCTCGCAATTCGGCGTTATCATGAGTATAAATAATAGGTCAAAAGGCGGTGACACGTGAAGATTTTGTTCTACTGTACCCTCCAAAAGGTTCTAATCAATAAATAATGGGTTTACATTAATTCCTTTAACAAACTAAGCCAAAATTATTTGGACTGAATACATTTCTGTCGTTATAACATACAAATTGTAAATTTTCATTGAAATCGTAAGTGTTTGACACAAATAAACGTTCAGACTTCTTTGAGTCGACAATACATATTTATTTGAATTAAACAAAATTATCTATCTGTGCGTTGTCATACGAGAAAGATTAAAATTCTTTACAATTTATTTCATATTTAAATTAATTATTTAAATAATTTTGGTGTGGTATATAAATAACTAAATACCTTTGAAAAAATCAATATCACATATTATACGTAGGTACCTAGACTTACATTTTATTTTATTGTTTCAGTTATGCACAAACAGTATCTGTAATCTCTTCAATAGGAATAATAAAGTACATTCGACACTAATCCCATTGAAATCATTCAGCAGTCCATTAAAACACTTTCGTCATAGACATAAAGTTTACCTGCACATCCAAATGAAATTTAAATACGAATTTGCCAATAATTCCCGGCATAGTATGATTACTAAATAGGTACACAAAGCGAAGTTTAATACCGGTACAAATAAAATATTTCTCATTTCGGCGATGCTGTAAAATCAGAACAAAGGCATCTGAAACGTATTCACCAATATACACTCGACAACCCCCTATTGACGGTTCAATAATTAATAATCATAGCTTTGACAGACACAATGCCCAACGCAAATACATTCCTGAAACAGCAATTTTGAAGTCCGCTGTCCGCAGATTATTACTGAAATTATTCCCTTTGAGTACCAACTCAATGGCGGAGTGATTATTGTTTTGTGCGCGGATTGAATGGCGAAAAGTTAAATATTACTGACGTTTCTCTATTTGGTCCATCGTTCGTTACATCATTTATGAACAAAGGAAAGCCGGAAAATCATTTACAGGTACAACTATAGTACTATAGTACAATAATATATTATTGTACGGTTATGAGACAATAGAATAGGGTTGCAGGCTTATTTTCCTGTATTTGTTTTATAAGGTAAATGTTATTATGATGGTCTTTATGTACTTTTATAGTTTCCTAAACTTAATTAAGACAAAAAAAAACTATAATCTTTACGTTTGATTATCTCAAAAGGTACGTCTCCTGCGAAAAAACAAACAAACACCATTATTACACAAAATAGGTTACATCTTTACATTTTTTGTGTTATCGCCTTATTTGTCTACAAAATATCATTTTAAGAAATAAATTTTAGCTATTTAGCTATTAGAAAATGCTCGCAGTGGTTTAATTATATTTAAAATAGAAGGTTTTATCAATTTCAACATACTGTAGATATATATTTTACACTGGTAGTGATTCCGTACTACTGAGTACTGATTAGGGCTTCAAAACCCAGTATTACGTGATCCCGACAAATAATGAGCCCTTTCGGGATCACGGGATTTTGAATCTAAACCCCGGGATCTAGAAAAACTTAAATCTAAATTATGTTCTTATTTCTTTGTCAAATGGCGAAATGTGGACACTTTTCTACAATAAATTAATTGACCTATTATTTTTAAGTGTAAACTTCAATCTATAACAGCACCCTTTCTGATTAAATCAAGTATCAAGCATAAAATGTTCGTTTACTCCAACATGTTGCTATAATAGGAGGAACATAATTTGCAAGAAGTAGACATAATTCCATATGGAGGCAAACATGAATTTTATCAACTTGCTTAAGTCTTTTTTGTTACTTAGTCTCATCAAATAATAAGGCGTAAAAATAATAAAATATACAGAATATAAAATTAGTAAATAGGTAATAAAATACAGCGAAAAAGTGTCTTCCAGTTTAAGGATTTTATCTTAAACTAAAAAAAAACGATATATTTAGGTTCGAAACATCTCGAGTTTGTGATAAGTTGTGATAGCGGTAATATGGTCATTTTTGACATTTCTTAAACCCACAATTATCGGTTTGTCTCATTTTTAGTGGGGAAGTTTTGTCAAAAAGTTCACCTAGATAAAAGATATATTTTTATAAGGTGGGTTGTGCTATTTGAACTATATTTAAAAAACCCGAAAGACGTACAAGTAATATTAATTTTTTTCTTGACATGAAATTGAATAGTTAATATTCTAAGAAGTTGCACTGAATATTTCATCAATTTTGAACAATAAGTAACGTCTTCTCTCAATATACCTATATTTTTTTAGCAAACAATAATCGTTTTATTTAAAATGCAAACAGTCTACTTAATTACTTAATTACCATCTATAACGTATGAGTTCACAAGTTATCCAATCTTATCTTAAAGAAGAAAACAACAATTCATCAAACTTTTATTGACATCAATATGAAAAAATTTGACTCTTTTTCACTATTTTCAGCGAATTATTATCTAATTTTGTTTATTATTAATTTTATTCTACTGCGTATGATAAAGCAAAAAATTTGATGTAGCCAGGCACATGACTTTATCATAGTATTTATTAAATTAATAGTAAATTACTATTTGATCGAGATCGGTCGTTTCTGCATTAAGATAAAACTAGTTAGCCAGGGTTTGACAGATATTTTAATACAATAAAAAGTGGTAGGATTCCTTATTTTTGTTTTATTTTAGCAATCGGTACATGTTTCGTGTCCTACTCGGCACTTCTTCAAGCGCTCTAGGAAATGCGATACAAATTACACAATTGACAATCACATCAAACTCCAAAAAACTCAATTGTAAAAACTGACATTTTGTCAGGCGCGGCCCGTGGAGAACATAAAATAACATACAAAGGTCACAAACAAACATACAGGGTCCTGCAACTAAGCTCCCGTTGTCTGTAGCTCACTTACTCATTAAGCTAAGAGTTTGACATTTTGCAGGCTTACCCTGTACTTCAAGGTACAATTCAAGAAATTATTTTTTATTATACAGCGTGTTCCAAAAATGTGCAACGCCATGGTAATATATTTTTTTTAAATTGCATGCTATACATTTTTCTACACATTTGGAAGCCTTTTATGGTTGCCTACATATCACCAAAATTTTATTGAAATCGGTTGAGTGACCGCAGCGGAAAAAAATAAAAACAAAAAAAATTGATTTTGCATCGTAGGCTTTAAAAATCTATAAAACCCACAAAATGCACCTCGTTAATAAAATTTTGCGACGTGCTTGTTAAGTTAGATGTAATAGTCTCGTTAACCAAGTGACATTGATCCAAATTATACAGGCTGACCAAAATCGAGTGTCAAACTTGTCAAACTTCAAAGCGCGCTATTGTTCTTATTTTAAATTAGAACCCATATTTTTTTTAGGTGAAACGATGCGGAATTAAAGAATAAATATTGTTTCTGAATACAACCACATCACAATTCCCAATATTTTAAAAGTTATTCGCCAAAAACTCATTTTTCAACGTTTCCAACGGCAATTTTAGGTAATAAATATCGTACGTGGCGTTGAAAAACAATTTATTACATAAAATATAACGCAGAGACGTATTTTAGATTTTACTGTACTTAATTAAGTAGTTATTCAATTGCTAAATTTACTGCAAAATTTACCTATAGCCACATTTCCGTCCTTACCGCTATAGGTAAATTATGCAGTAAATTTAGCATTTGAATAACTACTTAATTTAGTACACTCAAATCTAAAATACGTCTATTATTTTTTATGAAATAAATTGTTTTTCAAAGCCACGTACGATATTTATTATCTAAAATTGCCGTTGGAAACGTTGAAAAATGAGTTTTTGGCGAATAACTTTTAAAATATTGGGAATTGTGATGCGGTTGTATTTAGAAACAATATTTATTTTTTAACTCTGCATCATTTCACATAAAAAAAATTATGGGTTCCAATTTAAAATAAGAACAATAACACGCTTTGAAGTTTGACAAGTTTGACACTCGATTTTGGTCCCCCTGTATAATTTGGATCAATGTCACTTGTTAACGAGACTATTACATCTAACTTAATAAGCACGTCGCAAAATTTTATTAACGAGGTGCATTTTGTGGTTTTTATTGATTTTTAAAGCCTACGATGCAAAATAAATTTTTTTTGGTTTTAATTTTTTTCCGCTGCGGTCACTCAACCGATTTCAATAAAATTTTGGTGATATGTAGGCAACCATAAAAGGCTTCCAAATGTGTAGAAAAATGTATAGCATGCAATTTAAAAAAATATATTACCATGGCGGTGCACATTTTTGGAACACCCTGTATAATAAAAAATAATTTCTTGAATTGTACCTTGAAGTACAGGGTAAGCTTGCAAAATGTCAAACTCTTAGCTTAATGAGTAAGTGAGCTACAGAAGACGGGAGCTTAGTTGCAGGACCCTGTATATGAGACTGCAGAACAGATTTTTTAAAAGATATTTTTACTATTGACAGTAGATATTGTCAAAACATCAGCGTTTGACACTACCTACTGACATTAGAATGAAACTATTTGTCAAATCTGGGGTAACTAAATTGCAGACACGACCGATCTCAATCAAATAAAATTTGCTCATGCAGCTAAACTATTAATTTTACCGAAAATGTCGTAGACATAAATTATTCAGAAATTCCTCTACTTTAGTTTATTATTTAACTTGTTTGACGAAATTTCAGAAATGGCGGCTCATTTGCAAAATTGTTGAAAAATGCTAAGAGTAAACATCCAGTTCCTTTGGACCCTTTCGAACCAAAAGCTTTTCAGCACTAAGTTTGGTGAAGAAACTTGTAAATATGAAGTTTCGTCCTTATACCACACACATACATTTTACTTACGCTAAAATCTCATTTTTGTCGGCACCATATAACGTACGTTCCAAAAATGGAACAATGTACAGGGTGTTCCAATAAGAAAATCGAGTTTTTTCGATTTTTCTCCAAACGTTCAAGAGTTTTTCATTGAAAATGGGACAAAAAGGGGCAGGTATATGTTTTGTAAAATACTCTCAAACATTATCCTTCAATGATCCTTCAGCAAATGCTTAGCAATCCTATCTCCACAGCCGCAGCGCGGTAGTACACTGTGACAGAAACAATCGCGGTCGCGTTGCGTGTCGCATCGTGGGTGTGACCGTGGACGTCTGTCAGCGTATTTGTCAAAATTCGTAGTCAATGGCATTTGTGTTGCTGTTCGTTTAATGTACATCAAATTTGTCAAAATTCCAAGTAAATGGCGATTGAGTTGCGGTCAGTTTGAAGGGCAAATTCCGAACGCAATTTAGGCAAAATTTCGAGTGTAATGAACGCAAGGAGTGAACGCAACGTTGGACCGTCACTATGTGGGATACATGCGAGGACTACTACGACGAGGGGTCCATGGACGACGCCCTCTATGTCCTGCATCAGGCCGCCGCCAACATGAGGTTAATTACTTTTATATATGCTTTCCCTATCTACCTTTCGGCACGAACTTGCCTTCGCTCGTCTCACCCTGCTTCTCTCTTAGATCTTTCTCTTGCCCTTTCTTGCGTTATTTAGTTATTTAGCAACTCCCACACGAACACGTTACTTCCGTTTGTGACAACCCTAAGCCGAGGGGTCGGAAATCGAAACGAAACACCTAATGAAACCAGTTTCTCCCGCGCGGATCAAAGAACCGAGATTAAGTTGGGTCGTAAGGCGACAAGCTTTTCCGGCAAGCCCTAAAGTTATATTCTTCCTACCGGAGATGGTGAGGAAAGCGGCAATGCTTTATTTTTGTTGTTTGTTAGTTTATTGATGAATTTTATTGGTTTGGTAGACGAAATTTGTAGCGCATAGAAATCGACTTGTGAAACTGGAATGTGTGGGAATTTTGTAGGTTGATTATTTATTTAGTTAAAAGAAACTAATAATTACAATAAATTTGTGTCCCTCACTAGGGTAGGGACTTATAACAGCTTTTGCCAGGCGCGATGTGGTTGTGTTCCTTTTTGTAAAATATTTTCTTACTATGTTTAATTTATTAATTTTGTTATTCACTTTATAATAGTTTTTGGATGCCTTATTATTATATTTTTGTGTTTGTAATCTTGTTGTTGGCGCAGATTTTCCTTTTTAGGGGTATCAGTCAAAATTGCAGTTTTGTGGCGTTTTTTTACGCTATGGCTTTAAGCAGTGGTTGAACCACTTCATGCTAAAAGAAACAACTTGTTTGTTAGCTGCGAACAAACAGAAGATGGTTGAGGACCGAATGATGCTAGATGCTTAAGATCTATTGACGTTGAAGGCTCAATTTCTATTAACGGTCTGTTTTGAAGCACCATAACTAAACCTTAAGTAGTCAGGAGTATTGTAGCTCTGTAAATCTTTTCAAGGTTTACTTATTTCAATATGTAGTCACTAGAGCTTCCAATCCCGGATAAATTACTAATCCCGGGATTTCGGGATTAAGGATTTTGTAATCCCGGGATTCATGAAAAAAAGTGAAAATTGCCGGACCAAAACGCGATCAGTAAGAAACATCTAAAGTATACTTTATTGTACAATATCTTGTCCCCCGAAACTTCAGCAATGTTTTCAAATTTTATCTTACAAGATACCGAAAATTGACGGTTTAAAAGGTAAAAGGCGTCAAAGTGTGCGTAGTGACATCAGTAATAAACAAAATTCAAACTTTTTTAAATAGTTACTAGCTCTTGCCTTTTAAATTTGCTCAAAATTTTTATATTTTTGTAAAATGCTTCAAGAATAGTCACGGCAAGACATTTTTTGATGGTGCCAAATTTTCAATTTTTCTTAATGATGGCAATAAAACATTTTGACAAATTTTTGTTTTCTTCTTTAGGATAGAATAGTATATGTTTAGAATTTACACGGTATGAATGGTTATTAAGCAAGTAGACTAACTACTTATTTGAATTTTAAATAAAACGATTATTGTTCACAAAAAAAATTACTACGCAATGATTTTAAAATTTAGTTCTAAACGCGTTTTCAAGTGAAGACGTTATTTATTGTTATTTACTGCAACATCTTAGCATTTTAAATATACAAAAATATTCTAGTCATGAAAAATATTAATATGTATTACGTCTTTCGGTTTTCTCAACTAAGGTTCAAGTAGCTCAATTCACTTTGTGCACTTTGTGACAAAACTCTAAAAAGCAAAAAAGAAAACGATAATTTATTGTGTGATGAAGAAATGTCAAAAATAGCCATATTACCGCAATCACAGCTCAAAAACTAGAGATTGTTCGTATTTGTTTTTTACTTTAATGTACAATCCTTAAACTGAAAAAACCTTTTTGCTGTATTTTATTACCTATTTAGTAATTTTATATTCTGTAGTAAAACACTGAATACAGGTAAAGAATTCCGTGTTTTTTCTGTTTTAAATACTCGTATATTTGTTGTTTATAGCAACTAAAAGGACTTAAGCAAGCGGAAAAGGTTCATGTTTGCCTCCATATTGACTTCTTGCAAAATCTGTTTTTCCTATTATAACAACATGTTGGTGTAAACGAACATATAATGCTTGATACTTAATTTAATCAGAAAGGTTGCTGTTATAGACTGAAGTTCGTACTTAAAAAATAGCAGCTCAATTGATTTATTGTAGGTAAGTGCCCAGATTTCGCCAATTAACAAATAAAGAAAATAATTTTAATTTAACGCATTCGGGATCCCAGGATTTAGATTTATAATACCGGGATCCCGAAAAAGCTCATTATTTGTCGGGATCCCGAGATCACGGGATCCCGTAATCCCGGGATTGGAAGCCCTAGTAGCCACTAAACACTTGCCTCTGAGATATGTTTTTATTTAGGACTGACTTAGTATAGTCCACGGAACAGACTTAGCTCTTCGGTTCGTTTTTCATTTATACTTCATTTTTATACTTTTTTATACTTCATTGCTAATTCTAAACCAACAATTATACACATATTTTTACCCTAACCACGTTTTCCTTAAACTTTTACGTTATAAAAGATATACTACTTCGCCAGCAGAAAACTAGCTACATATTGAAAAATAAACAATTTACTGAACATATTCAGCTATTAATTCCGTGTTAATTAAAGCTTATATAACTTAAGTATAACTTATGTAACTGAAGTAGAATTGTCAGCACGCTATTTAAACGTATAGTAGGGTCAACGTATGTAGACTTGTTGGAATATAGCTATTTAAATGTACCATGCTTTCATTATCAACTTCAGATAAATTGAAAACAAACTAACAAAAAGGGAATAAAAGCAACCAGTAATACGTCCAAAATATGCGTCTTAAATTGATATTTTATATTATCATTTTATTTCCAGAGAATTGTAACAAATTCATATACAAATTCTGTTTTGTTACGTTGAATTTTGCAGTTTGACACACGTGAGACCTTATACGACGTGTGATCAGAAATGTTGTATGTCACGCTAGTAGAAATAATAATAAATTGCCGCGAGACCTTAGGAATCAGAGTAGAGACGTGATTGCAAAATTAATAGCTTATTTTGAACGTAAACGTGACCATGACGGATCTTTTCAGCCGCTGAACTCTCTGCAACAATGTTTTCACCACAAAATTTTGTTGTACGCACCCTATCGACGTAAATTACTGTAAAATACGTAACCTCACTATGTCTATCTCAGCGCTCTACTAATATTGACTCGACTATACTAGTAAATTTCAACGTACTGTCTAATATCGCATCTAGATATTTATATTTTTCTACTATGTCGACAATTGCGTTTTCGATGACTATTACTGAAGTAGGGTTTACTAAATCTCTATTTCCTCATATCATAGCTTTGTGCAACCCTTGTTTCCTATTTGCTAAATAGTTTTCTAACCATTTCAATTCTTTTCCTCCGATTCCGTAAGTTTCCATTGCTTGTAATAATATTCAACGACACATAGTTTCAAAGGCTCCTTTTAAGTCTACAAACTGCAACTATTGCTTACCAGTTTTTTTTTGCAAATGGCTAGAATGGGTTTAGTTTAATTTATTGGTATTCATCAAAGTATTTTGAAATTTTTTGATAGAAATTTTAGTTTCCTTTTTTTAATATCAAAATATTTTCCAAAAACCATCAAATAAAAAGTAATAAACTTTTCTTGTGTCAGGTGTTAGATACATTTAATATTTATTGCATTAGTATACAAAACACTTTTTTTCCCAATACATCAATCAAATGGCGCAGTACGCATGCCAGAGTGGTTCTTTCCATTAGCCGGAAGGATTATTTACCTTCTAACCCATTACGGCAACCGTTGCCCGCATTTATCATTCGAAGTTTCCACGTATGTATATGTATGTTGGTTGGGGTAATGTGATATCGATTCTGTCAGACACGGCATACATATATTTCCTCCCTGTACTAATTTCACTTACTTCAAACCGCACCACCAAGACCAGGATGGTCGGATAAAATAATCATCAGTCCCACCGCGCCAATATACCCAATTTCCCACGTTCCCAGAACGCCGATGCGTGTACAGGAATTTACCACGTATTAGTAGAATGATTGTTATTACAGTCTACACGTTAAGAGAAGTATCGTACCTAGCTTCTAACCTGAAATATCACAGGGCTTCCGTATGTTGTTATGTTTTTATGTTTATTACATATACCCATATTCCCATATACAAGGTGTCATAGATTAAAACCAAATTAAAATTGCAGGGATAATATGTAGACTTTTTTAAACTTATTTTTGTAGTATTTTGATATTCTTTTTGATATCTCCTTGGAACTGAAAATATTTATTAGTCTTTCGTCATACCTCCACCAAAAATTTTGCTTTTTGGTGTTTCCTTAATAGACAATCTTACACTGGGGCGATATTTTGTATAATTAAAATAAATAAGGTATTTCTTAGAGGTAATAATATATTTACTTCTAGATAAAAATGTATTTACATATTCAGTAAATACAGATTACATCTCAGTAAGGAAAATAGTTAAAAATTACTACGTGAATTATTTAAAAGATTGATGAAAGCTAGTTAGACACAAATAAGGTGTAGACAATTTTTTTTTAAATCAAAATTCAAAATGTTAGCTATGAATTATAAAATTTAGTTTTTTTAATCAAATGAGTTATCGAAAATTTGATATAATGTATAGAATAGATCACCAGACAATATCCAAGCACAGAGTTCAAAATGGGAACACAATTGCGAGACTAATATCATCATCATAATATAGAAAAGTTAAATACAAAAGCATTTAATTCCATATCATAATCAAAACAAAATATAAATCCATCTCAACGGTTCGTTTTCATCAATAATATCCGTTAATATAATTATTCATTAACCTGGTTAATCATAACAATAATACTCAATAGACTATATCGTTAGGCAACCAACCCAGCAGTCGAATAATTTATGTCTACTCTATGCACCTGCAGCCCCACGCCTTTCGGAAAAATCAAGCGTGCTTTGAAAAACTTGTTTACGGCCGACCGACGCTCTCGCAGTATCAGCTGACATTCAATATGGTGCGCGCGTTATCAAAATTTCGGCAGTTTTACGCCGATTTTGGCGATTTTTCGGATTTATTCTTTGTGCGGGTGTATGTGTGATGTCAACCAAAAGACCGAAGATCATTTTGATGTAATTTTGAGTCGCCATGGGCCACGGGTGAGTTATGAATTTGAGTTTCTTTATTGGATTCTTGCATAATATATGTAGTAGGTGCGCGACAGGTCTGAACAGGCCGATGATACAGTTCGTTTTCGTGCTCTATTTGTTGATTATTTATGAGTTTATAATAACGTGTTTGTCTTGTTCGTACTGTTCTTATTTTATATCGACCGATGAAGTCTTTGTCAGCTAAATCGCCTGTTCTATTTATTTATTTCGGGACATGTTATTGAAGAAGTTTATAGGGTTGTTTCCATTCCTACTGAGAACAAAATCAAGGAGCGTTCTGGTGCAAAGATGGTGTTTTCTATAGAATTCCTAGTAGGTATTCTAAACATATAACACAGCGACAGCAATAATCTGATAAGAGGAAATAATTAAATAATACGCTACCCGTGAACCGTAGGGTTCCAAGTATATTTTTGATACTTTTAGAGTAGAGCAAATATTAGTGTAAATTTGATTAAACAAGTAAATCATTTGGAATTATCACAATACCTACTACGTTAAATAGTTGGCTAACCTTTAGTAAGGTAAACGCCCCAAATTCAGACAGGTTAAGGAATTTTGTTACATTATAACACAGTATAATATAAGTCCTTAGTCTTCTTCAGTCTGCCCTTTCTCCCTCATCTGTATTTCAATGTTATTGCATCTGGGTTTTTTGTGTTTTTTCGTTTTCTTTCTTATTTGTCTAGAATGATTTTGTGTGACAAAATAATTGAATCTGATGCTCATATTGGTACTTTAGGAGAAGAACAGAGTTGTAGGTGGTGGATTTCAATATGATTTTACATAATAGATAAGTTACCTAATCTATCACCGGACAAGTGCTAAGCTTCTATGACCAAAATTATGTCGGTTCCCTTCATAGAAAATCAATAAATATACAGTGTGATTAGCAATTATCGACGAAAATCTATGCGGACAAGAAACTAAAGTGTAATTTCAAATTTCGTTTTTTATTTAACAAACTTTAAGAGAAAATAGAGATCATCTGTTACAGATAAAATTAGTGTGTACAAATATCTTCTACTTGGGTGTTTATTCCAACACTTTTTCTCTCAAAACGTAATTATTGGTCTGACTAAAATGTTTTATAAGGACTTATTTATTTTTTCAATACCCTAGAAAAATTACTAAATAGTACAAAAACGGTATTTTAAATGGCTCTAGCTTCTTAAGGAATATTAACTTGTTATCAATAGGACCATATGAAACTTTTTACTCAGAATAAATGTTTATTAATTTTTGTATTTTGACCAATGATTTTAATTTTAATTTTTTAATGAATTTATTTATTTAATTATTTGTAAAAGGTACTTTTTGTATTATTCGTTTTCGCATTCTTTGATTTGAATATTCTTCTTCCTTCCTTTGGTAATTCTTGAAGGAACTAAAAAGAACAAATAAATGTATACCTAGAGAGAAATATCTCCAATGTTACAGGAAATGAATGTAATAACCTACCAAAAAAAGCTGTAAAAGTAGAATTCATTGCAACATCGCTGGTTATTGGATACCAGCTAAATTTCTGTATTGTTTTTAAAGAATTCACATATTTCACAAACATATTCCTGTGAAATTAGAACAGTATGACCTTGATTTTACAGGGCATTTTTTAAATTTGACAGTATCTGGTTACTTGACCTACGTTACACGTTGTTCTGTACACAAAATAATACTCGAAACGCCTTGGAAAGGACATTGTATATTTTTTTTTTTTGGGGTCCGCCAAGCTCCAGTCCTAATTAACGGGCTCCGCAAAAGTAAAAAAGGTTGGGAAACGCTGCTTTCGACAATAATGTTACAGAAGAACAGTTTCTTTTTACCTAATTTGAGTGTTTCAGGCCAGAATAATGATTTATCTAACGAAGATAGCACGAGTTCAACTGTTATCGCCAAAAGCGGTGTATTAATGCCAAAATTGTTACTCTCTGCTGCTAGTGTAATAATTAGGGATTATTGATGTCAATAATTCCGTCGGAATTTCGACAAACTGCGTTTAATTAATTGTAGTATAACAAACGATTTAAAATATTTTAGTTTGTTGTGTAAAGACAACTATAGAGCCTATAGTATTACTTCTAAACATGTACACAATTCCGACACACATGTCTTATTTAAGGACGTGCTATATTTACATGTACCTAAATCCTACACCCCTAAATTTGTAAATAATGGTGGTTAAAACTATAGTACACCGTATTATTATGAAAATATAAAACCTTTATAGTCGGCCTAAATGGATATTATTAAAATTTTCTTAATTACTGTTATGCTGTTGTAAAGAGAAGTCGAATTGCAGTTACCTTATATTATAAGGAAAAAAATCAACTTTTAGCATAACAGTCAATTATCAAGATCAGTCAAACTTTTAGGTTATATTCTGACCGTTAGAACATTGGTAGAATAAATAACAGAAATATGTCGGAATTTAGGACAGTGTCTGAATTTGGGACGTTTACCTTATATCGCCTCTTTTGAAACACCAATTTTCTATCTGTTTAAATGAATCAAGTAGGTATATACAACAAGACACTTTCATCATATAATGACAAGTCTTACGCCATAAGTGGGTCGACTATACCTACTGGATTGTTTGTATACGTAATTTGTTCGGTTGTTTGTGTATGTCGTGGTATGATTGCACGAGTTCCATGATGGTGGTCCGAAAGCGGATCAATATGCTTACAGTCCGCGCCGAATCAATTATTTATGGTAGACGAATTACTCGGGAAATTGTATAGGAAAGCCGCTTTGAGGAGAGGACTATAATATAAGAAGTTCCTATCGACGTTCGAACTCGGCGAAAATAATACCGAAGCTAGCTAGCGTTCGACGTAGGTATAATTTTCTTGTCATACGGTCCACGTAAACCAAAACCCCATTGTTTGGGCTCTCGTATAGCATTTGAGAGGATTTTATTGATCATGTTCGTATACGTACCTTTTGTTAGATAACAATGCAGTGCTTACGTATATAGAAGAAAAACAACAAAACGAAAAGCAAGGGTCCTGTAGCTTCGTACTGGGCATTGCCGTTTTATAATAGGGTGAAAGAAGTAATCGAATTATCTATTGATTTTGTTTATTTTTGGCTCAGTAAATACTTTCCCAAAAAAAATCGTGGAAAAAATACAGACGTTTTTTTTTCTTTTATTCTATATGTTTTTTGGGGACTTCAACTTTAGTTTTTATCACTTTTTCGCAAAAAACTGAAAAAATGATGAAAATGTTGAGTTATTTTGCGATCTTCGTTGTGAAGCCACATCTGTGGGAAGTAGCAAAGTTGAAATTCGGATTCAGCACCCCAGAAAACATATAGAATCAGAGAAAAAATACCAACTATTTTTTTTCTTGACCGGACTATTTATTATGAAACTATTTTGACGAATTTGCAGAAATGGCGGCTCATTTATTAAATCGTTGAAAAATTGAAATGAAAACAGTTTTTTACGGTGTGAATTACTTAAGTATTCCGGTAATTTTGACTATACTCGGAAACTTTTGTATGAAATTTTTTTGAAATTTTTCGATTGGAGAATTATTTAGGTGATAGAATTCGTTTAGTTCATCCGGAATTTAGAAAAAGATTAGATAAGTGTGTAACAGGTAGTGACTACATTCACATATTTTGATATCTGAGAACATTAAATATAAAACAGCCTTTTCCTATGGCATTTTAAATGTACCTGCAAAAACTGACAGTTAAGTCTTGAAAAATTTAACAACTTCTTGTTTTTTGACCACCGTGCACTTTTTTTCGAGAAATATAGCATTTGGTCCTCTATAGGTATTAGTCCAGGAGGCAGTGATTTTTTTGGACCTTATTTGCGTCAGAAGATACAAATGCGTTGCACTTTTTTTCTCCACTGATGAAAATGGTTTTAGTAGTAAGGAGCATACTGAAGTTAAGTAAAAAACAGTCTGTCTGTTCTGTAAACATGGCAAATGTATCTGGCAGGTGAAAAACTGAAAATTTTGTTTTTAAATAATTTCCCTTATTTTGGCAGTTCTGAAAATTGCATTATAACAATAGCTTAAAATACAATCTGGCTATTATGGGAAACCCCCAAAGCCTTGCCAGACTCGTCTAATGCTCGTCATGCGCGCTCAATTCGGCATGTTCGATTATGCAAATGATTGGTTGTATGTTCTATCCTGGCCATATATTATGTTCCTTCTTTTGACGTCGATTTTCTCGCAGACCTAGGGGCGAAAAAATTTGAAAAAATTCTGATGCTGTCCTTGATTAATATGGTACAACTCATAAAAATTAGAAAGCTGTATATGTTGGCGTTTTCCCGATTTTTCCAAATTAAGTAGAATTGGCGCTGTTTTTGCCTCGTAAATTTTATTCGTTTAACTTTAGCAATTAATTACTCCAGAAATAATCTATAGATTTCAACGAATTGAAAAGTAAAATCACCTGCGGAATGCTAGCTTTCAATGTGCATTTTTGTAAAATCATTGGATTAGTGGTTGACCCACAAAAAGCTATATTATGCAATGCCAGCAATTCCGTTATTAGAAGAGCTAGAATAACGAAATATAGACTATAGGCTACCCAATAATTCATGTCTAAAATACAATTCCCTTTGATACTCCGCTATGCTGCTACTTATATGAATTGTCCAAATACGTCACTACCATTAATTAGGTTACCAAACGTCGAGGTTGTTCAGCTGATTTTTGTGCAACCGCGGCGTCTGAACTCATACTTGGGAATTGCGTGGGAATCAATACTTGGGAAATATTGATAAACTCGTTACAATTTACAATATTTCAATATATATATTTTGAATATTCTTCTTAAACTTAAATTTACCTAACTCGTTTGGATCTGGTTGGTCTACTACACGGATTGGAAACAGAACCACGCAATACCCGAACAACATCGATTGCCTACCATACGGTTTTGCCATGAACGCATCCATCACATCAACGTTATATCTAAAAGCGTCGCCGGCGCCGGCCGGAGCCCCACACCGGCATTTATTTTATTGACGTTTACGTGCGATCAAGCGAATCAGCGACAAACACAGGGGCGGGACGCCGCAAATGCCGCGCTCACAAACAACGTAAAAATCGTATTTGGGCGACCGTCATGCGTCAGGCCGGATAACGCAGGTGATGGATTCTGTCTGCCGCCGGTTTGTGTGTGCTGCCCCCTATCGCCGATATGCACGATCGGGCACAAAATATCAATAAAATAATTCGCGGATTAAAGCCGCTTTTGTATCATTCGATTCGTATCTCTGAACGGTGGCAGCATTCAGCTGCGTATAACTGGAAATCGGTCGACAAGCAAATATTTGGGTACTGCATTTGGCATTTGTAGGTATATGAAATATGTATCGAACAAAACTGTAGAAAAAAAAAACTCTACTAATATTTGTAAATTTTTTTTTTCGACACTTTTACAATACTTTGTCATACTTCGTATGATATTTATCATACTTTAAAGTAAAAAATATATCCAGAAATATTTGAGTTCATCAAATACGAAATTATAATCACCTTTTCCATTGCATATGGTGTTTTTGATTAACAAATAACATATTTATTATCAATTTCCCAGAATATTTTACAGTAGTTACCATAGTTTTCAAACATCCGGCACATGCAAGCAAATAATTACATTATAATATTTAAATTTTGCGTCTAAGACAATCCAGAAGCTTTTATGAAGAATAAAATTTTCTGAAAAGGTAATTACAAAAAAAACTCCATTAGTGACCAAGTTACTGCCGGGCACAGTATATACCATTTATCATCAATACATTAATGTACATTTACATTTACACAATGTAATAAACCTTTTAATTTTGTCACAGAATACGACTGAAAATGTGCTTTTATAAAAGCGGTCATTCATCTCAAATTCTCTGTCATTGCATATGGTGTTTTTGATTAACAAATAACATATTTATTATCAGTTTTTCAGAATATTTTACAGTAGTTATCATAGTTTTTAAACATCCCGCACATGCAAGCAGATAATTACATTATAATAATTGACTTTAAGGTTTAAGACAAACCAGAAACTTTTATGAAGAATAAAATTTTCTGAAAAGGTCATTGCAAAAAAGTATTCCATTAGTGACCAAGAAAAAACAATAAAAGTTTTTTGCAGATGATTCATTTCTTGCAGAGTTCTACATTAGTATAATAAAAAAAGATATATTTTTATAAATAATCTAATAAAAAAATAAAGTAAAGCTGCTAAAGTATTAGCAAATTAGCGTTTTCTGTATTTCATTTTTAACACACAGATAGAAATGATTTCTTGTTTCAAAGAAATGTATTTGTTTGAATTTATTCTTTTGGGTCAAAACATATTTCTTTGATGCCAACAATATTTACTTCATTGAATACTCTAGTTTATTCGCTTGCAGAGATTAATTTATTTGAAATATTTATTTAAATGGAATAAATATATATGGATACAAACAAAAATTACTTTCCTTTAAAGTAATATTTTAGTTTTGATTTAAAAAAACGTTTCTTTACACAAAAATTACTTTCGCTTAAAGTAATATTTTTGTTTTGGCTTTAAAATAGGTTTACTTCCACCAAAGAAATCATATTTTGATTCAAATAAATATATTTTTAATGTCATCCAACTGTATTGTTAGATGGCGCTGTAAACTCTCTCCTCGCACTTCGTACATATCGAGAGTATATAGCCGCGTGATCGACAGTATAGAACTTAGTACAGTGCCTGCAGGTTCAAGTTGCCATTCCAAATCAGAGTACTTTACTAACTTAACCTTGACTATATGTTGGGTTGGGAAGACCAAGCACTGGTCGAGGATGTGCGACATCCCAAAAAGGAGGTGACACATGGCGAGCCTTCCGAAAAATTCTTGTCTATTAATTCCTTCAACAAATTAATAATTTTAAGCATTTTAACTGGACCAACAATTTTGTTAATATAAAAAAATGTAATTCTTTCACTCAACACAATCATATTTATTTGAAGTAAATAAATCTCATTTCTTATAATACACAAATTGCAAACTTTTTAACTGGAAACATAAGTTGGTTGACACAAATCAACGTTCTTTCTACCAAACAAATATTTCAAATAAATGCGTTTTTATCCGCAAATAAATATTTCTTTGCATCTATTGAAACAACAAATTTCTTTGAGTCAATGCATATTTATTTGAATCAAACAAAAATTTCTCTCTGTGCACGTTTGCTGGTAAACTCGTCCCGTAATATCAATTTTAAATTTTATTACCTACTTCAACTGAGTGTCAATTTATTGTAGGTAGTATTAATGTGCTTATAAAGCACAGCATTGTATAGGAACGCTATATTTTCTATTATGTCGTCTCACATTATAGAACCGTTTTCACACCATTAAACTTTCCCAAATAACCCATCGCTTAAAATATGCTTTGCGCTTTCTGAACACACTTAATCTGATGTTAAGACGACAGAGCTGTACAGCACCCACTCAAGGCGAGGGCAAAGATTTCCCGTCAATTCCTTACCAATGTTACTCGCAAAATATAAAACCCATCTCAACTTATTCCCTCTTTCCTCTTGCCATTTTACATTTAATAAAACAATACGTATTGTATCCCAAAAAAGGTTTTCCAGATTTTCCTGATAGATTCCCGCACTTATGCTATAGAATAAAATCGTAAAGAAATAAAAATGTAAATTCCGGATCAATAAAAACCATTTTATTATCAATATCCGTTCACCCAAAAACATCTCAATAAGGGAACAAACGCAAGGGTTATATTTTTTGCTTACACTCGAGCAATCCCGTCTGAAGGAAGATGCGTCTCGAAACATCCGCAACGAATCCGACCGCAATTTGTTTTGAATCGTCCGCAAAACTTATACGGGGATACACCGGTTTCGGGTAAATATGCCGCTATAAGCTATTCTGAACGGTACCGGAAACCGCACCATATATTTATTTCGATTGCTTTTACTACACCTTTATTTCAGGCCGCACGAATAGAGACTTTATATTTATCAATAGAGACGTACATTTCCATTTGATTCAATACTGGGTTTGCGCGTTATATACAGATTGTCGGAAGATGATATAACTCTAGAGTCCAGGAGGTAGTGATTATTTTGGACCTTATTTTCCCAGTCGGTGTATGTCTATTAGTTTGGTCTATTGGTGATACTAATCGAGAATTTTTGTGTCTGGCAAAATTTTCCGATGGGTTTCAAAGATAAAAAAAAATCTGATGTGGCCAGGCACATGACTTTATCATACAATATATAAAATTAATAGTTTAGCTGCATGAGAATCTATTCTATAGAGATAAATCGTAGGTATTGTCAAAGCATCAGCATTTGACACTACCTACACTACGTACACTACGTCGAAAGGTGCGTTCCGATTGGTAGGTAACGGTAGCTAATGGCGGTGGTAGAATACGAAATTATAGTATTTCTTACATATCGTGATAATGACACATATTAGTTTGCATGTACATAAACATGAGTCACTAGCAATTTTCTATTGGAAATACTATAACGGCGTCTGCTACCACTGCCATTATCACTAATGAAAACGCACCTTAAAAAGGTAATTCAAATTCTGACAGATTTATATTTGTTCATGACACATCCCTACCAACATACTAAAATAAAACTACACTCATCGCTATACTTTATTTATAATTTTCTCAATGAATCATTTTTAGAATTAGATATAAAGACGGGTTGATATTTCTTATCAACAAACAATCAAATTGGTGATCTTATTTTATTTGAAATTTGTATTTTATAATTTTGCGCACTACAGCGGCACGTTCCATAGTGGTTCTCCAACCTTTGATGAGATCAGCTGTTTTCGAATGTGACAACACAAAAAAATGCTTGTCAAAATCCTGGCTACTATGTAATTTCATATCAATGCAGATGCGACCGATCTCGATCAAATAGAATTTGCTCTTGAAGGTAAACTATTAATTTTACCAAAAAATGTTATAGGCATAAATTATTCAAAATTTCCTCTACTTTAATTTATTAATTAACTATTTTGTCGAAATTACAGAAATGGCGGCTCATAATAAACTAAACCCATTAATTTTAACAAAAAATGTCATAGGCATAAATTATTCAAAATTTCCTCTGCTTTAATTTATTATTTAACTATTTTGACGAATTTACAGAAATGGCGGCTAATTTCTAAAATCCTTGAAAAAGGCTTGGAGTAAACACCCAGTTCCTTTGGACCCTTTTGAACCAAAAGCTTTTCAACTCTAAGTTTGGTCATGAAACTTCTAAATATGAAGTTCCGTGCCGATACCTTTAGTAGTTACCCCGGAATCGGATTCACAAAAATTGAGTACACACACACACACACACACACACACACACACACACACACACACACACACACACACACACACACACACACACACACACACACACACACACACACACACACACACACACACACACACACACACACACACACACACACACACACACACACACACACACACACACACACACACACACACACACACACACACACACACACACACACACACACACACACACACACACACACACACACACACACACACACACACACACACACACACACACACACACACACACACACACACACACACACACACACACACACACACACACACACACACACACACACACACACACACACACACACACACACACACACACACACACACACACACACACACACACACACACACACACACACACACACACACACACACACACACACACACACACACACACACACACACACACACACACACACACACACACACACACACACACACACACACACACACACACACACACACACACACACACACACACACACACACACACACACACACACACACACACACACACACACACACACACACACACACACACACACACACACACACACACACACACACACACACACACACACACACACACACACACACACACACACACACACACACACACACACACACACACACACACACACACACACACACACACACACACACACACACACACACACACACACACACACACACACACACACACACACACACACACACACACACACACACACACACACACACACACACACACACACACACACACACACACACACACACACACACACACACACACACACACACACACACACACACACACACACACACACACACACACACACACACACACACACACACACACACACACACACACACACACACACACACACACACACACAGACATTTTTTTGTACCTTGGTCAAAAATGTTCAGGGGACCCAAAAAGACCTATTTCCGCTAAAATCCCAATTTTCTTTTTCGGCACGATTACAATACTTTACATACTGCGTATGATAAAGTAAAAAAAATTACGAGTCGTCTTATTTTCCCCGTTATAAACTATAATTAAAAATAAGTCTGGCTGATTTACGAAATTGGTAAATGAGTCTGGCGGTATTTTCAAAATTACAAACATAGAAAATTGTTGCTTTTATCTTCCCAGTTCTGAAAATGTTCAGCAATTCCTTTATTAGAAGAGCTAGAATAATGAAATATAGACTATACGCTACCCACTAATTCATAGGTTTAAAGCTTATTACATAATCATTGCTTATCTTGCATTTTCCCTACAAAAGATCGAGTTGAAGCATCTCATGATTGCTGCAATTCACTCGGCGCTCTTCGGTCTTTCGGGCGAGCGGGGGAAGGGATCGACAGCGACGCTGTAAGTAGTGGCGGATCGCACGTGCATTAGTTACTAGGAGAACAGTGTTTACGGACACTATCCTACACTATAAGAAAAGAAAGAGAAAAAAAGTACTTTTGACAAATTCAGTGGCTAGCTAATTCAATAATTCATAGGATTCTAATAATTGCAAATATGATACATACCATATCAACACTATGAATATATTTTTAATTTATGTTCCCCCACATGTCCATTTTCGTCCACTGTAGTACCTACCATTTCGATTATCGGACTGAATTATCCGCAAAATCAGGGCCCACCTTGGCACCTCGTTAATTATATTCAGACCACCTCATATCCTGACCAGCGGTCAACGTTTACCTTGCACACCCTTATCCCGCAATCACCTCTGGTCACCACCCTCGTAGTTGCACAATCGCACACGTAATCCGTTTTCTAGGCGAAACACGCCGATTAAATTGGGATTGTCCACTAATTTCGCCTCTTCTCTTGTTACAGCTCTGACGTCAGCGAGGACTCGGATGCTTCCGGGTGAGTACAATTTGCAACAATATACGTTCGGACGGACGGGGCGACAAAACCGCAATTGTCGGTTAACAGTTAATTTATCGGCTAGTCGGTTGCGCCATCCCATGCGCTGATGCGGTGTTCGTTAATGACGGTGCGATGTCACTTTATTTCCAATTCGGAATGTGATCGTAATTATCCGAATAATAACCGAAATAATGCACGGGGTTTAGTATGTATTATAGGGCTTCGAATCCCGGAGAATATGTGACACACTGCGCGAGAGAATTGCCCTAACTACCATCGCCTGGGATGCTAAAAGTTATCAAATCCAGTCAGTAAGAAATGCCTAAAATATACTTGGTGCTTACATTCTTTAACTAATAACGTTTGCAAGGCGCTTGTGTGTGTGAACACTAGTTATTCCTTATTAATAATAATAATAAATGATTTATTGCACCTTATTAGGCATCATTTTGATTTTGATATTACTAAATTACACCGTGGCCTTACTAGAGATAGTAAATAACTTAAATGTGAATTTTTATATTGTTCATGAATGTCATAGGAAGTTTTCGGCACCATTTTTTTCCGCGGAATATGAATGAATCCTGTATTTAAAGTTCCCAATCATCAAAAAATTCAGCCCGGGCGTCCACTTCCGTTTTACACAGTAGCGGTATTTTATAACAAAATATGAAATACACAGCTTTTTTATAAAATACTGCCTATTACTCGGTAGCGGATTTGTCTGCGATTATTAGACATACGATTTATTGTGCAACTGGCACTATGTTGAGTCCAACGCCATTTTGAATGTTTTTTCGTTATGAGAAAAATTTACGTTGCCTAAAATTTTGTAAATCAAAAACAATTATAAAAACCGATTTTTTTTTCAAATATCTGTGTAAATTTTATTCAAATTGGATTTTGAGATTAAAAGCAATTTTTTTTTACTTAAACGTGAAATGTTAATACTACACAGTCACGTGTTGGTAAGTTGATCCATTCTGTATCGCATGACGGCTGTAAAAATTCAAAAACAAAATATTTCATGTTCATGAAACTTTGTATTTAAAAATTTTGGGTAATTCTTGAAGGTCAAGAATTAGGGCATATTGAAAAATTACTCAAATATACAAAGTTAATTTTCTCTCCGACGATTTATCCGATTTTGATGATTATTTCCTTACTGGTTGCCGAACTTTTCAGAAGCAATACGGACGAAGAATTTTTGTTCGAATTTCTGTTTTGGGTATATACAAGGTGTAAGAATGATGTTATATATTTTTGCCTATTTTTTTGAAGCACTATAATATGGGGTTTGCCAACTATAAACAATTAGAATGAAACAGGAATATGATATTAGCTGAACACTTTGTGTTTTGATTCACTTTCATTATCTCTGCTTTTAAAGTACATATAACAAGAACAGTAATAACAAAATCGCACGATTTTATGGTTGATTTCCTCTGGAACCGCAAAACTGATTTGCGTGATTTTTTTATTCACATGTGGAAGAAACTTGCTTGCGTTTCAGTTTTAAACATATAAAGAGAGAAAGAAATTGTATACATTTTTGCCAACAAATTATTAAAAATTGAAATTTTCTTAAAATATCTTCGTAATATAATTTTAATACAGATTTGCGATTAAAAGCGTACTGTAATAATTGTTTTTAAATATGAAATGTGAACGTGTAGTCAAGTTTCAAAGCTAATTTGTATCATTTTTGGAAAAATGTGTATGATAGTTCGTATTTAGAATTTTTAGGTAATTATTTTTCAAAGGAACTTTTTTTATATAAAAAAATTCTTAATATGATTTTCTATTTATTTTGTTATGTCTACAGTTGATCTAACACAGTATTAGCAACATAGTATAAAAATCATAATAAAGTTGGTAGATATTCTAGATGTTCATATGTAATTTAAGCAACTGTTACTAAAATGCCTGTTTCGGGTTTGTGGAAAGTTCATTTTAAAAGCATCATTATCGCATAATATAAGCGATTGCCAAGTTTCCAGAAAAGAAATTCTGGAAATAATGTATATTTTTTTCATAAAAAATCAAATTTGAGACAGAAGCTTTATTACCAGTAATCTTTTGAGTTTTTTTTTCAACATTGATGAAATATTCAGTACAACTTCTTAGAATATTAAGTCTATATAAGATAAAGTCTGTCAAATTTAGTTCAAATAGCCCAACCCAACTTATAAAAATAAATTTTTATCTAAGTGCTCTTTTTGATCAAACTTTTTCACTAAAAAAGCGAAAAAATTGTGCATAATTGTGCAATGAAGTAATGTCAGAAAATGACCATATTGCTAATAAGTAACAAAGTTTGATCGATTGGAGTGTCAAATCATTTTTGGTACAAATTGGTTTTCAATTTACGGTTAAATATATCGGGATTAATTGGTAACTTTATGTCTAGATTGTAGACTTGGTAACATTATTTTTGTATTTTTTGTTGAGGATACAGTAACTAAAGAGACTTAAGCAAGCTGAACATGCCCATTTTTGCCTCTGTAATAAACGATATCTACTTCTTGCAGAATCTGTTCTTCCTGTTATAGCAACATACTGGTTTAAACGAACATTTTATGCTTGATACTTAATTTAATCAGAAAGGATGCTGTTATAGACTGAAGCTCATACTTTAAAAAATAACAGCGCAATTTATTTATTGTAGATCAGTGCCCACATTTGGCCAATTAATAAAAAAAATTAGAAAAAAAGCAGCTCGTCATATCAGAACATAAACAAAAAGTTTTTAAGTGCGCAATTCGTCAAGAGATATTAAGTTTTGCTCGTAAAAAAAGTGGTTTAATACGTAAGGGAAAGTTCTCCTGACGGTCTGTGACAATTTTTACATATAATTTAGTACCGGGGAAGGTCCTTCCCCTCGAACTTTGCCCATAAATTGTTCCCGTGTCGGTGGGCGCGCTTCGAGAAAAAATAAATGGTTCGCGCGGACAAATTTTTAAGAGCTGCGACAAGAGATATTTTATTTGTTGAATTCGAAAGCTCGTGGAAGCGAAATTACAAGAAACTCTTCCCTGCTACATGGTTCCATTTTTCATTCCGTCATAAACCATTTTTAACAAAGTTATCGTAATTGAGACATAATTTTTTTCTTAAAATGTGTTTTTTTTGGCAAATTATGTAATAATACATTTCTCACAAGAAGAGAGGCTAAGATTAAAATGGCCCACGCTATATATATGAATGTTAGATAAATGAGTGTTTTCTTTTCTTAAGTGGATACTGTCTTGTGTCGTTTTTATAACCAATCTACTGCCGAGGGTCTACAAATTCGAGAATCGTGACACGATTCCATTCGTCAAACCATTTCGGCTTTTTATTACGCCACTCTTGTGAAACTGCTTGGCGTGAGGCTCGCGATAAGTCGAAGTGTGGTACGATCTTGATGATCGATAGATTTGACGTGGTGGCGAAATCCAGTTCCGGAGGCTGTGATAAAATTTTACTGCTTTAGATATTAGACGGATAAACTTTTTACATATACCTACAGTATTGCATAATGGAAAAATAACTATTAGGTATCTTTGCAAATGTTGATTATACTTGTAATTATACCTGCTTCAGCCAAAATCTACAGATAAGAGCAACAAATATGGGCACAGGTTGCATGTGTACAGGAGATAATTAAATCTTATAAACAAATAATTACTATTATTAATTACTACATCGAGAGCTGCAGGAAAATATGAGAATCGGTAACGTGGTGGCTCGCAGACGGTGTGGCAACTAGATAAAATTAAACCATGTGCGAGGTGACATTTTGAAAAGAGTTAACCAAAAAAATTGATTAATACATGCCAAAATAAATCTAGATCTCGCAATTTTAGGTTTGTTTTTGAGTTCCTTTCTGTAGATTTTAGCTGAACAAGGCATTGTTTTTCCCAAATCAACTTATGAAATAGTTGCTAAGTTCCATCAAATTTACTTATATTTATAAGGTGTAAGGTAAGGTAGGAGTAAGGTAGTTCAAATTGGCTATTTTTATTTAGAAAGCATAACTAAATCGTTTCCAAATCCAAAAAAGTTGTGTTCCTGTCGAGGCCTCAAATTATTTATCTTCAACTTTTTTCTAAATCTGGTAGAAAAGTCAAAAAATTTGTTAAAAGAACTTATAAATTTTATGTATGAGATATCCCAAGTGATTTCATCATTTTTTTTGGGATGATTTCCATTGTTTAAATAAAAAAAATGTTATTCGTGTTCAATATCATTTATTCGAAAAAAATTGATTGATCAAACTTCTTTATTTAGGGAAATTGGGGAGATACATTTTCTTTTATATTAATTTTCCTAAAGTCAACCAATTTTATTAATCACACTTCTTTCTCCATTTCTTATTCTGATTTCCTATCACTGTATGTCAAGATAATGAAAATTTGTTGCTGTCTGGAAACTGTTCTCTGTACTAAATAAATATTGAAAACAATCCCAAATATAAATGATGTCATTCGAGAATCACAGTTGGCTTTCAAAATAAAAATTTAAGCGAATTGCAAAAAAAAATTTAAACAAATGGAAATGAAAAACAAAAAGAAAGTGAAAATGAATAATAATTGATTGTTTAAACAATAGGCAGATTTTTTTTAATGGATAATGTCACTCTAAGATAATAAACTGCCATTTCGACCTTAGAAAACAGAATTCAGACGTATTTTCGAGAAAAACTCAAAATTTAAACCAATAGAATTTGTTTAAACAAATGGCTCTTAACTGACATTAACTGTTTATAACCATTTCACTAGACATACGAATTAGTTTTATGAGAAAAAAGAGAATGAAATGGTTAGAACCGTCAATTTTCTGAAGAATGTAATTTTTTTCATTTTAGGGTAGTTTCTATGGCACTGTGGGGGCGGGTTGGGGGCGGCAAATCCATATGGATATTTTATTGAATTTGTTAGCGTAAAAATGTTGTTAGAAGCAACGAAATCGAAAAAAATATTGGTCTTCTAATTGTCAGCGTACAAGTCAAAGTCACTCAATTGACTACTCGAAGAAAACACCATTAAACGTCATTTTCATCCTAAGTTATCAGCAAAATACCAAGAATGTTTTTCAAAAAAAAACATTTTTCAAAAAACTATCACACAAAGAATATATATTGCCATTTAAAATTTCAATTGTGACGTCATTTCCGGAAAAACCGGAAGTCATATTAACCTCAAGTGTATGCCAGATAATGGTGAAAACCACCAAATGCGAAGAGTTTCGGCCTATTAACATGTTACCAAAACTAGAACAAATACTGGAAATTATTGTTAAACAACAGCTCAGTGAGTACTCAATTTATTACTGACCAACAGTCAGGTTTTCGTGCTCAGCATTCATGCGAGACGGCCCTAAATTTGGTATTGGCAAATTGGAAAGGAGAATTAGAAGACGGTAAAACGATAGTTGCTGTTTTTGTAGACTTGAAAAGAACTTTCGAGACAATTTGTCGCCAAAAGTTACTACAAAAATTGGAAACTTACGGAATCAGAGGAAAAGAATTGAAATGGTTTGAAAACTATTTAACAAACAGGAGACAGAAGGTTAGGATTGGAGAAAATGAGTCAAGTGAATTAATAAACAGCTTAGGGGTACCACAAGGTTCTGTTCTTGGACCAGTTTTATTTAATTTCTACATAAACGATGTTGCTTCACAAGTTCAAGCTTGTGATATGCACCTATTTGCAGACGATACACTAATATCAATTGCAGGAGATAACTTACCTGATATAATCGCGACATTAAACACCGAACTAGTATCGATATCAAATTGGTATAAAGAAAATAAATTATGTTTGAATGTATTGAAAACAAAAGCTATGGTATTGGGAAATAGAAATTCGGTAAACCCTACACCAGACATAGTTATCGATAACACAGTTGTTGAGATAGTGGTCGAATTTAAATATCTAGGTGTCATTTTAGATAATAGTTTGAAATTTACGAGTAATATGGAATATATAGTTAAAAAGGTGAGTCGAAAGATTAGCTACTTAGAAAGAATATCTAATAAACTTACATTAAAAGCTAGAATATCTTTGTACCATACGATTATAGAACCATATTTTTACTATTGCAGCAGTATAATATTTTTGTGTACTGACAAAGACATTAAAAAGATTCAAGTAAAAAAGACGTAACGTTTGAATGACATTATCATCTATTTTATCCACAAACGGAAAATTTCTAATACCGCTTGAAATCTGTTTGTGCTCAACGATAAAAGCCAGCGTACAGTTGCAATTGTACGCTCGACATATGGTCGGTTGTTGTGCACAATGCGAGAGGTTTACAATTTGGCTATACAACGCGAAAGCAGCGGCGGTTACTGACGTCGTCGGCGGTGTTGCTCGCTTGCGAGTGCAGCATGCGACTCCCTCACACAGAGTGGCTGATTTACGCGAAACACTTTGCGGTCGCGGCTCCATTCGCGAAATGTACCCGTACCCAAAATTTAGTGCATTGCGCGCGTACACCGCGGTTAATGCCTGCGCTTTGCCCCGCCAAAATTTATTGCAAGTCTGGCGCGAATCCCGTGCGTACGCCGCGCCGAAACCTTAGGTTCTGTGTAATTGGAAAATTTCGGGAGTTACAACTGACAGTGCACTGTACAGGCCCATATCCCCAGTGGAGCGTTTCACAGCTTATAAATAAAGCGCGGTGTTTATGTGTGTGTGTGGTTTTGTCGTGTGGTTTTGTGGTGTGTTATCGTAGAATTACAAGAATGCTGGCCTCATACATACAAATAATTCATGGAAAATTAAAATATAGTGAAAAAGAACTGATTTTCATTCCAATCGAACCAAGTGGTATACAATGTATTGACGGAAGGTGCTATCATAATATATTGGGAGATATTTATTTATCAAAATGAGAAAGTTTTTCTTATTTAATCACTCTGTATATATTAGGGCTTCCAATCCCGGACAATATACTGTTGAAAATTGCCGCATCAAAAGCCTGGGATGACAAATCCAGTCAGTAAGAAACGCCTAAAATATATTTTATTGGATAATGTCTCTTACCCCGAAACTTGATCAACGTTTTCGAATTTTACAAGTAGAAAACCAAAATTGACGGTTTAAAAGGTAAAAGGTGTCAAAGTATGCGTATTGACATGAATAATAAACAAAATATATACTCTATTAGATAATAACCTGCTCTAACATCTTAAATTTTTTAAAAAATTTTGCATTTTTGTAAAATGTTTCAAGAATAGTCACGGCAAAAGAAATTTTTTGATAGAGCCAAATTTTCAATTTTCCGTATTGATGCCAATAAAACATTTTGACGTATTTTTATTTTCGTCTTTAAGTTAAAATTGTATAACTTTAGAATTCATACGTCATGGATGTTTATTTATGTGAAAACGTTATATATTGTTGAAAATTAATGAATTATTCAGTGCAACGTCTTAGAATATTAAAAATATTCAATTGCTTGTCATGAAAAAAATTAATATTAGATACTTGTTCGTTTTTCGGTTTTCTGTATAGTTCAAATAGCCCAACCTACATTATAGATTTTTTTCATCTAAGTGCCCTTTCTGGCAAAACTTTTCCACTAAAAAAGGCGATAATTGTGCGATGAAGAAATGTCAACTAAGTGACCATATCACTGCTGTCACAGCTCATCACAAACTCGAGATGCTTCGTACCAAAATATTACATTTTTTTAGTTTATGGTAAAATCCTTAAACTGGACTTTACCAATTTTATATTCTGTAGTACATCACTGAATTCAGGTAAAGAAATCCGCCACAAATTTCTTTATTTTTACGTTTTTGTTTTTTTTTTCTGTTGTTGAGGGTAAAGTAACTATAAAGACTCCATATTGAATTATATCTAGTCCTTGCAAAATTTGTTCTTCCTATTATAGCAACATGTTGGTGTACACGAACATTTTATGCTTGATACTTAATTTAATCAGAAAGGATGCTGTTATAGACTGATCTTCACTTAAAAAATAGCAGCTCAATTGGTTTATTGTAGGTCAGTGCCCACATTTCGTTAATTACCAAAAAATAGGGAATGGTTTTCCTTGTTTTCGTTTCTCTATACTAACTGCAAGTTAGCACAAAAGGTTTCAAAAATATTGCGTCTATGCTATCTGTGGTCGTTATTAATTTTTTAGATGCAAAATAAAAATTTATTTTTGTCTTTTAAAATACATCGTAATGTCTTTAAACTTTTCCTAAAAAACTATTCTTACGTGTGTAAGAATAAATTTGCTTTTTATTTCCTGTTGACATTTAAAATGTTTAACTGTAAGTGTAAAACTCTGTTTAGAGATATTTTCCTTCGTAAGTTTTTTACTTTATCATACGCAGTAAGATAAAGTATTGTAATCATGCCGAAAAAAAAAATTGAGATTTTAGCGGAAATAGGTCTTTTTGGGTCCCCTGAACATTTTTGACCAAGGTACAAAAAAATGTCTGTGTGTGTGTGTGTGTGTGTGTGTGTGTGTGTGTGCGTGTGTAAACGATTTTTGTGACGACGATTCCGGAAAAACTACTAAAGGTATCGGCACGAAAGTTTATATTTAGAAGTTTTATGACCAAACTTAGAGCTGAAAAGCTTTTGGTTCAAAAGGGCCCAAAGGAACTGGTAGTTTATTCTAAGCCTTTTTCAAGGATTTTGCAGATGAGCCGCCATTTCTGTAATTTCGTCAAAATAGTTAAATAATAAATTAAAGCAGAGGAAATTTTGAATAATTTATGCCTATGACATTTTTTGGTAAAATTAATAGTTTAGCTGCAAGAGCAAATTCTATTTGATCGAGATCGGTCGCATCTGCATGGATATTAAACTACATAGTAGCCAGGATTTTGCCAAATATTTTTTTATGCTGTCACCACAGAAATGTCTATGGCTGTCACCACGCTGTCACACTCTAGACCCGCTATGGAACGTCATCTACAGTGTCATGAACGAATATAAATCTGTCAGAATTTGAATTAGCTTTTTAAACTTGACATTTCGTAGAAGTGGTATCAACCTAACATTTTCTATACCGAAATATAACCATTTTTTAATTTTTTTTAAAATACGTATTTCTCAAAAAGCAACACAAATAACGTTGATGTTACTGCTGTCGAAAACTACCTAGCGCGACTCGCTCACATGCGACGACGACGCTTCGTCATCGGTGACGCGCCGCATCACCTCCATATCACCTCTCGTTGTGCTATTCCGTACCTTCGGCACTTGTGAGTTAAGCAACTATTATTCTGATGGCAGTAGGTAGCGTGCTTTGACAATACCTTCGATTGATACTATTGACTATCAAAATGCAGACACAATTTATCTCAGTCAAATAGATTCTCATACAGCTAAACTATTAATTTTATATATTGTATGATAAAGTCATGTGCCTGGCCACATCAGATTTTTTTACTTTATCATACGTAGTATGACCAAGGTAACGATTTTACAAATGAGCCGCCATTTCGGTAAAATCGTTAAATAATAAATTAAAGTAGAGGAACTTTTTATAATTTATGTCATGTTGGTGACATGTTTCGATAAAATTAACAGTTTAGCTGCACAAGAGCACGATATTCTATTTGATCGAGATCGGTCGTGTCTGCATTAATATAAAACTAGTTAGCCAGGATTTGATAGATATTTTGATTCTATTGACAGTTTTGTCAAAACATCATCGTTTGACACAGTTTGACACTGATGTATAAATAAAAATGGTTGTAATTAAACATTATATTATCATTACGATAACAAATAAAACAAATTATGAAGTTAAGGTATTAAAAAGGGCCCAAGTAATGCTTTACTTGACAATTCTGCATTTCTGTAAAATATTTCAAGAATAGTCACGGCAAAATAAATTGTTTGATTAAGGCAAATTTTCAATTTTTTCATATTGATGCCAATATAGTATATTATAATACAAGTTTTATAAGACAAAAATTGGCGCACGAGTAGTTTTGGGCACGACGAGCATAGCGAGGAGTGCCCAAATGGAACGAGTGCGCCAATACGTCTTATAAAACGAGTGTTATATACTATTTTTTCTACTTTGCGACATTAAATTTACATATATTTCGAAAATTGCGGTTGTCATCTTACAATCTAGAGTAGTTTCATATTCAACAGTTGGTAGTTGTACTAAAATTCACAAATACGATTGACGCGAGCCAATAGCGATTGAGATGTCAGCCAGATGCCAGCCTTATTTGACACTTAACGTCAATATCATCAGTCGTGGAAAACTAAAAGTTACCAAATGTTTGTGACCTAGTGTTTTCATAACGACACCGAAACCGGTTTCGTTATGAGTTCATAACGAACGCAAAGTAGAAAAAAACATTTTGACGTATTTTTGTTTTGTTCTTTAAGATAAAATTGGATAACTTAGACTCAGAACTTAGACACTTAGACTTAGAATTCTTATGTCACGGATGTTTATTCATGTGAAGACGTTATTTATTGTTCAAAATTGATGAAATATTCACTGCAACTTGTTAGAATATTAATCATTCAGTTTCTTGTCATGAAAGAAAAAAAATTATTAGATACTTGTACGTTTTTCATTTTTCTCAAATAAAGTTCAAAATAATCACTAGAAAACAACAACTCCTGGCAGAGTTGTTGATCAACCTAACATTATTTGTTTTAAATAGTTTTTGTTCTCAAAATATGTGACAAAATGAATCTTTAATTTGAATCTGCTGCTCATAATCGAAACTTATCTTAAAGGGAAGAACAGAATTGTGGGTTCTGGATTTCAATATGATCTTATACTCCAGATAAGATTACTATCCTATCGCGAGACAAGTTCTGAGCTTCTGTGAGAGAAATTGTGTCAGTACCATCCCTAGGGAATCAATAAATATATTCAGATGATTTGCAATTCTAGGTGAAAATATATATGGCCAATCACAGTAAAGTTATAATTAAGAAAATGATTTTTTTCTGCGACGGGAAGAAAGTTTGATATTTTATCTCTGTTGACAGGTAATAAAATGTCACTTTTTGTGAAATTACTTTTTTGCTCGGGAAAAACGTGAGTACCTTGTAAAAAGTAAGTGTTACATTCAACTCTATATTTCTCTTTGTTATACTGTCCTTGTCAAGAAGTTGACAATGCCATCTTGAAAATAGTCCAAACTAGTTTAAATTAAAAAAGGTTTTACAATAACACTTTACCCACAATAAATACTACTTTATGAATGCAATTAATAAACAAAATAATCAAAATTAATAATGAAAAACATTGAGGGTAGAATGAAACACAATTAACGTCCAAAAACCTCCCAGACCTCAACACAACGCAGAAAATAAAAAATCCAATTGATGTCCGAAACGTTATGAACCCGCCATTCGGAAAACTTCCGCCCGATGACATCCCGACTGCGCGTAACACCGGTTCTTTACGGTTTCATTATGCCGGATGGCGCCGCGAGGGGGCGCGCTTAATGGCGCTCGGAAGTTTGAAAAGTCGAAAATTGACTATAAATTGATTAGAAGCGAACGACAGACGAGAAAGTCCAACTTTCCGAAGCGATATCGTAAATATGCGCCGCGCGAGCGCGCGTTTTTTTTTTCTTTCGTCTTTTCGTACCTCGATAGTCGAGCAAAAGAGTGACATAAAATTCGGATGACGGTTGACATTTATTGGGAACGTGTCCTGAATCAGCCGGTAGCGTTTCTCTACGCTCGCCAACGCGGCCGATGTGTGCGTCAGGGTGAAAACGACGCTTCATACGAAATAGGGTTTATCATGCGGCGGGATAGAAAACCGCGTCAGTGTCAATTATTGGCCGGCCGGTATGACGGGATCTCGCAGACAGATTTAACCATCCTCCATCGAGTTTTGTGCGACTTTGACGGGACGGGAGGCGTCGGACGGCTCGGAAAATGAATATTGAACGCGAATTTGATGCGAATTTGCATAATCCTTTAAGTGCTGAATATTCATTCAAGCTCGAATTTATTATGTCCTAATCGGGATAAAATTAAAGAGATTCAGATTGATAACCTGCCAAATTGATAGAAACGTGATAGAAACAAGATTTGGAAATTTGTGAAGGCAAGCACTCCTGTACATTTTTTTATGTTTTAAAATGTCATAAATAATAAAACACAATACCTGTCGAACCATCAAAGTCCGCTAATACAAAATCAGATGTATTTTAATTATTTTATATCCTACAGTGACTTACTACAGTGATCATACAGTGACTTTTTACATCTTAGATACCGGGGGGAAAACAGCTACGTTATGCCCGCAAGGGCATTAAGGATTATGAATGCCCGCGCGGGCATTAAACGTTGCCATGGTTAGTACGTCACCTACATCAAATATTTGATATTCCAATTGCAAATTTATCGTTAATTTCAGTTATTGGCGATTAAGGTTATTCCGTTTGACAATTAGTTGTCTGCATTGTCACTCAACTCCGAATTGTTTTTATTGTTATTCCACTCCGTAGAGACGCATGTCACTTGATTATGTCAACTTATTTATTAGTATTCAAATTGGAGGAACAAAACCATTGTAGGACATACAATTTTGTATGTACCTACCACGGGCATTACTTGATGTTTTTACCGTCGAGCTTTTTAAGCGGCCACCCTCAGGGTATAAACATCCGACAAAATTAAATAAAAATTATATTATTTCATTTAAAATAACGAGGCATTTCGAATATTTTAATTCAAAAGTTCGGATCGACTAAACCGGGGATTCCATCCTTTCAAACATATAGAAATATGATAGTGCTATGTCAGAAACTTCTGTGACCTTCTGTGAGACATCCTGTCTGTAAGAGTTCTATCTAATTAATGAAAATAAAGACCTTCATTTAAAAATTTTTAAACAACCACTTTACAAACAGAAGTTTTGTGACAGACCAACATATCTGGTCTATCCCTTCATGGGTCCATCACAAAATCGTGTTTGTAAACTGGTTTTGACGTTTCAGTGTTGTTTAACGCATCTAACGTCAAATTTCTTATACAAACGCAATTGCCCAGCAAATTATCGCTCGAATGTACAGGTTTAAACCACGCTATACCCGCACTACAACCCGCCTATGAAGCTCACTGTTAAAATAGAAAAATCATAGAAAATTACACTAGATCGGACGAATTTTAAAATAGAACTATTCTATATATCCCGTTCACAAAACAAACTCACGTTTTGGCAAATTATTAAATTAAATACCCCTAAAAATCCGTTCTACACGAAGAAAATATCTACTTAAATAACATACGGTTATCCCACTTCAGATGTTGTTTTCTCTCGAATTAAACGAGCGCTGTTTGACGTACATTTGAGTCCGGACAAATCGAAATAATGAAGCGTCCTCTGAAAGCGGCAATCCCAACCATGCACCGACGGTACATCGGTAATTGAAAGGTTGGAATGCGCCGTGGGACGCGGTACAGCCTGCGACGGGGCACTTCACAAATTGGACGGTACGCGCGACGCGACCGCGGTCGCCCGCCAACCGTCTCTCCTCCGTCTTCCTTTCACCCGCCACACGGCTGCCAATTGTATGACGCGCCGGCATTGTGTCTGAGAGGGATTCCTTTTTCCACCACCACCACCCACCCCCTCCAGCCGAAGAACAAACAATGCTCACGTCCTCGCAGCCCCAGGACAAATAATAAACGTACGCCGCCGCGGGGAGCTGTACGACGAGCGCGTCTGAGGTGCAATTAGCGCAAGAAACTAAAATCTTGCGAGGGGGGGGGGAGGGGGACCCTGGGGCATCTCTGAAGACGCCGACGAGACGTTGGCGCAGTTGTTAAGCCGGAATTGTGTGAATATGCACTTAGGAAGATTAACTAATGCCTCTGGTGGCTGGTGGTGGTGGTTGGTGGTGCTGGTGAACCCCGCGGGGCGAAAGGTTACGGCTGGAGCGCGATCCAGGTTGAAGAAGCGGCCGCGTTAATTGTCTTAAACCGCTAATCTAGCGACTATGCCCCGAAGTTGGTAAAGCCTGGCGAAAGAGCTCCGCGCGAGACTAGTCTTAACCCCGGTAATGGGACGGAGCTTTTAGTTACTGTTGACGTTTCTTAGGAATAGATAAAAAGTAATTCGCTGTTCCACTTTTATTATATTAATAGTAATAATTAAAATGGTAATAATAACATTCGCCAATAGCTTTTGTTGACGAACTGCACCGTGATATTGTTACGTAGCTCTTGTTTGGGATGGTCCAGGCCAGGGTGGATGTAAATAAAACTCACACTCGGGTTTTACGTACTGTATAATGTTAAAAATCCTTGATACTCCGGTATGTGCCTACTTATATCAATTGTCCAAATACGTCACTACCATTAATTAGGTTACCAAACGTCGAGGTTGTTCACTTGGTTTTTGTGCATTGCGTCTGGAGCCCATCCTTTGCAATTCTAAAAACTCGTAGGTACAGAAAGAGTAGCCAGAGTAGGAACAATCTCCATTAAAGTGCAAAAAAGTCGCGCCTGCACTGTTAGACAAACATTTACCAACTGGAACGTGACGAAGAGAATAAACCGGTGGCCTGACCTGTCACCGAGCAAGAATAACAAAACACGCCCGCGTCGGTCGTAGTGATTATCCGTGCCAGGGTAAAGTTGAAAGAGAGAACAAAACGCGAACGTTTTATATAAATATTGTAGCCGGTGTGCGGTGTGTACGTAAGTCATGAAAACAGGAAAATTGAGACGGCCGGGGGCAGTAATGAGAATCGGCGGCAGTTTGTTTCACTTTGCGCGGCGGGTACATAATGCATCACGGTTTGTCGGGGCATGAAAGGCCCCCGGCAGAACAACCTGCACGATATACGCGGCGCGATAGCGTACTTAAACTACGTCACGTAAAGCACACGGCGGATAAGTAAAGACGACAGAAAGACGTTGTAATCTACATGGAAGCGAGTCGGACGAAATTGTTTTAAAATAACAGTACGCGACGGATTGTATGTGCTGCCGCGTCAACCCTTGTAGAGCTCATAGCAAAGGCATGCAGTATAATTCGACGTAGATCACATCGTAAGGAAACGCCCAAAATTCAGACAGGTTATGGAATTTTGCCAGAATAATGATTTTTCTAATGGAGATGTTATGAGTTGAACTGTTATCTCCAAAGGTGGTGTATTAATGTCAAAATCGCTGTGTTTTTCAGTTTACTGTTGAAACATAAAATAAGTTTAGTATTAGGATTCTTGTTCGATATTAATATTATTAAGACAGATGAAAATATTTTGCTTTTAGATTAGATTAGAAAAGTTACAAGTTCGGGTAGATATATTAATTTTTCTCACATCATTCCATTAATCAAGATAAAAATAAAATACAGATTTTGCATTAAAAAATTGAAGAAAAAATCTAAATTCTAAATTTAGACACAAAAATTAAAAAAATCAATATTTTTAATAATGGTTTTCCAAAAAATTACTTAAGTGTTAATTATTTGGTTCTCGGTCAAATCAGAACAATAGTGTTACTTCTTTACAACAACCTCTTTTAGATCAACATATCATTTAAAATGTAATAACATTAGACTTGCAAAATATAATTTGTTAAAAATTAATACTCTTTTGTTAAAGATAAAACGTCTTTAGGTTTAAATTCTGAGGTTGTTTACTCTATTCCGTGTTCCTGTTGTCATTTATTGTATGTTCGTCAGACTGGTAATTATTTAGAAACTAAGAACAACAAAAGTCGGACATAAAAACTAATAAATTAAGGTATGCAGAAGGTCAACATGCTTTTCAGGAAAAACATTAATTTAAATATATAATTTTAATTTTGTAAAAAGCAAGGAAATAAGAACTTTTTGGAAATGCTTGTTATTAACCAATTACATATATTAGGTATTTTGAAACTAACGTAGACAATCTAATTTTATTTATAAAAAAATATTGATGTTATTAAGATCTTGTAAGGGTATAACATAATCTTTGAATAATTTACTAATTTTATCTACTAAGTTTTAAGAAAGTTTCATGTGTTCACGTTATTTGTTTATTGAGTTAATATTTATATATTTATTATTTTATTTATATCAAAAATTACTTATTTATTGTAGATTGCCCGAGGAAGCCTTTTATTAAGGCGAAATATCGAAAATTAAAAAGAAAAAACAATAAAAATGTTTAGTTGTTGCCGATTCCCAAAAACTAAATTAAAACTAATAAGAGATAATATAGTTGATAATAAATTCAACAAAAAATATATTCCGTCTTCTACATTCTAAATGTCTTTATCTACGACTCACATATAATAAGTTCAAAAAAAAATATTTTAGCTATTTTTTCTTGTACGTAGTAAAATAAATTAGAGAAATGAAATTTCTTATAAAATACAAACCAAATGATAATATGCAAAATAATAAATAATCTATTCTTATAGGAAATAATATTTATATTAAATTCAACCTCTCTAATTTTTCGTCTTCTTTGTGTCTTTAGCATCTACTTTTTCACTCCGCTTCTTTTTATGATTTGTTTGGTTAGTTTTAGCCTGTGATGTACCTACATGACGACTTGTTTCGCTGTTACCTTTACTTTTCTTTTTCTTCAACTTTTTCAGCAGTTCTGGCGCTACTTAGCCCTTTTTTCTGGCATCAGTAGCTAAGTTACGAGCGCTGTTGAATGTGTACCACTGCCTTTCGAGTTACAATCCAACTGGTTAGAAAATGTCTGGCATTTATTCACTCAATGTTTCACAAATAAGAGTAGCCTGCTCAAATTCTTCACTATTCGCATTTTTTTTTCATCTTCACCATTCAATTTTCACAAATTATAAAATAGCGTTATACCTTTCAAGGGCCGCTTAGCCACTTAGCCGGAACTGGTTTGTTATGGCCGTGAAAGATAGGTACCTGGTGATACATGTACAATATTATATTTTTCAAAACGTCAATGCTTCCAACTTCCTTACTTCTTTCGTCCAGATAATTCAGAATACCCTGTTCTACCTCATTGTTAGAGTTTCTTGCTTCTTCTAAGCTAAGAATGACCAAGTTTTCTCTACTTTCAATAGTTCTTAAAAATCCATTCTGGATATCTCTTGTATCCCACGAGTAATTTTGGAAATACATTCCCCGGTGCAACAGAGTTTTCATCAAAGAATTGGGACACAATTTTCAAATCATTATCATCCGTATAACTTAAGCCGAAACCCACTTCTGTATCTCCAGTAGATGGTTCTGGTTCGTCTATTTCGATGTCGCTGTTCATTACTTTTGCCGAAATACATATCGTTGACAAATTATAGCGCGTCTTCTAAACACATCACTAAACTTGTACTTTACGTATAGCTATGAAAAAAAAAATAATACTTAGAACGTGCCTATTCAAAATATTTTAACCTGTTTTCGCACATAAATCTGGAAACCCAAAAAAATATATTTAATTAAAATATATTACGTTATACTAAACGTTACAACTTACACTGTTACACACATAGACTCCTGTCTACCGGGCGTCCATCATGCAAGGCAATACACGGGGTATTGAGAATACAACGTTAATACCTGGTTAGCACCCATATACGTCACCTAGTTGCCCAACGTGTCGTGCATCAATGCGATCATGAATGTTTCAGTGGGCGATGACGTGCGTTTGTGCGCGTAGGGGTAGGGACTAGGGGATGATACCGTGGGCACAACCGTGGTGGGGGCGCGGAGAGTAGAAAACGGCGAACGGGGTCGGCCTAATCCCATTATCCGCGCAACGAACTTCATTAGTTTAGCCTCGCGTTAAATATTTTACGCGCTTTGTTACCTAACATCCACCTGATCCGACACTCCCGCCATCCCTCTTCTGGACTGTGACCCTACGGCGGATGGTTTCCCTTTGTGCAAGGGGCGGCAGTTTATCTTGTTGTCGAAAGAGGGTATACTCTTTCGCTTATTGAGTTGACGGGTCTGTGAGCGTGTGTACTGCGAAAGTAAAGGGAAATTTATCGGGTGTTGTTGCGTTAAGTATGGACGGTTTTTGGGACCTTAATCTGGGATTTGGCGATGAAATTGTCGAGAGAGTGCGTAATTTTTGCGGATCGCGATCACCGGGGATTTCTGCTTTTTCAGTAAGGTCATTCGATCGTACTTATAGAATTCTATCACGTCACAGTGGAGCCAAATTATTGATGGTTGCCCAAGTTTGATATGTTAAAATCTAGAAATTGGTTTAAAATCCTTTTTTTTTAAATTTTAACATCTTATAACTCTGCTGTGAAAAGCGTCTTAAAATTGTCCCAAGGTCCAAAGGTTCAATGGTTCAACCTTGATGTTTATAGCAATGAAGCAAAAACTATGACAACTCTACAGTAATGAATGCAAAAAGCATGTGAAAAAAGCACGACCTCTACTAAAAGCAAAGAACTCTTCCTGTAAAACGTACACAATTATCCTGTAACATTAAAGTGATTATGCTGTAATTTCACAGGACTGTGTATGTAACTATGCAGATATTTGTCTTTGTGTTTAAACTTATCTGTTCTTTCTTATTCCTTCTAAAGTTACAACCGTTTCAAATATTCAAGGACAACGAAAATACAAATCAAATAATGCGAAACCGAAGAATAGAAACAAGTTGATTTCTGTATTTTCTATTAAACTTTGTTAACTAACCGAAAACGTTGCTCATACATACATACTCGTACAAATGCAGGTGAGAACTGCATTTTTGTAAACTGAGTTTTATCCCAGTTTCTGTCACTTAAATAATTGGAAATCATTGCTATTTGTTATACAAGGGAAAACAAAACAGATTTTAGCTCGTGGTTCTCGTGTATAATACCCTATTTTTTTGAAAAACATATTACTGCAATATATTAAAGCCAATCGATGAGACATTTGAATTTTTAAACTGGTAGGCTGTAGTACACAATTAGACCTGCGTTGCTAAAGAAATGTCTGCCTTTACTTAGTAGAATAAAACTATATGTGAAATCCTAGCTAACTAGTTTTATATTAATGCAGACACAGATTTGAGGCGCAAGCAAAAGAGACAGGGCGATGATGTGGGGTATGATGTATCTCTATCTGACTAGCGTAGGTAGCGGAATGCAATAGTGTTTTTTTAAATTGAAAACGATATCTGTTCTTTGCAGTACATTTAGTAGTTTCTCCGTAACCGACACCACAAAAAACGCACAGACATTTTTTTGTACCTTGGCGAAAAGTGTTCACGATACCCAAAAATACACATTTCCGCTAAAAATTGATTTGTTTTAAATTATTCAGAATTTTCTCTACTTATTTTATTATTTAACTATTTTGTCGTATTTACAGAAATGGCAGCATGAAAATATGGAAACACGAGAAAATCTCAGAATCGGTTAGTAATTTAAAAAGTTTCTTGAAATTGATTTTTTATCATTAAATAATAACACATTTGTGTGAAAAATTCAATTTCAGACCGTCGATTGTTATCGAGTTATAACGTCATCGATACTTTTATAATTCCATCAACGAATTAATATATAAAATATTTCCTTAATTTCCAACTGTTCTTTTCTTGGAATTCTTTTACATATAATGCCATAAATGTTGTAAATTACGTTGAAGCCAATTAATAGATCTATCAAATTAATTCATGTTTCCACACTTTTAGAGGTTACAGTATATGGAAAGCCGCCAACTTTTGACTGCATGTTTATGTAGTTTGTAGTTTATCATACGCAGTATGATATATACTGTAAACAGAAAAGGTAGTTTACCTGCCACAAAAGTAGCCTTTTATTCACTGCCAATACTCACTTGTCTTTTAAAAATTGAAAATATGTTCGAAATTAGTCTTTAACCATCCAGGGCTAAACAGCAATAAAATGAAAGTCAATATCGAAAAAAAATTTACATTTTATGAGTCGTTTCACTTATCCGGGGACACACTGTATAAAAGAGGCCCTAAATGCAACCAGATCAAAAATTTTAATTTTTGTGTCGAACTGTTTACGAGGAAAAAAAGACACGCGTTGATTTAAATGTGCAAAAATCGGCTAAATCTTAATGTTTACACCGAGAGGCAAAAATTTTGACATCTCAATTGGAGCATTTGACTGAGTAGACTCCATACTCGTCTATAACTAATTTAGGGGTTTCGAAAGTTGAAAGTATCTCATAAATAATAAAAAGTAACAAGTCACAACTGATAATGGGATAGTTTCTTTTGTAGAATCAGAATTTGGCAAGATGTTAAAATGTCTTGACGTAACTTCCTGTTCGGTTCCTCCTGAAAACTTCAGTCGGGATGTCACCACGGGCGGAACCTAACGGTGCGTGTAATAAAGACGCCAGAGACGTTCTGGGTGACATAGGTTAGTTACGGCCTCCTGGCGGAGACGCACACGTCGGCAGCAGATGTACGCCGAGGCGCCAGGGCAACGGCGTTCCCGATGCCCGGGTAAAAATACATTTCGGAAAGGATTGACACATCGCGCGTTACAGATTTCGTTTCTTTCTTTTTTTGCGCGTGCCGGTTTCGGCGACACAGTGCGAAAGAAGTTTCATCAGTGACGCAGGCCGTAAAAGTTTCTGATCACGTTAAGTCCACCTGACACGACGGCCCGCTTGTTGGCCTGTCGAAATAAATAAAAATTATATCGACGCGGTGCTGACGGAGCTTAATATAAAGTGTAGGTAGGTTGGCAATCAAATGTCCGGAATATCAAACAAACAAGCGCATAAGTTAGATGTGAATTTTATTCGTAAATTTCAGTTTATTGCTGCTGCGGTTGTGTGTAAGTAATCGAATAAATTTGGGTCGTGATTCTTGGAGGAGATAGATTTGTTATGTCACCTACCAGTTTCTACATTCGCACATAAAGATTTTACAGAGAAATATGGCAGAAAGTGACACTACATTTGCATTAGATTCAATTAATCATGTATGAAAAAACATTAACAGGAAAATTTAAGATTGTTAAACAAAAATGGTAGCAACGTACTTGAAAATTTACAAGGAAATTTAAAGACGCATCATATGTGTATTATGATAAAAAAATCTGATGTGGCCAGGCACATGACTTTATGATACTATATATAAAATTAAGAGTAAATGGGATTCTATTAGATCAAGATCGGTCGTATATGTGTTACGGTCATAGTGATAAATACAAAACTTTAAAAAATGTTTTATATTTAGTTTTGATTACAAAAGTCCTTCTAGACCTTCATATTTTATGGTAGTACAACAATTACACCATTTATATTGTAAAAATAAAGCAAGATAAAGTTTGTAAGATATTATATTTCGAATAACTCATTTCTTTGATTCAAGCCAGTTCTTTCTCATTTTTTCTGTTCTGAAAATTACGAATGACATGACAGTCCTTACTAAGAGGGTACATTTCCCATTTCATCAATTACCGTCTCCATCAGCGACATCTTCCGTCCACATGGCTCTCCCAAAGGGTTCATAAAAACTCCCTAAGACACGAAACCATAACCATATTCAGCTAACCGACGCGTCGACGTCGCTAGACGCTCTAATCGTCGACGAAACGTCTCGCATTTCACCGAGTGCGCGTCTCATACGTACCATACCATAACACTTTCCTTTTTCTATAACCTAGTTAGACGAGAAGTTTGGCCAGCTATAAAGGGATGCACACCGGACCGACGACGTTTCCCATCCATACGACGTTTCCCACCCTTACAACGTTTCCCAGCCTTTGCAGTCCTTCGTTTTTACAACCTCGCGTCACGTGAGAGAGGAAGAAACCTTAGAAAAAAGCGTACTTCCCTTCAGGATGTCCGCCTGGCGACTGTCGCAGTCTCCAGGACCATTAGACAGGACTAGAGGAGGCGAGGACTCAACCGTGCGATATAATAACGCGTGCAGTGGATGAGTTTCTCTGTGAAGTTTTTGATGTATAAGGAATTCCGCACGTTTTCGTGGATTTTTCTTTCTGTGGGATTTTTGTCCTGTGAGAGGTACTCTTTTTTTTTTCTTCTCTTCGAGACGAGGTCCTTCGCTGCGTGTTATCTTTCTTTTGGGGGTTTCTTTTTTATTCTGGTAGAGGGATTGGTGGGAAGGAAGCTTGATCCGACTTTGCACTTTCGCCTTTGAAATTTAGTGCAGCTTTACGGCGACAAGGTTTGCGCTCTGTTGCCGGTAGATGTCGCTCGGTGCGATTTACGGTTACCGCGTCGGTAGCGTGTTCTGTTTTCGGTCTTATGACTTTAGAATTTTGTTCTTTGCCGGGGTAACGGTGGCCACCAGATGATGGGTTTGGAGAATTTTCTAAGAGAGAAAAATAATTATACCGACGAGCAGTAGGTACACATACGTTTTGTCTATCTAACAATACCGTCGGAGCAGCAATTTCTAATGCAAGCAAGGGTGAAATGGATATATTTTGGATTGATCAATCATCTGATTCAAACGTTATCAAACAGGTTTCTAAGATGGTGAGTGAGGAAGGCATTGTCTTTTATAACATTCAATAACATAATTAAGTTATAGCCACCATCTGAAAATCAGTTGTTTGAAATCACTCATAATTTATTAGTATTCCTATCTTATTAAAGTAAAGTCCGTACTTTAGTAGTACTAGTTCATTTATGCGTCGTAGGAATTGCTAAAAAACAGAAGGTTTAGCTTGATGTGGCATATATTTTGTCACTTATTTTTGGACAAGATTTTTAAACTGCTATTTTGTGAGCATGTTTAAACTTTATAATGGATGAACTAGATTTCATAAAATCCTTTGCAAAATTCTCACGAAACATATTTAACAGCTTGAAACACGTACGGAGTTTCTTGGTACTAGTGTACTAGTTGTTCTATCTATTATACAGGATGTTAGGTAAAAATTCAACGGGTTATTCCTTGGCCTATTCTAAGAATATTTTAGAATTCTCATGATGACTTTTGAAAAACGCCATTGTTTCTAAGATACAGGGCGATAGAATTTGCAGCAGTAACATTTTATTATCAAAAAGTACGTGCAAAGTTGCTCAATCTACAATAAATGTTCGAAATTACTTTCTCCAGCGTGGATACAAGCATTCCATCTTCTCGTCATTGAATATCGAATATGGTTGTCGCAAATTTTGTTCGCCCTGTAAATTCGAAAGAAAGGGGTTTTTCAAAAATCATCATTGGACAAAATATTCTTAGAATAGCACAAGGAATACCCCGTTGAATTTTTGCCGCTTGTTTGCCTAACACCCTGTATATACAGTGAGCGCGTAAAGTATGGCAACATGACAAAATCTCAAGAACGGTGTATTTTAAAAAAATGACAACCCTATATTTTTTTAATGAATTTGACAGATCTCTTGGTTGTCTTAATGGTCAATTGTCTTAATGGCATAATATTTCTATGGTCTCCATAAGAAAATTTACGAGAAAATGACAATTGAAGGTTATGAAATAAAAGTGACAATATCTCCGGAACGGCTCGACAGAATTTTGGAATTAGGTATTTTGCATCCATGTGAAGTCTTTGGCGTTATTATCGTTGAGGCAACGCTTACAGTTTCGGTGATATAACCTCAAAATTTTCAATTTGAAGTAGAATCTGTATATTTTGACATTTTTTGTTAGTCTTTTCAGTCTTATTTTACAGTCTATCTTATTTACAGTCTATGCAATGTTACTACGCTTGTTACAGTATTATATCAAAAATATTTAGAAATTAACAAAAACGTTTATTAGTTAGGTTTAACAATAACAAAGAAAACATTGATAACAAAAAATAACAACAACAACAACAACAAAATAATCCGTTCAAATTTTAAACAATGTGTGTGAATCCTCATAAACCAGTTAAAAACGATTGGATGTAAAAAAATTAATTTGATATGATAAGGAGTATTTTGATAATTATAAATCGAGGTGTTCGAGGATTTTAAAAAATAGCAAATCATTCTTGAGATTTTATCATGTTTCCATACTTTACGCGCTCTTATGTAATTAATGAATATTGATTATTGTTTATCGTTAAGTATTTAATTAGTAGTCATAAGTGGCTGTAGAAATGAGATAAATAACTATAATCGTTATCAAGAACTACAGTTCACATTATAAAACATCCTCCTATATGTATATAAATGCATTTAAAATTCCTAAAATATGGGCATATCTTACCCAATCCTAACGCGAACAGATCATAGTAGGTCTTCGGACGATATGGTTGACCTTGAAACACCTTGACTCTCGCATCTATTTCATTAAAAAAATCAGATTTTCAACGAACAAAATTTTTCACCACAAAAATGTAATAAATTACCAAAATGAAACGAAGTCATATCACCAAACACCCCTACAGCCAACCCAAGTAAGTTAAAAGAACTCCAGCACCCTCCCTAGGCCATTGTGAAGTTAATATTTTCAACAACGGGCGCACACTGCGCCGTTATTATCCCTCCACTACATACCACTTGATGTTATGCAAATATTGTCGTAAGGGGCGGGCGTCAGGTGGCGCTAGTGGCTTCGTCGGCGGCTTGGGAACGCAGGTCTGTACCGCCTAATTAAGTCCCACATCATCAATCAAGCTCAGATTGTTGATTGTTGGGTGATCCGTGTGATAGCGACCAGCCAAGCGACGCGCACAGATCTTTATTAAAAACCCAGACCGACCGACGCTACCGTCGCGACGGCAACGTAGACGTCTTGTTTACCCCATGGCGTTGGTCGAGTGAACAATCTAAGAGTAAGTAGGTATTGCAATTGTGCATTTTGCATTGGGTTTAGTTGGTATTTTATTAAGACTTAGGTCATTATACTCATAAAATGGCTTGCCATAATTTGAAAACAAAGGTAACTATGCCATTGGAATTATATTTGATTTTGTCTTTCTGTTAATTTCGGAGATGCAGTGATTTTGATTAACAGATACGGCATTTTTATTGCAAAAAAATTAACTGAAAAATGAAATAAAGGACGCAAAAGCTAGAAATGGCGCTAGAACTTCAACAAGTTCATCCTGGGATTTTTGTTTACTTATTGTTATTTTTTTCTGATAATTTTTTCTTATAATATTTTTCCTATCAAAATATATTAGTACATGCAATCAAAATTAATTGCTTCTACACAAAATCTTGAACATCCAAAGATACAAACGGGAATTACAAACTTAAGAGAGGTTTTATTTATTTTGATATTGATATTGCCTTGCTTTTAATTTCAGAAATGTAATTAAAATGAAAGCATTTTTAGTAAATTGCATAAAAAAACATTCCGAATATGTACAAATTGAATATGAACAAAATTAGCAATACTTATCTATTTATCTAATCTATACCCTTACGAATGTAAACTATAGGCTGGTCCAAAAAACGGACTCTTCGCTAAAGGGCAACGACCCCCCCCCCCCAGTTTGTTCCCTTGCCAGAAAAAGAAATTCCCCCCAAATTTGAGAAAAATCGGTTAACGTTAACACGTGCCACAGGGCACCTCATATTTCCCATTTAAAATACATTGGAAAAATGCACCTTTTTTCTTTTTTTTTCACCTTTCGGATTTAGAAAACAAGTTGCGGGAGATTATCAGAAATCTTTCAGAACTCCCCAAGGAACAAATCCACAACCAGTATTTTTTTGTTCACCACCCCCTACCCTTGCCATAGTACCCTAAATATGAGACAAAGTTTCCCCAAATTTACAATTTTACAATGTTTTATTACTGTTTTTGGCAGAAGTGATTATTATTGGATTATTGACATATTTTTTTGTCATTTATTAACTAACTTGAATTTGTTTTAATCAATTGCAATTTGTTTAAACAAAAATATAGGATGGTACGAATATTTTTTTCTATTTTTGTGTGTTTAAACAAACACCTTTTCTTTAAACAAATAAATATATATAATTTTGCGACCATATTTTCTATTTTTTAAAGGTAATTATCATTAGGAGCATTTTTTGTCTTTCGAACTAATTTGCAACCGTTTAAACAAATACCAATTGTTTACAAAAAAATACAATGTTACGGAGATATTTCTCTTTTTTCTTGAGGAATTATTATTAGATTGTTGGCATTGTCTGTCATTAATTAAGTTTGCATTGTTTAAATAAATACCCGTTGTTTTAAAAAAATATACAATGGTACTGACGTATCTTTTTGGAAAAAATTATTATTGTATTTCTTGTCTTTTTTTTCTTGTCAAATTTTCACTTATTTTCACTCATTTTCAATTATAACCTATAATAATAATTAGTGTTGCAACCACAATACTTGTTTGACCGATGTCATAAAGCCTGTAATAATTTTTGTCAATAAATACGTACTAACGTAGTATATTACTGTTTAAACAAATTTATTTGATTGCCAATTGCACATCTTAATGTGTAACAAATAACAAAAACATGCCAACAATGTAACAATAATAATTTCTACAGAAGAAAAAGCAAAAAAGTATTTGTTTAAATTATAGTTTAGTTTAGTTTATTGTTTAATTGTGCATCATTACATACATACATCATACATCCCTAACAATATGGCACATAAGCTCTCAGAGAGCTTGTGCGTGCCATCAAATAATAATACCTTGCAACACTATACAATATGCAGGCGAACAGTCCGAACATTACAATGCCATCAAACAAAAGAACTACAGCTCTACAACCGACACCTCAACAATCATATGAACATCGACCTAAAACTATCTAAATGTGCTTCAACATAATGCGCTACCGCTATTTTGAATTTTTTCCTATAAATGGAACTTGTTTAAAGAATTGCAAATTCGTTAATAAATGACAAAAAATGCCAATAATTTAATAATAGTTTCTACAATAAATATAAAAAATATGTCAGTAGCAATGTATATATTTGTTTAAACAATTAGTTTCTACAATAAATATAAAAAATATGTCAGTAACAATGTATATATTTGTTTAAACAATTAGTATTTGTTGAAACAATTACAAATTAGTTAATAAATGTCATAAAACTGCCAGTAATCTAATAAAAATTTATGCAAAAAATATAGGAAATTATGTCCATTACAATTATTGTTTAAACAAATGGTATTTGTTTAAACAATTGCAAATTAGTTAAAAAAATGAAAACAAAAAGCAATAATTTAATAATTTTTTACAACACATGGAAAAAGGAGTTTGTAACATAGTATATTTTTGTTTAAACAAATTGTAATTGTTTAAACAATTTTTTAATTTTTAAATTGGTTAATAAATGACATAAACATGTCAATAATCCAATAATAGTAATTTTTGTCAGAAAATAATAAATCACGTAACTTGAAACGTAATTGCAAATTTGGGGAAAATTTTGCCTCTTTTTTAGGGTGCTGCAGGAGAGGCGTGGAGCGGTGAAAAAAAAAATAGTGGTTCTGATTTAATCTTTGGGAAGTTCTTAACAATTTCTGATAATCTCCCGCAACTTTTTTTCTAAATCCGAAACGTGACAAAGAGTAAAAAATAAGCATTTTTCCAATGTATTTTAAATGGGAAATTTGAAGTTCTCGGTGGCACGTGTTAACATTAACCGATTTTTCTCAAATTTAGGGGGAATTTTTTATTCTGGAAACGGAATCGGTTTGGGGGGGGGGGGTCGTTGCGCACCACCAAAAAAAATGCAAGGTCTAAATTTGGTCCACCCTAGTAAACAAACTCGCACGGTTGCGTCAATCACATTTAACCCCGAAAATCGATTACAAAACTATCGACATCTCTCTGGCGTCATTAATCCCGAATTCGTTCTCCCCGATTTCTCCCCTTCATCAGTTCACCTCGGACGGAAAAAAATAGGGGTGCATATATTTCGGCCTCTCGAAGTCTTTGGGACCGCGTCGAAAGAACCCGTAACTCATGGCGCCGGTCCCAGAAGCCTTTAGCCACTTGGCAGTTTTAATCAATCCGCTTTCCCGTGTTTGTTCAACGTTGCGGCAGCGGGGCACAGGCGAGCGGGGAAACGTCGCGTTCGCCCGGAACGGTCCCACAGGGCGCACGGCTTTCGTGCGTTAGGCGAGATTACGTTCTCGTACTGATTTTGTACGGCTGGGACACTTTGCTTCGATTTATATCCGGTGTTTGGTGCCACCGGTGGCCCGTACGAATGAAATAATAATGTGACGGACGATACACGTGTGCATGGTTGCAACATGGCTGTCACGTGAGGGTACATGTCCCGGCTTGTCACGCGACTGCATAGAGGATTGCTAGGTAAACTGTAGGTGGCCGTTTGTCTGCTATTAGTAAAGTGGTGTCCATGGCATGGGGAATATAGAAAATAAATATTGGTTTATTAAATTATCTGTTTATATAATACGAAGGAATGAATAATTGATGGTTCTACACACTAAACAAAGAAATACTTAGCATGAATACAAGTTCTTCAGGTTGAGTAAATGGTAAGATCCTATATAAGGTATTAAATAACGCATTCAACCAAGACATAAACATACTCAAAGTTGATGGTTTGATGTGTTTAGAACGAATGTATAGATATTCACATTGACTATATCGCACTTCAAGTAAAGAATACTATAATTAATCAAATTTAATGAAACCGTTTAATAAGTATGTTTTATTGTTCGGTGAATTTAAGAAGTTAGATACTTACCAAATGTAACAACAGATTAATTATACAATACATTGTTTGAAAAGAAGTAATTTATTGAGGTAATTACGTACATATATCATTATTGTTTTTAATCAATATGTACAATTTTGAACTATTTATTAAAATTTATACTTTAATTACTCGAAAAACGTAAAATTTCATGTTACATTGATAAACAAAAAATTGCAAGTCGAAATATATGTATTACTATAATTAACAAATAAGTGATAACCAAATAAGGATCTATTTTTCACGTCTAATAGTTTAATATGAATCCTTCAAAAACATCGTTGTTGCATTTCTGCATTGTTTTTCTGGTTGCGATACAACATCCGGATTTGCCGGAAAAAGAAAGAAAACTATCGTAAATTCATTATTAGCCGATAAAAATTTGTCAAATTTGGCCTATATTTTTCCTTTTAAAAGATGCTAACAAAGAAGATACCAAAAAAAATTGAATCAAATCTATTTATAAATGTAAAAATGGTAATATAACACTGAATCAATTAAGATTTCGAAAATATCAATTTGCAAAAATTAAATCATCTTTCATATTGAAGCTGCCGCAAAACAACATTGTCACGGCATATTATCAGCTTCAAACTTGGTTGGGTAACGAACTGACACCAACAGATTGGGGCTGGAAGCAACATCAACGCGGCATTATGCCCAAATTTACAGAAAAAGAATTAATTCCGGAATTATTGCTCAAAACTATTTACTGCAGCTGTGAAACTGGATATAGCAGTTTAAAATGTGGCTGCCGAAAACATGGTTTCAAATGCACACATTTTTGCTCAAATTGTCATTGTTCTGATGTGATGATTGCTCCAATGTGGAAGAAAAAAGCTAGGAGGAAGTTAGTGATTCAGATAAAATTGTGGATGAAGGACTAATGCAGACTGGAAACAATATTGGAGACGAAGACGGTGATGGTCTTGAAGATTTCGAAGATCTACTAGAATCGGGAAGGTTTGTCGTATCTAACTATGAAGAAATGCCATCAAAGAGACAAAAAGTAATGGATAGTAACAAATGTAACTAGAATTTAATAAAGAAACTTTTTTGAAATACCCTTTAAATCCTACCTTTAATTATACTTAGAACAACTATTTTCGCATATTTTTTGCAATCTTCGTGTTTTATGGATTTGTAATTTTTTTGGTTATCAATGTAATGTGTAATCTTCCGTTTTTCGAGTAATTAAAGTATAAATTTTAATAAATAGCTTAAAATTGTATAATGATTAAAAAAATCTTATTCCAGTTTTTTTCGTTTCTTTGCATTTTTTGAAAACATTTATCATAGTAATGTATATTTTGCCATCAGTTTTTGTTTATTCTTGTTACAAATGTTCAGAAAATATACTTCATTATTTGGGCATTAAGATGGTCTTTACTATTAAACAATATACATACCTGCCCAATAATACATATCATTAATTCATTAATTCGTCATTAATTCATCATTAATTCACCAAAAACGCTTGTATTACCAACGATTAGAATCACTGCCCTTACCAACAACACCAGCATCTACCCTCTCATTAATTCGCACCGCCCGGATTTTGTCGACCTTTGCGCCCAAGCCGAGCACCGTTCCTGTGTTGATCGCTGCGTCGGACCACTCCGCAACGCGACGGCCGACGAGTCGGGATCGATGTCCGTGTGCAGTAGATCTCCTGATTGCTCTAATTGAGCCGTCAGTGTTTAATTAAACCGTTTCACGCCGCCGCTCATAAATCTTAGTTGGCTGGGCCAGGGATTCTCGAAACGGGCGCGCGTACTGAAATCTATCCGGATCCGCACCGGACAGCAAACCGGCTACCGGCTCCTCCGCCAGAATGGTCGACCGCGAATCCGCGCGTTCTGCGGCGAAATCGGTCGGGGTTTTTCTTGCCGGCCGGAGGACGGGACTTGAAATTTACACCGCCGCACCGTCGGTGGTATAAATTGTCGTCCCGTGTTCGAGTTTAATTGAATTTCAGGTACGTTTCGCGGAGTAGGTATCTCGAGATGCGGTTTTTGTTTTAAATAAAATCGGGACGTTTAATTTAAATTGTTGGCTAGAGGGTGTTGCGGGGGACTTTGAGTGTTGCGTTTACTTGTTGGAGGTATTCATGCTTTATGTATACAATTGATCCCAGCTTATAGAACGCAAAAAATACAAAAGATAGCGTTTTTCCTAAAAAACTAAAAACTAGAAAGTATACAAGAATCCTTTTTTTATATTTAATGTCAATAGAGTGCCCATTATCTTTTTTATTAAGGTAATAATCGTCGCATTAATATATATGTTAGTAAGTTTGGTAGTAGTTAAAACAATATAGAATGTAAGTAAAATAAATATTATTGAAAGTTATAAAATATATAATAATACTGTAATTGTTTTTCTGGTTTTCTAAAATTTTTATAGAAATAATTGTATTTGTGACACATGAATACTATTTGGTGTTACATGCGAAAATTTGTGTGAAAAAGACAAAAGTGCGGATAAATATGATTTTTAAGTGGAAAGTGACTAAACGAACACTCAAACAAAATCGATTACGGTTAAACCGAGCAGAATTCGGTCCAAAATGTTACCGAAAACTTATAGGTTACATAAACTTAGAAATCCTCAACGCTTTAAATGTACTATAGCTTCCTACGTGTATGCTAATATTCAACAAACCATTATTTGCGCATATACAATCTGCAGCAGTAATTAAAAGCATTCATATCTACGATGTAGGTTAGATCTTTATCAAAGTAAATGTGATCCTTGAATTAAATCTGCAAACGGGATTTGATCACCGTAAACGTCATGCTGGCGTATTTTGACGAACACAGCAAAACTAAGAAAGCACTAAGAACAGTCGAACTAAGAAAAATCTTTTGGCCATAGTATTTAGAAAAAAGTTCCTAAAAACGGTGGTACAATTTGTCAATTGTAACACCGAAAGCAGTGTTACAATGTGTGCATTGTGAATGCAAAGTAGAAAAACATTATTTTCGCACAGGAGCTTAAATTACGAAATCGTGTCCGTCTTGCGGTAGGTAAAATGCGAAAATCCACAAACGTGCACTTTAGACTTTTAGGGATGTGACGCTCTAATAAAATTCGCGGACGCCATATAATATTGAAACGCATAACTTTCAGCGACAGATCCCAAAATGGCCAAAATTCCAAAATGTATTGGAATTATTCCCCTTATTTTTTATAATTTTCCTGTACTACGTCGTTTTTTAGTTGTCAAAATACACATATTAAAAACTTAATAAAACTTAATATCTGACCTTCAATTGTTTTCTATTTTGTTTTAAATTTTAGCAACCCCTTACTGGTTTCAGTGATATTGATAGATTTCTGAATTGTCTTAAAGGTAATTTACCAAAAAATATGGCCTTACGTTAGAAAATGTTAGAGAAAACACAGTTGTAAATTAGGGTAAAATTGACAACCTTCGTTTGATTATGGGAAGCGAATAAGATTGAGGTTTACTATGAGAACACTTTGCGGTTTCGTATTTTTATTTAGTATTTGTATCTTATTTTCTGTGTATTGTAATAAACTGCTAATTATATTGATAGTTATTTTATTGTTCCAGGTATGTTACAACGTATCAAGCATATTCATGTCATCCAGTTTTCGAGTGAGTACCAATATCAATTCTTTTCGCTTTGTGTTTTTTCTTAGTAGTATTTGTTATTAAATGCTTATTGCCAGTAGTTTGAAGCGAAAGCTAGACACAAAAGTTAACACGCTTATCGAAGTCTATATGTTGACTTCGTTAACCGTATTAACGCTTTTTCAATTCATTAAATTAGAATCAAGTTTTAAGATCAATAATATTTACATCTTGGTAATTACATCTAAGCTACTCATTAACAAAAAAATAGTTTTGACCAACTATGACCTTACATGAAACAAAGGTAAGATATATCTTCCATATCAGCCAAAATCGCAGAACATGCATAAAATTCCATTTTAACCGAGCCTGTAGGCGATATTATGTCGTGCCGTTATTAGTGACTGAGCCATTCGCATTCATGCATAATGGGCTATAGAGTGCAAAATGCAAAACTGATATTTTATATCGCATAATAAACGGGCTCAATTAGCATAAAAATGCAGTTAATACCGATATAAAGCCGGCCGTAAATTATCTCCGCCACTCTGTATCCGTGTTTCCGATCACTTCCGCTACCCCTTTCAGCGCTTGCCGCTTCACAATAACACGATCATAATTGATTAAATTTACAACCATTTTATTATAGTCAGTTTAGTTATATTGATTTCTAAATGTATACCACATTAGATAAAGAAAAAAATACTTTATGTTGTTGTCTATGGTCGTCCATTCTCATGGTATGTTTAAACCATGTTTAGATCTTTAGAAATATAAATAAAAATATTTTTTTGTGGTGCAAATAAGCATTTATAACGTTGTAATAACATATAGTAAACATACGTTATACAATTTGTGGTATTGTGGTCGAAATAAAATTAATATTTTTCATAATACACAAATTATATTATACCTACAAATTCTTGTATAAATGTATACATACATAGTGTACATATAGAGTATACTACATAATACTGAATACTATCAGGTATGTCCGAGTAGTTCGGAACCTGTGCTAGACGCCCTATCTAAATTGTGTTTTAAAATTGAGAGGCAAACGGATGTTATCAGCGTAAGCTTGCATTCGATCCTGCGTACGTGTTTCTATCGCGATCCCAGGGAGCGGAAGCTACCCACGGCAATAAAAAACCGATTTATTGTTTGTTCCCCCCTATATCTCGATCCAGGCGATTCAGATCGTATCACGGTCCACTGCTTCAATACAAGCACACAACAATTGAACGGGTAGATACTTTTAATGCTTTCTATTAATCTAATAGGTCAGTCAAATAAGGTTTTGAGTTTGAAAAACTGGGCTTTGTTGCTTTATATGAACGTTTTAAGAGGAATCTGTACCCCCTACGGTCTACTCGCAAAACACTTTTCGTTTCGTATCCGGTTTGTGCCCGGTTCGTGTCCGGTTCGTATCCGGTTCGTATCCGGTTCGTATCCGGTTCGTTCCCGGTTCATGAGGTATGGTGGTAGATTTTTGATATTTTTGTTTGTCTTTTTAGCAAGTCTGTTACTCTTTCTGACATAAAGTTGACAGATTTTGCAAATGTAGAATTTAATTAAATTTAAAATAATTATTATTAATACCAGGCAGCTCAAAAACCACTAACCTAAAACTCCCAACATGTGAAATTAGTAACGGTTAAAAACTGTGCCTTTCTGTTTCTTTTTCACTTCCTTTCTTATTTCAGTAGAATGATTTTCTTTTGTGCTTTCTACTTTTTTATTAGCAAATATTTTCATCAAGCATTAGATAATAATGCTACAGAAGAACAGTTTCCTTTTACTTTAATTATGTGTTTCAGGACAGAATAATGATTGCTTTTAATGGAGATGGCATGAATTCAATTGTTATCTCCAAAGGTGTCGTATTAATGCTAAAATCGCTACGCTCTGCTGCTAGTGTAATAATTAGGGACTATTGGTGTCCGTAATTCCGACACTCGTGTCGGATTTGGTCGAATTTGGACAAAATGCGTAAAATTAATTTTAATATAGCAAACGATCTAAAACATGTTATTTTCTTGTGTAAAGACATCAATTGAGCCATATGTATTACTTCTAACCATGTACACAATTCCGACACACATGTCTGATTTAAGGACGTGCTATATTTACATGTACCTAATTTCGACATCCCTAAATTTGTAAATAATAGTGGTTAAAAAAATAGTACACTGTATTATTATGAAAATATAAAACATTTTTAGACAGCCTAAATAGATATTAGAATTTTCTTAATTACTGTTACCCTGTAGCGATCTAAAGAGAAGTCGAATTGCAGTTGCCTATAAGGAAAAATCAAATTTTAGCATAACACTCAATAATAATAATAATAATTTTAGGTTAAATTCGGTGCAGTTGGGCTTAAGTAACTTTTTTTTAGTTTGATAACCGATAGCATTCCCCTAAATATAAGTATACTTTTTAATTATAAAAAATACTGTAGCTGTTGCTCAGATAATATTTTGATATTGTTCTTTCGTGATGTGTAAGGTTTTTTTGAAAAGATGCTGCTTGAAAAAAGTAGTTTGGGCCAAATAACAACCATCCTTAGTGGCCAAGTACTATAGCCAATAACAAGTTTACCAGAATACTGTATTACCGCCTACTACCAGCGCCGGATTTAGGGGAGGATTGGCTGTGCCCCCACCAAAATGAAACAAAACAAACGAAAATAAAAAAATATATTTAAAATAATACTGTACAGGTGACCAAAATCAAAACCAGCACCGCAGTATAATTAACACTTTTATTGAAATCATGTGTATAAAGTAGGGTGACCAACTGTCCCTATTTGAGCGGGCAGTCCCGAATTTTGACCACTTGTCCCGACCGATAAAGCGTCCCGAATTCATCGTCCCGATTCCAGCCATAAACATAATATTTGTTATCGGAGAAAAGTGTGGCCCTATCAACAGAAAAGTTACTAAGATATTTTCCCTTCATTTATAACAACATATTAGCGCATTTAGTTGCTAGCGTAAATAGTGAAAAAACTCATTAACTTTTAAGTGGAAATACAAAAATATATAAAAAAGGAACAGACAGAACTGCTATAAGTATATAGAAATTTAGTCAGTCACGATTGACCAAATTCTATATTCAATCTTGTTGACAAACAACATACTGAGTCATTACGTTCATGCTTGTATTACATAGGAAAATAATATTTCTAGTTATAGAAATGCAGCACATGATTAATCTGCTTTTGTAGTTTAGTCGAACTGTTTTTGATTGATTTTAAATTTGGTAAAAAATAGGTAAAAGGAAAAAGACAACTGGAATCACCGGCACTACTCCACATAAAACAAAATAGAAAATTGTTATTATCGGGTTTCGATCCAAATAAAAACAATTATTAACTTTATTGTTTAAAAAAAATTCCTATTTAACTCATATGAATAAATAGTAAACAACAGAAAATACAATGCCCATTTAAGAAAAAGAATCCAATATTGCAAACCAGTGGAAAAAACGGTCGGATAGAACATATGCTTTAGTTAGTTTTTTACAATAAAAGATTGTTCAGGTATACTTTCTCTCTTAGTTCTATATCTACCACAATGTACAACTAGCTATGCTATTGGGACATAAGACGTGTTATGTTCTCTAGTTCTATTACTATTCTCTAAAAAAAATATTTTCTTGTACATGCTTCCATGTTGACAACGATGATGGAATAACTACTTAAAATACAAATTTGTTTTAATATTCAACTATTCACAATACATTATATACCCCCCCCGCTCCCGGAATATCACCCTAGTGTAAAGTGGCGAAGTATTTGCCATTTTAAGTGTTTACAAAGCAAAATCATGTCATCAAGTAATGTGCTTATATGTTTAAGGCTCACTGCTGCGTTTTTTCTAGAGGCCCACAGCTTTTTTTTGTCTAGGCCCCCACAGTCCTAAATCCAGCGCTGCCTACTACAAATAAATAGTTGTCCGTGCGTTTGTAGTCATGCAGACTTCCGGTTGCATCGTAACCGAAACTTTTGAACAGACTCAGCTAAACTTAATAAAACGCAAACACTGAACGCCACGAACGACTCTGGCAGGCGGCAGTGGCGACGTTATTTTCCCGCCATATATTCCTGCTTAATTATCATATGCATACGGAACGGCTCTCGCCCAATTTAGCAACGTCCACAGTTTTCGCCAATTTAATATCGTGCGAGCGGCGCCTGAAACCGCCCCCCACCCCCCTACTCGCGCGCTCTCTCTCTCTCAGTTTCTCAGTGGCGGCACGTGACGCGAGAACTTATGCAATACGCCGCGCGCGCCGTCGGCGCTGTTATTGCACATTCCTGCATTCGAGGTCTCCCGTTATCATTCTTAACGTTTTGCCCAGGAAGTGGGCCGCCCCCTATGTAAATTATAAGTAAACAGGAATGCCAATCTTATAATAGTTTTACCGAGTTACGAGTAACGTCCTGAATACTTCCCGAGTTCGCATATCGTACATGTTAATATATCCTGCGAGTTATTTCGCTCGCGAATAATTGAATCGCTTTGCGAATTTAGTGTACTTTAACTCGTAGTGCTGCGAATATCGAATAGGGAATAGTTCTAGTTCAAAATTTCGTAATGGAAGTGCAAATTTCCGGTAAAGATTTAACAGTTACGAAAAAATTGGTGCTTTAGCTTTGATATTCAATATATTAGACAATTTGCTGGGAAATTTCAAATTTGGGTTTTTATACCAGTAGACCCAAAATGACGTTTTGGAATGTTGATAAGTTTTTCTTCGTGTTTTAAATAAATTTATCAAAATTATCAGCGGTTATTTATTTTCACGCAGCAATGAATTCATTTGGAAGACCCAACCTGAAATAAATAAACAAAACGATGGACAGAAACTTGAAACACGCTGTGGAAATGGTTTTGATTTGAAGTTACCATTCAATTCGTTTTCACAACTTTTTTAACTACACACGTCTTCGATATTTAAATATCATGTTGACCATTGAAATTCCGTTAAGACATTAGGGCATGGCATCTTTGACGTTTTTCGGAAAGCAATATACAGAAAGAAGCCACAAATAGACCAGGCAGTAGAGATTTTTGCGTAACAAAAATACTAGCAGGAAGCCGACGGTCCCAGGTCACGTGGAACAGTCCGTAGATGTATTGTGATGTTTCCTACTCGCAAATACCATTTCTTATTTTGTTATAAACAAAAAACCTAAAGAAATCGTGTTTTTTTCGTTTTTTGCTTGTAAAAGGTCAACCGATGGAGCAATCTGTCTATTCTGATTATGAGTTAAAATATTGCGAAATAGATAGGTAAAAAATGCTTGCAAACATGAGTAGTGCAGAGCGCTTGTGTTACTATTTTCACCTATTTCGCAACATTTTAACGCAAAATCAAAACAGACGTTTTGTAGCATAATACTTCTACTTTCAAAATACGTAAAAAAATTCAAATCGGACCACCACCGACGCATCCAGGCTCGCTGAAACATATTACTTAAAAAATTCAAATCGCAATTGTGCAAATACTAATCATCGGTCAACGCCTGGGTTGTCCACACTCAAAGTACCCATCAATCGCTACTTTCACGCGAAAAGCCTCCGCTACATCTTTGAAAATGGCGGAATTATGAATTTTTGAAAAAAACGCATACTTTTCCGGTTTTTTCGCATTTCCTCCGTTAATATTAATTTGGTCGAGATCGTGCAGGGTTCATTTTTTCATCGTTTGATTCTCTACAATTCGTCTGTTGAGAGCATCAAGATTGCTACATCGGTTCAGTTTTTACAAGCGAAAAACGAAAAAAAAAAAACACCATTTTCTGTGGCATTGAGTTTATAACAAATTAAGAAATGATATTTGCGAGTAGGAAACACACTTGGGACCGTCGACTTCCTGCTAGTATTTTTGTCACGAACTCAAGTCATTTTCTACAGAGTATTTATTTAATGTATTATGCCGATAATTTACATTATATCTATAATATATTTATATTCTATCGTCTATAGTAATCTATAGCAGAAGCAATTTATTTTCTACATTATTAATATTATTTTAGAGATAAATTGAAAAAAAAATCTAATTTGTTGAATGGCTTGATGAAATAATCAATGTATAGATAATGGGGATATACAGGTAGAAAATAAATTTTCAAACTAATTTAAAAAAATTATATTTTTAAATACGGTTAAAATATAGTACGATCATCAATCTTATTTTTCTTGATCGCAATAGTCTGATTACCTACCAGATTTTTAATATGTTATATAATATATTTTAATAACGTAAGTAATAAGTCGAAAATGATATACGGGTGACATTTAAGATTTCGATGATAATATAATTTCCGAAAACTCCTATTGTCCCCAAAAATGATCAATTAACACTCCAAATTCTAAACTCAGTAACATGTCAGTTTTTGATACCAACATTCTTTTAATGAATGTATCATAACTCATAACCAATGTCATATTCACAAATTACCTCAAACGAATACTTTAGCATGCACGTTTTGGCTTACAATTTTGTTTAAAACATAAACAACGCATCAATCGCACCGTCAGGTATTTCAATCATAATATACAGTCTCGTACCATCCTACACATCGCGTATAAAACAGACACAAACAGAATTCCATACAATACAGAAATCAATTTGCAACGGGCTCGGGTTCAAAGCTAAAATGAATTAAATTTACTGTTATGCAGTTAAACAACGAACAAAGGCGCGCGCCCGCCGCCTACGTACAGGAAATAAACGCAATGTCCCCGAGTTGTGTACCACACAACTTTTAATAAAACAGCGTAGCCAGTAAATATCGAGTGCATGCGAAGAATTTCATATATTTTCGCGGCGGCGTGGGCTGAAACGGCGTCCCGCCCTTCCCCCCACTCCTTGTAATTACAGCCACAATAAAACAAAAGCGCTCTGTCTTCCTATTCTTCCTATTTGGCGGCATTCGCATCTACTACAGGTATGTCGTATCTGTAGCTTTATTAGGCATATTGTTCAGGTCAACAATTCTGAATTTAACCAGATTCCAGGATGTGTTTGTCACATTGTTCTAAAATTTGTTTGTGTATTAGGCGTTTTAAATAATAATACATCAAGAGTTTCCACCAAAATATAGAGTGTAATGGAATGCAATTGAGTTCGTAGTTCGTAAAATTAGAGAAATGAATCTTGATGAAAAAGCAATTATAACTTTTTGAGAGATAGAGCGTTCTAATGTTGTCATGCTTATGCATTGGGATGTGCTGAATTCAACGGTGAGGTCGGTTTTCCCGTAGCGTGTACGGTTTGGCCAGAAGGTGGAAAACTATAATTTCCGCGGTTTATCGCATATTTCTCGCGAACCGCGCACCTTAGAGCAACGCGGCTTTCAGAAATGAATTGCTCGGCCAATTTCCCATCCGATACCGTTTGAACCGTCAACATCGGTCGATTGGATCGGACACAGTTTGCGTTCAAAGCTTCTAACATAGCAAAATGGTATTTTTAGCATCATTTTTGATAATTGGGAACGTAATAACTGCCAAACCGTTCCAAACAAGTAAAATCAAATTATACCGGCGTAATCAGCGTCAAAAATTGTACCAAGAACCACAACCTTAATTTGATTGAAGGTAGTTGGGTTTTTGCCGACTGGCTAAAATTTTGTAAGAAATCACATATTTTAAACAATAATTTTGAAGTAGCACACCTATCTCAAAAACAAGGGCCCGGATCAACTTGAAACCTTTGCTATTTTACTAAAATGGGTGCGCTGATTACAAATTTACATAGGAAAAGTCTCTGTCTCTACTGGTTACCGAGTTGTGCTGAAATTACGGTTTTTGAAATAATACAAAAATAAGCGAAATTGACCACATAACATGAAAATGGTAAATCTTAGGCATATAAATGTATACCTTGTTTTGATAGACTCAACGATAGCTATCATTTGGTAGTGGGTAAACCTTTCTATCACGAACGGTTGCAATGTTCATTTTTTTTCTATCTAAAAGTGCTAAATTTAGACCGAAAAAGCAATTATAACTTTTTGAGAGGTAGAGCGTTCTAATGTAGTCATGCTTATGCATTGGGATGAGCTGAATCCAACGGTGAGGTTGGTTTTCCCGTAGCGTGTACGGTTTGGCTAGAAAGAGGGAAACTACAATTTCCGCGGTTAATCGCGTTTTTCTCGCGAACCGCGCACCTTAGAGCAACGCGGCTTTGAGAAATGAATTCCTCGGCCAATTTCCCATCCGATACCGTTTGAACCGTCAACATCGGTCAATTAGATCGGATACAGTTTGCGTTCAAAGTTTCTAACATAGTAAAATGGTTGTTTTTAGCATCATTTTTGATAATTGGGAACGTAATAACTGCCAAACCGTTCCAAATAAGTAAAATCAAATTATACCGGCGTAATCAGCGTAAAAAATTGTACCAAGAACCACAACCTTAATTTGATTGAAGGTAGTTAGAGTTTTGCCGACTGGCTAAAATTCTGTAAGAAATCACATATTTTAAACAATAATTTTGAAGTAGCACACCTATGTCAAAAACAACGACCCGGATCAACATGAAACCTTTGCTATCTGACTAAAATGGGTGCGCTGATTACAAATTTACATAGGAAAAGTCTCGGTCTCTACTGGTTACCGAGTTGCGCTGAAATTACGGTTTTTCAAATAATACAAAAATAAGCGAAATGGACCACATAATATGAAAATGGTAAATCTTAGGCATGTAAAAGTATACATATTTTTGATCGACTCAACGAGAGCTATCATTTGGTAGTGGGTAAACCTTTCTATCACCAACGGTTGCAATGTTCAATTTTTTTCTATCTAAAAGTGCTAAATTTAGAACGAAAAAACAATTATAACTTTTTGAGAGGTAGAGCGTTCTAATGTAGTCATGCTTATGCATTGGGATGAGCTGAATCCAACGGTGAGGTTGGTTTTCCCGTAGCGTGTACGGTTTGGCTAGAAAGAGGGAAACTATAATTTCCGCGGTTAATCGCGTTTTTCTCGCGAACCGCGCACCTTAGAGCAACGCGGCTTTCAGAAATGAATTCCTCGGCCAATTTCCCATCCGATACCGTTTAAACCGTCAACATCGGTCAATTAGATCGGACACAGTTTGCGTTCAAAGTTTCTAACATAGTAAAATGGTTGTTTTTAGCATCATTTTTGATAATTGGGAACGTAATAACTGCCGAACCGTTCCAAATAAGTAAAATCAAACTATACCGGCGTAATCAGCGTCAAAAATTGTATCAAGGACCACAATCTTAATTTAATTGAAGGTAGTTGGGTTTTTGCCGACTGGCTAAAATTTTGTGAGAAATCACATATTTTAAACAATAATTTTGAAGTAGTAGCACACCTATCTCAAAAACAAGGACCCGGAACAACATGAAACCTTTGCTATCTTACTAAAATGGGTGCGCTGATTACAAATTTACATAGGAAAAGTCTCGGTCTCTACTGGTTACCGAGTTGCGCTGAAATTACGGTTTTTCAAATAATACAAAAATAAGCGAAATGGACCACATAACATGAAAATGGTAAATCTTAGGCATGTGAAAGTATACATATTTTTGATAGACTCAACGAGAGCTATCATTTGGTAGTGGGTAAACCTTTCTATCACCAACGGTTACAATGTTCAATTTTTTTCTATCTAAAAGTGCTAAATTTAGAACGAAAAAACAATTATAACTTTTTGAGTGATAGAGCGTTCTAATGTAGTCATGCTTATGCATTGGGATGTGCTGAATTCAACGGTGGGGTCGGTTTTCCCGTAGCGTGTACGGTTTGGCATGTACGTGGGAAACTATAATTTCCGCGGTTTATCGCGTTTTTCTCGCGAACCGCGCATCTTTGAGCAACGCGGCTTTCAGAAATAAATTCCTCGGCCAATTTCCCATCCGATACCGTTTGAACCGTCAACATCGGTCGATTGGATCGGACACAGTTTGCGTTCAAAGTTTCTAACATAGCAAAATGGGTATTTTTAGCATCATTTTTGATAATTGGGAACGTAATAACTGCCGAACCGTTCCAAATAAGTAAAATCAATTTATACCGGCGTAATCAGCGTCAAAAATTGTATCAAGGACCACAATCTTAATTTAATTGAAGGTAGTTGGGTTTTTGCCGACTGGCTAAAATTTTGTGAGAAATCACATATTTTAAACAATAATTTTGAAGTAGCACACCTATCTCAAAAACAAGGACCCGGAACAACATGAAACCTTTGCTATCTGACTAAAATGGGTGCGCTGATTACAAATTTACATAGGAAAAGTCTCGGTCTCTACTGGTTACCGAGTTGCGCTGAAATTACGGTTTTTCAAATAATACAAAAATAAGCGAAATGGACCACATAATATGAAAATGGTAAATCTTAGGCATGTAAAAGTATACATATTTTTGATCGACTCAACGAGAGCTATCATTTGGTAGTGGGTAAACCTTTCTATCACCAACGGTTGCAATGTTCAATTTTTTTCTATCTAAAAGTGCTAAATTTAGAACGAAAAAACAATTATAACTTTTTGAGAGGTAGAGCGTTCTAATGTAGTCATGCTTATGCATTGGGATGAGCTGAATCCAACGGTGAGGTTGGTTTTCCCGTAGCGTGTACGGTTTGGCTAGAAAGAGGGAAAGTATAATTTCCGCGGTTAATCGCGTTTTTCTCGCGAACCGCGCACCTTAGAGCAACGCGGCTTTGAGAAATGAATTCCTCGGCCAATTTCCCATCCGATACCGTTTGAACCGTCAACATCGGTCAATTAGATCGGACACAGTTTGCGTTCAAAGTTTCTAACATAGTAAAATGGTTGTTTTTAGCATCATTTTTGATAATTGGGAACGTAATAACTGCCGAACCGTTCCAAATAAGTAAAATCAAGCTATACCGGCGTAATCAGCGTCAAAAATTGTATCAAGGACCACAATCTTAATTTAATTGAAGGTAGTTGGGTTTTTGCCGACTGGCTAAAATTTTGTGAGAAATCACATATTTTAAACAATAATTTTGAAGTAGCACACCTATCTCAAAAACAAGGACCCGGAACAACATGAAACCTTTGCTATCTTACTAAAATGGGTGCGCTGATTACAAATTTACATAGGAAAAGTCTCGGTCTCTACTGGTTACCGAGTTGCGCTGAAATTACGGTTTTTCAAATAATACAAAAATAAGCGAAATGGACAACATAACATGAAAATGGTAAATCTTAGGCATGTAAAAGTATACATATTTTTGATAAACTCAACGAGAGCTATCATTTGGTAGTGGGTAAACCTTTCTATCACCAACGGTTACAATGTTCAATTTTTTTCTATCTAAAAGTGCTAAATTTAGAACGAAAAAACAATTATAACTTTTTGAGTGATAGAGCGTTCTAATGTAGTCATGCTTATGCATTGGGATGTGCTGAATTCAACGGTGGGGTCGGTTTTCCCGTAGCGTGTACGGTTTGGCATGTACGTGGGAAACTATAATTTCCGCGGTTTATCGCGTTTTTCTCGCGAACCGCGCATCTTAGAGCAACGCGGCTTTCAGAAATGAAATCCTCGGCCAATTTCCCATCCGATACCGTTTGAACCGTCACCATCGGTCGATTGGATCGGACACAGTTTATGTTCAAAGTTTCTAACATAGCAAAATGGGTGTTTTTAGCATCATTTTTGATAATTGGGAACGTAATAACTGCCGAACCGTTCCAAATAAGTAAAATCAAATTATACCGGCGTAATCAGCGTAAAAAATTGTACCAAGAACCACAACCTTAATTTGATTGAAGGTAGTTGGGTTTTTGCCGACTGGCTAAAATTTTGTAAGAAATCACGTATTTTAAACTATAATTTTGAACTGGCACTCCTATCTCAAAAACCACGACCCGGATCAACATGAAACCTTTGCTATCTTACTAAAATGGGTGCGCTGATTACAAATTTACATAGGAAAAGTCTCGGTCTCTACTGGTTACCGAGTTGCGCTGAAATTACGGTTTTTCAAATAATACAATAATAAGCGAAATGGACCACATAACGTGAAAATGGTAAATCTTAGGCATATAAAAGTATACATTTTTTTGATAGACTCCACGATAGCTATCATTTGGTAGTGGGTAAACCTTTCTATCACGAATGGTTGCAATGTTCAATTTTTTTCTATCTAAAAGTACTAAATTTAGACCGAAAAAACAATTATAACTTTTTGAGAGATAGAGCGTTCTAATGTAGTCATGCTTATGCATTGGGATGTGCTGAATTCAACGGTGAGGTCGGTTTTCCCGTAGTGTGTACGGTTTGGCCAGAAAGTGGAAAACTATAATTTCCGCGGTTTATCGCGCTTTTCTCGCGAGAACCGCGCACCTTAGAGCAACTTGGCTTTCAGAAATGAATTCCTCGGCCAATTTCCCATCCGATACCGTTTGAACCGTCAAGATCGGTCGATTGGATCGGACACAGTTTGCGTTCAAAGTTTCTAACATTGTAAAATGGTTACAAATGTAACTGTAGGCAAACATCCATCTAATTGAGTCACCCTTCATATCAGCGATTGAAAGCAATGAATACCAGATTGGCTTCTATTACCATACTTCATTCGTCTCGCATAAACAAGAGATAATACAAAAAAACAGCCAAAATTGAAGCTATATCCCGCGGTCAATTCCGGTCAATACCCAAGAAACCATAAAAATAGGGCCCGCAGAGGAACACGGTTCCCTAACAGGGCCGAATCGTGGGGGGGTCGTTTCGATATGAAGTTGCCCCGAGGGGGCAATATAACAAGGACGGGATTACGAGGGCACGCGACGCGACAGCGGCGGCGGCGGTGGCGGTGGCGGTGGCGGTGGCGGGCGGCAAAACGCACCAGATGCTACACCCACGATGTTGTTTACCTGACTCGCGCGCGTCTGGTTCAATTACAAACTTTCGGGCTTAGCGCGGTGGGTTTCGGCGGCGGTTCCCGGCGGCGCGGCGGTCGGTGTCGGAAAAACAGCCGGTCACGGAAGCAATCGATCGCCGGTATAAATCACCGCGAATAGCGCCACCGAAATCCCCTCCGACCCCCCCGTCGTTGGGAAAGTATAGGAAACTATAATTGGGGTATTTTGTGTAGACAGAATGGTTCGCAAGGGATGTCTGGTGTAATTTAATCGTATGATTACTTAATTGGGCTAGAATGTTGAATGTAAGTTTTCGAATATTTTAAATTTAAAATATTTGAAATTTGAAATTTGAAAATTTTAATTTCTAAGCAAATTAAAAAGCTCTTAGGTCTTATGCAGGAACCTCTCAATGTGTTCCCTTGTATACATATTTAATCCATGTGAAGTTTGACATGAATCAGAACATTAACCCGTGCTCTAAGGGTACCAAAATCGTGATAATGTTTTATTTAATACTAAGAACAAATACAATCATTCTATTTCTCAAAAATAAATCACAGAAATTTCTGATTTTATGTTGTGTGAAAGTCAAAGAAAATTTTGATTATAACGTAATTTTGTAGAATACAGTGTAGATTGTTTTTTAATTTTCAAGTTTAAAATTCAGGTTCATATTGGTGGTTGCTACCGACTGTTAATAAAAATAAAACCTTTTTTTACAATGCGTACTCAATATAATATGATCAATAAACTTTGGAATGTAGACACCATTGTAGACACCATAGACAACATATAACTGTGCAAGGTTCCAATTACTTACTCTGTCAAAAATATAATAATCGAAGTTAACAAGTGATTCTGATATACGTTTTTTTTTTGTACATTTGTACATTTACACCACTGACCTCAGGTACATACGGTTTTCACTGCTCAATTTGTAATTCAAAAGAGTAAAAAAATAGGAAAAATATACAGGATGCAATATTAAAAAAATAGTATTAGGTCTCTTACAAATACATAACCCTGTATATTCAAAAGTCATTCAAGATTCTAGTTTAAGTCTTCTCCTAAACCTTTCATTTGGTTACTTTCTTCTAAACTTTTCTAGGTGACGAATTGCTTGGTCCATTTGAATTAATTGCTCGACTGAATGGAGATCATTATTGTGAGGTTTTACGAAACTCTTTCCCAGATTTATTAGACAATGACGAAGCTCCTGCACATTTTGCTCTTGCTGTCCAACTGTATCTCAATGAACAATACCCAGGAAGCTGGATTGTCAGAGGCAGTCTTGTGGCGTGGCCAGCAAGATCTCCTGATTTAAATCGTTTAGATTATTACTTGTGGGGTCATCTAAAAGGTTTAGTTTACGCACACAGGATTGCAAAACTAATTTTATTAATTTTTGTGATTTATATTTTATATTTTTAAGGAAATACAAAACTGAAAAATAAAATAGGTCTATTGGAAATCATATTTTTTGCATCCAAATGCAGCTTGTTAATGATCAAAACTCCCGCAATACTATGCGACGATGAAACAACTGAAAATAGTTAACAAGACGGCGAGCGCGGGGCTGTTTTCCAGTTTTCAGTCCGTTTTGTTTTATTCATTCTCGACATCAGTCCACTCGACACCGGTTCGAGCGAGTCGCTCGCACAGTACCGCTATGATAGCGTATGAGCGTCGGTTTGCCGGTATATTTCCGAACTGCATACGGCTAGAAGCGACGCAACTCGTACAGGAACTCGTGTTTGGAAGTGAGCTCGAGTTCGGAGTCCGTACGACGGACGGTCGCAATCATTGTTTACCCTTCTAAATAGAATATTTGAAGCGTACTTTATTTTTGTAAACGGACCGTCCGGTCCGGCAGTACCGTGCCTGCCACGCGGACTCTCCTCCGCTCCGGTAAATAATAAATGTTGACAGCACGCGGCGGCGGCCGCGTATTTCAGTTGTCGGTCAACGTTTTCTCTCTTTATTTCTCTCTCGCTGTGTCGTTCTCTCTGTCGCGTTCGTTTATTATTTAAGCGGGAACCGGCGGGGTTAATGACGGTCCTCAATACAACAATAATCAACATCGATTTTGTTGTTTTTTTTTTGTAAATACACTTCGTTCGAATATGACTTGTGTTTTGGTTTGGATCGATGTTGAAATTATGTCGCAATTGGTAAGAAAATTAGAAGCTCGCGAAAACTTTTATTCTTTATAAAAGTTGTCGGCTTGTATGAAACCAATACGGCAATAGTCAAATATGGAAATTTCAGTACCATATACCAAGCGATTCAGAATATATGAATTTGTGGTAAGAGTAAAGTACCTTTATTTTCATTATTATGGATAAACTTTATTTGGAAATGTTGTTTAGAAGTAAAAATTATATGCAAATATGAAGTAATCTTGAAAATCTCCTTTTTTGTTTTTGTTTTTCAATTCTTACTTTTATGACTATTATTAGTCAATGCCAGTGATAGTAACATGTTCGTTTTAACCTATTTTTTTAGAAATTTGGACAGTTTGTTTACATTTTTGATTATTTTAGTGTGATTCGGCAATACATTTTTGTGGTGTTGCTTAAAGAGATTTTCAAGTCTGCTTGAATATTCTGATTAGCCTAGAAATGGTTGAATGGGCAATTTTGTTTGGCCTGTTTTCATTGAAATATCAGCAACTTCCAAATAATTGCTTTTCTGTAGATGGATAACTACTAGAATAAACATATCCAAAGTCATTAATATTAATTGAATTAACGGTAAGTCACCCTCGTGTATTAATTATTGTATGAACTATTATTATCTACAGGGTGAAATATCAACTTTACATCGAGAAAAGGAGTAATTTTGCGGTAGTTCTAAATAAACATTAGTTATTATACCAAAATAATAAAAACAGTGAAAAAATTATTCATTTTTATAAAAAAATAGATTACTAACCTTTTAGTATCACTGGCATTGATTAATATTTGTCATAAGTAAGAACTAAAAACCAAAAATAAATAATCAAGATAGGTGGCTGTGACTTCATGTTTGAATATAAATTTTACTTCTAAACAACATTTCCAAATAAAGTTTATCGATAATAATGAAAGTAAAGGTACTTTACTCTTATTACAAATTCATATATTCTGAATCGCTTGGTATATGGTACCGAAATTTACATATTTTACTGTTGCAGTATTGGTTCCATACAAGCCGCCAACTTTTATAAAGAATAAAATTTTATGAGAAAGGGATAATAATTTTTTTTTTCATATCAACTCTTTCTTTAATTTCTTCTTTTTTATGGAATACATCAGCGTCTCAAACGTTCACATTTTTCAATTGCAAACCTCTTCAAAGACGAAAATTGATGAAAGTAATCAAGAAATCATAATGTTTTTTTTTCTTCAGAAAACTGGTTATGGAAAGGTTTATGAAAATTATAAAGAAATTCCCTTAAAAAAGGTAGTTCGTAATCATTTGAAGAGGTTTGTCATCCTAATGTGTCATTTTAAAAAATAAAACGTTAATTGTGAAGGTTATTTAGACCGGGTGAGATCAGCTGAGTAAATTGAAGTACTTGACTAGTAAAAAGTAACTGCCTAGCAGCGTTTATAATACCTGGCCTAAGTTTTATAACTCTCCATTTTCATTAATATAACTTCGCTGATTGCACTAAAAAAATGATATAATAAACATCAGTAACAATAAATATGAACAGCAATCTCCCATGCCGTGCCGGTCCGGTGAGAGATGTTTGGCAAAGTATGATCCAAATTAATAGAGTTGCGTCATGACGCACGGACGCTCTTAGTAGAACAAGGTGCCGCGAACGGATCGTGTAAACACGCGATAAATCAACGCGAGAGCGCCGAACGCCGCCCGCTGTGACAACGTCGTCGTAGTAGACGGCCGCGACGCCGCTCCGTCGTCGGCGGGCGTCGGTATATCAGAGCGAGCGTCTATACTCTAACGCTCGTACACAGTGGTCGAAAATGCGAATCCCTCCGTTCAAAATTATTTTACCGTTTGTTCCAAATTAACCAAAGTAATATAAACCAATCAGTTTTCCACCCTGGAAAATTTAAATGCAGTACAGTAACATCATATCTCGGGAATAGACAGTAGATAGTGTGTGTAAATGGAAAGTGGGCGGATTGTGAGTCTCGGTTGACGATTGGGGTCCCCCAGGAATCCATCCTCGGTCCGTTATTGTTTGTTATGTTTATGAATGATTTGCCACTGTATCTGGGTTGCGGAAATCTATACCAGTTTGCTGACGACACCACGTTGATCGTTGACAGTGGAGACTTGTCGCGTCTTTCAACTCTATTGACTGAGTCTCTTATTCTGAAGTCTCGGCGGCTTTTGATACTCGGGGTGGAGCAAAGTTGGCAGTGCCTCGCCTGTCGTGTTGAATAATTTGTTACTAAATGATTGTGAATGTCCTCGGTGTAGACTTTAATATGGCCGAATTGTCTGAGGATGAGACTTGATTTTATATTAAATATGCATTAGTGAAAATTTGGAAATATACTTGCGGTTACAGTTTTTCATTCCACAATAGGGCTTGTGTCAGTTTCTGTATAGTTAGTGGTAGATTAAGGCTCTTGCGAACATGTCGGTCAAGCTGATCCCACACGTGTTCAATTTGATTCAGGTTAGGAGTCTCTGGAGATGCCGGCGGTATGTAGCTTTGCATTATCCTACATTAGGATAAAATTTTGACCAACGTCATATGCAGCAGGCACCGCATGGTCCTCCAAGATGTTTTCGATGTATTCATGGCATTTAGTCTGCCCGGAACTACAACAAGATCAGTTCTGTTGTCTATATTGATTCCAGCCCAAACCATCACAGGTCCACGACCAAATATGTCCACTTCCTGTATAGTAGCTGCTGCGTAGCGTTCACCAGGATGTCTATTGCCCTTCACAAAGATGCCTCATTTTACTTCTAATCAACGGAAATTGACAAGTGAATTCATTTGTCATCTTGAGTAGGCTTCATGGATGAAGGGTAGGCTTTCATACGTGAATTCATGAAAGCATACTTGACATTTTTTTTAAGTTAAGTCTACTTTACTCTCACATAAATATAATATAATATGAATGCGTCGAACGTTCACACTGGTCCTCCACCTCTGTCTACTTGTATTGAGGGTTCCTGTAGATCGTGTTTTCTGCTTCTAGGTTAAATGTTTTTTTTTGTCTAGATTTTTATGCTTGATGTTTTAGTAAGTTTTGTTTTGTTTTGCGTTATTAATTTACATTTATAAGTGTAATTTACAAGTAGCTAGGAATTGTAACATTGTTTTTGAAATTTTCTTTAGTCAAATAAATATTCAACGTTCTTAAAACGTCCCCTATAAGGCTGAGATTTTTTCTCACTATTTTTCCGCTTATCTAACGACTATTTTAAGTTCATTTACAGAAGAAAATAATTTTGATCAGCCAAAACATTGCAAAATCGACCACTGTGCGTCGCGTCGCACATTGGGGTATTAGACCCAAAAAGCTGGCCATAAATCAAATTTCTAATTTGTTAAATTCCAAAAAGTAAACCAGTTTCTGGGATAGGTAAAAGACCGATGTATTAAAAGGCGGCAATATTTTTTCACCTGAGCCCTGAGTCACGTGTCCTTATCAGCCAAAAGTTATATTTGACTAGGGCTGAACATAGATGCACATAAGTTGACGCTCTTAAAAACGGTTGCAATTTTGTATTTCAACGATAATTGTGACTTTTTTGTTATACATTCTTTAGAACCAAGTATGAACTTTCATTTGACATTATATTTATTAAAATTTACCCACAATTTTGTTTATTGCAGGGCTGAGAATATTCGCTATTATACAAAAACAGTTTTATGTAGAACTTGAGTGTTTTAGTTTAGTGTTTAGCTTTGTTAAGCTTTTGAAAGTGGTTCAAATTATAGTATACATATTTGACATTACAACTACGGGAAAATCTGCTGCCGATAGGTGCGGATGCGGTTTTTCTGATTTTATTTCTAATACGTTGTAAAGGAAAATCCAAAAATTGATGTACCGGCTTATATGTAATTTAGTGCAATTTCTTGATACCGTGATAGTAGAGGTAATTTAGAACATATTCAACCATATTTAGCTATATACAAATGGTTACGGTTATCGAGATATTGACAAGTTTATGTTCAATGCATCTTGTATGTTACATAAATGCCGTTATGTACGTATATTTTTCCGTTTTGGATCATGTATAGCAAACAACCCCGATGACCTAGACTCTTAAAAATCATCCGAAAAAACCTTAGATGTTGTACTTGTATATGCATTTCTTGGAAATTGGTTGCTTGAAGCCAATCGGATTCATATTCAAGGCAAGAAAATACTTCGAAAGCACCTACTCGCATACACAGTTCACTGGTTTAAATTGCATTCTTGTTGAGGAGAGACAATAGCAAGTTTGTCTGTTTATGCGGAATGCGAATGTGGGTTCAAAACATGCGTATTAGGCTCATACCACTAAAAAACGACCGTTTCAGCTTGAAGTATGATCAAATTTCGAAAGTTTTCATGGAAACAGTAAGTATAAATATTAGACACTTTTGAAATAATACTAAAAATAATAGATTTTATAGTGATAAAAATGGTAGAATAGGTTCTTAATTGCCTCTACTATCACGTCTTAAAAGGAATGTATCGAACGGAAAACAGCATGAATAGCATGTGTACCGTTTCAATACACAATATCGACTGGTGTAAACTTACATTTTCTTCCTCTACCACTGGTCTTTAAAAATAAAACTTTCTTCAGGATTTTCTTAGATAACAGACCCAAACATGTTATCTCTTATAACTCAAAAACGACATTTATTGTTCAATTTTAAATCCGTATATGCTGCGTATTTAAACTGGACATGCCATATATTATTTTATGAATTTGACACGGTAAAACATAATAGAAAGAAAATCACAAAAAAATATTGATGACAAATGTTGTAGCAGTAATTAATTTACCATAGTTGTAGTGCAGTGAAGAACAATTTTTAATACAGTTTGCTTTTTCCTATTTTGTACTGTTTTATCGTGTTTATTAAGTTATTAACCTTCAAATTCTTAGTATGAAGGTTAAAATGTTATACATAAATAAAACAACACATCTAAAGCCTTTTTAGGTGAAAAAATAATTTTGCCCAGGTTTTCAGGCCAAATACCCCACTGTGCGTCGGTTTGTTCGTACCGGTCGAACCAGATGCGCCTTCGATACTTTACAGTTTGAAGGCGCCGAGATAGATTTCGTACATTTTCCGAGGTTGCGGTAACGCGCTCGGTGATTTCTGTTGCCGGTGCCGTCGCTGTGCCCCGATCGGTGCCCAGATTTATGGCGGTAATGAAGCGAGTTTGCAAAGGAGCCGCCGAGATCGGATTTACTTTTCTTTGTTGTAGATTGAAAAGTCCCGCAGCGGCGTAAAAAATATCCGCCCGTTTCGTGGCGTACGTAACTTATAGCGTCAAAGTATCGCGGCTGAACGTGTTTCTATTCAACCCATACGTGTAAGCTGATAACTTATAGTCTAGAGACCAAAATTCGTTATGAAACCCAAAACTAGTTATGAGAGTAGATTGGTATTAGTTTCGACGTATTATGTCAAAAGATTTTGATGTTTTTGATATATTTCGAGCTAACTAACGAAGCATTAGAAAGATGCACACGAAGCAAATAAAAGGCTGTCTGCATTTTTCACATTGCCCACCATTTATGCTACTGTCGTGAAGGATGCAACAAAAGCGCTCGCAGCTTATCTAAGTCCTGACCTCCCCGATGTGTTACCATTAGCAATTATATTTGTAAAGGATCAATTTCATACTAAAAAAACGAAATATTATCTGCGATGTTTGTGCTCATAATCAAGTCAAATCGTTTCCGAGGGTGCCTGTTCCAGGAAAAAGTTTTTCTCTCATTCTATATGTTTTTTTGGGGTGCTGAATCCGAATATCAACTTTGCTACTTCCCACGGATGTTGGTTCACAACGAAAATAGCAAAAAAAACTCAAAAATGTTCGCCCTTTTTTCAGGTTTTTGTAAAAAACTGATAAAACGATGCACTTTTCGAGGTAGACGATCTTAACCAAAAATAAAGTCCATTAAATTTCCTATAAGAGTACCCCTGACATTTTTTCTTAACAAATTTTCCTACTTTATGTAAACCCAGTTTTCGAGTTAGTTAAAAAGGCTAGGATTGTGCTAAAACTACATTTAATTTCCCTATAAATTACACATCTTAATCCAGAATCTTAATAAAAAAGACTTAATAAAAAAGCAAACAAAAATACCAACAATTGAAAACAGAACGAGTCCTGACGAGTATAGATGAGTAGAAAACCTGAATACTATTGATATTGTCGGGGAGAAGATATAAACTTGTCTTCATATGAAATGTTCAATAAATATCGATCATTAAAATCAGTTATTTCATAATTACGTTGGAGATAATTCTTAATTTCAAATACTTCATAATAATCCATCTTTTTATACATTTTTTACTTTATCATACGCAGTATGTAAAGTATTGTAATCGTGCCGAAAAAAAATTTTGAGATTTTAGCGGAAATAGGTCTTTATGGGTCCCCTGAACATTTTTGACCAAGGTACAAAAAAATGTCTGTGTGTGTGTGTGTGTGGGTGTGTATGTGTGTGTGTGTGTGTGTACCCAATTTTTGTTAATTCATTTCCGGAGAAACTACTAAAGGTATCGGCACGGAACTTCATATTTAGAAGTTTCATGACCAAACTTTGAGTTGAAAAGCTTTTGGTTCAAAAGGGTCCAAAGGAACTGGGTGTTTACTCCAAGCCTTTTTCAAGGATTTTAGAAATCAGCCGCCATTTCTGTAATTTCGTCAAAATAGTTAAATAATAAATTAAAGCAGAGGAAATTTTGAATAATTTATGCCTATGACATTTTTTGGTAAAATTAATAGTTTCGCTTTTTAGTTTATTCTAAGCCTTTTTCAAGGATTTTGGAAATGAGCCGCCATTTCTGTAATTTCGACAACATAGTTAATTAATAAATTAACGTAGAGGAAATTTTGAATAATTTATGCCTATAACATATTTTGGTAAAATTAATAGTTTACCTTCAAGAGCAAATTCTATTTGATCGAGATCGGTCGCATCTGCATTGATATGAAAATACATAGTAGCCAGGATTTTGACAAATATTTTTTTGTGTTGTCACATTCGAAAACAGCTGATCTCATCAGAGGTTGGAGAACCACTATGGAACGTGCCGCTGTAGTGCGCACAATTATAAAATACAAATTTCAAATAAAATAAGATCACCAATTTTATTGTTTGTTGATAAGAAATATCAACCCGTCTTGATATCTAATTCTAAAAATAATACATTGAGAAAATTATAAATAGTTATATATAGCGATGAGTGTAGTTTTATTTTAGTATGTTGGTAGGGATGTGTCATGAACAAATATAAATATGTCAAAATTTGAATTACCTTTTTAAGGTGCGTTTTCATTAGTGATAATGGCAGTGGTAGCAGACGCCGTTATAGTATTTCCAATAGATAATTGCTAGTGACTCATGTTTATGTACGTGCAAACTAATATGTGTCATTATCACGATATGTAAGAAATACTATAATTTCGTATTCTACCACCGCCATTAGCTACCATTACCTACCAATCGGAACGCACCTTTCGTCAAAGTGGTACCAACCTAGCATTTACTATACAGAAATCATTTATTTTTTTTTTAAATATGCATTTCTTAAAAAGCAACACAATAAACGTTAATGTCGCTCCTGCCAAAAACTAGATAGCGCGACTCACTCATATGCGACGGCTACGCTCCGCCGTCGGTGACGCGGCGTATCACCGCTCGTCGCGCTATTCCGTACTTTCGGCATTTGTGACATAAATAACTATTATTCTAATGACGTAGTGTAGGTAGTGTCAAATGCTGATGCTTTGACAATACCTACGATTTATCTCTATACAGTAGATTCTCATGCAGCGAAACTATTAATTTTATATATTGTATGATAAAGTCATGTGCCTGGCCACATCAGATTTTTTTTTGAGGTTGTGAAGGAGTGTAATATTTTCTAACTGTGTTTTATGTTTATTTTCAATCAAATATTTGTTAAATGTTGACGATTTTCAGTTATTATGTTCGTTATATCTTATATATATCTTATTTTCAAATTACGACCCGTCTGTCCAATATATTCGGCGTCGCAATTAAGATTATAAGTATTCCATAAGTATATAAGTATTTCGTAAGTATTTTAGAAGTATTCCATAAGTAATTCTCCTATTGTATTTCTTGAGGTGGTCGCTATTGTAATGTTGAACCTCTGTAAAACGTTTTTTATTTGTCTATGAATTGTAGACTGGTAAGGTATTGAAATATAGCTCTCTCTGTATTGTCGAAATATGTGGCTAAATCCTCTGCATTATTTCTTTTTTCTTTAATGAGTTGTACAAGTTGAACATATTTTCTTCTGTGTCACCATTATTTTTAGCTATTTGTGTATGATTGTGTTGTATTCTTGTTGGTAATTGTCACTCGATAACGGTATTGTTAATAATTGTTGAAAAAATAGTTGAATGCAGAGGACTTAATAATGTGTGAATGTTGAGATGAACTTGCAATCAGTGAATCTGTACTGGTTGGCGTTCGATATATGTTGTTTTATGACTATTATAGCATCCTTTGTGGGGACGTTTGAGTATAGATTGACAATATCGAAAGAAACCAGAAATGCATTGTTATTTGTTTTAAGAGTATTTGATTTGTTGATAAAGTCGACTGAGTTTATAATTTCGTACTTGGGCCTGAAATGTAGTTACTTGGTGATTATCTTATTCATATTCCCAGCTAGTCTATGAGCAATGGTGTTACTTATGCAGCTTTATCAGACTGTAAAGTTTTGGTATAGTACAGTGGTATAGTATTAGTATAATACATTAAGTATTAGTTAAAAAGAGAAAATATATAGTTTTTAATAAATAAATAGTAATAACATAGGAATTTTTGGTAAACGGCTTTTGACTTAGCGGTTTCGCGTAATGTGACATGTGACATCAACTAGCGGCTACACAGTAGGGTGTATCGAAAAGCGTTTTTCTCGAAATTAAAACTTTGAAGTTGATAAAAAGTTGTTCCTATGGACCTATATATATACGACAAAAAATGACGCAATTGAAAAATATTTCGGACTCCCGCAGAAGGCCCAAAGTTGATGATTTCTGTATGAATTAGAATTTCTTCCTATGAAAAAAAAAATAAATAAATAAAAAAGTTAAACAATAAGGTGTGATATTATCGTATACAAAAATATATTACTCTAATCCAATATTTAGATCGCCTGCAGTTTATTTAGGTTTGATAAAATTTTTAGTAAAATGACAAAAAAAAAGTGCTTAAATGTTGATAAAAGTTTATTAGTCATTAAATTTTTTATTACGTGCGGACATGTGGGCTTTGAAAAACAAAAGCCACTTAGTAATTCAATAATTTCAATATATTTTAGGAAATAAACTGAAGAAAACTCGAAAATGTTGAGATTTTTTGCGATTTTCGTTGTGAAGCTATATCCGTGGGAAGTAGCATAGTTGAAATTCGGATTAAGCACCACAAAAAGCATATAGAATGAAAGAATAAAAAACTTCTATATTTTTTCCTGGCCAAAACAACATTTGACGGGACTACTTATACATGATAAATTATTAATTATTAACTATTATTATGGATTTGCTTTTATTATTGTAATGGGTATTGTTGGTTTGAAACAAATTTTAAGAGTTACTTTGAGGATATTTTAAAGTTTCTATATGATTTGATTCAGCTGCGATAACAAAATCATGCTTAGACTCCTGTCATCGCATGGAAGTTTAGCGACAATGCTTATTTACCATGCACTAGTGTAGTGGCTTTTGTCAGCAAATGAATACATTTTATACATGTTATCATACAAAATTAATCTATGACGTTTTGAAGAATAACATTCACAATAACTATAGAAATATTCTTGACAGAAAATAGTACTAACTAAAAGAAAGAACCCTATTAATTTAACATTCCGTAACTGGTTCCTAATTTTTGATCTCCTTTTGTTGTAAAATTTTGATAAAATACGTTTATTGCATACATTTGTAGCTCACACCGATTAAAACCCAAATCATTATCACTAATAAATGTATTTCCTAGAATGTACATATAAAGACAACAATAAATACAGCAATATACTTGAAACCTAAGTATCTACTATCACACTAATGGACCAACATTCTTTTACGGTTCAGTCTTCATGATTGCGCAATCCTTCGCCATCGCCATGGCCATTGTTAAGGCAGCCAGAATTGAAAATACAGTAACCAATAGAGTACTGTTAAGTACGAAGTCCTCTTGGCCGACATAGTAAATTGTACACAGAATGAAGGATACCAAATTCATAACGGCGCCAATGCTCAACAACTGTATTTCCAGCTTGTACGGTACTTGATCGAAACACGTCAATACAAAGAGTATCAACGAAACGAAGAAGAAGAGTATTGTTGCGATCACCACGATGTCTCTCTGGTAGTAGAATTTGGTCGTTTCATAGTCGAGGAAAGGTTCCCGCAGATATATGATGAAATAGTTCGCTAAACAGAATATCTGAAAGGGAATTGGAAAATGTCGGGTTTTGGATGTCTTGGAGTAACGATGTACCGACCGTTGCGAACAACTTCATCCACATGCTGAAGTTCTTGAGCACGTGTTTGACGTCCTCCTTGCCCATGTTTGGTTTTTATCTTTATAGAACTTTATAGACGATGAGATGCAGAATGTTTGGTAACGGTTTTATCGTTCTTTGACAGTGTCAGTGTATGTCATTTAATTATCATTTAATCACAACAGGTTGTCGTGTATCCATATGAACGTTGAAGCAATGAACTACTGAAAAAAAGTCTGTATACTTTTTTGAGACGCCTGTGTAGTATAATAAGCGCTATGAAACAGTTGTTTAAATTTATAAAACAAAAATAAAATGAACCCAATAAATGTGGTTATTGGTGGAATTGTCCTTTGAATATGACGATTTTTTTTAATTGATTTTGCAAATTAAATTGTGTAGCATTGATTGTTACACATTTTTTATAGAAACAATTATTGTTAATTACACATGTGTGATTCGAAATATCAACTTTGCAATGGTGCTTTCAAATTACACTTAAATGTTTTTTTTTTTAAACATTAAAAAAAAGAGATTGGTTTCTGTGGTCACTGATTCACATACGATGAATAAAGTAACGTATGTACATTGTACAATGGAGGAAGAGTATTCTAAACATATTTCCGATTTACCTGAAATTCATTAATTGGAGTTTTTTGGCCACTGAATGATAAGTAAATAATAATAAAAAAATCTGATGTGGCCATGCACATAACTTTATTATAGTATATATATATAAAATTAATAGTAAATGAGATTCTATATTTTACTACAATAAAAAATAAATTGACAATAAAAACAAACTCCAAAAAACTCAATTGAAACAACTTACATTTTGTCAGGCGTGTCCCGTGGAGAACATAAAATAAGACATACAAAGGTCACAAACATATATGAGACTGCAGAACAGATTTTTTAAGATATGTTGGTACTATTGACAATAAGTATTGTCAAAACATCAGAGTTTGCCACTACCTACTGGCATTAGAATTAAACGATTTGTCAAATCTTGGCTAATTAAGATGCAGACACGACCGATCTCAATCAAATACAATTTGATCTCATTCAAATACAATCAAATACAAATAAAGAACATAATAAGTCACTTGCAATTTTTTGGTTTTAAGGAAATATCTTTTGGGTCAAAACATCTTTTTTGCGCAAAAAATAATTCCTTTATTGAATACTCTAGTTTATTTTCTTGTAGAGCTTAATGTATTTGAAATAATAATAAGTGATTACTTTCCTATAAAGAAATATTTCTGTTTTGGTTTAAAACTACGTATACATCCGTAAAAACATTTTGATTCTACCAAATACAGGGTGTCTCAAGAGTGCGATCTCGGAAGATTGTGCCTCTGTTAATAAAGATATTTTAAAACTGATATCACTCACTTATACAGACGCACTTTTTAAAATTATTAACGTGTACACAGATTGTTCCATAAGGTAGGAATAACCCAAACTTATATTTTTTTAAATGGAACTACTTATATTTGGGCACATTTTGAATTCCTCTCAAAATTCTACGACCGTGAAAAATAACATTACCTACCCTAAACTTTATACTTTTAGATTTATTAGCATTTTTACGGAAAAACAGCAGTCTAAACAAGCACAGTGTACAGGATGGAAATAATCTGCAACACAGTATAGCAAACACTTTTTCCTAAGAAAGTTATTTTTTTTTTAATTCTACGCATTGTTTTGTATAAGATCGTTAAAATTTTTCTAACAATAAGTGCTTCTACACCTACTATAACTAATTAATCACATCTGCAATTTTATATTATAATATGAAATAAAATTTACTTATACCCTGTAGGCTATGAAAAACTGTGCTTTATATAAGTTATTAAGGTCTTATACTTAATATTGTTTTGTAAGAAATAGAAATTTATAACGGTAATTGTATGTAAATTTTCACGAAGAAGACAAGTTATTTCTGTAACGGTTTCTTTTAGCACTACTGTCTGCTAGTACTTTTTTGTGCAGACCGATGCATAGAATTCAAAAAATTAATAAGATACAGGGCGTTCTATTTTAAAAAATTAACTTTCTTAGGAAAAACTATTTGCTATAATTTGTTGCAGATTATGACCAGCCTGTACACAATTTGGATATGGTAGGTAATGGCGCTAATAGAACGCTTCTTATTTAATCATAATCTAAGCGTGCGCAATAAAATTCCATAAAAATGCCAATAAATCACAAAGTATAAAGTCTAAGGTATGTAATGTTATGTTATTTTTCATTGCCAATCTTCTGAGATTGCACTGTTGACACAGACTGTATATTGTTGGTGTGTGTAGGTCAAACTGTATTGTTAGATGTCGTTCTAAACTCTCTTCTCACAATTCGGCCTAATTTTCACCATGTGTATATTCAAAACTAATACTCCAAACGAAAATTCTTCCACATATGAATATGAAGACAATGAGAATCGAACTAATGCAAAAGTTGTGTTTAATTTTGAGATATTACCTAATTGTGGTCTATAATTGTGATTATTTTGAAAATCTTAACAAATCGTTAACAAATATTTCGGAATAACACTGTTTTGATCTAATATTTTTGGACTTTGACTTAGAGTTCCTTGCACTAGAATTATTTAATTCTTCTTCATGAAACCAAGTTAATTTATAAAGGAAAAACTAACGAAGAAAAACATCTCCTCAAACACGCATCCTTTTCCACCAGAACAATCGACGCCGTTGACAGTCTCCTTCATCCGACCTATTAAAACCAACAAAAAAAAAATACAACTCCACACTAATTGGCGTCCGTCATCGCCTTCGCCTTCAGGATTTCCTCCTGAACACGTCTTACCACCGTCGCCTATGAGCGCCTCACTATTTCCTCGCGAAAGACCAGCAAACACCGCACCGCGACGCCGATAAAGACGCGTGCGCCGGCGGGCCGCCGCGACGCTCACGGCGTCCCTTCGCCACACAACTGTCAGTGCAGTCTGTGCCGTCGCGGCGCTCCGTCGGTATGTCGGTCGGCGTCCGTGATCGGACCGCGACGGGCCGCGGGACTTAGCCACGTTAGACACAAGAATCAGAAACGAAAACAAAAAAAAAATACAAAATCTAGAGAAAAAAATCCGATCAGAGATGATAAGAGGGTTGACCAGTGCCATGTGTGCTTTCTTTGAATTACATAGTGCGCTTTTGTATATTATTTTTCTCATATAGAAAAGTTTTGTCGCAAAAATTTTATACTCGTCTACTTTAGTGTCCAGTGTGCTGTTGTCCTGTACCCGTCTCGATCTGTTTTTTGGCCACCCCGCTTCAGTGTGCCCGTGAACGTTGCCGTCGTCCAAAAACTTCACTTCCCCCATGGGGTTGTCGAGTTTTTGGACCACGAGCAACCACCCGTTGCTGTTCTCAGCTTGAAACTAATCTCTGTGCTTTTTCCAGGCGCTATCTATTTTGTTTTTAGCAGAATTTAAAAAAAAAATACATTAAAACAAACCTAAACAATTAACAACAACAACAACTATCTATACATTTATCAGTATCATCACCCGTTGTGTGTCTCTCGTCCCTAAAAGCCCGCTGTGTCTCTAAACCAAACGAAATAATAGTGGTGTCGAACGAAGAACAAAACATGGTGAAATGGTGCGGATATTTTCACCCGACATGATAACAGGTGTGCGATATTTTGCTCATCCCTACTGTTGTTGAGTTATCTTATCTGAGGCCTGGACAAATAAGCGAGATAGAGGGGCACAGGTGAGCAAGATCATCAGTTGTGCTCTCACGTCGGTGTCGACAAGTCGTCATGTTGCATTCGCTGGACACATTGGCAGGGAAGCTGTCACCCGGTGGCTCAAACCAGGCGAGCAACCAGTCGTCACTGCTGGACAACAACGCTAATCGCGTTCGGCCGTACAGCAAACCGAACAACACAGCGAACAACGCAGCAAATCAAACGTAAGTCCAGCTAAACCAGCTATACGGTGTAGAACGTACGAACGCCTTGCATGGTGACGCGCATTTCTTTGGTCAGCAAGCCTGGCAGGGTCACGTGTTCGAGCAAACCGCTTTTTTTGTTTGGTCGACCCGAAGTATTTCCGTAAAGAAATCACTCACAACACTATAATATATAATAAATATACATTGCCTCTCTCAAATATGATTGCATGTTGAAAGTGGTTTTTGGGTTAGGTTACTTTAATATCGGCGGAGAGTGTGTCACTGATAATGATGTGAACGGTTCGAAATGATAACGATAACTATATTTAGTTTGGAATATTTTGTGGACATGAATATATACGTGTTTTGAACGAAATTGTGTACGGGTGAGTGTGTGAAAACGTGAATGTGATTGGAATGCGTTGGTGTTTTGTTGCAAGTAATAATTTGGAGATCGTTCGAGGATATTTTTGTTAATATAATTAAATAGAATGGGGAATATCTCGTGGAGCAATCGACGTTATCGATGTGAGTAAACATGTGTTTGGTATCTGAGATTATTCGTTTATTTAATAACCTCAACGTAAGCTTCATACTGACAAGATAATATCGTATAACAACTGAAATCACGGCTTAATAATAATTTAGAATTAGATTTTAGTTAATACCGGTTCCAGAAGCTTAGTTTAGCAGTTATTTTTCAAAAGCATTAATTATTATTACACCATTTGCGCCTAAAATCAAAAAATATATAAATTGATAATTAAAAAAGGCAACAGCTAGATAAAATACAATAACAATTTTGAATTATTTTATTTTACAAGTATATCATTTTTATTGCTGTAGAATAAAACGATATACGATCTTTTTATAACAAAAATCTGATGTGGCCAGGCACATTACTCTAGCATACAATATATAAAATTAATAGTTTAGCTGCATGAGATTCTGTTTGATCGTGATCGATTGTGTCTGCATTAAAATAACACAAGTTAGTAAGGATTTGACAGATATTTTAACAATATTGACAGTAGGTACTGTCAAAAAATCAGCCAAAAATCAGTCAAAAAAGAATTGCTAATACAGCTAAACTATTAATGTTACCAATAAATGTCATAGACATAAATTATACAAAATTTCCTCTACTTTAATTTATTATTTAACTATTTTGACGAAATTACAGAAATGGCAGCTCATTTGCAAAATCCTTGAAAAATGCTTAGAGGAAACATCCAGTTCCTTTGGACCCTTTTGAACCAAAAGCTTTTCAGCTCTAAGTTTGAATCACAAGACAGATATTTAGGATTCATTATAGTTTTGAAGAAACTCAGTGCCAAATAATTCATGAAATGAAAACGTATTAGTAAGAAAATTATCTTCCGTTGGGCAGAAGTTAAAATATTTTTGGTGTGAAATTTGAAAAAGAAAAAATGTAGTTAATTCTAATTTTGTCCATTCACGAATTTGTCTTTACTTTTTAAGAGATAAGCTTGGTACACCAAATTTCAGATCGATTACTTCAAAATTGCCTACCACAGTAAATGTGCGGGGTATAAACTTGTTTACTGATTTTCTCAAAAACTAGACTGAATCTACAATCTGTCTTCAAATTTAGATTCTTTGGATAAAGTTAAATTTACAAAACCTAGTACTACGTACTATACGTATGTAGACCAGTGCAAGACACGGCTACATCAACAGGCAACAACATCCGAACAGGTATATTACTGTTGTTGCCAACTTAAAATAAAAATATCAATGACTAGATAAGTTCCATCACAAAAAAACATGTCCCATGTCTACATGTTGCCCACTGTTGTCCAGGTGTAAATGTGACTTAGGAGTTATTTGCTACTTCTTCGATTTTTATTGTTTTTGAGTTTTGTTATAACTTTTTCGGTGGTCATTTATCTTCAATTATTATTGTATTGTTGGCAAATTAGCACCTCTAAAATATTCTGATATCCATGCTCAATAGATTCTGTAAATACTAATAATGAACTTCAGTAATTCTTCTTTTCATCATATAAACGAGTCTGCTATAAACCAGATTCCATGTCGAGTAAGAATTGCATGTTAAATACTAACGCTAATTACTATTAGATGTGAATCTTAAGTAGGCAATATCTACGTTTTACATATTAGGTACGATAATATTATAATAGTAGGTAGTTCCGATCATGTAAATACTGATTCCAAACTTTGAAATATATAGAAGTAGTGGAGTATCAAAAACTTCTAATGGAACAATATCAGCATAGAAAGCATTTTCTAATATTTTTAGTTCTAATCGAACAGTTTCTCGAGACACCTGTACACATATACACAACAGTAAGGCCTAAGGTTATTATAAACCATTTTTCGCTTTCATAAGAAAGGAAGCGAAATAATTCGCTATAATGAATTCTAATTAAGAAGTAAAAATTAAAATGTAATAATTACGGACATTAATTAATTCGATTTACGCCCCTAAATTTGTAAATAATAGTGGTTAAAAGAGTACTATACCGTATGATTATAAAAAATATAAATGGAGCGGTTTCAGTCTAGCATGAATTTGTTTCTATTGTTTGACGGAACAATTCTAACCTAAACGTCCAGCAACACAATATTGCAGCGAATCATCAATCGTAAACACCTCGGAGAAGAGAAAAAAGGAAGAGAAACGGGGCAATTTATCCTCATGAATGGCGAAACCTTGACACACGGCAACGCAACTTCTTGGCGTTGTTGTCACGTTTTTATTTCTGTTTGAAAAAATCCGATAAATTCGGGCGCCCATTTGCCACCGACCGACGCGTCCTCGTCGCTCTCGCACGCTCGCAGAGGATGCGTTTCCATTCGCGAAATTTACGGCCATTATTTTTAGATCGTCTACGGTCCGCACGCGAGCGCCGGGAAGAAATCTCTCCACGTATCGCGCCGTAATCGTCGGACGTGGGGACAACTGTTCTCTCGCCTTTAGAATCGAGAAAATAGCGAGGAAAAAAGACGCCGTCGCCGCCACCGCCGGCGGCGTCGCTAGTAGTCGGACGGCGCGGGAAGGCTACTAAGAAAACTGACTACTTGTTGAATTATGATGATGGGAGATGATGTATGGGATCAGAAGTGGAATCGACTTGAGGTACGCGATCCGTTGTACAACATATGTCATCAATATTTTTTTGTGATTTTATTTCTATCATGTTTTACCGTGTCAAAGTCATAAAATAATATATGGCATGTCCAGTTTAAATACGCAGCATATACGGATTTAAAATTGAACAATACATGTCGTTTTTGAGTTATATGAGATATCATCTTTGGGTCTGTTATGTTGTAAGAAAATCCTGAAAAAGTTTTATTTTTAAAGACCAGTGGTAGAGGAAGAAAATGAAAGTTTACACCAGTCGATATTGTGTATTGAAACGGTATATATGCTATTCATGCTGTTTTCCGTTCGATGCATTCCTTTTAAGACGTGATAGTAGAGGCAATTAAGAACCTATTTTACCATATTTATCACTATAAAATCTGTTATTTTTAGCATAATTTCAAAATTGTCTAAAATTTATACTTATTGTTTCCATGAAAACTTTCGAAATTTGATCATACTTCAAGCTGATACGGTCGTTTTTTAGTGGTATGACCCTAATACGCATGTTTTGAACCCGCATTCGCATTCCGCATAAACACATTTATCGAAAACGCCTAACCAGTTTCTATTCACAAACTTACTATTGTCTCTCCTCAACAAGAATGCAATTTAAACCAGTGAACTGTGTATGCGAGTAGGTGCTTTCGATGTATTTTCTTGCCTTGAATATGAATCCATTGGCTTCAAGCAACCAATTTCCAAGAAATGCATATACAAGTACAAAGTTTAAGGTTTTTTCGGATGATTTTTAAGAGTCTAGGTCGTCGGGGTTGTTTGCTATACATGATCCAAAACGTACACAAATCTACGTACATAACGGCAACCTACAAGATGCATTGAACATAAAGTGGTCAATATCTCGATAACCGTAACCATTTGTATATAGCTAAATATGGTTAAATATGTTCTGAATTATCTCTACTATCGCAGTATCAAGAAATTGCACCAAATTACATATAAGCCGGTACATCAATTTTTGGATTTTCTTTTACAACGTATTAGAAATAAAATCACAAAAACCGCATCCGCACCTATCCGCAGCAGATTTTCCAGTAGTTCTAATGTCAAATATGTATACTATAATTTGAACTAGTTTCAAAAGCTTAACAAAGCTAAACACTAAATTAAAACACTCAAGTTCTGCATAAAACTGTTTTTTTTTATAACAGTGAATGTCTCGGCCCGGCAATAAACAAAATTGTGGGTAAATTTGAATAAAAATAATGTCGAATGAAAGTTTATACTTGGTTCTAAAGAATGTATAACAAAAAAGTCACATTTATCGTTAAAATACAAAATTGCAACCGTTTGTAAGAGTGTCAACTTATGTGCATCTGTGTTTAGCCATAGTAAAATATAACTTTTGGCTGACAAGGACACGTGGCTCAGGGCTCAGGTGAAAATATATTGCCGCCTTTTAATACGTCGGTCTTTTACCTATCCCAGAAACTGGTTTACTTTTTGGAATTTAACAATTTAGAAATTTGATTTATGGCCAGCTTTTTGGGTCAAATACCCCAATGTGCGTCGATTAGCCAGCTTTCCGTGTATTATTTAAGGTTTTTAACTTAACCTCTAGCCATAATGTTCCTAGATTAGTTTATTTAGTTATGTGAGTTATGTACATTTTCAATTACTCGTATTTCTAATAAAATTTAGCAAATGTCAGTATTTCTCTAAAAAAATAAATTGGTACCAACCTTGTCTACAATTTTGATAACAAAAATTAGTTGTTTTCGTCAAGATGACTATCCGATTTGCATATTTTCTTATTTTGCTAGGCAATGGAATAACTAAATTAGTTGAATAATATCAAAAACTCTTATTACCCCAACAAAATTCTAGTTTTGTCAAAAAGATATTTCTTTTTATCAATATTGGAAATGTGAGAAGCAATTCTTTTATACTAAATATCTACCTACATTGCAATAGTTATTGCAATAGTTATTTAACCAACAAGTAAATTAAAAAGCGCTATTAGTGATCGAGACTGTTTAACGCACCAGCGATTAGCGAGCGCGGTAATTATCGAGATCATTAATCGCCGTTTAATATTCGAGTAGGTTACAAAGTTTTCACGTCGATCGTATTCTTCTGACGGGGTCTACACAGATTTTATTCGTTGATTCGTTTGAGGTTATACGACCATTTACGTAATTTAACACTGACAGTTCTGGATTGTGTGCCTGGATAACGGAATGTTTTGATTGGATGGTTTTATTTCACGTATGTCCGATTGGCTATAATGAAGTCGTTTGATTGAAATTATTCAAACAGAATATTCATATTTCTCTGGGCAAATAACATTAAATAATCACTGGTGTTAAAACTGTGGGACAGACAGAAATGCGGGACGACCCGTGACCCGACCCGTCCTATTTTGGTCGCGCCCAACCGCTTCTATATATTGCATTGTTCTCCCTCTGCCCTTATGCAACGCGATAAAATTCCAACCCGAGAATTCGGCCAAGATGTGATCGGCATTCATCTTCACTGCCAGCGGGGCCTTATATTTAGATTGAAGGGACGTGTCCGACATCCCAAACGCCCGCAAATAATGAATCCTACAAAGAAAATCTTATAATAAGATAAACTCCATGAATTTATTATACTTTTCGATAAGGATTTTATAAATATTTGTGTTGCAAATATTGCTGATGTATTAATTTAAAGCGAAACTTGGTAAAAATTAAATTTAAAATTAAAAAAAAGGATTTTGCCTGGAGTCGAACCTGGGTCTCCTGCATTACCGGGCCAATACTCTGAATACTGCAAAACTACGAATGTTTTTGTATGTATTTGGCTCACAGATAACGTGGGTAGTCCATCCTGTAAATTATATCTCCCTAATTCCTATAAATTTACGTAATCTCTTTGAAATTTTCAAAATTCTGGCGATAGAAATTCCTGGCCGGATAAGTAATTGATATTCCTTTAAGGTCGTCACCCCTTCTCCTGAATATTTATAAAGATATCACTCTCGAAGGCTGCGTTCTGAAACTTCTGAATGTTTCATCCCTCATTATACAGGGTCGGGGAGAGTGTAAAGTTTTCGTTGAACCGCCTCGCGTATTTATAAAGTATTTACGCGCGATGGGAGAAAAAAAGGTTTGGCGGAGAACTCGGTTAGATTTACCACGCACTTTGAGCGAAAGTTTTTACAGTTCCCGAGCCCAAGCCCTTCGGTACACTCTAGAAAGATGCATGGAACCGTTTTTTATGTATTTTTAATGCGCGGTTGAGTGGCCCTGCCAAGTCTCATTCACTCAGCGTGGTGCGTGTGTAATATTAACGTTGCGCTACGTAATAATATTCGGCGACTGCAGTGTTATCGGTGTTTACCCGAAAAAGATTAGATAAGTTTTGGAGAAGTCGGTGACCAAAATTACTTGGTAAACAAACTGCTTATCTTTTTTCAATGTATGAAGTAAACCAAGTAGTTCATAGCGGGTAAATCGTAGTGAGATATCACTCAGTTTTTATAGGTACAATACTGTCGATACAATACTGTTTATTTTTCTTTTATTGCATCATCTTATTTAATTAGGATAATTATACACTGATGTGAATTTTGCATATACCTGTATACATATATGTATATAGGTAGATACAAGGTTCTGGTCAGGATTTCTAGTTAAATATAATCATTCAAAAGTTGGCAAAAATACATTATAAACATGACAAGGTTGCGACGACAATGCTGAAAACTTGCGGTTTTCTTGTGTCCTGCTGTGGCAATTTTGAGAAAGAACTGTAAATTAGAAATTGAATTGCCTTCTTATTGTATTTTGGTTTGACGTTTACAGTTTCTTACCGCTTCCCATCAAATCATATGGAGAAAGATGACTTCTATATTGTATATAGAATATCGTTGTACCATACGATTATAGAACCATATTTTTACTATTGCAGCAGTATAATATTTTTGTGTACAGACAAAGACATTAAAAAGATTCAAGTACAACAAAATCGAGCACTCAGAATTTTATTACAAAGCTCCAGGTTAACCAGTGTCGAGTCCATGCTGAGTAAATTAAATTTTTTGAATGTTAAACAAGGAACGGTATATCAGGCACTCAAATTGGTATATAAATGCATAAATAATAAACTCCCAAATTATATGACTAATTATTTAACATACAATAGTCAGCAGCATGAATACAATACTCGGCAAAAGGACCACTTCAGATTACCAAAATATACAAAAAGCAGCACACAAAATTCATTTTATTATAAAGCACTGAAGATGTTTAATACCCTGCCAAGTGATATAAAAAACAGTAGTTCGCTAAGTCTTGTTAAAACATCATGTCGGGTTCATGTATTGGCTAATTTTAAGTAGTTGATAAGTTTATTACTTAGGAAGCCAAATTTATTGTGATTATTAGTTTCTTTTAACTAAATAAATATCATTATTATTATTATTATTATTATAATGTCCTTCAACAAAAATAAGAAAAATTTTTGTTATTAACTCTTCAGATTTTTTTTAAAAAAGACTTAAACATTTAATGCAAAAATTAAGAAAGCTACAAAATCCTCTTAAGAGTGAAGTACCTTTATTTCAAAATAAAGTATTTTGAAATGTTAGAGGTCATCAAATACGAAATAACAAACACCTCCTCCATTGCATATACCGGATGTTTTTATGAACAATTAACAGTTTTATTATCAATTTCGTAGAAAATTGTATTCTTTATGAAAGTGTTTTGATTGTCTTAAACTTAATGTTTGTTGATGTTACCAAAACTATCGAAAACAAAAAAATACATACCTTTATGTTGAAAGATGCGCAATGATTTTATTTGAAAGAATCTGATGTGGCAGGCACATGACAGTATCATACTATATAGCAGTGTCAAATGGTGCCAAACTGTGTCAAGCGCTGATGTTTTGACAATACTGTCAATAGAATAAAAATACCTGTCAAATACTGGCTAACTAGTTTTAATGCAGACACGACCGATCTCGATTTGAATCTGTTCAGGCAGCCAAACTATTAATTTTACCAAAAAAAGTCATAGACAATATAAATTATACAAACTTCCTTCTTTTTTAATTTATTATTTAACTATTTTGACGTTGAAAATGCTACGAGTAAACCTTGAGTTCCTTTGGGCTCCTTTGAACAAAAAAGTTTTCAGTTGTAAGTTTAGTCATGAAACTTTGTTAATTATACTTTTTAATTGTTTTCACCAACAACTCTCTATTTGTAATTCAAACACTTTTTAATGTGGAAGTAATAGAAATAACATAAAAAAAGATCGCGGAGAAACTACACACACAGTTGATTTTTTTAGAAATTACCATGGATTTTGATATTCTGAAACGCAGCTTTTCTTCTGATTCTTACCATACGTTACTGATGGCTGTCAATATTAATGGAAAATAAATAAATATTTATTGTAATGTATATATTCGCTTTTTAAGTTAGGATATGTCTTTTTTAAATTTTATATTCTATTATATGCTTATATTTCAAGAGGTACGAAATAATTCTGACTTGGGTTTTCTTCTTTTTTTGAAACAGCCAGTCTGATTCTGAATTTTTTTTCAGTTCCAAGTAAGGTTGGCAAGAACTCTGATTATATGAATATCATTTTTAAACCTTATTATCCCCTCATTTTTTAAAAATACTAGTTTAAAAATTTAGATAATAAGAAACCGTCGCTAAATACACTGTATATCATATGTATGTAGGTACTTGCAAAATGTAACTTATAACAAATCTCGTTGACAGTTTGATTTGATTCACCGCTCCGGAAACTATAATTGGTTGCCGCACGCAAATTACGTTGGGACATCCCTTGTAATACAATTTTCGAGTTCAGCAAGTGTCTACAAACTTGGATTAGACACACTTCCAAATCCACCACGTGTGGTTCCAAAACACTTCTTATTTGTCGGCCGTGGAATTGCCGTACGAAACTCATCTCATCTGGGAGGTAAACTCAATTTACAGAGAGATACACGTCTCACCCAGATGAGCAAGGTGTACAGAGAGGGTCCGGAGGGTGAGGTGTACCCCGCGTGCGACGGCATCTCACGGCCCTTCCGACTGTAAAATCCGCCCCGTGGGTCGCGCCGGCATAAAATAATTAATATTACTTAGGGTTTACAGCATCAACATAAGCGTACCAGAAACACGTTTACCAAACACACATTATTATTTGCTTACGTTATCTCTGTAGTGGGTCTCTAGTCTCTCTATCGCGGCGAAACGTCTGAATTCAAATATTACACACATCTACACATACACACACACATACATATATACACACACACACAGATATACACAAACAATCGTTCGAACGCACGTACTTTACCGTATGTTGCTGGGTATCAGTTTATACGGTCACGTTCAAATATACCAATAATACGGTGAAGGTGTACGGTGTAGGTCCCTGGGGGAATCGAACCTTACCCACAAAACACACACACATACACACGCACACGAACACACATGTATAGATTCCGCGCCCGCTAACTATTTAACGGCAAAATTAAATAAACCTGAACGCCGCAATTCTTGATCGGTACTGTGATAGGGATTAACAACATTTCCCTAATGAGCGAACGTGAAATGTAATAGTTCTGTTGTTTTGTTTTGTATTTATCTAGTTATTTCTAATTTGATTATGCACCATATTGTCCTTAGTCATTTGTTCTATAATGTACTGGATTTTACTAGAGATGGAACGGATCGTGTTTGGCCCAATTATCCGGCTAAACGATCCGGCCGGATACCGGATATCCGGTCACGATGTAAAATAGGACCGACCGGATTTTTACTGCGATACGTCTGAATAATATGATAAAGACAATATTTTGGAGACTGTGGCGAACTTAATAATAAAATTATAAACCCCTAACCACAACAAGTATTTTAAAAACCTAAATACGTATTTCAGCAACTATGTTGCCATCTTCAGTAGAACCTAAAAAGAGGAAAAGAGAGATTAGCACTTCATAGTATCTTTACTGGATATTGTCGAAGCAAATCACTAGTGGAAGTGACGTCCATGTTAAAAATTAGCCTATATATACCCATTTGTTGTTCACACCTCAGTGAATTTTGATCATTGAAGCGTAAAAAACAAGTTTTAATTAAAGCAGGTCAAACAATGGCGAACTAGGTATAGGACCCCTGTCTGAATTTAATAATTTATCTCTATTCAAGTGAATAAAGATACTTTCCAAGCTGTTTAGTTCCCTATTATTTGACACAGCTTTTACAAGTTTTAAGTCATCTACAACTACTTTATGACCTGTGTCTAAAATATGTTGAGCCACACTAGATTTTTCAAAACGATTATATTTAAAATGAGCTACATGTTCTTTGAACCTAGTTAAAATTGTTCTTCTAGTCTGGCCTACGTATTCTTTTTCACAGTCATGACATTTGATACAATATATACCAGATTTATCAAGTACATCTACCTTATCCTTTGGGTTTCCAAGAAGGCTTTTTATGCTATTATGAGTCGAATATGCTATACAGAGATTTTGTGATGTAAAAATACTTCTCAAACCCCTTGTATATGCACAATCGAACGGTATTTTAACATATTTCTTCTTTTCTACAGACAAAGTATTTAAAGTAGATATTTGATTTACATACATTTTTTGATTCTGCTTCTTAATCATTCTATCAACTATTTTCTCACTATTTTCTCTAATATGATAAACTCATGTGCCTGGCCACATCACATTTTTTATTGATGAACAGTGCAATAAATATCGTAAAAATATGAAACTCTCTATAGGAAAAGACATTTTGGAAGAAATTTATGGTAAAAATGCTGTGGATATTATTGGAAGAAAACTACATGCTTTTAATTAAAGGCAATAGATATGAAGATCTAAAGCTGAAATTTGGCAACTAATAATGTACAGGTCGACAAAAACTAACCTTTCTAAACTTTTTAGCTATATAATCAACAAAGACAAAACTATAATGTCCTTAACTCAAATATGTTCATTGGACTATATTAGCCAGAACTTAGGATTGCGCTTAGGATTGCTTTAAAAGAGTTATATATAAGTAAACATTTTTGTTGTTTATTTATTTATTTTCTTCTGTGTGTATGCGGTAATATGGGCATTTTGACATATTTTCATCGCAGAACTATCGATTTTTTAGTGGAAAAGTTTTCTCAAAAAGTCCTCTATAAAAGAATTTTTTTTATAACATGGGTTGGGCTATTTGAAATATATTTGACAAAACCGAAAGACGTACAAGTAATATTCACTTTGTTCATGACAGAAATTGAATATTTAATATTCTAAGACGTTGCACTGAATATTTCATCAATTTTGAACAATATATATATAAATTATTTGAAGACACATTTAGAACTGGGTATAAAAGTCATTATTCCTATCTTTTATGTAAATAATAATCAATTCGACATGACGTATGAATTAATTCTAAAGTTATCCAATTTTATCTTAAAGAAGAAAACAAAAAATCTTCGAAATATTTATGTTCATTAATATGAAAAATTGAAAATTTGGCTCGATCAAACCATTTCTTTTGCACTGACTATTCTTGCAACATTTTACAAAAGCGTAATATTTTTGTGAGCAGATTTAAGAGGGAAGAGCAAGTTATTATCTAATAGAGTTTAAATTTTGTTCATTATTGATGTCAATACGCATACTTTGGCAGCTTTTAAAGCGACAATTTTGGTTTTCTACTTGTAAGGTAAAATATAAAAACGTTGATCAAGTTTCGGGGTAAAAGATGTCGTCAAATCTAGTATATTTTAAGCGTTTCTTACTGACTAGATTTGTTTGCTAGTTTTTATGGATCCCGGGATCCCGGGATTACAAAATCTTCAATCCCGAAAACCCGGGTTCAGTATTTTATCCGGGATTGGAAGCCTAGTATGTATACTAACTTTGCCAAATAGTCGCCTACGTCATTTCTTTTCAAACCTACTATAGACTAATGTTCACTGTTTATTCTTCACGTTTAGAGTTTCTAGTAAAATTCGGACTTGTCTGTACTATCAGAAACACACTGTATAATTACTTTTATCTGCCAATCATCCTATATAATCGACAGCGGAATAACTGGTAGCTGAAGTGACACTAGAAAAACAACCCGGGTGTGAATTTTGCACAAATTCGGCGAAGGGCAAGGACCGTATACACCTTGACGTATTATCGGATGCTCCGTAATCGATTAGACCGTATTTTCCCGAGCAAAAGAAGATCCCCGGAACATAATTATAGCCTCCGTGGGGGCATATGTGCGGAAAATTCACCCACACACAACACCGGAATTAATCCCCCGAGTACGGAGGGAGGTTTTGGTAGGCCGGGCGTGAAGTGGAAGCCTCGAATAGACAGATCGAGGGCCAGCCCTAACGAACGGAGCAAACATGCTCACCTGCTCACACTAATTAATAGTTTTGATCGACTTCGCCTCGCCGAAGAAGGATATTCGGCTTACCCGCAGTGGGGGTACTGGACGTAAATCTCGCTTTCAGAGGAATAGTGAGCTAAATTTTGTATCAATAGTGCTGGTATACATCAAATTATAGATAAAGATGTGTTACTTGTTGATGTACTCAAAGAAGAAGCATCGGTATTTCACAAATACATAAAAAAATTGTTGTGATTTCTGTTTCTTAGGTGCTTGGAGACGCAATACCTGTTGGTACTAAAGTTATTTTTTTTGTTTTTCTGCACTGATGTGCGATAAAAATTGACAAATATTACTAAGTAATTGCTGCCATCTTTGCAGACACTCGAAAAGGATAAAAATGATTAATAAAAAATGATTAAATTGGGATTATCAACTTTTGTTGTTTTGATAATCCCTTTATCTATAAATTGATGTATAACATGTGACAAGAAAAATGATGAGTATTTATGATGTGCACAATTCTTTTAACAACAAATAGCCAAGAATATGGAGCCAAAATTGGTTATTACGGCTTGATAGATTATACATAGGTAATTGATGTTTTTTTATTTTATCACATGTAGTATGATAAAGTGAACTGGATGTTTACTCTTAGCATTTTCCAATGATTTTGCAAATGTGCCGCCATTTACGTAATTTTGTCAAAATAATTAAATAATAAATTAAAGTATAACAGATTTTGAGAAATGTCTATGAAATTTTTTGATAAAATTATTGGTTTAGCTGCATGAGCAAATTCTATTTGATCGGGATCGGTCGTGTTTTATTAATATAAAACTAGTTAGCCAGGATTTGACAGATATTTTCATTCTAACGATACACAGTGGGGTATTTGACCGGAAAACCTGACAAAAATTATTTTTTCACCTAAAAAGGCTTTAGATGTGTTGTTTTATTTATGTATAACATTTTAACCTTCATACTAAGAATTTGAAGGTTAATAACTTAATAAACACAACAAAACAGTACAAAATAGGAAAAAGCAAACTGTATTAAAAATTGTTCTTCACTGCACTACACCTATTGTAAATTAATTACTGCTACAACATTTGTCGTCAATATTTTTTTGTGATTTTATTTCTATTATGTTTTACCGTGTCAAATTCATAAAATAATATATGGCATGTCCAGTTTAAATACGCAGCATATACGGATTTAAAATTGAACAATACATGTCGTTTTTGAGTTATATGAGATAACATGTTTGGGTCTGTTGTGTTGTAAGAAAATCCTGAAAAAAGTTTTATTTTTAAAGACCAGTGATAGAGGAAGAAAATGAAAGTTTACACCAGTCGATATTGTGTATTGAAACGGTACATATGCTATTCATGCTGTTTTCCGTTTGATGCATTCCTTCTAAGACGTGATAGTAGAGGCAATTAAGAACCTATTTTACCATATTTATCACTATAAAATCTATTATTTTTAGTATTATTCCAAAATTGTCTAATATTTATACCTATTGTTTTCATGAAAACTTTCGAAATTTGATCATACTTCAAGCTGATACGGTCGTTTTTTAGTGGTATGACCCTAATGCGCCTGTTTTGAACCCGCATTCGCATTCCGCATAAACACATTTATCGAAAACGCCTAACCAGCTTCTATTCACAAACTTACTATTGTCTCTCCTCAACAAGAATCCAATTTAAACCAGTGAACTGTGTATGCGAGTAGGTGCTTTCGATGTATTTTCTTGCCTTGAATATGAATCCGATTGGCTTCAAGCAACCAATTTCCAAGAAATGCATATACAACTACAAAGTTTAAGGTTTTTCTCGGATGATTTTCAAGAGTCTAGGTCATCGGGGTTGTTTGCTATACATGATCCAAAACGGAAAAATATACGTACATAACGGCATTTACAACATACAAGATGCATTGAACATAAAGTTGTCAATATCTCGATAACCATAACCATTTGTATATAGCTAAATATGGTTAAATATGTTCTAAATTACCTCTAGTATCACGGTATCCAGAAATTGCACCAAATTACATATGAGCAGCTACATCAATTTTTGGATTTTCCTTTACAACGTATTAGAAATAAAATCACAAAAGCCGCATCCGCACCTACCCGCAGCAGATTTTTCAGTAGTTGTAATGTCTAATATGTATACTATAATTTGAACCACTTTCAAAAGCTTAACAAAGCTAAACACTAAACTAAAACGCTCAAGTTCTGCATAAAACTGTGTTTTTCTAAGAGCGAATGTTCTCGGCCCTGCAATAAACAAAATTACGGGTAAATTTTAATAAAAATAATGTCGATTGAAAGTTCACACTTGGTTCTAAAGAATGTTTAACAAAAAAGTCACATTTATCGTTAAAGTACAAAATTGCAACCGTTTTTAAGAGCGTCAACTTATGTGCATCTATGTTCAGCTATAGTAAAATATAACTTCTGGCTGACAAGGAAACGTGGCTCAGGGCTCAGGTGAAAAATATTGCCGCCTTTTAAATACATCGGTATTTTATCTATCCCAGAAACTGGTTTACTTTTTGGAATTTAACAATTTAGGTATTTTATTTATGGCCAGCTTTTTTGGGTGTAATACCCCAGTGTGCGATAGTAGGTCTAATGACAGTAGGTTGATATTTTGACAATACCCTCTGTCAATAGAATCAAAATATCTAACGAATCCTGGCTAACTAGTTCTATTTTAATGCAGACACGACCGATCTCGATCAAATAGAATCTCCTGCAGCTGAGCTATTACTTTTATATATAGTTTGATAAAGTCATGTACCTGGCCATATCAGATTTTTTTAGCATTATCTTTTATAATGTTGAGGATCTTCTTATTGGGAAATTCTTTAGTAATTTTACCGAAATAACGCCATGATTTGATCTTGCCATATTTATGAGATACAATTGAAATGTCGTTCGCAAATATTTGAGTTTACGAGATTTGCGACCTGCCCGTCAATGTGGCACAATTTCAGATAAGATAAGGCAACTAATTTTACCATAAGCAATATCCTGTTATTATAACAGTTTATCATCTGATCGATTCAAACACCGGAAAGCCGATATGAAATAACGATCAACACAATATCCATGTAGTCCAGTCATTCTAGATTTTTGATATACGTTCACAGATAGAAAAGATTTCTTGTTGTTAAGAAATATATTTGTTTTAATTTATTCTTTTGGGTCAAAACATATTTCTTTGACGCCAACAATATTTACTTCATTGAATATTCTAGTTTATTTGCTTGCAGGATTAATTTATTTGAAATATTTATTTAAGTGAAATAAATATATACATATATGGATATAAACAAAAATTACTTTCCTTTAAACTAATATTTTTGTTTTGATTTAAAAAAATATTTCTTTACACCAATGAAATATTATTTTGATTCAAACATAAATTTGTGTATAAGGAGAGATTTATTTTGTTTAAAGTAATATTTTGTCTTTGGCTTAAAAATAGGTTTACTTCCGCCAGAGAAATCATATTTTGATTCAAATAAATATATTTTGTGTGTGAATACCTCATCCAACTGTATTGTTAGATGGCGCTGTAAACTCTCTCCTCGCACTTCGTACATATCGAGAGTATAAAGCCCGCGTGATCGATAGTATAGACTTATAGAGTACAGTGCCTGCAGGTTCAAGTTGCGATTCCAAATCAGCGTACACTTCACTAACTTAACCTTGACTATATGTAGGGCTGGGAAGACCAACCACTGGTCGAGGATGTGCGACATCCCAGAAAGGAGGTGACACGTGGCGAGTCTACTGTACTATCCGAAAAATTCTTGTCTATATTCCACATTAATTCCTTCGCCAAACTAATAAGTTCTATAATCAAAGAACCATGTATTGCAACCTTAAAATACAGCATTTTAACTCAACCAACAATTTCGTTTATTTAAAAAACTATAATTCTTTCACTCAACACAATCATAATTATTTGAAGTAAATAAATCTCGTTTCTTCTAATGTATAAATTGCAAACTTTAACTGGAAGCTTAAGTTGTTTGACACAAATCAACGTTCTTTCTACCAAACAAGGGAAAAAATAAAAAAAAACAAACTGTAGGCCTGAACATGCTCTAAAAGTTTCATAATAGACATTTTTTCGATATCTATCGCCAGAAAAGAGAAAATATCGAAAAACAAATTTCACTACCTTAAATTTTGACTTTCTCGGTCGATATGTCAATAACCATAAACGATAGGTAAAAAATGTAACAGACCTTAATTGAAGAGCGTAAAAAGCAAAAAAAGTATATAAAAAACTGAATTTTAACCCTTTTTTCAAGATGGCGGAAAATGCACATGGGAAATCTTGGTCGACAATTTGAAGTTAAGCTTTTCTTGCCCCCCCCCCCCCACGTCATATCAAAAGTTTATTGTTATAATGACAAAATGTATATAATGACTGGACTATATATAAATCAAAATCCACGAACGTTTTGATAGCTCCGTACCGCGTGTCATGTTAATACCGTTGACGACGTGCACTGCCAACACCAATTTGTTGGTGCACTTACAAAGCAATCTGTTTTCCTGTCAACGGCACTCATTAACACAACCTTAGTACACCTACTTGCACATGTCATCTCTTCATGACAGATATCTACACTCCATTGATGCTGCTTGCTCTTGCGTTGGTACAGAGAATATAACTGGGAATATAGGGCGAATATGCGACGATAGAAGATTATATTAACCTAGACACGAATAACAATATAGTGTCGGGCTGCCGGCTGAATATAGCTACGTGAATTATGGCGTTGTTATAGGTTAGCAATGAGACGTGGTCGGTATTTGGCAAGCGCTGAAAGGTGATTTCAGCGGATACGCTAAAGGATTTGTGAATATTAATTACTTCTTTTCGGTCTTTTGTTTTTACTTCGTCAGTTTTTTTTACGAACGCCGTTTCGAAATGTCGGTTCGAACGGGACGTTCAATATATCGGACCATTGCACGTGTGCTCAATCCATTAGGTACTTTGATGTTTCTGGAGCGCTCTCTTTCAAAAGCTATATTCGAGGACTGTACGGGTCGAATTATGTCGGCGAATCTTTGTTTCCTAGTCTGAGATGCTTATAATTAACTGTTGTTAATTTGATTTGGGTGTACCGGAGTTCTAAGATTGGAAACCGCAGTATGCTCTGTGTGTATGAACATAAGACCTTATTACAGATATTGCGTATATTTTTAATTGCTGTTTTTTTTCTTTTTGGTGAAATTCTATTTTTGCATGTCTTTTGTTGATTTAATAGTGTCTGGTCTGTGAGGACTAGGAATCCTTGGCACATATTGCTTGCGACGCATAGGCCAGGTGTAAATTTGTCAATGGTGTACATATGTCGGCTGTTTTTCATATCGTCGTCTGCCGCTTCATGTAAATATGATTTCAGTTTGTTCACATCTTGACGATGCCAAACATTTTGTTAACCTCAATTCATCTCTACTAAACAAAAAAAGGAACTAAAAAGAACTATTGTTTTAGCGTCCAACCGAACAAGAGTAGATATTGAAAATATCAAACAAAACAAGCAATTAATAAAATACTTAAGTGTCTAATCGTTCGCATTTGGTTACCTATATTTAAAACTTTCGTTGCTGAGATATCGGCTTCCATCAAAATCTTGTTCGCAACCTTTGTTACATAAAAACTGAGGTAAACCGAAAGACCAATCTATAGAAGAGATTCTACATGCAATCTGAACAAAAACTGAAGGTTATTATATTTTAGGTTAAATTTAGGTTATTTTATTCATGTATTTAGCATTTTGTTTTATATGAAGTAGGTATTAATATATTTTGTTCTATTTTTAGTCCCATAAATATTAAGATATGAAAATATGTGTAACTATTTTTACTGCTTGATTATATTAATTCTTTTCAGTAAAAATTCAATAAATAAACGGTTTTTTGGAAGTTTGGAAAACGAAAACAGGGGTTTTAAAAAACGTCGGTTTCAAAAACAAAATTTTGTCTAAACCTTAGCCCGTTAGATTCAGCTGACAGATTTCGAAACAAATGCCAAAAATTGTTTTGACATTCACACCTCAACCTTGAATTTAATAAATATGTCACAATCGTAAGCACCTAAAAGTAGTTTGACAGATACAATACTTTGTTCGATATTTTATGTATTATCGTGACCATATATTATGTCCCTTCTTTTGACGTCGATTTTCTCGCAGAACAAGGAGCAAAAAAATTTGTAAAAATTCTGATGCTGTCCTTGATTAATATGCTACAACTCATAAAAATTAGAAAGCTGTATATGTTGGCGTTTTCCCGATTTTGCCAAATTAAGAAGAATTGGCGCTGGTTTTGCCCCGTAAATTTTATTCGTTTAACTTTAGCAATTAATTACTCCAGAAGTAATCTATAGATTTTAACGAATTAAAAAGTACAATCACCTGCGGAATGCTAGTTTTCAATGTGCATTTTTGTAAAATCATTGGATTAGTGCTTGACCCACAAAAAGCTATATTATGCAAATGCCAGCAATACCATTATTAGAAGAGCAGAATAATGAAATATTAACTATATGCTACCCAATAATTCATAGGTTTAAAGTTTATTACATAATCATTGTTTATCTTGCATTTTTCTTACAAAAGATCGTGCTGAAACGCGTGAATTCCGACGCTCTACGGTTTTTGGGGTGCTGCGGGGAAGGGAGGCGTTAGCGGTGCGTCATGTCGGAGAGAACCGGCACAGCTGAGAGAACCGGGGCAGCTTATTATCAATACACAAAGAGAACGATAACTTGTCAAGGTAGTAATTTTAACTAACAATTAAATTCTTAATTTTTGCATAATTCTGATTATAATATGTGACCCGGTACGAGAGAAATCTCTTCTATCGATTGGCGTTTATGTTTTCTTCAGTTTTATACAATAAGATTTTCAATAGAGATTTTCCAATTAGTGGTGAATACTAAATTAAGTTTGCTTGATAAATACAAAAAATATTTAAAAAGTATGCCCGATTTTGTTATACATATAAATTAGAAACTATTATAACAGTTTCAACAGTTTATTTATTAATAATATTTAAATACATGCACAAACAATATAAAATAAATACCCAACTCTTGATATATTACATATATTACAAACGTCAGCTCTGAGCGTATAAAACTTAGAAATATCAAAAAACTTTTACAAATTTAGCATCGTAAATTTGTAGACACATAGATTATTTTGCAGATCGTTCATTAATTTTAAATGCTAATCCCGAAACCCGATTTAAATTGCCAATAATTTCCATGGGACTTCCAAATGCCTGTTCGTGGTTCTGTTATCTTATTGACTCATTTTGCCATTATTTTTTAATTCGATAATCTGTCGCCTGATATCCAAATTTCTTTGGCGAGGCATAATCGCCGTGTCGCTATATGTATTGTGTCCGTAAACACTGTTCTAGTAACTAATGCACGTGCGATCCGCCACTACTTGCAGCGTCGCTGTCGATCCCTTCCCCCGCTCGCCCGAAAGACCGAAGAGCGCCGCGTCAATTGCAGCAATCATGAGATGCTTCAACTCGATCTTTTGTAGGGAAAATGCAAGATAAGCAATGATTATGTAATAATTAGTAATTTGTGGGTCAAGCACAAATCCAATGATTTTACAAAAATGCACATTGAAAGCTAGCATTCCACAGGTAATTTTGCTTTTTAATTCGTTGAACTCTATAGATTATTTCTGGAGTAATTAATTGCTAAAGTTAAACGAATAAAATTTATGGGACTAAAACAGGGCCAATTCAACATGTACAGGTTTCTATGAGTTGTAGCATATTAATCAAGGACAGCATCAGAATTTTTTGAAATTTTTTCGCCCCTAGGTTTGCGAGAAAATGGACTTCAAAAGAGGTGACATAATATATAGCCACGGTAGTATATACTCGTTGTTGAATTTCTGTAATTATACCTAATGTGAACTATCTGGTATCCACTATTTGAGCTTACATTGCCTATTGCTGTAATGTTTGTCCTGTACTATTTCGTATCTGCTAAATCCGCATATAACCGTATATAATAGTACAAACAATATTATTAACATGCCCTTGCAAGCGGTACACATAGTTATGCAAGCAATATTATTGAACACGGTCGTGTTCTAAACTTGAATGCCTCTGGTTCAATAGTCAATTTACATCCATGTATTTCTACCATAACACAGATGTAGTATTGAATTAGTTTAGTGGATGTGAGTTCAGGAGATCGATGGTTTTGATATTAGATTACAACTTTTAAACTAATAATATAATTTAAAAAGTAAATTGTTTCCTATTACTTTCGACTGCGCCATATATATTTTTTTATCTACTAAAAGAGTTGCTGTTTTGATGTGGTGGACGTGTGGCCATTGTCAATAAACACATCACAGCCTCTATTTTCTGTTGTTCTTTTTTTTTTTCGTGCAGCGCATTCAATTCACTCTGAAAAACTCTGACCCCGGTTGAAAACAGTCGAGTTTGTCCAGTTACTACTACGTCCATCACAACTGAATTTATAAATCGGGTCGTCCGACTGGAGTTTTGAACAGAATTTGCGCCCCGAGCGGACATCGTAAATTTTGACACGGAGAGTGCATTAGCTCCGTACAGCGACGCAAAATAACGGAAAATGAAAAATAAAATAAAACATAAAGAGCGACGCAAACTGCGACTGTGAAACGGCGAACGTGTAAAAGCGCGGAAATTGATTTGGCGCGCGACTATGTAGCCATAAAACAAATGACAACTGGTTTTCGAATTCGCTATTATGGGACTTCCCATTTGATAAATATCCCTCTACCGGTATTAACAGATAGCGGAGCGCACGCTGTGCAGACAAAAAAGGCGTCAACTATTAAAAATTTTGCGAATTTGTAAACCTGATTTGATGTCTAAACGTATGAAAACCTGTATTTATGAATAGATTATTGAGGATATGTCTATGTATTATGGTGGTTTATAATTTATAAATATTTTCAAGAATACTTAATTTGTCCAAAAATCCTAGTTTTTCAGGAAAGCAGTTGTAAAAACTGCAATAACTCCAAAAATGCATTTTTTTCTTAAAAACTACAGTGACATTATTAATTACTTGCTTGCTGATTCATATTGTATAAAAAACACAGTTTACACAAATTCAAAAGTTAATGAATACTTATACAGGGTTAGCCAAAATTACTGGAAGACCCAAATAATTCTCCAACGGTAAAAAATTTCAAAAAAAATTCACGAAAATGTTTTTACCTGAAACAATCCACCGTTCAAACATATTTTTGATTAATTGCTAATCATTTTATTATAGAAATTTGGTAAACTTTTTTTCAAATATTTTTACATTTTGTACTTTTAGGACAAATTCCAAACATTTTTTATCGAAATAATCTTGTTGTAAAATGCACCATTTTTGAGTTGTAAACAATTAATTAAAATTAGTCAAAATTACCAGAACACCTACATAACTCTCCAATCGTAAAAAACAATTCAAAAAAAATTCAAGCATAAGTTTTTTGACTTTAAACAAGCTATCGTTCATTTTATTATGGAAATGTAATCTCTAATTGTAATTCTAAGATTAATTCAGAACAGTTTCCAGTAGTTTCCCAAATAGTGTTCTGATAAAATCAATTTATTGCAAGTAGTTTTTGGTAACTTTCAGGTTTGCGCGATTGGCGATATCGTTTGCAAAATAAGTAAATGTCAAGTAAAAATACATAACCACAATGCGGCTGCCAGTAGACACTTTAGTAGACACTATGGCTTCCAATCCCGGACAATATCCTGATCCCGGGATTTCGGGATTAAAGAAAAAGGGCGAATATCGCCAGATCAAAACGCCTGGGCCAAAAAGTTACCAAATCCAGTTAGTATGAAACTCCTAAAATATACTTGATTGGACAATATCCTTTATCCCAAAAATTATTAATTTTCTCAAATTTTGTCTTACATGTAGAAAGCCATTGACAACAATAATAAACAAAATTTAAACTCTATTCGATAATAACTTGCTCTTGTATCTTAAATTTGCTCAAAAATTTTACAGTTTTGTAAAATTTTTCATGAATAATTACGGCAAAAGAAATTGATCTAGTCAAATTTTCAATTTATTATGATAAAATGTTAATGCCAATAAAACATTTTGACAAATTGTTTAAAATTGGATAACTTTACAATTCATACGTCATGGATGTTTATTGTGAAAGTACACTAAATAAAATAAATTAAATAAAACTTATTGTTTACAAAAAGATAGGTATAAAGACTTTAAGAACCAGTTCTAAACGCGTTTTCAAGTAAAGACGTTATTTATTGTTCAAAATTAATTAAGTATTCAGTGTTCTTAGATGAATAAGGAGTTAGGCTATATAAATATTTAATTTTTGGCCATGAAAGAAATTATTATTAAAGAATAACTTGATGCATTGCTTGAACGTCTTTCGGATTTGTCAAATATAGTTCAAACAGCGCAATCTACATTATAAAAACAGATTTTTTTCATCTAAGTGCACTTTTTGACAAAACTTTTCCACTAAAACAATAAAAAAAAAAACAATAATTGTGCGGTGATCACATGACAGAGAAACATCGTAGTTGTTTACGTGCATATCCCGATTCTCCCTTTGCAATTTGAAAAGATAACTAACAGCTTACAGTCCAATATTTTGTTTCTGTGTTGGTAACATCTGAATGTTTGTGAAAGATCCACAGTTAACGAAAAGAACTGCAATTTTAGTTTTTTTTTTAACTTTTTTTAGCATTTTTTTTGACCTCATATATCGAAAGTTACTCACGTTTGCATGTGGATTATTATTGTGTAAACCATTTGACAAGAACTGTTAACAGTTCCTTTTTATTTAGTCGACACGTGGTGACTTTGTAAGGATATTAAGTACGAATTCATCTAATAAATAATTATTCCATATTAAATTTAAATTAAAATTGAAATTAAATAAAAAAATGTTAAAAGTTAATCATCATAATCTTGATGAATTTGTTGACAATCTTCATAAATTTGTTAACAACACGTCGAAAAACATCATCTAAATCCAATATAATTTCCAAATCATCTTTTTACATAAATGTAACTATTTTCTTGCTATTCATTGTCTTACAAATAATGATCATTCTATAGTACGTCTTCGTCGAAATGCTAAGAGTACATCACAGGTAAAATGTTCATAATTAATAAATAATTGAGTATAAACTGTGATCCATTACTATCGATTCTGAGTGGACCGGCTAGTAATTTCATATTCTGATTTATATACCAGTCGGAGCTGCTCATTAATGCCCGCCATTAAATAGGTAGACACGGGAGACAGAGAGCGAGCATTAGTCGATTGGAAATTCGCAATTAAAATTTAATTTGGCGACCCGTGCGAAACGGACTACCCCGACCCGATCGCAGGCATATTGAACGGCGAAGGCGTCCCTACGGTAGCAGCGCGGCGCTAGTATAATTCGCTATTATCTGGTGCCGATGGTTTTAATTTGGCGTCGAATGCAACCCCTGTAGAGTCCCGATAAACTACCTAACGTAATTAACGGCACATGTTAATAACCCTAGCAAGATATACGCGTTTGCGACGATAGATAGAGACGAGGCTAGCGGAGCGAACGCCGGCGACGGAATTCAATATCGTTCTGCACATACGTCGGTAATGACGCCATAGTTTCAAATGATTCCCAGTTGCGTTTTCGAGATCTGTGTTTTGCTACGAGTGTCTCTATTAAGATTTCAGCGGGAGGAAGGACGTGGATAATGGTGTACATGGGAAAGGAAAATGTTAATAGTCGGTTGTGTGTGCATAATGATTAGTTGGCTCGCGTCCAGGTACTTGACGGAGTTAATTACTCATGGCGAACGAATATGACGTGTTGATTTTGCTCGGATTACGACACTGGTTAATTAATACACGCGACATGTTGAATACATATGTCACAAGTCGTGTATCTTTTCGTGTTCTGGCATGAGCGCGAGAAATGTCGACGAATCTATAGCAAATTTCTTCAGTTTTTTTTTTTTAACTGGTAATATAAATCAAATTTCTAAATTGTTAAATTCCAAAAACTAAACCAGTTTCTGGGATAGGTAAAAGACCGATGTATTAAAAGGCGGCAATATTTTTTCACTTGAGCCCTGAGCCACGTGTCCTTGTCAGCCAAAAGTTATATTTTACTATGGCTGAACATAGATGCACATAAGTTGGCGCTCTTAAAAACGGTTACAATTTTGTATTTTAACGATAAATGTGAGTTTTTTGTTATACATTCTTTAGAACCAAGTATGAACTTTCATTCGACATTATTTTTATTAAAATTTATCCAGAATTTTGTTTATTGTAGGGCCGAGAACACTCGCTGTTATAGAAAAAACAGTTTTATGCAGAACTTGAGTGTTTTAGTTTAGTGTGTAGCTTTGTTAAGCTTTTGAAAGTGGTTCAAATTATAGTATAGATATTTGACATTACAACTACTGGAAAATCTGCTGCGGATAGGTGCGGATGCGGTTTTTGTGATTTTATTTCTAATACGTTGTAAAGGAAACTCCAAAAATTGATGTACCGGCTTATATGTAATTTGGTGCAATTTCTTGATACCGTGATAGTAGAGGTAATTTAGAACATATTTAACCATATTTAGCTATATACAAATGGTTACGGTTATCGAGATATTGACAAGTTTATGTTCAATGCATCCTGTATGTTGTAAATGCCGTTATGTACGTATATTTTTCCGTTTTGGATCATGTATAGCAAACAACCCCGATGACCTAGACTCTTAGAAATCATCCGAAAAAACCTTAAACTTTGTACTTGTATATGCATGTCTTGGAAATTGGTTGCTTGAAGCCAATCGGATTCATATTCAAGGCAAGAAAATACTTCGAAAGCACCTACTCGCATACACAGTTCACTGGTTTAAATTGGATTCTTGTTGAGGAGAAACAATAGTAAGCTTCTGAATAGAAACTGGTTAGGCGTTTTCGATAAATGTGTTTATGCGGAATGCGAATGCGGGTTCAAAACATGCGTATTAGGGTCATACCACTAAAAAACGACCGTTTCAGCTTGAATTATGATCAAATTTCGAAAGTTTTCATGGAAACAATAAGTATAAATATTAGACAATTTTGAAATAATACTAAAAATAATGGATTTTATAGTGATAAAAATGGTAAAATAGGTTCGTAATTGCCTCTACTATCACGTCTTAAAAGGAATGCATCGAACGGAAAACAGCATGAATAGCATATGTACGTTTCAATACACAATATCGACTGGTGTAAACTTTCATTTTCTTCCTCTACCACTGGTCTTTAAAAATAAAACTTTTTTCAGGATTTTCTTACAACATTACAGACCCAAACATTTTATCTCATATAACTCAAAAACGACACGTATTGTTTTAATTTTTAATAATTATTTTTAATTAATTTTAAATCTGTATATGCTGCGTATTTAAACTGGACATGCCATATATTATTTTATGAATTTGACACGGTAACACATAATAGAAATGAAATCACAAAAAAATATCGATGACAAATGTTGTAGCAGTAATTCATTTACAATAGGTGTAGTCCAGCGAAGAACAATTTTTAATACATTTTGCTTTTTCCTATTTTGTACTGTTTTATTGTGCTTATTAAGTTATTAACCTTCAAATTCTTAGTATGAAGGTTAAAATGTTATACATAAATAAAACAACACATCTAAAGCCTTTTTAGGTGAAAAAATAATTTTGGCCAGGTTTTCAGGTCAAATACCCCATTGTGCGCTCGTGTGAATCTTGCGTCAAAAATTGGCTAGGTACATCGTATTTCTGGCTCACCTAAACAGGAAATACGTTCAAATACGAAAATGCTACAGAAATATACAGAATTTTTTATATTATATTTATATACACAGTTTATCATGAAATCAAAGTATAAAAATAGAGTAATTATCAATGTACATTATGTTTTTTCCCGAGTTTTGCTTAACTTTGGTATGTAATCCATAGGTTATAATAATAATATTATGAACTCAAACCTGTAAACAACTATCAATTTCTTTATAGAGTTTTTTGTTATTGATTTTTTTTATTTGGGCAGAAATATTCCCGTACCATATGTATATTATTTTCCGGAATTAATTACCGAAATATTAATTAAAAGAATATTTGTACCGTTGAATAACAGAACCATGGAAGGTTAGTCCAATTTATTCGGTTGCTTCTTTTGGTATACAATACATAAACCGTTCGGGAAACGAACCTCGTTACCCTTTTCACTTGATGAGTTGACAGCGTGGAGGGGGCGTGGAGACGTATCTGGCGGGACGGTGAAGGCGGGGGGGGGGTGTAATTTACCTGCAATGTAGCGATAAATAACCGGAGGGCGTGGGTGGTCCCGGTAACAAGTCGAACCCCTACCGCCCCAAATGATTCACCGTTGACGATGCGAAAATCAACGCTGATTTCAATTAGCGGATGCTCAGTGTTTAGCGAGATTTAATGACTTTCCGACTCAGTTGTAACGGAGGCCATAAAATGTATAGCATTAAACTTGACTTCGCCTGTTACAAAATCGATAATTCAGGCAGTCGGAGGCAGGCTGACAGGCTCGCTGCCTGATGGCTTTTATGTTTTCCTGCCAGTCAATTAGGTGATGCCTGATCTATTGAAATTTAGCTGTACGTTTAGGAATTTGTTATCAAAGGAAATTTGATGCGTTTTATGATGATATATATATATATATATAATAATAGTAGAAGATTAATGGGAAAACAGTCTGTATATTTTCTTTATTTTTTCTTTGCTAATATTTCGGATGAATTTGCATCCTTCGTCAGAGCTCGGAAATATCACTATAAACTATATAACATTATGAAACATGTTTAATCTTTTAATCTTCTACTATTTTAATAAAGTACAGTCATTATAATTTCTATATATATATATATATATATATATATATATATATCAGCCACGAGGAAGGCAGAATAATGCTGGTCGACAAATGTTCTTTGTGGTCGGTAATTTTAACCTAAATATACTTTTTTTTGTTAAGTTGGACGTGCTGATTTCGAATATGGGCATTTTTCTGTAATATAGAATAAAGAAAAGCCTAATTTTAGTACAACTCTTGGTGTTATACTCAATTTATATTTTGATATTTGATAACTTTTTAACTACATCGTTTTTAGTAACTTTTTTCTTGGATAAGATTGGTCACAGTGATATCAGTGGTATTTTTCGTATAATTTTTCGGGGTTTGGGAAAACTTAGGACTAAAGTTATGGAACTTCTAGAGGACTTTCCAAGGAAGAATTTGACTGATCATTTGATGCCCCCAACCCACCCCCACAGTGCCCTGAAAACTACCCTTAAATGAAAAAAATATAGATTCTTCAGAAAATTAACATAATTATTTCATTCTCTTTTTCTCTCACAAAAATCATTATTATAAGTCTAGTGGGATGTTTATAAACATTTGTCGGTTAATTTCCATTTGTTTAAACAAATTTTATTTTTTTTAAATAAATCGTTTTTCTCGAAAATCCGTCTGAATTGTGTTTTCTGAGTTCGATATGGCAGTTTATTACCTCAGGGTGAAATTATTCATTAAAACATCCTCCTATTGTTTAAACAATAAATTATTATTCATTTTCAAGTTTTTTCTAAATCTGGTAGAAAAGTTTTAAAATTTTTGTTAAAAGAACTTATAAATTTTATGTTTGAGATGATTTCAATTATTAAAATAATAAAATATTATTCGCTTTCAATATCATTTATTCGAAAAAAGTTGATTGATTAAAATCCTTTGTTTAGGGAAATTGGGGAGTTATTTTTTTTTCAAATATTGATTTTCCTGAAGTCACCTGTATAAATGAAGTCACTTGAGAATAATAGTCGTTTTTTTAAGTGAAAATTAGATGAATTGCAAAAATGTTTTTTAAATAAATTGCATTTAAATTGCATTGAAACATTTACAAGTTAATTTCACAAGAACGCTGACTATTCTATCATAATTAGAAAAAAGTGAAAATGAATAATAATTGATTGTTTAAACAACAGGAAGAAACTTTTAAATGAATAAGGTCATTCTAAGATAATAAACTACCATTTCGACCTCAGAAAACAGAATTCAGACGGATTTTCGAGAAAAACGAACATTTTAAACAAATAGAATTTAGTTAAACAAATGGTAATTAACTGACAAATATTTACAACCATTCGACTAGACCTATACGAATTATTTCTATGAGAAAAAAAAGAATGAAATGATTAGGTCAATCTTCTGAAGAATTTAAATTTTTTCAGTTTAGGGTAGTTTTGTCATGATTTTATCCCAACTTTACTTGACAGTTCACTACAGTACCAACGGTCCTACAACACGGCATCCGCAAAATGCACTAGATTCTAAATACAGTCACCACAATTTCTAAATTGATATAAAATCAAATAACTTAAATAAATTAAAAAGAATGAAATTTATTTTTTTATAAAACTGTATATTTTAATAATTGAAACATTATATACCATAATCGAATTCAGCGCCCTTAAAATCTTTATAAACCAAATATTCCTGTTATTTCCTTTAATAATTATTATTATTTTCGTTTTCTCATCCGCTAAAGGTCATGCTGAACTTGCTCTTTCCATGTCTGATTTGAATTCAGCATCCTCCATAACAAACAACCTCTAAATACCTCTTGAAGGAGTTATACATCATTCCACACCTAAATAACTATCACGACGACATAACGATGTCTACTATAATATTCAGCACACTAAGTAGAAAACATCCACCAATTCCCAGCTTCCATCTAAAATAAAAACCTTCATTGACTCCATTACAACGGCCTGCAAAATATTTCCTCTTAAGTTATGTGAGGTAACGTCTTTATTAATGTAACAGAGGCCAGGAAACCGGAGTTACTGCCGGCTGTATTTCTGCATCATGTAACGATGTGCATATTTCATGCGTCCGGGGGTAAGAGACTGGCCTGGAAGTTAAAATCCCCGCGTTCTCGAGCGCCACTGGCGCGGGGGGGCCGAAGAGAGAAGCGTCCGCTGCTGCCGCCGTCAGTTTGCGTGTATGTCGTCGTCATGTCTGGAGCCTCTCACGTGCAGTAATGCACGGGGAAAGGCAGCGGGGCGCCCGTTTGTTTCGGATTTTTATTACCCTCTCCACTATATCACATCCTCTCTTCACTTTCTTTTGTTATACCGAGACCTACCCCATACACGTATGTGTATATACGATATATACGGTTACGGTTATGTATGGTCTAATGGGAAAATTGTACGTAATACCCGCCGTACGTAAAGCTTAATAACATGTTTATTGTATGAAGCCCTCAAGGCTTTCAGGTTTCTAACAGTCAGTATCAAATCATCTAGAGTTTATATTGTCGAAATGTGTTATTTATAGGTTAGATTATCACAAAAACTTACTAGGCACTTTGGATTCCTGTTCAAAATTACTCATAGAATGAATTGGTAAAGAAAACTCACAACTGCAAATGATGGTTATTGATATAATTTCATAGTTCATTTTGGGTGGAGGTGCCGGGTTTCTAGTTTCTTTATAGAATTACGCTTTGGCATAAACGTAGTACCTTTTCGCATTTTATCTTATCATATTATGGTTGTATGTGTATCTTACCAACTATATTTTTCTTTATTTTTAGGTAAGTTCCTTTACACCACCATTACAATAGAATTTATACGTAAGTACGTTAAATATTAGTTTTATTTAGTTTTATTTTCTTAGTTATCTAGTCTAATACTAAATAAAATACCTAAACCATAGCTAGATCATTCATATTAATTTGATTAATTTGATAATTTGATTAATTTGATAATTTGATTAATTTGAAGTGCAAATCACTATTTTTCTTATTGATTTTGACAAATTTTCTTTATGGCGCCCGGAATTAAGTCAGAAACAAAAATAACATGATTTAAGCAATTTTGTCAATTTATAGCAGATCAAAGCAACAAACCTAAAAATGTGTACTTTTGTATAAAATCCTGAACATTTCTGTGATTTGAGGAGGAATCTGTACCCTTTACTTTTCACTCGTAAAATAAATAAACTTTCTGAGGAGTTTTCTCAGCTATTAGTTCACAGAATCCTAAAAGCAATACACAAAATTAAAGATAAAAGGTATATAATTTTTCGACTCGTGATAGATTTTTGATATTTTTTTTTGTTTTGACATATCTGTTACTGAATATGCTAAATTTAGAAACATTTTATTAACGTTTTTTGTTTTTTTTTTGTATTACTGCACTCACTTAGTATACACCATGTATAACGTGTGAGTGTTGATACAAAAATTATAAAATAGATAATAGAAAATATTATTTTCTACCAACGAAATACAAAAATTAGATTGGTTTTTCACAAGTACCAACAGGAAAACACCTACTCTTTCACTTAATTCTTAGTACTATTATTATAGAGGCCCCATAAAAAAAACTAAACTATCTGCAGTAGAAGTCACAGTAGGAAATCGAGGTTAAAAGCACACTGAATGCGTTTTCAATTTTCAACCTTTTATCGTCTATTAAACTAATGGCCCTCGACATTCCAAATCGCGCCTTATGATTCGTATAACTTAAGCGGAGTTGAGTAGCGGAAGGGATCTAGCAATTCATTACGGCCCAGCCCCACGAAGCGAAGTGAAGAGGATCTGCCAGAGATCAAATTGTGCAGTTTAAATGAACTTAATCCAACGGGGGCGACTGGTTGGTTGGGGGGGTGCATTCCGAAGTTTGAAACCGCGGTGCGCGCCGCACGACACACAGCCGAGCCGTAGTAGGAGAGAAGGGGTGAAAGTGAAACGACAACGCTGCGGTTTTCGGCCGCCCTGCAAAAACGACCAACACTCGGTTTACCCCGTGTCACGCCCGGCGAACGGTGGCGAACCTTTGGGGTCACTAAATCACGCCGAGTTTACGCGCCGGAAGAAAAAAGCTGACACGCAATTAATTGCGCCGAAACCCGTCGGTAATTGCCTTTTGTTCCTTTAAACTCGCGCAAGTTTTGACGATAGGACGCTGCGGACAAAAAGGGAGGTCTTGAAAAACAGAGTGTTACACGATGTTTCTGGCAATTCGGAAGATGTATGTGTGAGAAGTTGGTTCTTATGTATGTTATTTGGCAGAACAATCGGAAAAACTTTAGAACCGCAATCAATATACCTATTGCAGTACCCACAACAGCGCCAGTACCATCTACCAACATTTCAATTTCTTAATTTTTAAACATAATGCTTGTTTGCGTCTTTACATAATCCATTTAAGACGGCCCTGTTTAAAGCTTTCGTTCTTACAGTATAAGGACATTTCACAAAATTAGGAGTGAGTGGTACACAATGAAACACGTCGAATTATTTGCAAAATAACGCGAAAATATAGGTTTCTGGGCAGTATGTGAAAGGACAGGATATTTACAATGCCATTTCAACATTTGACAGCTAATATTTTTTTTTAGTTGCACTAAAAATGTCAAAATTACGTTTTATAGAGTTGTTTTTATTTTCAAGCAATTTCTATTGATATTTTATTGTATTCTACAAATACTCTGCCTATTTTATGTTTGTCGAATCACAGGCAAATATTTTTTTCACTATTACAGAAAAAAATTGTGTGGTACACAATGGACCACTATTGCGTAGTACTATTTTTTGCAGTTAACTTACACTAGGACATAATGTAACAAAGTCAAAATGATCTTAAAATATAAATGATATGGAATTCAAATAAAATAAATTAATAATTAATAATAAAAAGCAAAAACTTAAACACAACTGAATAGTGACCTGATAATATCAGCGGTGATATTTAAGTTTCTAAAGTGCTAATCTTAGAAAACACGTTATAACATTCTTTGAACCAGATATAAATAATAGTATATTGTGTAGCAAGCCGAGAAAGTGATTCTTTTCCGGGCCGAGAGAAGAGTTGCGCTTCTAGAGGCCCGGAAAACCACTTTCTGGGCGTAATTTTTTATCCTACACAACAGTATCATAATATAATCACCCGTTTCTATAGACTAATCATTGACATATTAGCTTTTGACATATAAAAAACGTTGACGTTTTAATCACAAACGTCAAACCGAATCGAAAACTTTGTTTTGATTGGACAGACCATTCGGTCACCGCCTTTAGGTTATATTGTGTACAATTATTTTTGTGGCTAGCGCTGAAAAGTGTTCATTACAGGCCTGGCTGGGCCTGACGTGCAAATAGCATCTTTTGTGTCTCGATAGAAACGTTAACTAAATAATAACTGCCGATTCTTTTTAGTGCTCCTGAATAATTAGATAATATAAACAATCAAATTAAAGAAAAGTTTGAAATGATATAGAAAGTTAATTTAGTTTTAAAATACTTTTCTGATGATACCTCATACAACCATCTTTCCTAGATTATCAATCTCGTATCAATATCACCCACTTCCGGGCAGACCGGAAGGCCTTCCACCTCAAATCGAAAGTTGTTAATATCACTGTCGTTTGTCCCCCTCGAGCCCTGTCAACTTTTGTAAATATTTTCTCCGTGCAACAAAAAAAAAATCTTCTTGCTTTAAAATTTTAAATACAATTTAAGATAAAACAGTAAAATATTTATTGTTATTCTATGTGTATTTTCTAAAATACTATTTATTTTGTCATTACAAATTTATTTTAATAACATGCTCCTATATCTTCAATACTAACTATTCAACATTTTTTTTTAATGACAACTTATGTTATATTTATGGTGTATACACCATGTCAATTACATATCACTATTCACTTTATTTCTAATAACTGAAACACAAAATACATCTAAACAATAATTAAAACTGTTCCATTGTATACCACTCTCCCCTACTTATGAAATGCTAATAATTTTAAATAAAATGAAATGTTGCACTATTATGCTCAAAATCCATCCTGCAGTATACCTTCTGTTTCAATTCGGACGTTTTAATTCTTTCAGCCTTCCTTTCATTCAGTTTTAATCAAACGATACAGCATTTCTTTTTTCTAAATACTCTTTTTCTTTCTGGTTGTAATGTGAACCAAGCTTTACCAAACTGCCGGACAGTGGCGGCGCGGGCGACCACGTCAACTGTATGGTAATCGGGCACTGCGGGCGCCGTAAAAATAATTGCCGGCGAAGAAATGCGCGCGTGCTGTTCGACGTTGGGCCGTTTTCCGGGCCGCCTAATTGGCGTACTGGAAATTCCGGGCGCGTTTCCGCGCGCTACGTGGGGCGATGGCGCCGCGCCCCGCGCCAGTAACCGCTCGGAGGCCATTTCGGACGAGTCTCGACTGGTATATTGCCCGTTGCACGCGGCCGCCGCTTGTACTGGCCGGTAGAGTGTGTGGGGAGGTTCGAAAACGTTAAGTTCGCCGAACCGCAAACGCTCAAATAATATTTTGCGAGTTAAATTTACCGGCAACCGTTATTATTTCGTTGGCCGCTGTAACGAAATGCGATGCGGCGATGTAGAAAAAAATTAACGGGCGAAACTGTGTGTTGAGTTAGTAATGAAATTTGGTCATAATTCCTAAAAATAGAAATTTGCTAATTATGTCTTTCATATGTTCGCTGACAACGAGTTAGATTCCAGTACTATCTAATCCAGGAATAATTACTTTGTATTAGCTACTTTGTATTCGTTACTTTCTTTTCATTATTTTGTATTCGTTACTTTGTATTCGTTACTTTGTATTCGTTACTTTGTATTCGTAACTATAATATGTCTAAAATGCAAATAATGTAAATATTTTAAAATTTTACCTATTTCAGTAGGTGCTTGTCTGTAAATATGAATTTTGAATTTTGTCTCAATTTGGTTTTATGTTGGACTAACTCAGTATCGTCAACCAAACAACAGACTAGCCCCTCAGTTAGTTCTTCTTTTATTATTGTGAATTCTAAAACAACAATTTATACACATATTTTCGAATATTTATCAACTGTGCCATAAAATGCCCACAACGGACCTTTTTACCCCAACCAGGGTTGGCTTAAATTTTTTGATTATGAAAACTATATCATTTTCTCTACCGAAAAACTAGCGACAAATTGAAAAAGTCAAGCAAATTACTGAAAATATACAGCTATTATAAGGTGCCTCTGAAAGTAATACAGCCAGACGGTGGCCCAGTGGTAGAGCGCTTGGCTATCGGTCTAGGGGGGCGTGAGTTCGAATCTCACGCCCTGCTTTCAGAATAAAGGTTTTTCTGTGGTTTTCCTTTACTCCACGGCGAATGCTGAAAGGCAAACATCTTAAGACGTGCCACAGGCGCGGGCCATAATAATGATGATTCGGGCCTGCCGATGCCCCCGTAGTGGCGATAGCTGTTGGGGGATGTTCAGGTGTGGATTATTATTATTATAATTCTAAGGAAATAAGGAAATACGCGTGTCGTGTTGTGTCTCGATTTGTTTTCTTTATACACACTTTGGGATAATACAAACGGATTAGTTAATACGTCAGTAGTTTTTTAGATACTATTTTTAGATACCCTTTTACCTTTAAGCCTTTAAGAATAAATTATTTTTCGCCTTAATCTTAGCTACTAAAAACTGGGCCCAAACTAGGAACAAATCCTTTAAGATTTACTTTCTAATAATATTCATTACTTTGTAATCGCTACTTTGTATTAGTTACTTTGTATTCGTTACTTGTATTCCCTACTAAAACTTTTATTTTTTTACTTTTATGATGTTCATCTAATGAACGAATTACTTTTTGCTCTAACCTTCGCTACCTAAAATTGGGCCCAAACTCGGAACAAATCCTTTAATTAAGTTTCGTATTATATAAGTTTTAAGTGCCTCACAAACGTGCGATTTCCTGAGACAAGGATTATTTGTATTAGGTGGCTTAAACCCCCCCCCCCCCCCCCAGAGTTCAGCACAATATAATATTAAACAAAACATTTACGGAGCACCGTCGCGCAAAACCATCCCCTCGCAAAATTTCTCTACCCTTTACCCGTCTAAACAACGAACAACGAACTCCCCCTCCTTCCCCACGTACAATCTCAAGGTCGGGAGCGTTCCTTTTCACGCTCCCTTCTAACCCTCGCCCCCTCTCCCTTCCATTCAGCAGCGCCAACTTAGACGCCGCAATGGAAGAGGAAGGTCGTCTCGATTTCCCTAAACAAACACCCCTGGAAACAATTAAGACGCGGCAGAGAGGGCGTTAGTTTTAATAAATTGACAATTCGCCGGGATACCGCCGAACGAGGAGTGTGCTCGGTTCGCGCCAGATAAGAGGGCTCGGTCCTGGGGCAGGACCGGAATAAAAGTTTTTACGCCCGATCGTTAAAAGTTTAGGTAAACATAGGAACTGTGATGCAGACGTCGATGTTAGTACGTAGGGCTGCGTTTATACGACTATAAAGTTGTAAGGTAAACGCCCCAAATTCAGACAGGTTAAGGAATTACGTTTTACCATTTTTAATGAAACACAGTACATATAAAATAAGTCCTTAGTCTTCTGCAGTCTGCCCTCTCTCCCTCATCTGGATATAAATGTTTCTGGAATTCTCTGGAATTTTTAGTGTTTTTCTTGGCGCAGCTTTTTATTTTGATTATTTTTCGCTTCCTTTCTTATTTCTCTAGAATGATTTTCTTTTGTGGGGTCTTTTTTTGTTAACTGCAATTTTTTTCTCAAAAACTAACTGTTTACCTGAAAACTACGTGTTCGTTAAGTAAGTTTTAACTATAATAATATATTTTTAGGTAGATATTAACATATATTAAATACAAATAAACAACCAAACAAATAAATAATAAAAAAATGTATTTAAAATCTATTCCGCCTCTAATTCTAAACAATCAAGTAATGATAGATCGACAAACTCGTTCTTCTTCTTCACTGTTTGAGTCTGGATTCTCGCAGTATCGCTTCTGTGTAGTCATGGAAAAAGAAATCTCAGTTTCTGACGTAAATGCGGTGTTTTTAAACTAATGCTCGATAGTATTGGGTCCGAACTGTCTATTGCTCTATTAAATATATCTACTAAGCTATTTTTTAGAAAAATTCACTAATTTGTTAGTTTTAGACCAAAGTGGTATAGAGAGAAGATTATAAAGAGTATTTATCTTTAAATTGATGCATTGCTTGTTGCTTCATAGAAATAAATAACAGCCAAAAACTTATTTGAAACTTGGCGCAAGTATTTCGTTTAACGCAAGTATACTGATCTCGCAAAACAAGCTACCAAAGAAATATAAATATATAAAAATAATATATAAAATATAAACTAAGCATCAGTTCCACGCGTGTTTAATGAATTAACCTGTTTACTTTCATATAAGACACAGAATTTAACAAAATTCCAAACTTGAAAATTTGACTTTTAGCCAACAATTCGGTTCTTCTAGACCATAGTGTCTGAATTTGAGACGTTTACCTTACACGTTTGTACGTTTTTTCTTTGAATAAAATGGATACTTTCCATTGCACTACTAAGAAACATTGTGAGTTCGCCTTTGTGTATTAGAAAAAGCAATCTCCATTGGGTCTTGAGATGGAATTAGTAACCAAAATTCTAAAGCCAATAATAAGTAACATCACCACCAATTGTGAACACCACCAAATGCGAAGAGTTTCCGCCTATTAGCATGTTACCAAAACTAGAACAAATACTGGAAATTATTGTTAAACAACAGCTCAGTGAGTACTTTGATGAAAATCAATTTATTACTGACCGACAGTCAGGTTTTCGTGCTCAGCATTCATGCGAGACGGCCCTAAATTTGGTATTGGCAAATTGGAAAGGAGAATTAGAAGACGGTAAAACGATAGTTGCTGTTTTTGTAGACTTGAAAAGAGCCTTTGAGACAATTTGTCGTCAAAGTTACTACAAAAATTGGAAACTTACGGAATCAGAGGAAAAAAATTGAAATGGTTTGACAACTATTTAACAAACAGGAGACAGAAGGCTAGGATTTGAGAAAACGAGTCAAGTGAATTAATAAACAGCTTAGGGATACCACAAGGTTCTGTTCTTGGACCAGTTTTATTTAATTTGTACATAAACGATGTTGCTTCACAAGTTAAATCTTGTGATATGCACCTATTTGCAGACGATACACTAATATCAATTGCAGGAGATAACTTACCTGATGTAATCGCGACATTAAACTCCGAACTAGTATCAATATCAAATTGGTATAAAGAAAATAAATTATGTTTGAATGTATTGAAAATAAAGGCTATGGAGAAATTCGGTAAACCCTACACCAGACATAGTTATCGATAACACAGTTGTTGAGATAGTGGACAAATTTAAATATCTAGGTGCCATTTTAGATAATAGTTTGAAATTTACGAGTAATATGGAATATATAGTTAAAAAGGTGAGTCGAAAGATTAGCTACTTAGGAAGAATATCTAATAAACTTACATTAAAAGCTAGAATATCTTTGTACCATACGATTATAGAACCATATTTTTACTATTGCAGCAGTATGTTATTTTTTTGTACAGACAAAGACATTAAAAAGATTCAAGTACAACAAAATCGAGCACTCAGAATTTTATTACAAAGCTCCAGGTTAACCAGTATCGAGTCCATGTTGAGTAAATTAAATTTTTCGAATGTTAAACAAGGAACGGTATATCAGGCACTCAGGTTGGTATATAAATGCATAAATAATAAACTCCCAAATTATATGGATAATTATTTAACATACAATAGTCAGCAGCATGAATACAATACTCGGCAAAAGGACCACTTCAGATTACCAAAATATACAAAAAGCAGCACACAAAATTCATTTTATTATTAAGCACTGAAGATGTTTAACACCCTACCAAGTGATATAAAAAGCAGTAATTCGCTAAGTCTTTTTAAAACATCATGTAGGGTTCATGTTTTGTTATAAGTTTACGACTATCGATGCATTTACGTCCTTGACAATAATGACATAGTTCGAAGACTTTTTATTGTACTTTTCTTTTAGTAAGAATTATTTCTTATCCTTATCCATAGAGACACCACATTACACCAAGTAATAATAGCACAGTGCGTCAGTTATGTGATAATTTCCCCGTCCCACTTGATAACGACATCCCGTCCGTACCAGTCTATTCCATTTCCTCATCCAGTGGCGTCCGTCCACTGAGCGTAGTTTAAACTCCGACTAATTCGCCCCTAATTCCGTACAAACAAGCTTAATTTCGGTAAACAGGCCGAGAGAATGCCCGCTTATTTCTCACAGAGCAACACAGCGCGGGCGGTCGTGTACTCTACAATACTATACTAGGAGGGAAGACGCGCACTCTTGCTGGCCGCGCGGTTAAGCCAGGAGGAAACGGGGTGGGAAGGAAAGGGCAAGTAAAAGACCCGACCGCCGCCTCGCCACTTTAGCCCCGCAGATTTAACAAAATTATCGCCGACCTCGGCGCTAGAACTATACCCTCCGTACCGTCGCAACTTGATGAACGAACAAGAGACTCAGGACCGACCCAAGGTGGTTCTGCCTTTCCATCTAGTGTTAGTGTTCAGTTAGATACAAGTAACAGCAAGGATAATTATTAATTTTTGCAAAGAAAATTGATTTTCTAATCCCTGATTTCATCAATAAGATTTGTGTCGATGGCTATTTATTTAATAATTTTAGTTAATAGAATATATACTATAGATATTTTTATCGAACGTTGTATCGGTATAACAATTTAATCTTTTTATTATGTAATTGTTAATTTATAAGCAGTATACAATACAAGTGGAGGAACCCGACCATTGACTCAAATAACCTAACTTTATGAGCAAGTAATTTGAATTATTGGACCTCAAGTGCATTTTTATAAAAATCCATTTGCTATCCATTTTATTTTGAAGAATAACATATCACAGTAAATTTGCTTTCTTTAAGGGGTGATGCCACTCTAGCGCGAGAAAAAATAGCCGTTTTTGTAGATACATTTTGTACAATATAGTAAAATTACAAAATCTCTTTCAAGCCCTTTATTGATAATATTTTGAGGAATAAACAATAAAAAAACAAAAATTAATAAAAAATTGAAGGGTTAGAGTACATCAAAGGAAACCTCATCATTCAAACCATATCATTTCAAATTAATATGTTCCTCCTCTTGTTTCTTTCTGTTTGATTTTGACGACAGACGGCCTGTTTTGCAGCATCAGTCAGCGATGGCTCTGAAAACATGATGCGCCGTGCGTCAGCCTTCGCGCAGAAATTATTGCAGTTTGGCCCGATGCTCATACATAATACCTCCATAATCTTCAATAGGCTGGATAATGAATGCATCATTGACAACACATATGGCTATACTTGCTGCAATATCCACAATTACTTTGCTACTTGAAAGTGAAAATAAAAATGAATCACCAGGTGGATAGTTCTTGTGCTGCGGCATTTCATCAGTCAGAATGTATTGAGCAGTGTCGCCCAGATCTATTTTCTTCATTTTATCCATTGAATCATGATTACAACATATGGCTAGTCCATCATAAATTCAAAGCTCATTTCGAGGCTTCGTGGTTAACTATCCTAACTGATTTTTGTCAAATGGCGGGGACGTTTTCTTATTCCAAAATTTGTAATCGTTGCAGTATTTAGATTTTATGAGAATATCAACAACATTTCTCCAATTGATAAGCGCCAGCAATCATACAAAGAAGAAAAGCTATGTTTTCTCCATGATCCATCGTCCGAAAGAGTTATACCATTCTTTTTCTTACTATTTTCAATTGACTTGTAGCCCTTTCTTCTCCTGCGGCTTTCTGCAGGCATACATTGTTGCCAAACTGCTTCTGTTGCGACAAAAATGGTGCGAACACCTTTATCGTAAAATGAGTGAAAAATCTAACGAGGAAGGTCCCTGTATGTGCAAAGTTTGTTCAAAATTCTCACAAGAAACCACGAATTGACATCCTAAGCCACGGTTGCCACTTTCGGCCAATTTCGCATTTGATTTGCACGTTTTACACACTACAACTTGTGAAATAGTAGAAAACATAGCAATAAATGGAAAAGGTTTATCGACGGTAAGATATTCAAGGAAAAAGGTTATTTTTCGGGCAATTCCGTCATTCGAAGAAGCAACCGTAGACACGTGTTTCGGACTATTAGTCCTCATCAGTACGGTATAGCCAAGGAGTACCAAATTGGTGACATTGGGCACCCCCCTTATGGTCTCCATTTGAGTGTTTTTTCCATTGAGTGTCCATCTTACTCCTTGGATATACCGTACTGATGAGGACTAATAGTCCGAAACACGTGTCTACGGTTGCTTCTTCGAATGACGGAATTGCCCGAAAAATAACCTTTTTCCTTTCATAGCAATAAAGTTCAAAAGATGATAATTAAACGTCATCCACATCAACATTGTAATAATCTTCAATCGACATTACTTTCTTGCAGGTGTGGACTGTGGATACGTTATCAGGTAGAGGCGACTCCAAATGCTTGTCATATTAGTTCTATTTGAAAATCTGCAACTTCCTTTCGACTCCTTTCGATCACGATATACTCCGGGAATGTCACTAATTAGTTCTGCTATTTTTTACCAACATAAATTACAATTACAATACATAAATTTCACGTACAACACTAGCGATAAAAATTTTATCTGTCCAAAAAAAATCGAGTAAATAGTTTATGTTGACATTTATTTTATAGATAGCCCATCTAACCCTTTTTCTTAAATTGTGACATTCGTGAACACATTTGATTTAATTTTCAATTGAAATGATTATTTATTATATGAATTTATAGGTAATCTGCAAAATTGTTTTTAAAAATATAGTTATCCTTGTTGCATAATAATCATTTTAATTTCTTACTTACTTACGGTACTTTCAACGAATGCCAGGTTAGTTCACCTAATATAGTGCAAATATTATCATAAAACCAGTTCATCAGCAACGTTCTTCAGAAATATCTTTCAAAAATGTATTTTACGGTTTTCCTCATCCATTTAGAGAAACATCACGGTTAGTTAACACCAATCAAACAGCTTCTTCATTTCCAATACACAATAGCACATTCACCAACCACTTTGCTATCCAGCAACGTCCATCGTTTATTTCTTTATTATCGGCTATAAACAAGCACGGAGCTCGCTCTGATCTGGCGCACTTTTGCAGGGCCTGGAAGGGGATTGTCTGCAGTAATCCCGACTCGGTTTTACGACCAATTGGTCGACCAAACCGGTCCAGGCTGGCCCACACCAGTCTACGGACCCGTTGATAATTAATTAGATGAACACGCGCCAGTATTCAATTATCCGACGGGCCAAATTTCAATTAGAACGAGCCTGCCATTGCGCGCTCCTCCGCCAATTTAAGGGACCATCGCACGCGGACGTAAAACGCGAAAATAACCACGAAAATCCCTGCCGTTTGGGATTGGCTAGCAATAAAGGTCTATTCGCATTGCAATATTAAGGTAAACTCTCTAAATTCAGACAGATTAGGGAATTTCTGTTACATTTGTAACTGTAGAATTTATATTTATGGTGTGATAATGACTATGTCAATTTTATTCAACTTTTGTCAACACATATTTCCTTGTGGTTGGTGAAGTTCTCCATTTTTCGCCAGAAATACGACGAATAAAACAAAAGTCCAAATTGTTATTGATGCTTTATTGACGAAAATATCTTGGTACCCTTTTCACGATCGATTTCGACCCCTGAAGAGTCGGTCATCTACGGGCGAAGCTGAAAAAGCTGAAAAACGAAGCTGAAAAACAAAGTGTCGTCAATACTTATTGCACAAAAGAAAAATTTACCACGCAGATGTGGGGGTGCTTCGACAATAGTTCGAACAGGTATCTCAATGAGATGAAGTAAAAAGCAAACAAAAATAAAAGTAAGCAAAGACAATAGATTCACCGTCAGCTTTCCTGACCTTTGGCCTACGATTTTGTTTTTATTTTATATATTTTTTTAATTTTTGTTATTGTGTTTAGCAAAAGGGAAGTGGTTCGTCGATAAATTTCTGAAAAGTTTATAATTGTGTTGTTTTTTCAGCTTTAAACCTGATGATGGTCGCAGACCGAAATCGGTCGTGTTAAAATGATTTAAAATAAATTAATTAGTCTGACAAAAAACCAACCAACGAGCTTTTATTCTTTAGTCATAAATATTAAGTGTTTTTTAAATATTTGTTAAATAAGATTTATTATTAAGAAATGTTAAATTAACCATTTATGTTTTGCAATATTTAATAAAACATAGTATAAAATAAGTCCTTAGTCTTCTTTAGTCTGCCCTCTTTCCCTCATCTGCTTTTTATTCTGTCCCTTGTTCTTCGATTCCTTTCGTATTTCTCGAGAATAATTTTCTTTTGTGTTCTCTTCTTTTTTATTAACAAATATTCTCTCCAAGCATTAGATAATAATGTTACAGAAGAGTTTCTTTTTACATTATTTGGGTGTTTCTGGCCAGAATAATATTTTCTAATGGAAATGGTATGAGTTCAACTGTTATCTCCAAAGGTATACCACCTTAATACTAAACTTACTACTCTCTGCTTTTAGTGTAATAATAATTAAGGATTATTGATGCCCGTAATTCCGACACTCGTGTCGAAATTTAGGCAAAATGCGTACAAATAATTGTAATATGGCAAACGATGTAAAATATGTTATTTTCTTGTGGAAAGACAGCAATAGAGCCATAGGTATTACTACTCACCATGTACACAATTCCGACACACTTGTCTGATTTAAGGGGGGAGCGTCGTATTGATGGGTACAAAAATTGAATCTTTTTATTGTATAAATCAGGCATTGCTGAATAGCAAAAACGTCGAAAATTAAAAAAAGTAAAGTAAAATTACGATTTTCGTCTACCGCGAACTTCAATCGCATTTTTCTCGGAAATAGTTTTTTTACAGTTTATATAAATATAAAAGAAAAACATTTGAAAGATAATTTAATCAGCTAATCGACATACCTACCTATTGAATTCTTCAACAAAAAATTATTTAACCACTCTTTTGCAATAGTAATAAAAAACTTTTCCAAAATTTTTTTCTTAAGCTCGCAATTTTATTGCTCGTGTTTTTTATACTTTAAAATTAGGTAAGTGGACGAGATATTGGTATGATAACAACAACAAAAAATCATGTTGGTATGTTTCAGGATACACCAGAAAAAAAAAAGTCATCAACGTTATTATTTTTTCACGACGCACTTAAGTAAAATTTTAATGGGATTCTCAAAGTACTCGAGAATGTACAGTAAACATATGAATTAATAATATTGCATAGTTGTTCAGAAAAAAATCTCAACGTTTTCCTAATTTTTTGCCATCTATAGGAGGCTCCCCCATTAATAAACGATTTCCTATTCACTAACCTGACTTATAAATAAACGATCGACGGAAATATATATTATAGCGTCGTCGATATGCTTCCCTATAGTTTTTGTAAGCATTTGTATGAAATCTCCATTGAGAGGCGTCTTTTTTGTCTTCCCTTTACTAATTCCAACCAGATCCTTGTCTGACACAGCGCTAGCGTTTTATTTCCAATGATTTCAATAGAAGAACAAAAGAATAATAGAATACCAGCCTGTAATATTATATTCCTCGTAGCATTTCACAGGATCTGCGGAATCACCAAAATTACAAAACGTAAATCGTTTCCCGATATAGTCAATCACTGCTGCTAGGCGTGTGCGCTGATTCGGTAAACTCTACGGTGCCGCCGCGGGCTAAACTCGAGCGTGACCCTCGGCATCAAGGGCCGCATGGGGGCGCACCGGCAGACGCCCTCCAGCAGAGAGAAAAAAAAACGGATTTGTCAGCGCCTTTTTTAAAACCGCGTGCGTGTGCAGGGCGAAATGACGCGTGTTACATCTGTCACGGGGGATACCCTTCATCGACCACAGCGCCCTCATGGGTCTATTCCTGCTCATCCCAATTCTTCCTTGCCACCCCTCCCCCTCCCGAAAGGGAGGAAGACCCCCTTCTCCTAAAACTGCTGCGCTAATTCTCAGCCGACGGCTCTGATGACTTTTATCTCTGCAAGGCTCGGTGGACAGACGCGAAAAAAAAGAAAAAAAAGGAGGATTGGGTTGCCTGGGGGTCGACATTATCCCCGGCGTAAATTGGCTACCTCTGGCTGGAGTTTCTTTCGTGGTCTCGAGGGGGTTTCAAAAAATTTACCCTTTGAGTTTTTATTTGGTGGAGAGTATATTAGAACAGACCTATTATTTTATGATAGTTACTAGTCGAATTTTTATTCGGTTTTAGTTTTAGTGTTTTGTATTAACTATTATTTTGATGATAACCAATTTGAAAAACAAACAAAAAACTGCTGAAGCTTCCCCCATTCAACTGAAGTCAAGTGTAATGTTGCTGGCCTGTAAACTAAAGTAAACAGTCAACCATTAAAATGTTGACAAAAGCACAAAAGTTCAAATATTTTATTTGTTAAAATACCTTACCATACATTATAGCATTGAAAATGTAGTGACCGCAATGGTAAACTAGGGATTTTCTTAGCCTAGCTCCAACAAGTTTGAGTACTTTAATATAGAAAGTATATATTGCATCATCTTCTCATAGAATTTTTACATCTTTGTCCCATTGTCCCCATCAATGCATAAGGAAAAACCTTATGTGAGACCCGTAACGTATTTTTATGAATAATTACCCCAGAAAAAAAGGAGAATAACTTGTATTCAAAATACCTTCTGTTTAGTGCTCCGAACAACATACTCCTAAAGGTCCTAGAAAGTCAAAACTACTCTACCTTGCCTGAAACTGCTCATAACTTTTTCTAACCTGGCATTTAGGAGCTTTGAATGACTGTATCCTAATATTATTGTTATTTAGCCTATAAGCATTTTCTTGGGTTTTTGAACAGCTGACTCCAAATCTGTCATAAGCTTTGCAAAATTCCAAATGGCGAATCAGAAAATTATAATTAATGGAAGTTTCTGCAAAATTTTGTATGTTTAATAGTCTCTCTGGAGCGTAAAATACAAATATCAGAATTAAATTGAAAAGTTTCAAATTAGCGAGGTAGGATTGCAGCAAACAAATAATTAAAGGACGAATGAATTAATTAATTAATTAGTATTCAGCTTTAGCGTCATTCGACACCCCTAAATATGCCATCTATGAAGGAGTTGGATGATTTATCAAAAACTTTTGAATGAGAAATTTTTGTTTAATATACATTGCTTTCTGGATTATAAACTAGAAACTATATAATACGTTTTGTAGTTTTTATTTGATAGCTAAAACATTGCCATATTTGTCAGATGAATCTATAACACTGTGTTACAAAGAAAAACGAAATATACTTTTCACGAATCATAGCGGAAGTTATTGAGCTGGTAGACCTGAACATGACATGAGATGACATAACCGAAATTTCCCAGTCACCCCCAAAATCTCGTATTTTTTTCAAAAAAAAACCTGTTTTTGGGTACTTGGCGTGTATAAAAATTCATTACTCCGCCATTTTCTAGACCATTTCCAAAATAAATGCAAATGAAAGAGGAAGCACAGGCCATTATAAAGATGTACTGTTCGGTCAGATCCAATTACAAATCAAAAAGTTATTAAAAAGCATATTTTGTACCGAAAACCCAAAAACAGCATTTTGAAAAAAGTCGAGATTTTGGGGGTGTTTGGAAAATTTCGTATATGCCATTATGTTCAGTTCCACCAGCTCAATAACTTACACTATGTCTCCTGAAAAGTATACTATCACTACTATCACTGCAACACAGTGTAATTTTAGTTTGACACCATTTGTCACCATTTCCTCAAATATATATATTTTGTATTTCTGGATCATCTAGCTTCAGATAACTGCCTATGTATAGACTACAATGGTATTCGACATTTTTACTTTAGGTAAACCACATAGAGTCGAGAAATCATGCCAACCCGAGACATGATTGAGGGGTTGCTGGCTTAATTTTCCATGAAAATTATATTTTTTGGCAAGGACTTCTCTTAATTATAACATTCTAATCCACCGTTTTGAATTTTACAAATTTTATACACTATTTGGATTCAGGGTCTTTCAAATCCCACAAAATGCCAAACTACATTTGGCTGAAGATTCCTTTAATTTTTATGTCTAGTCGTCTAATTTGCAGGCTCATTTTATTTTTTTCAGGATTTTGGTCATGTTTGAATCAAAATAAAGTAATCGGAGACAATTTTCGCCGAATATTCCTGCGGCAAAAGATCTGATCTGAGTTTTGGTTTATAATTCTCGACCGGCTACCGCCGATTCCTATCCGCTCTTTTAACTACAGAAGTAGTTTGCGAGGCGGGAGGAAATTTTTATCGATTTTCGCTAGTCTTATACTAAACTCCCACTTTCTCATCTGCCGATAAAAACAACTAAATTAGAAAACGCCGCAAACTTCCATTTTTACGTTCCCTTTTGTGAGGAACTCTGCGGCGATCATAACAGCCGCGTTTATGCCGTAGGGCCGTAAAATTAGAAGCGAAGTGCGCCGCGCGCGGCCACGCTTTTTACATCAGTAAATTTATCGCACCTAATCCGGAAGTACGACGTCCTATAAAGTTTCATTACCGTTTTCAGGACGCGGCGCGGCGCCGATACAACCGCCGAACCGGCATGGCAGACGCTTTTACATCAATGGCGATGCCTCGACATTACAGCAGGGGCGAACGGGGCGGGCGCGGGCGCGGTCCCGCTCCGCTCGTTTCAAATATTTGTAAAAAGCACTGGATGATATTGGAGTAAACTTTACTACCCTTCAATGTTACGACCCTACGCTATTCATGGGCACGCTTTCGGATTAGCTTTACGAGCTAGGGAGCTTCAAGCTCGGAGTGACTTATTGCGCTATACTAATTTCCCGTTATTGCTCTACAATACAATATTGTAATACGAAAGGTAACATATTATGATATAGGTTGTAAATAATATATATTGAAGTGAAGAAAGTTGAAATGATTCGATGATAACGTTTTTCAGGGCCTGAAATTTGCAATAGTTTCACTGCTGGTTGGCTTTTTTTTAATTATCGGTTTTGAAAAACATCAAGATATGTCCATCAAAAGGTTAAGAAGTTTCCTGTGTAAAACCTACTTTGTTATCTAACGGAAATGCAATAAAAAATGGAAAAATCCCTTAAGAAAACAGAGTTGGTATTTATTTAAAAACAATTTTTTCTTCTAAACAACTTTTCATTACATGTTTTTTGTTTTATTTATCATAAAATATGATGCCACTTAAAATGGTATTGTACGTTTTAAAGATGTGGTTAGTGATGCCCTGTTTAATGACATTTTTCCAAAATTTGTCCAATCGAGTTGAAATTTTGCATGTGGTCAGAATTCCGGTGACAATGCATGAGTCAATAAAAAAATGGAAAACTTTGAAAATACGTCCAATAGTTAGTTACCTAGGGTAGACTATTTTGTACCCCCAGGCCCATGGTGCTATAGATTAAAAAACCTATAAAACCTAAACAGAACAACGAAATAATAAATTCTACTAAAAATCTTAAAACTAACATCGATATTGTTACAAAAATGTTGGAGTCGGCGTAACTTGCAAATATGCGCGAAGTTATTAACTTTTAAACTTTGCAAAAGTTTGAAGCGTCATAGCGCAAAAGTTTACTTTTTGCATCAGCACCTTAATATAATTTTTTTCGAAGGTCCATAACTTATTCTATCCAAAAACATTTATAACTCAATTTCGGACAACTGGTCCCTTTTCATATCCAGGCACATATTTATTTCAATTAATTGATATAGAAAATTAATGTCTACTAGTTTTCCCTCTTCTCGTTTCTGCTTCTTATTGTGGAATTTATTACGATACAACCAAGACGAGACAAAATGCCAATAAAAGCACATAAACCAAGCCTATTTCTAGTGGTAATCAGTAATAAACAGTCCATAATATTCATGTACTAAGAGATTTTGTTAAGGGAACATGTGTTTTTGCCTGAAGTAATTATCTACACGTTTCCTAACTAATTTTTAATTTTCATTTTATTCGGACAATATTGGCGTTTTGTATAAACCCCCATAATGAAAGTGTCTTTTTGTCTTTAAAAATATTTACGATATCTCTCAGTCTTTGTAAATATATAGTCTAAGTAATAATAAAATTTTCAAGTAAAGATATCGCTGTCGTCATCTCCATGATTTAAAAAATACTGTTTTATGGCATACCATTTCTTATCATCCGAACAACATACATATTGAAATAATCAACTAAAGTGCAACACATATTTTGTTAATTAATGTATCAATATCGAATGTTTGACATTTTGTTAATATTGAATGATTTCTGACAAGCAAATTCCTACTTTTAAAGTCATTTTGTCGTCATTTTGAAAGCCATTTTTGATATTAGATTTGTCTCAGTCTATGATCATCGAGGCAGGATACAATCTTCTGCTGTATTTATTTAAAATCAATTTGTTCTTCGGAACAACTAGTGATTACATTTTTATTGTTTTTTTATTATAAAATATATATAAATCATAAATATCATAAAATATCTTCCTCCTATAGTCTGGCGAGAGCGAACATTGGGATAAAATTGCTAGATGTTTTAATCATCTACTATGAATGTCATGAAATGCAAGACCAAACATCACATTGTCTTCAACTTTGTATATATTATAATTTTAGAAGTACTTATTTAATCTAAGGATATACCTAAACAGTAATTTATATCTTCCCGAGCGTGACGATGTCAAAAAACAAAATACGTTTCCTTTTATTATTGTAAAACACATGGCCAAATCCCAAATAAAGCAAATAATAAACTCATAACGCATTAAAAATGTCCTATAACGTTTACGAGTACGTTCTACCTCTTAAACGATCGTTAAATTATAACCGACGGTTACGTTACGACTGGTTATACGATTCGTATTACCAATTCTGATATGAATCTCCAACAAGCTGCAAGCGAATATCGACGTTATTCGGCGAAAACTACGAAAACTATGGCCTGGCAGTGCGCGAGAACGTGTGTGGCATTATGTAGTTCACGTTCGGAGATAACAACGGGATTGCCATTATTACCAAATATTTGCGCCGATCATATGGCCGTCAGTCATCGGCCAATAATTGCTTGCACACCGTCATCGGTTTCGACGGCATTGTCCATAACCGGACACTGTTTGCGCCTCATGTGTACTCTAGATAAGATAAAATTATGCGCCCTGGCAATTATGCAGATGCGAGCCCATACCGAAACCCTCGTATTATATCGAGGACATGTGCCGCTCACCCGTATTCTCTCAACGTTTGCTGTTTGCTATTCGTATGGTGCGGCGGCCTTTAAACCAATTGTACACACTGATAGAGATAATACGCTGGAATAAAAGAGATAAGGCGCGAGAGATTGTGGTTTTGTAATTAATAAGTCGTATGTGTGGATATTGTTGCGAGATAAACTAACTAACGCATGGATATTGTGTAGGTATTTATATTTTTTGTTGCTAGTCTTGTATGTTGTAAATGCTGTTATGTACGTATATTTTTCCGTTTTGGATCATGTATAGCAAACAACCCCGATGACCTAGACTCTTAAAACATCCTAAAAAAGCCTTAAACTTTGTACTTGTATATGAATTTCTTGGAAATTGGTTGCTTGAAGCCAATCGGATTCATATTCAAGGCAAGAAAATACTTCGAAAGCAGCTACTCGCATACACAGTTCACTGGTTTAAATTGGATTCTTGTTGAGGAGAGACAATAGTAAGTTCGTGAATAGAAACTGGTTAGGCGTTTTCGATAAACGTGTTTATGCGGAATGCGAATGCGGGTTCAAAACATGCGTATTAGGGTCATACCACTAAAAAACGACCGTTTCAGCTTGAAGTACATATGATCAAATTTCGAAAGTTTTCATGAAAATAATAAGTATAAATATTAGACAATTTTGAAATAATACTAAAAATAATAGATTTTATAGTGGTAAAAATGGTAAAATAGGTTCTTAATTGCCTCTACTGTCACGTCTTAAAAGGAATGCATCGAACGGAAAACAGCATGAATAGCATATGTACCGTTTCAATACACAATATCGACTGGTGTAAACTTACATTTTCTTCCTCTACCACTGGTCTTTAAAAATAAAACTTTTTTCAGGATTTTCTTACAACTTAACAGACCCAAACATGTTATCTCATATAACTCAAAAACGACATGTATTGTTCAATTTTAAATCCGTATGTGCTGCGTATTTAAACTGGACATGCCATATATTACTTTAGGAATTTGACACGGTAAAACATAATAGAAATAAAATCACAATAAAATATGGATGACAAATGTTGTAGCAGTAATTAATTTACAATAGGTGTAGTGCAGTGAAGGACTATTTTTAATACAGTTTGCTTTTCCTATTTTGTACTATTATATTGTGTTTATTAAGTTATTAACCTTCAAATTCTTAGTATGAAGGTTAAAATGTTATACATAAATAAAACAACTCATCTAAAGTCTTTTTGGTGAAAAAATAATTTTGCCCAGGTTTTCAGGTCTAATACCCCACTGTGCGCTGTTCTGTATGTACAGAATTTGTTAAATTTGCTGCATAGTATACTAAGGCAAACGTCCCAAATTCAGACACTGTCCTAAATCCCGACATCCCGACAATAGTTGGATAAAATAAGAAATCGACAACATTGAATTTTATTATCTAATAATATCTATTTAGGCTGACTAAAAATGCATTACATTTTCACAATAATACGCTGTACTACTCTCGAAACCACTGTTATTTACAAATTTATGGATGTCGGAATTAGGTACATCTAAATATAGCACGTCCTTAAATCAGACATGTGTGTCGGAATTGTGTACATTGTTAGAAGTAATACATATGGTTCTATTGCTGTCTTTACACAAGAAAATAGCATATTTTGCATCGTTTGCTATATTACAATTAATTGATTTTGTCCAAATTCCGACACGAGTGTCGTCATATTAAGCCGGAGCTTCACATTAATAGACTTGCCAAATGTCAAGTATTTGTCAAATATGCGAATAATTGTCAAGAAAATGGAAGATAGAGCACATTTTGTATAGGTCTTTTATAAATAAAGCAAAAGGGTTATATTCTGAAAGCTCCTTTCTTAACATTTTGTTTTAAAAAGCTAGTTTATCTGTATTTCAGACAATATTAAGACACTTTTAGACAACGCACACAGAAATACAATTGGATTGAGTAGAACTTCAAAGATGGTGAAGAAACCATATCCAACATGTTCTTTATGGGCAATATCTTCCTAAGTTAAATTAAAAATTGGTATATTTATACTCGTTAAAATAATAGTTTATTTAAATTAGTTCTCGCCAAATGACCTATTGTATTTAGTTCCACAGCCTGTTAAAAGAAGATACTGCGAATTATTGATACAGAATGCTGATAAATTAAAGGGAGATTGTATATAAAATCGGCCCCTGATGCAGTTTTTGAATCTCGCAAGTTTTACGGTTTTATAGCCGATGGTATTCTCCGGTCAAAATTTCCTGCATTAAGACGGCGCAATGAGATGTGCCTATTCAAATGATAATTTTCGGTAACGCTTTAAATTAGGAATGCGAACCTTGGATACAGTAAAGAGAACTTATAGATCTACGTGCTTATGTTGATTAAACTATTATATTTCAATGAGTTCATATAGCAAAGGAGTTTTAAAAAGTATCATGTTTCTACCTTCTCTTGTAGATTTCTCTTGTAAATCGTTTAACGGATCGAGTTATTCTTTTTTTCCCTTCGAGCAAATACTTTTTATTAGAGTCTGAATCTCATAATGAGTGAAACAATTGATTGAGTGAAATAATTATATTATTTATAACGATTTTACACCGAAAGAAATCTTTAATTAATCGATCTTAAAATTCAAACAGAAGCCATTTTGTCAATTTACAACTTTTTTTGACTAAATGTTGGTTAGCGTCCAACTAATTGCATCTAATTTCACAGCACTTATGTATATAAATAAAAATAGGTCGGTATTAAAAAATAGAAACTTGCTTGTTCGCAATCAAATTACAGTTTGATATGAAATATCAACTAATATGAAAGATCAGCTAATGTACAAAATACGGCAAACTAATCAGATAAAATAGACAGCGCCCATGCAGTGTGCACATGCAGCAAGTCCAAACAGAAGAAGATTTTTACGTAAATCTCAGACAAATATTGTACAAATTTGTTGGTATGCGAATGATTTCGCATACATTGAGTTTTATGAAAATCAGCCGACAGTCAAGTTAGTATGGATGAAAAATATTCGGTGACCGAACTTGAAACAAAAAAATAATCAAGTTTGACATTTTTGTGTATTAGCACATTTCATTTGTACACATGGCGTGGGTCACCAGATATAAATGATTATAGTAAAATGTCGTTTCGAATATTTTCTAATTTTCGTTCTTTTTATTTTGATTCATTTTGATCTTCTTTCGCTTTTTGTTGTTAGTTTTACGAAAGAAAAGCGCCCGCACACTAATTAAAGAATCGCAGTAAATTTGTTGAGTAGATTTATGAGTAAACTTTCAACGTTTCAGGTGAAAGTACAGTAAAAAGTTGAATGTTTGCAACTACATATCAGAGTCAAAACACTTCTAGAAAGACTGCAGAACAAACCTTTTCTTTTTCCTATAAACCAAAAAGAAAAAAAAAACAATTACAGTATCAATAAACTGTTTCTTTTGCAGTGACTTTGGTTACAGTTTTCTTTACAGTCTGTCGTAGCTGTTCTCAGCTGGGACACCGCTTATTAGTTCCGTATGTGTTTAGTTTAGTTAGTCGGGTACATACGTAGTTTGTGTAGCCGGATGTACCTCGTATATCCCGGTAGTAGCCGATACTGGTCGTAATTTTGTTTATGTGTAAAGTTTGCCTAAACGTCTTCCCTATCTCTGCTCCAAGCTCTCGAAACTGTCCTAACTCTAGACTTTACTTTTGCAGGTATCTGAACCAGACCACCGCTGCTCCGGTCAAACAGGACTGTGCCTTCGAAAATCACATCAACAAGTAAATATATTTTTATATTATTACCTATTTACGCGTTCTATGTAAGAATTCTGTTAATATTATGGTCCACTGTGACTATAACTAATATTATGAAAGGCAAAAAGCAACGTTTACTATTGTTTTTGTACTTTGGTTTCACAATGAAGTCATTATGACATAGTTTTTGATAATTAACGAAATTTGCAAATCACTTGAAATTATGCACTAACCATGATATTTTCAAAGTATTACAAATTAAACTAACGGTTCTAAAGTTGCATAAGTTGGTAGCTGCCCCGAAAAGCCCAGAAAACAATGAAAGCAAATTTGCTAATCACTTGAAATTATGAACCAAAGTATTACAAATTGAACAAACGTTTGTAAAGTTACATGACTTGGTAGCTGCCCCGAAAAACCCGAAAAACAATAATTTAAAATGGTTTTGAACAAACATTTCTAAAGTTACATGAGTTGATAGCTGCCCCCAAAACTCCAAAAAACAGTCATTAAAAATGGTTTTCGTACATTGGTTTCGCAGTAAAGACATTGTGACACAGTTTCGGTTTCATAAAAAAAGCTAATTTGTAAATCGCTTTAAATTATGCACCAACAATGATATTTTTTACAGTATTACAACCCCTAACCAAATAAAATCAACGTTTGGCTGTTTCAAGCTAAAAAAGAATATATAAAAAAAGCGAACCATTTAATTTTGACTTTGCAAATCCACCAGGAACTCGCACATCAAAAATTAAAAAAGTAATAGAGCTGAATGAACAATAACAAATCCCCGAGCGTATGAAATAACCACCCCTATACAATACAAACATTGAATCCAAATGAAGCAACGCCCTATACGTCAATTATTAATTCACGTCTCGCAGTGCGGGCCGAACAGTAAAAATCGCAAGGGTGTGAAATTGAAAGCGCGAAACGGCAACAATTCCGAGTCCAATTCGCACCCCCGTCAGCAGTTAAACCGGCGGCGTCGCTTCTTATCCCCAGCCGAATTAATTTTTATGCAATTGCCAAGTAGGCCGCGGCGAAAGCTCTACGCCGCCCCGCCCCTCTGACCCCCGAAGAATCCCCAAAACCTACCCCCTTACCCCCTTCAGAGTACCGCCTCGCGAATGCAAAGAATTCGATATTTAAATTACTTATTCGATGATATGGAGCAGAGCAACTCAGAGCGAGAACCCAGTAAATTATCGAAGGGTTTGAGAGGGTGGATTCGGGGTGGTTTTACGGGAGGTTTGGGGGCGGGTTTTGGGGTGGTTGGTATGGGAATTTGGAACGTCGCACAGTGGTCGAATTTGCTGTAGAGGGACTTAAAATAGTCAGTCATTTTTTAAGTTGGTGTACCGGAAGTATTTAGTTATAACTGCACTCAGTTTTAGAATTTGAAAATGAAAGCTAGGTCGTGTATGGTATCACTGGATAGATATTTTAAAATTAAAAAAGCAGAACTGCAGAAAAGCAGTTGTATAAATTTAAGTTACAGTATGAGAGAAATGAAACCGTTTCCAAATCCAAAAAGAGTGGACACCTATTTTTTGAAATTTTTATTTTTAACCGTGCTTGTATAGGTCTTAAATTTACATGGGAAAATGCACGGGAAGAAGAAGTTTTTTGGTATTTTTCAAATAGTTGCTTGGGGTTTGGGAAACCTTAAGATTACTTAAGGACTTGCAGAGGACTTTCCAGGGAAATTTTTTTCCGTAATGTACATTTAGATTTTACGCCCTCCAATCCATCTATATAGTGCCCTGAAAACTAACCTTAAATAACAAAATCATTCTTCAGATAATTCAGTCATTCAGTCATAATTCAGTATCTTTCTTCTCATTGAAATTATTACTATAAATCTAGTGGAATGTTTATAAACAATTGTCAGTTAATTTACATTTGTTTAAAGAAATTCTATTTATTTAAATAAGTCGTTTTTCTCGAAAATATGTATGTCTTGAACTCTGTTTTCTGAGCTAGAAATGGCAAATTATTATCTTACAGTAACATTATTCATTAAAAATTTCTTCCTATTCTCTAATCTTCATCTTTAACAATCATTAATTATTCATTTTTAACTTTTTTCTAATTATGGTAGAAAAGCTAGTTTAAACAAATTCCATTTTTTTAAACAATTTTTGTTTGCTATGTACTTCAAATTAAATTTTTAGATTGATTCGTTTCTTTAGTTTGTTTTCAATATCGTGTATTCGAAAAAATGTAAGTGATTGAAATCCTTTTTTTTGAAATTGGGAGTTACATTTCTTTTTAAAATATTAAATTTCCTAGTCAACAAATTTGATTAATCACATTTCTTTTTCCATTTCTTATTCTGATTTCCTACCACTGTGTGTCGCAAAATGATGATTTGTTGCTGCCTGGAAACTGTTACATGTACTCTAATTTAATGAAATATAGAAAACGAATATTATTATATTATTATATTAAACACTGAAAATAATCCCAAAATATAAATGATATCACTTCACAATAACAGTTGGCCAGACCGATCTAAATAATTATTTTGAATTGAAAATTGAGCTAAATAAAAAAAAATAGGAAGTGGAATTTGTTTAAACAAATTTGGATTTATTAGACTACAGACATACAGACTACATATCTTGAAAATTAAATTTATAAGTTACTTTTACAAATAAACTGACTTTTCTACCAAAATTAGAAAAAAGTTGAAAATGAATTAGGTATAATTTATTGTTTAAACAATATGAAGAAATTTTTTAATGAATATAGTCCCTCTATGGTAATAAACTACCATTTCGAACTCGAAAAAGAGAATTTGACGGATTTTCGAGAAAACCGTATTATTTCAACAAGTAGAGTTTGTTTAAACAAATGTAAATTAACGGAGAAATGTTTATAAATATTCCACAAAACTTATAGTAATGATTTCTATGAGCAAAAAGATAATGAAATGATTGGAACAGCCAATTTTCTGAAAAAAAAATTTAGGCATCAAAAGGCACCAAAAATTCGAAAAAAGATGCGTGGCCACTTTTTTGAATTTGTAAACGATTTGAAGGGGATCGTTTCTTTCTAAATAAAAATAACCACTCTAGTGTTCATAAAGGAAAGAAAAATATCTAATAAACATAATACGAGAAGACGAAATGGGGGGCGGCTGCCCCCTTGCGCCCCCCTGGATACGCCCATGTATGACACTGTATGACAAAAGCTCATTTTATCGAGTGAAATCTTATTGGTTGTTATATCGAGGAGGATTACGTTAAGCAAATGAAGAGAAAAAAACAACGGAAGGTTGTAGGTAAAATTATGTACAATACTCGAGCTGTAACGCATATTACGTGCTCGTGAAATATAAGAAAAGTCGTCGTTTCGCGGTTCGTATGTTATCTTTCCACTCGTACGTAATATGCTCGTTACACCTCTTGTAATGTAATATCCTATTAAACGTCTAGATTCGCATTACCGGTACCACTGTGCGCCGTCGACGGTCTACCAAATTGAGCAGTAGAATGAAAAATCCGGGGGTATTACCGACGAAATTAAATACAAATTCCCTCTAGTACCTTGTCGTCGGAGGTGGAGGAGGAGGTTGTATTTTGTCGGTAGGGGGCGCGCTGATACGATTAATGGACTCGAGAGGGCGCGCCAGCGCTGCTGAAAGAATTAAAAGATTGACTGCCGACCGTGTTTTTATGCAAAGGGCGGGCGGGCGCCCGTCTTCCATTTGCTATGCATGGAAGGCAAATCCGGACAAGTCGAGTGGCTTCGCGCGCACTTCAGGTTATAAATACCGGACGCGAAGCGAATTTTACTACGGCTTCCCCCGTGTAAGCGGTTTAGGGGATGTTGTTCAGACTTACGCCGTTATTTGATTTTAAGTCGGCGAGTTTTAAATGCACTCCATTGCACAATGACGCGGTATAATTGCTATGGTAACCAAAGAGTTAATATTTTCATTTCTTCGATAACGGTTTTTCGTACTAAATCTGAAAAACATTTCCTTCTTCTGTGGATCAAAATAGAAATCAGATATTTGTTTAAATAAACAATAACGACAAATTGTTTGCGAGGATTTTGATGATTTACTTTCTGCAGAAAAAAGTTGCTAAAATAATATTTCACGAGCACATAATGTACGTTATAATTCACGATTATGAATCCACCGGACGAGTAAAGTATATTAATTAATTACATTCATAAATTTGCGTGGATGTCAATTCGGTGTTTTATTATGACAGTTAGTTAGAGAGATATTCAACTGTATTTCCAAAAAATGCCCAATGCAGGATCTTTTTAAAAACTATGTAAAAGCGAAATTTTTTCCGATTTTGCCTTAAAACTATCTGAGACAATTGTCAAAGCCAGTAGGTAGATGATAAGTATCCAAAGATATTAGATACACTATACAGGTTGTTCATTGAACTTTGATGTTTTTCTAATGGCTTTCCCTCAAGTTTTTTAAATGAAAAACCTGTATAATATGTGTTAGCTGTAATAATCCTTTATTTCGCTCCAATTTACATCTAGTATGTCACACCAAATGTTACTATTTTTTGTGATATTTGCAATTTAACGAAAATGTAATGCAATTAAAATTTTTAATGTTGCTGTGAATAAGGTATTTGGTAGTTACAATTTTATATGAATTTTGTAAGTATATTTTGCCGTCTATAGTATACCAACCAAACAGGCGATTTAAAAATTTTTAAGTAAAGTAAACCCTAAACTCTGTACTTTTAAGTTAACTATCGTGAAAATTTGTTGGATTCTGAGTGTTGAAAATCAGATTTTCTTTGATGTGATTTATGAGCTCACACACAAAAACCAAATATGCAACATAAACAAACTGATAGGCATCTTTAGATTCAGGTTTTAATTCATTGCAAAAAAAATCTATTAAAAACACTTCCAAATAACCCACTTTCCATTCGGATTATCAATATAAATCATACTATTATTCATATTATCCAAAATTTGAATTGTCTCTCCAGAAAAATAACCTATTTTAAACCAATTAACATTATTATTATTATTTTCACACAAGAGATACATTTTCACGATAGTCCTACTAAAATAACACTGTTTCTGGTTTACTTCAAACCCTAACTTAAGTTATTAGGTCTTCAGGTTCGCTCGCTCTACGTTTGTAAAAATTGCAAAACATATTTATAAAATTGTTTAATATAGTTGAATCAATTTAACTTTGCGTGTTGTCAAAAGTGACAGTCGTCTGGTGCAATCAACTGTTGTCATACGGCCAGTGGCGTAGTCGAATAAATTTTGCCAAAGGAAAGGCATACGTCTGCAATCTGCATATACATACAGGTCATCAAATTCTAGCGTCTTTGCGATTCGAACTGAACGGCTCGTCTGTAAGGGTACAAACGAAAGTTTGTAGTACATGCAACCGAACGTACACTTATTTGTGAATATGGTTGGTTAAAACAAAGTGTTAGTAAAAGAAAATTTATGCGAAACACATTTGTAGGTAAAATGAAGCGACAAACATCTAGATGACAAACTGCGGAGAAAATCCACGACACAGCACCTTGCATGAATTAATTTGATTTTGTAGTGTATATTAAACTTGCATTTTCTACAAAATCACACTTATCACTTATCCTGCCACGACTTACTTCGCCCACCCTTTGAAAATATCCATGTTTCATCCAGCAACATAAGAGTGCGGTTAAAAGGAGAAATTTTATTTTTTTAGGACATTCTAAGAAATTCAGCTCTCATAGATACTATGGCGGGTGTCGCCATTAATGCCCTTCAGTAATCGTCATTTTTAAACTTAAATCCAAGGTGAAAAAGAAGTGTTTGTAGGAAGCGATAACTAAAATTCAAAAGCGACTTTTCACGCAGCTCTACTTTTAAGGATCTAATGGTAACATGATTTCCTAGAATTAAATATTGCTAAATGTTCTCTATAGCAACAATATGGTAATGCAATAGCGTACTTGCAGCGTAAAGGTTAGACAATGTGCTGCGAACTTATATTTTTGCACCCTCATCAACGTCTTCAGTTTTTGGTTTCTCCGAGTTCGAGATTCTCTTCTGGTACAAACTCTTTAAGAAATAATGTAGCAATGTTCGCAATAGGACGAATGGACAATTGCTGAATTGCATTAAGGGAAATTAGGGGTACCATATTTTTTTTTTCGCTGTAAAATAGTCTATAAAATTGGCCACAACCTCTTTTGTTTGAGTATTTAAATATTTTCCCGGCATTTTAAAGTGATACCAGCACAACTGACAGTTACCCTGAATCTCCTGTCAGCGACGCCGCTGGAGATCCGAACTACCCAATGACCGACGTACTGTAGTTCTGTCTTTCTTCTGCGCACTAGTATACATATTAGCATCCGAGATCGTGTGTCTTAGCCAGCCGAGACATACGTCCAACGTTAGTGTCAATAGTTTAGCATGCCGTAGAAAGAGTGGGAATGTATTTAATCGTATCGTAACTACCGCATGTCACTTTTGACAACACGCAAAGTTAAATTGATTCAACTATGCCTTGATAACCGTAATACGGTTTATATGAATAAATCTTATTAAATTGATTCTAAATGACTTCTTCTATAAACCTTTAAATATTTTACATCTACCTAATGCTACCTAATACTACTACTCTTTAAATTGCAAATATCAAAAAAACTAGTAAAAATAGATATACGATATAGTGAATATAAATTGCAAAGAACTTAAGGGACATTTCAAATAGCAAACAATATACATGGTGTTCTATTTAAAAATCTCAAGAAAACTCGTGCATGATACGATCACCCTGTATAGCGCATCTAATTTTTCATCGCATCATCATCTAGCTATAGGTTTAGTTACTACGTAACACAATTTTTAAGACAATATCTGCAAAAATGTAGTATTGACGTAGCTTTTAAGAAAGACCTGCAATTACCAATATTTTCACAAACATTTGAGTACATATCTAAGAAATTATTTACTTTTACACACGTACAACTTACACAGTTGGAAAGACAACTTTCCTTACTATTGACAATATGATGCAACACCCTGTATAAATGAAAATAATTTTACTTTATAGATACTGAGTCAAACAACTCTAGTATAGAAAATTTTTTCTATCTAGTTTCTTAATTTATACTCAATTAATTTATACTCAGTGTGTCTAAAAAGGGAGACCAGAAAATTGTATTGTTCTTCCCATATTTTTTTTGGAGAAATCGCGGTATGTGTTTGAACCATGTGTCAAAACAATAATTAAAATTTGGTTACTAAAAAAGGCTATTTCTCTTTAGGATGTTTACCGATTTCACAACATTGAAGAGTTTTTTGATGTGTTGATATTTTGAAATAACCAAACAGAATCTTTTATGTTCGGGGGTTCTGAATTTAATCATAAAACACTAGATTTTGTTCAGTAACTGAACAGTGAACGCCACGGGACTCCAAACTAACCATCTCTCCTAAGAATTAGATCCCCACCAACACCAGAAAAAAGACAAATCCCCGTTCCCCAGAGTTGGAAACGTATATTAGGTATACATAAAGCATTTTGCCAGCAACCAAAGGGAAGTTTGTATGTATAACTAATGACAATACGTCTTAGATTGATTCAATCCGATCCTTCGCCGCGTCACGGCCATAAATAACGCCCGGGACAGTAACTACGTTCGGGACCCGATAACTCACCGTTGAGGCGAGCAAACTGACACAATGGCGGGGCATTATGCATCACGAGCGGTCGCGCGCCGCGCCGCCCGCCGTTCGCCTATAATCGGCCCCGGCCCCAACGTTAAACGCTTACGCCGATTATATGCAATTGACAGTGCATTGTGTTAAGATAATTAAATCGAGCGGCCCATTAACCAAACTGCTAATTAATCAAACAACTGCATAACCGCATAATTGGCGTGGGGGACTCCACAGCCCACTACAATCACTTCACGGTGTGTACAGAAGACCACCGGTGTGCCACCATTAGGCCACAATGTGACCGCTAAACACCGAAATGTCGCGAACCGCCTCGATTCCGAGATAAAAGCTTTGCTTGAGTTCAAAATTTCAGAAATAAGTTTGGACAATTGTATTAGGTATTATTTTAATTTTATTCATAGTCATAAAAAGATTACATTAAAAAGACGTACGAATGAGTCTCTAAATATTATTGTTTAGCTTATTTTTTTGCACAAATTGTCTTGAAAAATTATGTGGGCTGTCAAAAATGTTAGTTCTAAAATGGTTCAAGTGCATTTACTGTATTAGAATGAATTTTATTAAAAAGAAATACAAATAACAAGTTACCTAAAGTAATGTATAACGCAATTTTTGTATTCGTCATCGAAATATAATATAACGGCGTCATCTTTATGAGTGTTCCAATAAGTGATATTTTTCTTGTGTCCTTTTCTTCCAGCTATTATTACATAATGTTTTATATCTATATTTGTATAAAAGGCGTGATGAACTGGTGGAATTTATTGATTTGCCTCTTATTGCGATGTCCCAATCTGCACAATATGACAAAAACTTGAGGAATTTGCCTTTTCTTTCTCAAATAAACTAAAACCATGCTCACTAGGGTGGTCCAAATTTATACCTAGCAAAATCTTTTTTTTTGCTGGAGGGCAACGATCCCCCCCAATCGGTTCCTTTTCCAGAAATAAAAATTCCCCCCAAATTTTAGAAGAATCGGTTAACGTTAACACGTGCCACCGAGCACCTCAAATTTCCCATTTAAAATACATTGCAAAAATGCATCTTTTTTCCTTATTTTTTCACGTTTCGTATTTAGAAAAAAAGTTGCGGGAGATAATCAGAAATTGTTTAGAACTCCCTAAGAAACAAATCCACAACCACTATTTTTTTTTCACCATCCCCCACCCTCCCCTGCAGTACCATAAATATGAGGCAAAATTTTCTCCAAATTTATAATTTTACAATGTTACGTATTTTTTATTTTTGTTTGCATAAATTATTATTAATGGATTACTGACATGTCCCTTTGTCATTTATGAACTAATTTCAAATTGTTTAAACAATTACAAATTGCTTAAAAAATATTTAATGTTACTGACTCATTTTTATATTTTTTGCAGAAATTATTGGAATATTGGCATTTTTGCATTTATTAACTAATTTGCAATTGTTTAAAGAAATACCATTTGGTTAAACAAAAATATACAATGTCACGGACACATTTTTGTATTTGTTGCAGAAATGATTATTATATGAAACACTGGATTTCACAGTTTGGCGCTTGCCTACGTTGTGATGTATTAGGATATGATCTGTAGCTAGAAATATATCCTTCTCGGCCTTTCTTCCTTTGGTTCATCAGAAATGTTTTCTGTTCTTCTGATATATTAGCATCCTGTAGTACTTCATGTGGTGCAATATCAAAAAGCCCATCCAGCTTTTCCAGAAAATCATCTTCTTTCGTAATTTGTCCCGATGTTTTCTGACCCGCTCTCTTTTGTATTGCTCTGTATTGGGAATATAAATCTTCTAGCTTTTCCACGCAACGTTGCTGATTTCGCGTAGGAAGGCTTGCTTTTGCCCAAAAAAGTTTCACTTCGTCGACCGCAAGATGAGCACCTGCTCTTAAACTTAGTTTTACACATCTCATATTGTAAAACAACACTCTCATTACTTGCATATTGCTTGGAAGCTTATTCCCGATAATTTGGTGATCATAATGATTAATCAAATATATGGTTCTTCGCAATTCTTTAGAACCTAACATTCTCAATGATGTAATGTGCAAACACACAAGTCGAAACAGCTAACAACGAAATCAAAATACCGTAAGCAGTACAAGCTAAGCAATATAAGACTAGGACAGTTCGAGTTATCAAAAAATTCAAGTCTCGAATTTCAAGTCGAGTACAGCTAGTTTCTTTCGGAACCGAACCAAACACGATTATTAGAGTTGTCTCGCACTTATTTGAGTGTCGATATCAAAGTCGATAGCTTTTTTTATATGGAATGTTCGTAAAATGAACAGAAAAATATGTACGTAACTTTGTATATTATTGTTTAAACAAATAGTATGTTTAAACAAGTGCAAATTAGTTAATAAATAATAAAAATATACAAATAATCTAACAGTCATTTTTGCAAGAAAATAGAAAAATATGTCAGTAACATTGTATATTTTTGTTTAAACAAATGGTATTTGTTTAAACAATGCAAATTAGTTAATAAATGACAAAAACTGCCAATAATCTAATAATTTCTGTGTTCGTGACATTGTATATTTTTGTTTAAACAATTTGTAATTGTTTAAACAAATTGAAGTTAGTTCATAAATGACAAAAAGACATGTCAGTAATCCATTAATAATACTTTCTGAAAGAAAAAATAAAAAACACGGAACATTGTCAAATTGTAAATTTGGAGAAAATGTTGCCTCATATTTATGGTATTGCAGGGGAGGGTGGGGGTGGTGAAAAAAAATACTTGTTGTTGATTTATTCCTTGGGGACTTCTGAACAATTTCTGGTAATCTCCCGCAACTTTTTTTCTAAATCCGAAAAAAGAAAAGAAAGTAAAAAATATGAATTTTGCAAGGTATTTTAAATGGGAAATTTGAGGTGCTCGGTGGCACGTGTTATCGTTAACCGATTTTTCTCAAATTTGGAGAGAATTTTTTTTTTCGTGAAAACGAACAGATTGGGGGGGATCGTTGCCCTCCAGCAAAAAGTCCGTTTTTTGGACCACCCTAATGCTCACACTCTATGTTTGTATCTCCAGGTTCAAGGAACTTAACCGATACATTGTTACTTTCTTATATTGGTGACTTGAATACTCAAACAGGATACTCGAACAATATTTTGAGAGTTGTTGTTTTTAGTAATATCATACCTCATGTTATTTTATGTGATAGTCTTTAGCCACTAGTAAACACGCTATCAAGTGACTTAACTCTCGTATACTGTTGGAAGTAATAGGGTTTAACTACACTGGAATCCTTTTACCACTAACACTATTTGCAAATATTTTAGAATCATTTTAAAGACCACATAAAAATGTTACTAAGGCAGGTGCAATTTACAGGAATTATCCCCCCCCCCCCCAAATAGGGTATCTTTTAAGTGAAGTATACTGTAGTTAACTCATTTTTTTAAAGCGCGTTTTAACCCTTTTACTTCAAAGCCCTTCAATTGCTTCACAAAGAACAGACGTGTTTTTCTTTTAACTTCTGAAATAATGGTCGTTTGTCTGTTTAGCGTTCATAATGGACACATTATGACACTGCTTTCGGTCTTATAATGCAGGAAATTACAAACATGATTTTTTAGTGGCTTTTAGGTCTCTAAGATTGGAGGCATTCGTATTAAATGTCTATTTGCTTATGGCTTTACCTACGTATCCCCATAGAAGAGTCCAGGGGCATAATATCGGGGGAACGCGGTGGCCATCCTACTTGGCTGAATACCACAATTTATCGATTGGAAAAATTTTTGTCTGCTCACTCTCTAACTTGTAATGCTCCATGTGCAGGACAACCTGAAGTTTTTCATCCAAAACATATAGGAAGAAATTTTCCAACGCCTCTTGTTGATTTTTTTTGAATTACTAATTTCTAATAAAAGCACAGAAGTTTACACATAAGTTTAATAATTCTACAAATATTTATTATTAATATAATAAATACTGTCATCTAATCAATGTCACAATGGATGCATTAGCATTATTCTCAAATGCTATTTCTTACACTATATTTTTACGACAATCAATTTTGAATATCACCAAAGGGACAATTTCATTTAAATGCTAGTAAAACTTCAAAAAAAAAATAGGTCTCTATAGATTGTTTGTATCTCCGTCATTCTTATTTTTTTTAATTTTAGGTATATTTCATTAGCTAGACATGCAAAAAACAGTTTTATCTTTTCATTAATATAATTGTTTAATGTTTGCCTTTTCTTGAATTTTTTCTTGGTGTTTTTTTTACAGTTGTCCATATTATTATTTAGTTCTTGTCTTTAAATGTTTCTGTACGCCGCGTTGTAGAATAAATAGAAATTACTGTTTTTTTTTTTTAGTTCAATAAGTACATTTCAATCTAGTTGTGATAAATAATCTAAACTTAACGCTAACTAATTTTTACTAGTGTAACTGCTTCTTAACGTTTTTGCCCCGGTATCTAAGATGTAAAATGTCACTTTATGATCATGTAGGACATAAAAAAATGAGATTTTATCGGAATAAGGTCCTTTTTGGTGTATGTGTGTATGTGTGTGTACACATTTTTTTTGTGGCGACGATTCCGGAGAAACTACTAAAGGTATCAGGATGAAACTTCATATTCAGAAGTTTCACGCCCAAACTTAGAGCTGAAAAGCTTTTTGTTCAAAAGGGTCATTTCTGTAATTTCGTCAAAATAGAAATAAATATAAATAATAAATTATAGTCGATGAAATTCTGAAATAATTTATGTCTATGACATTTTTTGGTAAAGTTAATAGTTTAGCTGCATGAGCAACTTCTGATCAACATCGGTCGTGTCTGCATTAATATAAAACTAGTTAGCCTAGATTTGACACATATTTTCATTCTCATGATAGTAAGTTGACAATACCTACTGTCAATAGTATCAAAATATCTGCCAAATCCTGGCGAACTTGTTTTATTTTGATACAGACTTGCCCGATCTCGATCAAATAGAATCTCTTGCAGCTAAACTATTTATTAATTTTATATATAGTATGATAAAGTCATGTCCCTGGCCACTTCAGATTTTTCTTTTTGACATGATACTATATGGTTATTAATAGAAACTGAGATGTGTTGTATTTTCTGGTTGGTGAAGTCAATATTTACTGAGTTGGGTTCGTCCAGTTTAATCCTTGTTGTTGTCCAGACCTGAAAATGACCAAGAGCTGTTTGGAGTTTCCTTGTTGTTTCTTCAAGGTTGTTCCCTACAGCATGATGGCAATGTCGTCTGCAACGGTTGCCACTGATTTTTTAGTTGAATAAGCAAATTTTTCAGTTCCAATCGCGTCAATGTCCTGATTTTTACAATCTATTTCAAGAATTATTATAGCTAGAGCCTTGAAAAGCAAATTACTGGCAATAGTACTGGCAAAAAAGTAATGGATAGAATAGAAATAATAGCAAAAGTTAGGTTCCACGTCATGTGTCGGTGGAATTTTTGTAAAGATCCAGCTCCATCTGTCAATTTTTAATATCTGGACGATAATCAATTACCGACGGCGCATGTTATTCGCACCGCAACGGATTCCAGCCTAGATGGCTTGATAGATAGATAGATCAATTACGGCAAACCGTGCCATGGCATCAGCGCCAGCACCAGCGTTACCGTTCATAGGCAAAATAGGCTCAATACGCGCTCAGTACGTGCTAGTATGCTACATAAGCGTACCCACCAACGGATCGCGGCCATTTAGGCACGTCCTCGCAACGTTGCAACATTAAACGATCAATTATGTCCGGCCATAGGTGCTCATTTATAATTTGATATCCGCGTGTCGAAGATCCGCGCGCACGCGGTCAGCTTGTTAGCTCGCCAATTAATACTGGATGATATATTTGTCTGTTTATCCGTGCCGAACCGTCCGTCGGATACGCCGTTCGGTTCGGGCTGGAACACAACTCGCTGCGCCCAACTCGGAAGTGGGATCGATTCGGTGGAACGCCGCTGCTGGTGCTGGAGTTGGAGTGTAACGCTAGCTAGCCTGTGGTGTATTCGAATACGCTAATTTGAACGTCGCTCACGACGGACCGATGCCAGATCTAGCGACGCGTCAAACCGGCGGAAAATTGCACCGACAGACCTAGATTGGATGATTTTGTTGCGAGCGGTTTAGATAAACTTTTGCGATTACATTTGCCGGGGGTCCGCGGGGTGCTGTTGCTAAAACTTTTGAATTAATTTGCGAGTTGTTGGTTTGATTTGGTGTCTCTGCTGATTAGTACCGAATTGCAAGTTTGCGTGAAGATCCGGCTAGTTAATGTGCGAGAGAACGCAGTAGAGACACCCGGTTAACAATCAGAATTTATCAGAATATTTTATTTGCGCAATGAAATGATGCTGAATTATCTATTGCAGCAAGTATTGCTCCTTAGAACAGCCAATGAATATCGTGTTTTGAAAACGTCAATGCAAAATAATTGTTGTTCCTGGCATCAATTTTTATGATTTTCTGCATATTGACTAGAAAATCAATAAAATGGTGACATTACAATTTTGAACAGAAATTAAGAGCCTATACAGAGAGAATCCAAATGGTGCAGAACCAACATATCTGACTACTTTTTTGGTAGAAGATTGAAGTTATATAATTTTATGTCCATGAGAGTACAATAAATTTATTAAGTTTGTTTATAATAATTCCTTATTTGTTATTTGTTCTGCACTACAAAAAACTTAACATCATTTTTGCATTTATCAATAGTTTATGTTTACATTATGTTTACATTTAATTTTAGTGATACTTTTTCTACTCTGTGGCAGTAAATGTATGCTTTTATATATTATTTGTTTTACTGTATATATATCCTATTTATTTTAATAATGCAACTTAAAAAAAAATTAGGATGCAATAATTATCTAAATTAAAATGTTCCACTTTTTACCGCGCAAAACTTTATTTCCAATGACATTTCTGTTAAAAGAACTTTTCATATGGACCTATTTGTTTTTCAAAACCGCTAAAAAAGTTACCGTCATTTGAAATATTAACTAAACATTAGCAAAATAAAAAATCTGATGTGGCCAGGCACATGACTTTATCATACAATGTATAAAATTATAAGTTTAGCTGCATGAGATTCTATTTGATCGAGAACAATCGTGTTTGCATTAAAATAAAACGAATTAGCCAGGATTTAACAGATATTGACAGTACGTATAGTCAAAAAATCAGCCTTTGACACTACCTACTGCTATTGGAATAAAAATATCTGGCAAATCCTGGCTAACTTTATATTAATGCAGACACGATCTCGATCAAATAGAATTTGCTTCTACAGCTAAACTATTAGTTTTACCAAAAAATGTCATAGACATAAATATTACTAAATTTCGTCTATTTTAATTTATTATTTAACTATTTTGACGAAATTACAGAAATGGCGGCTCATTTGCAAAATCCTTACAAAATTCAAAACAACATTGCTATCCGCACTCGAAATACACATTGTCTTTGTGTATGACACCAAGATGTTTCAATATTGTTTCACATAGCGTACTTGCGCGCGTGTTTCTCCATGCATTTGCGTGTTGAATTGACGTTTCGCAACCGATGACGTTCTGAATACTGTCAAAAGTCGCCAAATATCCAGGCTACCTACTATTAATGCAGACACGATTTCGATCAAATAGAATTTGCTCCTGCAGCTAAACTATTAATTTTACCACAAAATGTTATAGACATAAATTATACAAAATTTTCTCTACTTTAATTTATTATTTATCTATTTTGACGAAATTACAGAAATGACGGTTCATTTGCAAAATCGTTGAAAAATGCTAAGAGTAAATAGCTAGTTCCTTTGGACCGTTTTGAACCAAAAGCTTTTCAGCTCTCAGTTTGGTCATGAAACTTCTAAATCTGAACTTTCATCCCGATACCTTTAGTAGTTTCTCCGGAATCATCGTCACAAAAATCTGGTACACACATACACACATACACACACACACACACACACACACACACACAGACATTTTTTTGGACCTTGGTCAAAAATGTTCAGGGGACCCAAAAAGACCTATTTCCGCTAAAATCCCAATTTTTTTTTTCGGCACGATTACAATACTTTACCATACTGCGTATGATAAAGTAAAAATAAAATACATATCAAACAATCCAAAACCGAAAAATATAACATTGCATACCCATCTCAAGAAAAAAAAATACTTTTCTTTAAGTAACAAGATTAAAAATGATGAAATTATTTTTTTTCTGTGACGGAAAAATGTCTGAACAAAATGTCACTTTTTATTCCCAAAAAATAAGGGGAATATATCCAAGACTCTTGCTCTTTTGGGATCTGACCCGAAAAGAGTTGAGTTTCAATATTCTATAGCGTCCGCATATTTTATTAGTAACATTATTTACCCAAATACGTTGCAGTGTTCGCATATGGAACAATGGCGTCGTTAATCTTGACATGAGGTATGTCCTCGATTCTTTTGTTTTTGAAGTTAATATGGACAGATTTCAGTTCGTTGAGCTTGCTCTTCCATTTTTTGGTCCATTTATATATTTTATTACTAGCTTGTTGAAGATTCCTAGTAGATTCTCCAATAGCTGATCCCACTGCCATTAGAGCCATGTCATCTCCGAATGTGGCGACTGTTACATTTTCCAGCTGTTGTAGGTCACTTGTATATAGTAGATAGAGAATTGGCCCCAATACACTACTCTGGAGTACCCCAGATTTTCCTTTTTTTAGTTATGAGTATTCATCGATATCTATTAGGTATTAGTTTATTTCTCTCAATGATAGGTTTGATTGTCTTTAGAAGCAACTTTTCAAAGAGCTTCGATATTATTGGTGTATTAATTATGTAACATTTCTGCTTTTGCATCAGCCATATTACATCCCCCATTTTTGATTTGGCAATTCTGATAACAAATCTAAAAAAAGTATCAATAAAATGGAGAATCAACGAATACTGTACAACTGTACATGCCCAATCAAACATAAACATGTAATACAAACAAGTCCCAGTGGCGCAAGACTCATTATTCAATTATTTTCGCAATTTTCACCCAAACCTGATTGACGTTCCGCATTACGCATTCGGTTCAGTTTAATAGACAGCGGCAGCGGCAATATCAATAAACATGCATTAAATGAAAATAAACGTCGGCTGCACTGTCGGTGCACCGGATGTGCATTATACGTTAAAAGTGCATCGAATTTAAAACGGTTAAAAGGACCTGCCATGGCATACAGGCGTACCACGGTGCGGGTCATATAATGATGACCCGTTTATTTGCCCTGATGAAAATTGATGAATTTTTCAGAAAACAAAAGCCGTCGAGCGCAACCGCGCGGTACCACGCCGCATAAACGCAATTACTCCATAATTGAAAACGTTTTGTTAATGTTTGTTTCCCCGCGCCGGTTAAAAACTGTAATTTATTTGACAGATTTTGCTATTAAATCAATACGGTTTACTACTGAACGATATAAAACTTAAGGGGGGAGTTTTTTACTGTTTTACACCACCATTTAATATCAGATACAATAGCAAAATATGAAACAAAAGCATTAAAAATAGAAAGTTGTCAATCCTTTTAAAAATTTGCCGATACACTATTGTTCCACACTTCCAAGTTTTTTTTTGTTGTGTATCGCCATCTCCAGGTTCGACTCCAACTCCGGGCGTTTTTTTTTTTAAATTTAATTCATGCGTTTTAAATTCCGGAAAATGGTTGTTCTTCATATTATTCATTTCCAAACTAAATTTTACTTACATTCTACACAATTTATTAATTTATTGGGTACACGAACACAAATTTGTCCATATTCTAACTCTACGGTTCGCCTCAAACGCTTACATATACCCGATGTGAAATTCTTATCTATTCTCAGTGTAGCATATTGACGGATGGTGCCAATCTCCGTGTCCGCGAATAGTGCATCGGTATGGCGAGCTGGCGCGATTTGAATTCTTGTTTCGCGACGACATTTAGCGAAGCGTCCATCGAATCTCGTTCGTGATACACAACTCTAAATTAAGAGCGGTTTGTAAATGTCGGACACGCCCCTGTCTAAGACCAGGGGGAGCCGCGAAGAGTTACGATGCCGACGATATCCAATTACAACAATATTTACCAAATAAACTCCTGGAAAGTCAATTAGCTTAGTCTTCAGGTTTTCTAAAAATAATTGGTCTGTAAACAGAAGGGTTGGCTTTATTGGAAATATGCGGGCTATACATAATATTTGTATAATGTTTAATTCTATGTGGTAAACCAGTTTCTAGAATTAGTAAAGGGTCGATGTATTTATAAACAGTTACCTTTTGTTGTTGCTGATGACGGTTTTTGTGATATCTAGAAGCAAATTTTGCAAAATGTTCCTGATTGGTTGCTGACTTGGTTACATGACGACGCACAGTGGGGTATTTGACCTGAAAACCTGGGCAAAATTATTTTTTCACCTAAAAAGGCTTTAGATGTCTTGTTTTATTTATAAACATTTTAACCTTCATACTAAGAATTTGAAGGTTAATAACTTAATAAACACAATAAAACAGTACAAAATAGGAAAAAGCAAACTGTATTAAAAATTGTTCTTCACTGCACTACACCTATTGTAAATTAATTACTGCTACAACATTTGTCATCAATATTTTTTGTGATTTTATTTCTATTATGTTTTACCGTGTCAAATTCACAAAATAATATATATGTCCAGTTTAAATACGCAGCATATACGGATTTAAAATTTAACAATAGATGTGGTTTTTGAGTTATGAGATAACATGTTTGGGTCTGTTATGTTGTAAGGAAATCCTGAAAAAAGTTTTATTTTTAAAGACCAGTGCTAGAGGAAGAAAATGAAAGTTTACACCAGTCGATGTTGTGTATTGAAACGGTACATATGCTATTCATGTTGTTTTCCGTTCGATGCATTCCTTTTAATACGTGATAGTAGAGGCAATTAAGAACCTATTTTACCATTTTTATCACTATAAAATCTATTATTTTTATTATTATTTCAAAATTGTCTAATACTTATACTTATTGTTTCCATGAAACTTTCGAAATTTGATCATACTTTAAGCTGAAACAGTCGTTTTTTAGTGGTATGACCCTATTACACATGTTTTGAACCGGCATTCGCATTCCGCATAAACACATTTATCGAAAACGCCTAACCAGTTTCTATTCACAAACTTACTATTGTCTCTCCTCAACAAGAATCCAATTTAAACCAGTTAACTGTTTATGCGAGTAGGTGTTTTCGAAATATTTTCTTGCCTTGAATATGAACCCGATTGACTTCAAGCAACCAATTTCCAAGAAATGCATATACAAGTACAACATCTAAGGTTTTTTCGGATGATTTTTAAGAGTCTGTCCCAGAAACTGGTTTACTTTTTGGAATTTAATAATTTAGAAATTTGATTTATTGCCAGCTTTTTTGGTCTAATACCCCAATGTGTGACGTTTCTAATCAACGAAAATTGACAACTGAATTCATTTGTCACCTTTAGTAGGCTATCATACGTGAATTCAAAGCATATTTTTTCCATTTTGTTCTGCGTTATTAATTTGCATTTTAAGTGTAACTTAGAAGTAACTAAGTATTGTTACATTGTTTTTGTAATTTTTGTAAAACTCTGTAAAACTACGGAATAAATCGTAATATTTCGGAAATTATTCAGTCCAACGAGTTCGTATCAACACCAAAAAACGTATTTTTCTGTTCTTTATTTAAACACCTTGCCTGGAGTTAATTTTCATTTTCATAATAAAACAAACCAAACTCCGACTCCTACTTTGTGTTCAGTAGACGACACTTTGCATTTAATTTATAGCACTCGTAAACTCCTCTACAATCCGCAGAATGTTAATGGAAAACGCATTAATTGATTACATCCACAATACCGCACGAAATGGCGAAAGTTTGAAATATATTCGTGATGACGCCAATTTTATTATGTGTCATCAGAATTGGCAATTCTTCTTGTCGCCGTTTAGATTGAGTGGACGGACCTGCGGCATTCACAGAATTCTCGATGGCCGAAATAATCTCTCCTAAAAATATCGCACGCTGGATATCGCGGCGACAGAATTAGATTCAATTTAAAAAAACGTGGAGGTATCAGAAAGAAATATGTCCACCTAAACGTCTATGGACGAAAATAGGCGACGACCGCGCTCTATAGCTGTAGCGAACGCGTTTGACGCGTCTCTTGAAATCGCGACGGCGCTCCACTCTATCGGATAAAAACGAAATTATTTCTCCAGACCGCGAAACGAGCAAACACATTCTTTCAACGGTGTTTATCTCCCAGCGATCTCCGAGGCGATCTTATAATAAAGGAACGTCGCAATATTTTTCGATACGCCGGAGTCTTATCTTGGAAATCTCTTTGATGTTATTTATTGTGGACGTTCGCAGCACCTTTGTTGAATAATGAAGACAAATAATTGTGTTTTTATTGTTGGTAGTCGAGGTAAAATATAATGATATGTTGGAGAAAACGAACGAAACCAGTATAGATAAGGAAAAATGCTTATTTATGTGTGGTTGTGATGATACATCAATCATTGTGGAATGGGTCTTGCTGTCATCAATTCAAATTATGCTATAATAACACATCAATATCGCAACTTGCGAGTGTATTTACCAACGCGTCGGTTATAGTATTATACAGTGGCCGCCAAAAAGTCGGCATCAAATGGGAAATTTTTTTATTAACGATTTTTCAGAAAATTTTGTTCTTCATAAAAGTTTCTGGATCGTCCGAAACCAAAATTGCAATCATCAAATTTTAAATATTGTGGATCATATACGGGGTAGTTCAGAGAATTTGAATTTTACATAAGAGTAAAGTACCTTTGTTTTAATTATTATCAAAAAATGTTACATAGAAATATTATTTAGAATTAAAAATTATACTCAAATTTGAAATCACAGCCACCTATCTTTAAAAAAAAAATGTTGTATTTTTTTCATAATTCTCACTCTTATAATAAATATTAGTACCTACCATTGATTCTTATGACTCATTTTCATCTATTTTTCGAAAATTTCGGTAAATTTTTTCTATGGTTCGTGATTTTGATATGATTCCTACCGTTTTTTAAGAATTATCACAAAATTATTAAATTTCCTGATACAATGTTGGCATTTTACCCTCAAATTGAGATTTTGATATCAATCGTCATCACCGCTAAGTAAATGAATAAAAGGTAAATCACTCTAGCATAGTTATGCCATTATATTAGTTATACACAGGGTAAAACCCTATTAAAATCACGAATCCCATGAGGAATTTATGTAATCAAATAAAAGTGTACTAACATTTATTACAAGTAGCTAATAATATGTGGCTTGATATCAAAAGTTAACATCATCTTTAACTCAGCATTTTTAATATGTAACTTTAAGAACAATAATTAGAATTATTTCAACTGACTACTACAACTAACACTAATATTTTTTCTGTTATGTAACTAATATTAATTTTTGGATAATTTTTAGGAATATCATAAAAACATAACATACTTATGAGATATACTTAATAAGATACTTAAGAAGAAATAATAATAGAAAACACCAATTTATCAGAACAAAAAAATCTCTGTCTGGGTTTCCTTTAAATACATAGTATTGTTCGTTCATACATTAAGTATGTTAAATAAATATTACTACCATAACATGGTAGGTTAGATTTATAACACGAACTACCTACACTTCATTAAGTGGGTCGATTACAAGATGGCTATGGATTGTAGTTTCTTTTATAAATCTAACCTAATTATGTACATGTTATGGTATTTATATTTAACATACTTAATGTACGAACGAACAATACTATGTATTTAAAGGAAACCCAGACAGAGATTTTTTTGTTCTGATAATTTGGTGTTTTCTATTATTATTTCTTCTTAAGTATCTTATTAAGTATATCTCATAAGTATGTTATGTTATTATGATATTCCTAAAAATTATCCAAAAATTAATATTAGTTACATAACAGAAAAAATATTAGTGTTAGTTGTAGTAGTCAGTTGAAATAATACTAATTATTGTTCTTAAAGTTACATATTAAAAATGCAAAATTAAAGATGATGTTAACTTTTGATATCAAGCCACATATTATTAGCCACTTGTAATAAATGTTAGTACAGTTTCTGTACTGTTTACAGTATCTATTTATTCTAACAGACTAATTTTTTATTTGATTACATAAATTCCTCATGGGATTCGTGATTTTATTAGGGTTTTACCCTGTGTATAACTAATATAATGGCATAACTATGCTAGAGTGATTTGCCTTTTATTCTTTTACTTAGAGGTGATGACGATTGATATCAAAATCTCAATATGAGGGTAAAATGCCAACATTGCATCAGGAAAATTAATAATTTTGTGATAATTCTCAAAAAACGTTAGGATTCATATCAAAATCACGAACCATAAAAAAAATTTACCGAAATTTTCGAAACATAGATAATAATCAATGGTAGGTATTAATATTTATTATAAGAGTGAGAATTATGAAAAAAGACAACATTTTTTTTATGATAGGTGGCTGTGATTTTAAATTTGAGTATAGTTTTTAATTCTAAATAATATTTATATGTAACATTTTTTGATAATAATTAAAACAAATGTACTTTACTCTTATGTCAAATTCAAATTTTCTGACCTACCCCGTATATGATACACAATATTTAAAATTTGATGATTGCAATTTTGGTTTCGGACGATCCAGAAACTTTTATGAAGAATAAAATTTTCTGAAAAATCGATAATAAAAAAAATTCCCATTTGATGCCGACTTTTTGGCGGTCACTGTAGATGTGTCAGTGGATGAAATGCTTGAATTATCGCAGGAAGTAATAAATAGTTTATCAGTCCGTGTAAATAATCCGAATAATCCCAAATTCCGACAGGTTAAGGAGTTTTGGGTACATTTGCAATTGAATTTATATATTTCGTTCTAGAGACTCGACAGCAATAGAGCCATATGTATTACTTCTAACCATGTACACAATTCCGACACACATGTCTGATTTAAGGACGTGCTATATTTACATATACCTAATTCCGCCACCCCTAAATTTTTAAATAATAGTGGTTAAAAGAGTAGTACACCGTATTATTATGAAAATATAAAGCATTTCTAGTCAGCTTAAATAGACATTATTAGAATTTTCTTAATTACTGTTATCCTGGAACGATGTAAAAAGAAATCGAATTGCAGTTACCTTATAAGAAAAAAATGAACTTTTAGCGTAACACTCAATCAAGATCAGTCAAACTTTTAGATTAAATTCTGACCGTTAGAACATTGGTGGAATGAGAAACGTTTGTGGGTTGATAAGTGTAATGTCAAATCAACAAACCGGATGTCCTAAAATGAAGTTCAATGTTGTAGATTTCTTGGAATTATATTTCTTAAGATATAGTCCTGTTAAGTCAACAAACGTATAATCAACATACAAACTTATACACAAAATACGCAATGCATGGGTCAAGTCTGCAAGTAGGTATATTGTTGTGTTTTATTGTGTATGTTAAAATTGAGTTAAAATCTTGAGTCTCTCCAATCTGGAGACATGTACTACTTGGTATTAGGTAGCGACCAAAATAACTTGAGGATTTAGCTTCTGAAAAACTGAAATAAGTCATTTAAAGTAGATATGAATTAATTAAACTATTAACAGTGTTCTATTTATTATCTTTAACCTGATACATTAGTTAAGGTTTATTTGATCCAATTGAGAGAATACTATTACGTTTACGTTTACCACAAAGTCAGTGTTTTTTTTTTCGATTCTCAACAAAGCTACATATTCATAAAATACCAGTACTTGTCATTAGTATAGACAAGAACTGTAAAAATAAACAGCAAGATCGGTTCAGACTTCTCCGTGATGTGACCCCAACATGGGTATGAAAATTAAATTTTCAGTGAACATTCTTTAAACATAGTACTTGAGGTTACGTCTTTCAACATAATTGAAGAATACTGTATTATTTTTCAACTAGCTGTATGTTGTACCTTATATGAATGCTTGAACCTTGATAGTTGAACACTAATGGAAACATTTTTATTATTAACTTTAACTCAGGAAAACATTCGGCATTTCTTGAACCTGAAAAAATTAAAATTGTGGATGAAATTAAACAAAAAAAATGCAAATTCAACCGAATTTTAACACAATTCCATTATTGGGCAATATTGACATCATTTCCAGTTTTTTTTTTGAGCTGTCTTCCATCAGTGACACAAAAAGGAAAAATATGAAAAACTTAACACGGTTCTTTGGAAGTGAAGTAAAATACAAAATGACAAACAGAAGAAATGAAAAGATTTTGCAGTGTAAAGAATTACCTTTTTTTCTATTGTTAATTTGAGATCAGATCATTGATCTCAAACGTCAAAACATGTCCAAACTTCTTAAAATTGTTAAGAAAGTTACTGAGGGGTAAAAGACCGAACTAATTATATCTATTATGAAATCTATGTTATTGCATTTTGGTAACTTTTTGCCCCCTTAGTTGGTTAAAAACATAAAAACGATATTCACAAATTTTCACCATTGAAGCTAAAAATATTTGGAGTATGAAAAGGTTGGTCACCCAAATTTAATGACCTCTAACATTTCAAAACATTTTGCATAACTTTTAAAATACAGGTAGTTTTCTCTTTCTCATTCTAACATTTACATTTGGACTTTAAGACACTTCAGAAGCATTTGCAAAGAATAAAATTTCCTGAAAAGGTATTTTCCAAGCCGTTGCTGTCAGTGACAGTAGCAAAATCCTATGAAAGTAAACAAAAATCTAGCACACACTTTAGCTATATTGAATAAACAACAAGATCTCCAAGACAGCAAACAACCACAAGAATTTGTTTGTTCTTATGCTGAAAAACAACTAATCATTTTTTCTTTTGTTTCAGGTAAGTTTCATCACGACAACCAAGCCTCTTGAATACAGATTTGAGTGAGTATGTTCCACATTTTCATATTAATTCTACGTAAATTTTATTAATTACTTGTGGTCAGTGTGGAGCAATTTAGAGATAGTATTAAGTGGTATTTTTCATCGACTATTAGAGCAAGAACATCCTGTTTTTTATGGTTTTGTAGAGTCACCCAGAAAAGTTTTTCCATTGGAAGACAGATGTCGCTAGACGATATCAAATCATGGTTTTATTCTGACCTACATGGACTGTATGAATTCATCATTATGTACCTATAAAATTATAATCATTAAACACCTGAGCAACATAATTTCTTAAAAAAAAAACTAAGCATCTGAAGTTTCATTTTCGACCATGGGTTCTTGAAAATTCAAAATAGGATGCAATTGAATAAACAAAATAATCAAATTTCAATACAAATACTAAAGTTTGATTATTGATCTAACCAACCTGCTGGAGATAAATCTTAAAACAATGGTCCGACACGCGATACCATCGATAGAATCACCACTCGACAGGTTATGTCCATTTCCCATCCTCGTCTCGGTCCGTATATTTTTTTACCGCCGAGTTTCCACGTTCGTGTCCTTGCGGGTCCCTCGAAGCCATCAGAGTGAATCGTTCGGTCGAATCCTTCGCACGCGTGTGTTTTCTGTTTTCCGCTTCCGTCCTTCCGTCAACCCTTAAGATGCTGGAGTCACCCTTTTACGACGACGATATCAAGATGAGCCGCTTCGACAAGTGAGTAACACTCTACTTAACCACTCGGTGCCCACAATAATTTGATTTCCTCCCTTCAACGGTCCCGGAAAACCTTAAAACTCAACAAACACGTGGAAGACGTAATCTGAAAGACACTGAAATACTCTGAAAAGCTCTGAAAAGACTCTGAAAGACTCGGAAAGACTCTGAAAAGACACTGAAAGACTCTGACAAACTCTGAAAGACTCTAAAACAAAGAAATCGATCATAGTATAATTTTCTTTGATATTTTAACGTATACACGTGTTGGTAGTATTCCTTTAGCAAACCTTTCGTCTGGTGTGATCTCTTTTTAGTCTGTTGGGTATCTCTCAATGGTGCTCTGGGAATTTACATGCATTAGGTATTTATGAGGGACGGGGCGGTTTGCGTGAATATGCTAAATAACACAATAAACGTTGCTCCTAGACGGGTTGTCTGCTCTGTTGTTTGCGGCTTTGTCGGTTCGAGCTTTTAATGCCAGTAGATCACGTTGTTCCGGCGTTCCGTAGGTGTAGATAACCAAACAATTTCATTGCCCCTCTGTGTGTGTGTGTGTGTGTGTGTGTGTGGTGAATGTACCGTACCTATGGAGGAGTAAATTATGCCTCGTGTGAGCTGAATTTGTTCGTTATGGGTTTGAGGATTGTCTGTAATGTGCGTTTAAGTAGGTTTTTTGGTGTGATTTTTCACCACGTGTCTGGTTTGGGATACTTTTGCTGGAGAGCTTCCATGATGTCATTGGCACATGCTCAGACAGCATGTCTAGGGAAGTGGATAAAGTTCAGTTTTGAAAATTTTATTTTGTGGTAATAATTGATGTTGAAAGTTGATACTAACTTTGCTATTTTCAATTGTATGATTGTTTAATTCAACTTGCCTTTATGAGTGTTTTCTTTTACCAAAAAAATTTAAAAGGTCATTTTGATGTGATTTGATTTATTCCAGTTTTTAAGACAATATTTCTTTAGTTTTTTTTTTATTATTTCAATTATTCGTTAATTTTTATAAAGCTTTGTAGTCATGTGGAATTCTGAGCAACTATTACTAGTAAATGTTTAGCCGTTTGAACCTAATTACTATTTTCATTGCAGACCATATCTCAGACTAATGTTCACCTTCTTGATGTTCTTTCAGAAAGTAATGGGTAATAACCAGAAATACAATACAAGTATTTGTTTAGAATTTTAAATAAATATATTAGGGGTCTCTATCGGCTGGCAAAGTTGTCAATTTATTAAATTTGTGTTAAAAAAAGTCAGAATTTTTTTTTAGTAGGTGTTGTCAAAAAATCAGCCTTTAACACTACCTACTGTCATTAGAATAAAAATATCTGGCAAATCCTATATTAATGCAGACACGATCTCTATCAAATAGAATTTGCTCCTACAGCTAAACTATTAATTTTACCAACAAATGTCATAGACATAAATTATACAAAATCTCCTCTACATTAATTTATTATTTAACTATTTTGACGAAATAAACAGAAATGGCGGCTCATTTGCAAAATTCTTAAAAAATGCATAACAATATTGCTATCCGCAATCCGCACTTGAAATACACCATTGAAACACCAAGCTGTTTCAATATTGTTTCACATAGCGTACGTGCGCGCGTGTTTCTCCTCCTCATCACATTCTCCATGCATTTGCGTGTTGAATTGACGTTTCGCAACCGCTGACGTTCTGAATACTGTCAAAAGTTTCAAAATTTCCTAGCTACCTACTATTAATGTAGACACGATTTCGATAAAATAGAATTTTCTCCTGCAGCTAAACTATTAATTTTACCAAAAAAATATTATAAACATAAATTATACAAAATTTCCTCTACTTTAATTTATTATTTATCTATTTTGACGAAATTACAGAAATGACGGTTCATTTGCAAAATCGTTGAAAAATGCTAAGAGTAAATAGCCAGTTTCTTTGGACCCTTTTGAACCAAAAGCTTTTCAGCTCTAAGTTTGGTCATCAAACTTCTAAATATGAACTTTCGTCCAGATAACTTTAGTCGTTTCTCCGGAATCGTCGCCACAAAAATCGCTTACACACACACATACACACATACACACACAGACATTTTTTTGTACCTTGGTCAAAAATGTTCAGGGGACCCATAAAGACCTATTTCCGCTAAAATCTCATTTTCTTTTTCGGCACAATTACAATACTGTATTTTCGCAAAAACTAGACTCAATTAAAAAGTTCTGTTTTTTCGGTCGACATTCTATGAAAAGAGTCACACCAAAATCAGTTGTCACTTGTTGAATATTTTTAGTTGTCAGCCAAGATAATAATTTAGTTTTAATAATTGTATTTTTGATACTGAAAGTAATTGGAAATCTGTGAATTGTTCTGATATCTATACTCAAATGTTTATTGATTATTTTCCATTAACCCAAAAATTGTGGTAAGCATATTTAAGATTTTAAAAAAATCATTCAAGTTATTTTTACTAAATTATGAACAAACAATACTCTGAGTGTTTTTCAGGTCATATAACATTTAAAGGCTTGTTACTAAAAAAATAAATTTTCACAGAATAAATGCCAATAATGATTTTTCTGGTATGTTTTTTTCCGGAGAATATCAATCTGAAGGCAGACAAGTCCAATACCGTATATATTTCTCAAAAATTCGATACAATTGGGAATTTCTGCCTTCAGATTCAGATTGTACCGATAAAAATCATTCCATAACAGTTGTCACTTGTTCGATTTTGTTCTTAGTTGACCAGGATAGTCACTTTGCTTAGATATAGCGTTTTTAACAAATTACTTACTTGGAAATAATAACATAAATTATATGATAACTCACTTCACAACACAGTTCTTCTCAAAATATATGCAAATAATAAAAGACATACAACAAAAAACACACGAAAACACCACACATAGGTAACTGTTATTTCTCCCAAGAGACCGAAAACAAATTATTTTTAACACGTCCTAAATGTTCCGTTGAATCATCCACATGCCCGGCACAGGTGCGGCGAACTGTGCGGTGCGAAATTTTTGTTGGACGACAACGAATGTTATAAAACTCTTGCGGCCCGATACAGAATTACGTTTGGCGGTGAGGGTTGTCTCCGTTAGGGAATAAGCCCTCGTTTTTAGCCCCAAAGCAAATTACCCCGGAATCAGCTCGGCTTGGCCGACGCTACGTCGCAGTTCGTCTTTTAAAAGTTTTCTTCACCGTCTCTGTCAAAGCAGGCGCTCTTCGAAAGTTGTGTATTAAATTTCGGTTGATGAATTTTTAATATTGGTCGGTCAAAAGGGCCTATCTTGTTTGTGTCCGACGTGACGCCGTTATTCAAGTGTTTTCTGATATCTGAGAAGGTTGATAGCTACCTTAAGGCTATTGAAATTTAGGTATTTTTGTTTTTAATTGTTTTGCTGTATAAGGTGTATGATGAATTGCACTTTTGTTTTAGTACTTTTCTTCACACATGTTAGATACAGGATATGTAAAGTACAACAGATAAAATTTTAAAAAGTAGCCCTTATTTAAAAATTTTATAGGTATATACATGGTGCTTTATATTTTTGTCTTTATATTGTAGGCTTTAAATAGATTGTATACTTGAAAATATTTCAGTAAAAAATATCATATCTAATAACATAAGTCCACAAAGACATTTGATGCACAAAGAATTTTAGTGCATTTTCAAAATTGCGGGAGTTACACCATATTCAATTTTGTTATCTGTCCATTTTTGCGTTAACCATTGAACGAATTTTAATAAAACTTGGAGATATCACACTAATTTATGTGCTTCAAAATCACAACTTTTATTTTTTTTTTCTTCGAGACCCTCTTAATTTGTTCTTTTGTATCCATAATAAATTTCTGTGAAACCTTCAGATCGATCAAAACATTTTATCCCTAGATGTCAGAGCATTCACACATTTCCAATATATAATTTGATAAATATCATTTTCAGGTCATATAACATTTGAAAGGGTTCATGCATATGCAAATTCATGTCATATGCAAAATATGAAGTAAAAGAACAATTTTTAGGGCATAGACTTGTAGATTCAAATTCGTGATTCTTAATTTTCAGATGTCTATTATTTTGTTTGATATCTGATATTGTCAATACAATTCAAATTGCTATTGGAGTATAAAAATACAATTGATACAGCTATTTCCTACAACATTGTTCATTAAAAACATATGTATCTACTGCATACTTGTTGTGTGACAGACATTGTAGCTATGGGTAAATTTCTTGTTATTTTGTGGAATTGTCACAAGTGTTCTGACACCAAATATAATATAAATAATAACAAATTTTAGAAGTTTTTATATGATGATATAATGAGTGAGGTATGATAAGTAATTTAGTCGATAATTTTGTCGACTGCAAATGACTGTAATGAAATTCCGAAAAGACCCCTTCTGTTTGTGTATCAGAGAAATTTCAAATCAATTGGGTGTGAGGCGAGAATTAGTTGAGATGTCTGTACGTCGAAATTTTAATTTTAATAATTTTCCTTACGTGATAAAACGAATTTAAAGACTAATGAAACTGATGGTACTTTTAATACAATTTTATTCTTGTTATAAAATCCTCCATGATGTTCAATTTAGAATAAATAAAAATCACTTGTTCGTGGTAACATCATTTAATTTGTGAATCTTTTAGACCGGTCGTCGATTGCGAAAGTAACTTTCATTGTCGGACCATTCTACGAACAAACATAAACAATAAGTGGCGTACACATCAAAAACGGCAAACAAAATTACGCTTGAGAGACTGAAGATCACATAATCTAGAAGTGTATCTATCTATAGGTAAAAAACAATAAAGTAAATATAATAAAATGGTCAATAACTTACATCATAAACTGTCAAAATACAAAATACAAAACTCAAAGGGTATCCATGAGGGTGTGTGTGCACGTAACTGCACTCAAACAGGTGAATGACTATGACAGGCAAGGGAACCAGTCTAAAAGATTCACTAATGAGGTGATGTTACCACGAAGTGATTTTTATTTAGTTTTAATAAGTTCGATTTATTATTCTCATTATTATTTTCTTCTTATATTTTCCTTATTATTTTCTTTCTTATTATTTCTTATTATTTTCTTCTTATTATTTCTTATTATTTTCTTATTATTCTCACACTAAATAGTATCCGGCTAATTGCCCTAAAGAATTACCTATTGCAGTGCTCCGAGCAATCAAGAAATTCTATACAAAATGGCTACCTATTTTAGTTTGAAATGTCAAATTCTGTTCCTCCTCTCACCGATTCGTATTACAGTAATGTGACTAATGTGTCATTTTAAGCGGCTCACGCATTACCAAATTTAATAACAACAGCCTAAGCTAATATCCCCGCGTAATTGCATAATTTGCATGATACGAACGCTATTCGTACGAAGCAAGCGCATGTTGTCGTACCCAGTGTGTGTTGTTCGATGCTTTAATGTGTTACACGGGCGACTACACGACGCCGACGACAACGACGGCGCGCCGCGCGGCGCCCGCTCGTCAAATTAGAATAATTTGGCGAAACGAGCGCGCACTCATCGGCACGGCGGGCGCGCTTCGCGCGACGGTGACGATCGCTAACGATTTTATAATTCGATTAGGCCGATGTTTGCTCATTAGCGCCCATTAAGGTCTGCGCGTCGCGCCGCGGACGCCCGTAACTCGAGAACAAGCGCCTGATTACGAATGATTGATCGCGCGCCGGATTTTCGGACCGCCCGAAACGCGTTATTAAGCGAAAATGCGAGCGCGGTTTTTTTTTTGCTAGGCAGTACTGCTCGCGTCCTAATTAACGAGCGGGTTAATTTGGGTTTTAAATTCATTGTTTTTCGGTTAGCGAGAGGGTTGGCGGGGCTGTATTTTTACGTGGTGTTGGTCGTTTTTGCTGTAAATTAATTTGTGCTTGTTCGGTTGAGATGTTGTGGAAGATTATGGGGAAATAAACGTGAAAAATAGGAAAATAATGCACCTGTTATCATAATAACTCTATATTTCTAGAAATATTATAATTTCTTATGTGGCTATCATATTCCATGTAGCCCCCGTCCCCATTTTTGTTTACACTAAAAACTGCACTAAAAATATCACTTGTAAACAGTCAAGTTAGTACTAAACATTAGCAGAATTGCTGGTGTTGTAAATAGTGTGACTATAGTACTAATTAGTACTAAGTTCATGTAAGCGTGGCATTATTTTCCACTAATAGTGATCAGTATTGTACAAATTTTAGTTTTACTTCATCGAGGTGAAACAAGCAAACAAATAATAATCAATATCATTTTATTACCTTCACTACAGAGTGACTGAACTTATCAATATATAAATAAATATGTATATAGGAACACAAACAGCAAAACAAACCTGTATATAGGAACTGTACATTCCTTGATTTTATACTTGCGAAATCTGCTATAAATTGTCTTACTTTAAGATGATACAATTTTAAATGGATACTATACTTATTTGACACATGCTTGGATTAAACATTCACCTACTTCTTTTAAATATAATCTTATTATTATGAAAGCAATAATATTTTACTTGCATACAATTAACGTACGCAAGAAGAATGTCATTATCTTTCTAGAGAAGGCACCCAGGGTCCCCTGTTAGGCTCTTTTCCATCCATACTGAAGCGGTTGGACATTTTTATATTGACTTTACAACGAGAAACTAAAACTCCATCTATCGGCAGTATTTACATTATTTTCAAAACAATGACTTTCTTAAATCAAAAAAATCTATTTCTTAAAGCAAATGTTACGTTGTTTTATATTAAAAAAATTATCTTATTACAAATATGTGTTGCGCACTGTTGCGCAACAGTTTCCCAATCTTTAGAATTCTTACATTAAGTACCTAAAAATGTTTGCCGGGAATGAATATATACACTTCATTGAAGACTATTTACTTACTTCACCGGAGTAACAAGTTTCTTAAATCTAGTAACTATTCCAAGAATAAAAATTTCTTGGTGTAAGTCAATAATCTCTCGCGTATATACGAACCTACCAACTACTTCATCCAAGTAATTCTCTCTTCATTTGAGAGATCACTTTTCTGTGTGTAATCAGTTTCTTTACAATACCAGATAACTTCGGTATTTAGCCCGTCATCGACTAGCCGCTACTGGACATGTTTTCGATAATACATGTAGAAGCTAATAGGTGGCTGTGTAGACTGTTGGGATTGTAGAAGAAGTCATAACTGAGGAAAATAATTATAAATAAAATGCTCTACTGATAATGAAAATGAGTTTGAAAATAATGTGATTCCAAATTTACATATTCTATTTACGCATACGGTGGGTCTGATCATATTTGTGCAGAAATAAACTGTTGTAACTTTCCGAATATTTATTTTTCATTTGCACAATGATAGTGAAGATTACCCCATCCTAGAAAACGTTTGAAGGTTTATAACGTTAAAATTACTGTACAAAAGAAACTGAAATAAAGTGTGTTATAGTTCTTAATTATTTTTTTAAGTCTTTATGACTACAAGCATCTTCTGCCTCACAATTTTCCGTTTGAAACTTCAATTTTTCGCCTTTTAAAATAGATATAGTTTATATTTTTTCACAGAGAACACCGATTATAATAATTGATCTTTTACTGTTACGATAGACGTAACTGCTATGCGATTCTTTTTCTTATGTATATAAAAACTGATGAAAACAAAATCGCAAATCTATGGTAGAAACTCTAAATGCAACCGGAACAAAAAAACTGTAAATAGGTTTTGGTAGTCATAAAACTTATGTAGACTTGTTCAATAGGTTTATATTTATGAGACTTCAATCACAGGAGCCAACACATATGAGTAGTTTATTTGGAACAGATCGTATCATAAATTAACTATTTGACAATGAAAAGTGGTTAGGTTATTTCTTCACTTATAACAGAATTATCTCCATTAAATCTCCTCTATAAAAATTCTAGGCTAATTATTATAAACTACAAAAAATTACCATTTTGATAACGAAGTTGTCTTGTTTTTGCATGTTTCTTGTTCTTTAGAAGTGCGTTAACGAATCTTTACAACAAATTGTATTAAACGCACAAAGGGGTTTCTTAAAGGTCTTTTTTGAAGTTTCTACGATAGGTTTTTAATTATATTTTTTTTAAACGCGATTTAGTGAATATAAGAATAAAATATTCGAACAACGAACAAAATTAAATTCTTAGTATTCCTCAGAATTAAAAAAAACACAAACATACATTTTCTGGAAATGGAACATATACAGCCATAATATTAATACTAATAACAGCGTTTATTTCTTTGTGGTAACATGGTTACTTAGGGTAAGTCAGCTGACTTATTCAGGGCTGTGTTTTACGTTGTCGATTCATGTTTTCCGCCAATATCTACCGATGTGCAGTGAAGAGACCCGCACGGACGCTCGAATGGGAAGAGACATCTCTCAGAGGAAATCTCCCGCAGTGACGCGGCGGAATTAAAAGTCTCCGAAGGAATCTAAAGAATCGGAAGCATGTTATGGGTTGTACGTTCTCATCGCGAACGAGGGGCTTCGAACTCGCCGAAGAATTCATCTTGGGGATTCACGCGCGCCCCGATGCATTTATGTATAAGCCGGATTGAACCTGTATTATTGATGTGATTTTACCCATCACTCCGACAAAAACTTAATATTAAAGTTTCGATTTGTAACTGTATCATACAAACAGAAAAATTAATACTTCATTCAAAGCTTCATTTTTTTAAAATGAGTATACGTTATATTCATTCAAGAAACTATGTGCTTTCATCCAACTGAATATATTCTCACGTTGAGAATACATTTCTTAAAGTGAATAATAGGCTTGGTTATCTGAGAATATATTATCCTCTTGTAGAGATCCACGTAGTAAAACTAAAAAAAAGGATTTGCTTCATAAATTTTGAATATAATTATATTAAATAATCTCCTTCTCTCGCTCACGGCAGTCTCATTGGTCCACTCCGCTCCTGGTAGCCCACGGGCCGTAGTTTTGAGAGATCTGATCTAAAGGAATATACTTACATGTGTGAGATTTGTTAAATGAAATATACGTTCTCAATACATCAGATTAAGTAGTAAATATCAAATTTATTAAACTTAATTTGTTAAATACGTTGTGAATTTACTCGCTCTACCCTATTTCTCAAAATACCAAAAAGCGAAACACCCCTAGCAGGGGTAACGATCAGACTACCCATTATTCTGTTCCGATACATTAGGTTGCCCGTTTTGCGGCCTCTATCGCATTATAATTTGTTGGTGGCCGCGCACACATACAAACACAAATAGACGCACACACACACACACACACACACACACATACACACATACACACACGTACGCGCCTAAATGTTGACGACACGAGTACAGGCCGCAGAGGGTGGACATTACGGGGGCATTAGTATGCCGGCCGGATAGTCCGGACGATCGATTATCCGGACCGAGATCGCTTTTCTAATCCATCTACTACGTTATCTACGTGGCGGGATGACCGCGCGGGGCTGGCGGTTCAGTCCCAAGGCACGCTTCCTTGCCCCCGTGTCCGACAGGGCAATTTAGGCACTTATATCTTCTAAGCGCGTTTATTTCGGAGAATCTTGAATGATTACCGAACGGGATGGGATAGGGTTTTCCAGTTTAGCATATTGCGCGACGTTGGTTCGAAGTTCTAGCACTCCTGAAACGCGTTTTCGAATCAAGGCTTTATTTATTGAGCAAAATTGATGCAATATTCAGTCGAACTTCTCAGTTATTAGTATCTCATTTTTTGTCCATTTATACATTTTATTACTAGCTTGTTCAAGATTCCTAGCAGAATCTTCAACAGTTGATACCACCACTGCCATTAGAGCCGTGTCGTCTGCGAACTTGGCGACATTCGCCTGCTGTGGTAGGTCACTATAGTAGATAGTACTATAGTAGATCATTATAGTAAATCATTATAGTAAATAGAGAATTGTATATAACAGATAGAGCATTGGTCCCAATACACTACCCTGGAGTACCCCAGCTTTTACTTCTTTTAGTTCCGAGTATTCATCGATCTGTTTTATTCTGAATAGTCTCTCATATATACAGTATATCAGCAGCTCGACCTATTGTAAAGGTAGCATACTCTTTAGTTTGTGTATCAATCCTTCGTGCCAAACCCTATCGAAATCTTGTGTCACATTAAGAAAGATTGTTGAGCAAATAAGCTTTTCTTCTAATGCTTTCTCTATGACATCTGTTATTCTATGGACTTGATCCATAGTGGAATGCTTTTCTCTAAAACCCAATTGGTGATTAGGAATTAGTTCCTTTCTCTCAATGCAGCCCTCTATCTATTTTAGTTTGTTCAGGATGATTTTTGAAACTTACCAACTTACGTTGGTTATCGGTGGTTGAATGTTATTATTTCGCTTCATGTGCGATTACGAGCAAAGTAGTTGGGATACAAATTATTATTATACACGTTTATGGATCAGATACATTCGGTAATTAATTCTAAAAAGTACAGCCCTCTATCTATTTTAGTTTGTTCAGGATGATTTTTGAAACTTAGATTTTACGTTGTTTATCGGTGGTTGAATGTTATTATTTCGCTTCATGTGCGATTACGAGCAAAGTAGTTGGGATACAAATTATTATTATACACGTTTATGGATCAGATACATTGGGTAATTAATTCTAAAAAGTACAGCCCTCTATCTATTTTACTTTGTTCAAGAGGATTTTTGAAACTTAGATTTTACATTGTTTATCGGTGGTTGAATGTTATTATTTCGCTTCATGTGCGATTACGAGCAAAGTAGTTGGGACACAAATTATTATTATACGCGTTTATGGATCAGATACATTGGGTAATTAATTCTAAAAAGTACAGCCCTCTATCTATTTTAGTTTGTTCAGGAGGATTTTTGAAACTTAGATTTTACGTTGTTGATCGGTGGTTGAATGTTATTATTTCGCTTCATATGCGATTACGAGCAAAGTAGTTGGCATACAAATTATTATTATACACGTTTATGGATCAGATACATTGGGTAATTAATTCTAAAAAGTACAGCCGTCTATCTATTTTAGTTTGTTCAGGATGATTTTTGAAACTTAGATTTTACGTTGTTTATCGGTGGTTGAATGTTATTATTTCGCTTCATGTGCGATTACGAGCAAAGTAGTTGGGATACAAATTATTATTATACACGTTTATGGATCAGATACATTGGGTAATTAATTCTAAAAAGTACAGCCCTCTATCTATTTTAGTTTGTTCAGGATGATTTTTGAAACTTAGATTTTAGACTGTTTAGAAGTAGCGTTTCAAAGATACTTCAAGAACATTTCCAAACTTCCGAACAAACTCACTTTCCATTCACGTTATCAATATTACTCCTATCATCCCAATTTTGAATTGTATCTCCAGAAAAGTAACTTTAAATCGGTTAACACTGACAGTAAGTAGTATTATTGGTAGACATTAAAAACAAATAATTTACATACTTGAAAACCTTCTGTCTCCTGTATGATTAATTATTTTTAAACCATTTTAATTTTTTTCCAATAATTCTGTAAGTTTCCATTTTTTGTAATAATTTTTTACAACACTTTCCCTCAACTGCTTATTTCTAACCTATACAATAAATTCAACTATCGTTTTCCCATCTACCAGCTACCCAATCCAATTTACCAATACTAAATTTAGGGCACAATAATTTGACTTATTAACCATTCCCTCCCAAAAATTAATTTAGCTTCTCACAATCTTTCAACAAAATCCCCAATCTCCAGCCCCCCAAATCTCTAATACCTACCCTACCATAATGAAAGAGCATCTATCAGATTTTTCGATAACGCTCGTCTCTGTTTCGCCAGGATGTGCGTGGCGCCACCCATCGGAAATTATAATGAAGGGAGAGATAAACTCGACAACGACCGGCGACGGCAAAAGGGAAAAATAAAAGAATGTTCTGTGTCGCCGCGAAAGCCCCGACTGCTCCTCCTCTGCTCGCTTTGATTAAATTCGTTCGCGAACTGAGGGGGTTTTATTAATATCAAAATGTCTTTCAGCGACAACCGAGAGACCGTGTCGATATGACAAAGTGTTCCAGAGAAGGATAAGAACGCCAGCCTGTCGGGCTTCTTCGTCCTTATTGAGAAAATGCCTTATTTGATGTCTCTTAATTAAGGGATAAATTGGAAAACGTAAAAGACGCACGGCGTTTGATGTAGAAAATAATGTTCTAGATTGGAGAATGGGTCTTTCGTTATAATATTTTTAGCGTATAATAAGTATTTTTTAATTAGATATTTTTGTATTACTATGATGTTAATAATAAATAAAAATAAGGTTTTAATAAATAAGAAGAGCTAATTCTTCTTTTGGTTGCTCTCCAGGATATTTTCTGTGGGTCATCTTGAAATGTTAATAAGAATAACATTTTGTTTAATTCCTCTTACAGATTTAACGACATATTTAAGAGGAATTATTAGAGCTAGTACGTCCTACAAAACAATTATCCATAGTGAGCTTAATTTTCTATCAATTCTCTGATGTGTTACATCAAATGATAGATAATGGTTTATTACTTGTTGTGGTAATGTACCTATGTGTATTAATTGTTGTTGTATCCACGCTACGTGTAAAATATATGTGATTTATATACTCAAAGAACTAATGGACGTGAAATTTTGAACATTTATAGAGACAGGTGTTCGGATTTAATAACAGATTTATGAAAAATGGACAATAATATCAAATATTTACTACTGACCACTTTTTTGTGGTTTTTTTAAACAAAATTGTAAAGTTTAAGCATCTTGCGGTAGACTGACTTAATATTTTGTTTCAATTGTTTAAGTATTTTTGAGATAAATTAGGTACATAAAGCCAACTTTACATCAACTATATCATAACTCCTTTGATTTGGAAAAAAACGCTCAAATTTATAACTTATTTTCAAAAAAAAAATTGTTGATGCACCGTAGTCTATCTTTATTTAACTTTATTCAATCTTTTAAAGTATTCATTCTTTTTGTAAATTTTATCCCTTTTCTTTACCATAATTTTGTCTTGTATAGATTTTTTTGTACAAAATAGATTTAATAAATATGTAAATACTCCTATGTCCAGAAATAAATATATTGTTGCTTCTAATGAGGTAACTTATTTATTTGAATTATATATATAATATTTCGCCCCAGTGTAAGTTTGACTATTATGGGCACATCTTAATTCTAAATTTGTGGTGGAGATATGACGAAAGATTAATAAATACTTTGGGTTTCAAGAAGATAGTAAATAAATGATCGAATTTACTGGTTTTGAATAATACATCAAAATATGCCAAGTTGAGAAGAACGGTCTAAAAGACAACACTAATATTTTTTCCATTTTTCTTTCCAGTACTTTGATTCCATTACAGACAAGAAAAGACAAAACAAAAATGAAAATGCAATTTTAATTGGGATTTTATTTATGACAGGAAAAGTATTTATAAAAATAATTTCTTCAACTTAATACATCAACAACACTGACAGAAAAGTTATGGTATGGGAGATATTTTAAGTACATCAATATAAACGCTGTTACTGCTATCACGAACTGTTTGAATAAGAATCTTTCGGCCAAAATAAACAAGAAATATGTTCTAATAGAAAATGATGTATAGCGTAACAACAAAAATTTTAAATCTTCCTTAAAAGTTTTAAAACCTTTAAACCTTAATTATACATCATACTATGTATATTAAAGTTATAACAAAACATCGTATACGTCGATTTTAGTTAATAATGGCAAATTCTCATCTCATGTTCACTTCCCAAGCTTCGGGTTTACCTTTTTCGATTTTTTAAATCGAAAACTGGAGATTTCAATAAGTTATCAAATGTATAGAAAATAGCGATATACTGGTGAGATAAAAATTATGCCGTACAGTCATCTTTAGTTCATTAATTATAATTATAACACAGCAAGATTTTGTATTGTTTTTACTATTTGTACCTAATCACTCAATTCTGGCACATAATATGCAAGTAGTAATATCTAAAACCATATCTTTGCATCCCAATGTCAACGCTAATTTGCGAATCTTCATAATTGAAAATTATTTTGTTCTATAGATTTATAGTTCCCTGAATCTAGAAATTATGTGCTACATTTTAATCGAATTTTAGCACAGTTTTTGAGTTATTACTCTATTTGTATAAAAAAAGCACACTTTTGGAAACAAGTTAAATCTCAACTACTAGTAAGTGGTTTATGTTGAAATTCTTTTCAGAATGCAATGTTTTATCAGTTTCAATATATGTATGGTTCCTCTCGTTTTGTAAAATCCGGCCTTCCATAAACTAGCATTCGATCGTTTACGAGTTTCACCAGCGTTAAACACCATACAAATTAAATTCAAAAAAAAGTCACGACCTGGATTTGAACCATGTCCTCTGTATTGCCGGTCCAACCATCTACGCCATTTCGCAAAATCCTCACCACCTCTTGAGTTTACACTTTCAAAACTAATTTCTCCACAAAATACCCAATACCTTAGCCCTTCTATATAGACACATCGTCGTCGATATTTCAATCAAACTTAATTGAGTCGCATCGGCTCTTGCGATCGATACTTTTCTAATAAGGGAACCGTTCGACAGCCTTATATACGGGCGGCTGGCGGCACCGTTGGGAGGGCGAAAGGGGGTCTTGTTTTCCTCTAGAAGCTCATTAGTGCAGTGTCTAATTCTTCTTTGGCCCGCTTAATGGCCGGGCGGTACGGGGGGGCAGAGAGGGGGCGGTTATAAAGGTGCGGCGGTGCGGGGCGGCGAACTTGTTAGCGGAACTTTCATTAGGCGACTGACTCTCTAGGTGGAGGAAAACGGCCGCCACCGTTGTCTAATTGAGGCGGCCGTGATCTGACGGCAGCCCCCGCCCGCCGCCGCGCTGCCGATGAGACGCCCTGTAAAAGACCTAATAGCTAGCTCGATGTCTTCGTCACCTTACCTCGACAACCCCCGGAGCTTCCGCCCCGCCGGCGTTTGTAGTGAAATGTACTCGTCAACTGCTTTTACTGACAAAAGTGATACAATGGGTAGATACAGCTTGGGGGAACTTTCAACTTTGTATGTTTTGTTTCACATTGCTGAAATTTTTTTTTTGTGATATTGTATAAGAAATCTACTACATTGAACATTATTTTAGGAGATCCTTTTTTTTGCTTTGACGTTAAACTTATCAACAATAAGACTATAACGTAAAAGTTCGACTGATCTTGATAATTGAGTGTTATGCTAAAAGTTAATTTTTTCTTATAACGTAACTACAATTCGATTTCTTTTCACATCGCTACAGGATAACAGTAATTAAGAAATATCTAATAATATCTAATAATATCTCTTCTCTAGTGCATACGGACTTGTGCTGTCGCTAACACGGTAGAAACTGGCAGCACTGCTTGTCAGCAACTCGGGCGACCTGAGGCATTCTCGGACATGATTGCACAAAAATTCCCCCTTTGTGAACATTAGTGATGTTATTCAAAGCCCCCCGCCCTCCTATTTGGACCTCACGTGATTAATGGCCGACCCCAATGATAAATAAATGTTGAAACCCCGGCGCATCCGCCATTTCTAAAATTTAGGAAATCACGGTGTATTTGGTATTTTTTGGCACTTTATAATGTGTTTTCGTTATAATTCGTTGTGTACCCTAACCCTACGACTTACCAAGGTTATAACAAAATTGTCTAATTTACCTTAACAAATATACAGGCCCTCGTTGTTATAAAGAATGCTCCACTCAAGCGATTATATTCATACTTGGTACAATAAACTATGACACTATGGTAAATGTTGTGCGATCCTATTGTATTTTACAAAATTTGCTGTAATAATTTATGTCTGGTATTCATCTAGTCTCAAAAATTTGTATTGCTGATTAATATGCTATAATATAATACACGAAGCCTATTTCCTCAATTACTTGGTATAAGGTTTATATACACGTTTACCAACTCAACGGTATTTCTTAAGTACGACAAAACTATTAAAGGAAGTTTTGTCTTCCGTTGCATTCGTGACAGGAAATAGGAGTATACTGCGGATGGCATTAAACGAGGTCCACGTAGTGGGCCGGTGTACAGTGTATGCTTGGGGGATTTAAACGACTCACGGTGTATGGCATAAGGTTGACCCCCCAAGTACTTTCCTTCATATAAGAAGTTTGTCTAGCGCTCGATCAGTTGACGTTTTCCTTAAAATTAGCTTTTTCATGTAATCCCAAGTTTGATGCACATTTTTTATAGGCGTCGATAACAGATTGTTTGTTTAATAACTGGCAATTACAGCTTTCTTCCCATGCTAGTTTATTAGAAATTATATGCCTGTCTATATTAATAAAAATGATAAATTTATGGTTGTTATTTTTTATAACTACATTCAGACATCTGTTTACGAACTACATTTTTAAACATTTTGTACGAAATAGGAGTTTTAAAAAAATAGTTTAATAACAATGATGTTTATTTAGTTAAAAGAAACTAATAATCACTATAAATTTTGTTTCCTTAGTACTAAACTTATCAACTACTTAAAATTAGATAATGCATAAATCCGACATGATGTTTTAAAAAGACTTAGCGAACTACTGTTTTTTAGATCACTTGGTAGGCTGTTAAACATCTTCAGTGCTTTATAATAAAATGAATTTTGCGTACTGCTTTTTGTACATTTTGGTAATCTGAAGCGGTCCTTTTGCCGAGTATTGTATTCATGCTGCTGACTATTGTATGTTAAATAATTACTCATGTAAGTTGGGAGTTTATTATTTATGCATTAATATATCGTGATCAGTGCCTGATATACCGTTCCTCGTTTAACATTCAAGAAATTTTATTTAGTCAACATTGACTCGATACTGGTTAACCTGGAGCTTTCTAATAAAATTGTGAGTGCCCGATTTTGATGTACTTGATTCTTTGTAATGTCTTTGTCTGTGCCCAAAAATAGTATACTGCTGCAATTGTTAAAGTTTGGTTCTATAATCGTATGGTACAAAGATATTCTAGCTTAATGTAAGTTTATTAGATATTCTTCCTAAATAGGTAATCTTTCGGCTCACCATTTTAACTATATACTCCATATTACTCATAAATTTCAAAGTACATATTGTCTAAAATGAGTTCAATATCGCGATTACATCAGGTATGTTATCTCCTGCAATTGATATAACTGTATCGTCTGCAAATAGGTGCATATGACAAGATTTAACTAAAGAAGCAACAGCGTTTAGATATAAATTAAACAAAACTGGCCCCAGAACAGAACCTTGTGGTACCCCTAAGCTGTTTATTAATTCACTTGACTCATTTTCTCCAATCCTAACCTTCTGTCCCCTGTTTGTTAAATAGTTTTCAAGCCATATCAATTCTTTTCTTCAGATTCCGTAAGTATGCAATTTTTCTAATAACTTTTGACGACAAATAGTCTCCAAGGCTCTTTTCAAGTCTACAAACGCTGCAACTATCGTTTTACGGTCTTCTAATTCTCCTTTCCAATTTGTCAATACCAAATTTATGGCTGTCTCGCATGAATGCTGAGCACGAAAACCTGACTGTTGGTCGGTAATAAATTCATTTTCGCCCAAGTACCCACTGAGCTGTTGTTTAACAATGATTTCCAGTATTTATTCTAGTTTTGGTAACGTGTTAATAGGCCGAAACTCTTCGCATTTGGTGGTGTTCACAATTTTTTGCATTGGTATAATGGTGCTTAGTTTCCAAGAGTCAGGTACTATTCCTGTATTTAGTGATTCATTAATTAAATCTGTTATAAGTTTTCCCACATAATGCATCCTTTATTATCTTAATTGATATGGAATCAGTGCTGTTGGATTTTTTATTTTATTTAACAGAATAAAGGTGTTCACTAATTGTCTTAAAGTGTCCGAGATTGTGAATTGCATCTTATTAGATTATAATCTTCACTTCGCTATCAATAATCTCTTCTGTTAAATGAGTTTCACTTAACATTACTATTTCAGGCTTTTTCTCAGCAAGCATGATTTCTAATTCCTGCAGAGTACTTAGCATACTTTGGCAGTTTAGAAATAAAAATGTAGTACCTACTTTTCGATAAAAAATCAGTAGAAGTCTTTCGGCTTCTAACGTTCTTTCATACACTGCATTATTATTCATTTTTATCCCATTATCAGCAAAAGAACTCAATTTTACAACCGTTATTTAAACCTTCCTCATTTGCGTATGGTTTTTCTTTCTCATAAAAAGTAATTACTTAAAATAGTGACATGAAGTAACGATTTTATTATTAATTAAACTTTACAGCAACGTATTCACATTATTTCTGGAATCAAGTGCATTCATTATCGAATGGCTAAACGTGTTGTGCGCGCTGATCACGTAACGGGTGGTAATCGGGGTCCGCAATATTACCACGAGCGACCAACAAAGCGCCAGCTTTGGGACTTCATACAGGCAGCGCAGCGCTCGACTTTAATCAATGTAAATTTCTGATGGGCGGGCGGACGCGCGGAACCACCATGCGACCGCGACCGCCAAATTTAAATAAGTACTTTGACACAAAGAGAGTTGCCGACCCGCACTATTGGACTACATCGCGATAACAGGTATTCACTTTACCGGCGCACCGCGCGTGTTTCGCTTGATATCAGTGGCCCACATTCGCCAGGAGATGCCACTGTTTGCGGCATTCAATGAGCCCTTTGGTGCACTCGTAGCACACAAAGTACCACGGTATAGATTGTAGTTATGCTTTGGTACATATTGCATGAATGCTGAAATCAATCCGTGGCTCGAATACAGATCGTAGTTTCAGGGATTCGCATTCAGGAGTGGTTATAATTCCTAATTAATTATTGAGGCTTGTTTCTCATGTAGAGACCTAAAAAGTACCTAGCTCAACTATGGGACAGTTTTTCAATCAAATTGTAAGAGATATTTTCAATATTTTGTCATTTGCTATATATTTATTATGCTTTAGTGGACAAAAAGAAATTGTACCATTAAAAAACTATACGCAAGAAGTGGATACTGCTCTAGGAAGCATCAAGTCCCTGCTTGCGCCAAAGATGTATCGTGCTCCTATAAAATTAAGTAGACATCAAAATTTAAAATTCGCAGTGAAACTAGATGACGCTAGTTGGAGGCTAAACCAACATTAAGTCAAAAAAGTAGATAATTGACAATATGGCTGCTGTTTGAATTTAAAGATCGATTTTATACAGCCTTTTTTTCGTTTTTTTTTTAAATCGTTATAAATAATATGATTATTTAAAAGATTTACTTACTTATTATGATATAATTAAAAAAAAGGATGTTGATTTCAGTGAATAGTTTTATTGTTGATCTTATGGTACCTGGTTTCGAAGCTTCGCTTCGTCTTCAGCCATGCGTCTAATTACAACATACTCCGGCAAAAAATTTTGAGGTTATGAGTCGCAGAATGGATTTCATGTGTCGCAGATGTAATTAGACGCATGGCTGAAGACGAAGCGAAGCTTCGAAACCAGGTACCATAAGATCAACAATAAAACTATTCACTGAAATCAACATCCTTTTTTTAATTATACCATTGCCAGTGAACATGGAGAAATTTATAGTCAAATTACTTATTATGATGTTTATCCTCAAAAAAAAGTATATTCCCTAAGGGAAGAAGAATAATAACTCGATCCGTTACAGGATTCAAAAGTAATCGCGCATGCCAGTTTGAAACATCGTGTTTCTAGAAGAGCGCGTCGGTTGTATGGACAACATTATACGTTTTAAAACTGGTTTTCGTTATGAATTGAATGAAATATAGTAATGTCCTAAACATAGGCACCTATATCTATTCGTTCTTTATATTGTATCCAAATTATCCTTTGAATAAAGGGTGAAACAGATAGCCAATTGACTTAAACTAAAATAAATAATAAGCAGAGAAGGACACACTAATTTTGATCCTTTTGTTGACTTTTTTCCATTCAAAGCTATTTTTTTATAATTTGTATCACTAGTTATAAACTGTAGGTAAGCTAAGTTAGCAATGATACAAAATATTTTTAAATCAAACAACTACTTATATTATTTCAAACAAATTGTCGTATATTTCTAACTTATAAAGTCGAACCACTGTTATTATAGCTCTGAGATACAGACTTATATCGTTTACGTCGATATATCTGAGAGAGATTTTTATTTTTATGTATTCCAGTTTACCACCTATGTTTTTAGCAGAGCGTTTTATTTTCACAAAACATATTTCATATTCAGTTCATAATTCCCATGGTAAAAATTTAAGATTTAACTAAGCATCGTCAAATAAATTTCGTTTTCTTCGCGTATACAGACTACAAAATCGGAGAATGCGGTACCGAAACAGTGCTACGAGATCTGTTTTTTCGTGAGAATGCTAAGTCGGAGGAGCAACATCATTTACGGATAAAGTTAGTTAGTAGACGTGTTTACCGGAAGGGTAAGCTTGCAATTAGTTTGAGACGGATGCACACTGACTACACCAAGTTTCCAAGTGTTTATTGTGGTTCCACGTGCGCCACAAACTGCCACAGAACTGCACATTTAAGTCGCCTTGCTATAACAAAGCATTATTCAAGTGTACTTGTCTACTTTTGGACGTGAAGGATTTATATTATGCAATTCCTTTGGCTTTGTTCGCTTATAAGAAACTTCAATATTTATTAAACAAATGAGTAATATTACCAACACTTTTACGATTTGCTTTGAATGATGAAACTCTTGACTTGAAGGTTTGCTAGATATGTGTCATTCAAGATTCCGGTAAAAGTACAATAATTAAGGGTTTACTTGGGCAGCGTTTTTAGATTTTTAGGACTCTTTATTCGAAAACCTTACGCGATATAATTTTTTTAGTCTGAATTCGTCTTCAGGACAAATAATTCTACTAAGTTATCAATAAATAGTAATAATTAAAGATTTTGTTTAGTTTATTTATAAAATAGTTTTAGAAATTATTTTCTGGTTAAAACTGTGGAAGAGCAATTTATCTGAACATGATTTTACTGTGAACTTATGTTTGTCCAATAAAATTATTTGCATTTATGCTAATATTTTACAATGTTCTTGAAACATATTATAATACACTGCCAAAAAAAAAAAAAAAAAAAAAAAAAAAAAAAAAAAAAAAAATGCTAAAGTACCTAATCGTTCGGCTCACGTTTTTAATTATATAATCTGTAGTATTAGTAATAAAGTTTCAACGTGCTTATAGTTACAACCCCAGCATCGTTAATTTTGCGTTAACACCCATATTAGTCGACAAATTTGTTTATTTTGCACTTGACTTGAAACCCACCTGTTAGTAAGTAATGTGGCAGTATTGCATAGAATAACAGACAAAGTCACAAAATAGCAAAACAAGTTCGACAGCCGTTCCAGCTGTTTTCATTGTATCGTCTTTGTCGCTGAAAGCTCCTGATTTTTTTGCTATGAATATATAATAAGATTAATTGACGGTTATTGCTTAGTTCATTTATAAAACAGTTTCAGGAATTACTTTCTGATTAAAAATTTTTCAGGGTATGTGGAAGAGGATTTTATCTGAACATGATTTCACTGTAAACTTATTTTCTGCATTTATGCTAATATTTTACAATTTCCAATTGTTTTTTTTTTCTCAAAAATTTCTAATGTAACACTTCGAAATTTTGCAAATTTCAAGTATTTGTAGTATTTTGCCTACGCTGATTGTAAAATATAGTATATAAAATATATTATGACAAAAGTAATAATCTATTACCAAATAACGCCCTTACATGCATGGGAATAAAAACCATTAAAAAGTTTCACATGCGACAGGATTACGTATTGAATGTCTCTCACAGACCAACGCGTGATAACGTTGACCCGATAAACAGACTAATAGCAATTATCACATTCCTCCCCCGTTAAATAAAATAACTATTACAAAAATAATGCCAATTATTACAAAATTACAAAATTATATAAACATTTAATACTTTTAACTAAATAAACATTATTATTACTTCTCAAACTTCTCAAAAAAGAATACCACTCACTCAGCTACATGCAAGTATCCATCATACATGCCTTGAGGCGACTCTCGTTGTCTCAAATCTCCACCCCTACGTCGCCGTGAAGGCCTGAGGGGCGGATGGGAAAGCAACAGTGGAAAATCGTATCTGGCGATGGTCCCCTGACGGGCCCTCGGGGGTTGAGACGGCATCCGCCACCCAGTGGCAGGCCACGCGTCACTCTTCGTCTTTGTAGCGGTGGCAGACAGGCCACGCTGCCGCGCCGCGCCGGTACGGGCGAACCTGCAGCGGAAACTCTCGTTCGGGCCGCTAGGGAAAACTTGTTGAATACTTTATGATGTTCCGCGTACGTCGCCCTGATCCATTTTTGGTCTCTCCCTCTCTCCGTTCATATTTGATGATCCGATTGTGGGTTCTTTATATTTACAAACACGAATATGAAATTCATAAAATCTCCCGTACTGTCCTTTCCTATTTTTGGGATAATGCGGGATACAAGGTTATTATTTTAAAGTGGTTTCTTTAATATTTTTTGTGGGGACGTACGGGACAACAACCGGATAAGACGAGGGTATTCAAAAGAAGACAAAAATACTTAAATAATTCTCCAACGATTATAAATTTAAAAAAAAATGTTTAAGCAAAAGTTTTTTGGCTTTAAAAAAGCTATGGTTGAAATATGTTTTCAATATACTGGGTGCTTATATTATTATAGAAATTTGGTAACCTTTCCTTTTTTAAATAGAACACCCTGTATATTATTACATGTTTTAATTCTAAGAAGACTTTATAGGGATCATTTTTTATGAAATGCATTATTTTTGAATTACAAGCTATTTACCAAAAATAGTCAAAATTACCAGAACACCAAAACAATCCTTCAACTCAAAAATTTCAAAAAATTTTCATATAAAAGTTGTTTAAACAACCTCTCGTTTAAATATAGTTTTAATATACAGTGTGTTTATTTTATCATGGAAATTTGCAAACCTTTCCATTTTCTAATAAAGCACGGTGTTTATTTTTAATTTTATTCAATTCTTAATTCTAAAAACTTTTTGTAGAAATATTTCTTTGAACGTTATAAAACGAGTGATATATACTATCTTTTCTACTTTGCGACATTCATTTTACATAAATTTCGAAAATTGCGGTTGTCAATGCAATCTAGAATAGTTTTATTTTCAACAGTTGGTAGTTGTGGTAAAATCCACAAATACGATTGAGGCGAGTCAATAGCGATTGAGATGTCAGCCTTATTTGACACTAGACGTCAATATCATCAATCTTGGAAAACTAAAAAGTTATTACAAGTTTGTGAGCTAGTGTTTTCATAACGACACCAAAAACGGTTTCGTTATAAGTTTATAACGAATGCAAATTAGAAAAATAATATGTTCCCACATACATACACATTTATTTTAATGTGGCAGTTTGAACATTTAATTGTGTTCTTATTTTTTACTTCTTATAATAATATATGGGGTATTATATTTAAAAAATAGGAAGTTATCAAATTTCTGTAATAAAATGAACAGCCTTGTATATTGAAAATATATTTAACTGATAGCTAGTTTAAAGCCAAAAAAACTTTTATCTGAACAACTTTTTGAAATTTCTTACTGTTGGACAATTATTTAGGTGTTCCGGCAATTTTGGCTAACACTGTATATGATATATTAGTATGATATGGATGTAAGTAAGCAAAAAAAAATACGTTTAGTAACTATCGACCGCCGGGATACTAATAATTCACCCTGTATATTGTATAATGCAATGCTTCCCAAAAGTTCAACATTTTTATTTTCCTAGAAATCTCAATTTCTCTTCATTATTTTCAACACAAAAGAAATCGAAATTAAATAAATATTGCCCTCTTTCGTATGACAAAATTATCTCCTCTCCATTCGCAAGAACAACGACGTAATACGCTGGTTAAAATTGTCTTATTTAAATAATGTATTTCACCTGAATGTTTGTGTATTTGCATTCAAACTATACGTAATGCCAATCTTTGAACCTTCCTCAAGAACACAAAATATACCCAACACAATTTCATCAACTCCACGGACAGATTCTTAGGAATTTGTACGATCCACTCTATACCTATTAATCCGGCAAACTCATAGTGACCATACCGGTATAGCTGGCGGTGAGACTCTTCGTTTATTTTAACGATAGTTTTCTCGGTTACAGTTCTCTGGCGATGAACAACAACAACAACATCACACTGAACAACAACAACCTGAACACGACCACTGCGACGACGACGACGACGACGTCGACGCAGATGAAGACTGAGAACGAGCTCGACCAGCCCGACCCCGACAATATAAAGATGTTCGTCGGCCAGGTGCCTAGATCCATGGACGAGGAGGAGCTCAAGAAGATGTTCGAGGAGTTTGGTCGTGTACATTCCATTAACGTTCTGAGGGATAAGGTGACAGGTGCCAGCAAAGGTCAGTACGCGTTGTATTCTTATAATTATAATTACTTACTTATTTGCTAATTGTGCATTTAAAGAATAGCGATATAAAGTGAAGGGTTATAACGGAAGTAATCTTTGCGGAAGCGGAAGCGGAAGCGGAAGCGGTTGCGGAAGCGGAAGCGGATGCGGATGCGAAAGCTAAATGGTCGATTATTAGAGAAACACAAAAAATAATATCAAATTGCAACAAATCGAAACAAAAAGTGTAAACACAATAATTGGTCTACATTGCAACAAAGCGAAATAAGAACAGTCAGTCGCAAAAGTCTTCGTACGGCACACAAAAATAAGAAAGTCAAGGAAATACTAAATTAATTTATAAGAAAATATGTTTATAGTATCAATTTTTTCACAAAATTTCAACTAAAATATAATCAAATTCATAATTCCTATGAACAATCTTACAAAAGATACTTGAAATTTACCAGTTTTTGCGTAAATTCCTTACGAATATAGTTATTCACTGTTTTTTATAAGACCCAGTCCGCGCTTTTTTGCTGCTAATTGCATTCACCAGATCTCAACCCAATTGAGTACTGTTTGCACTATTTGATAAAGCAAATGGCAAAACACGGAATTAGCAGCAAAGAAACGGTGACCATGCCTTATAAGTAGACTTAGTAGATATCATCTGTGAACAGATGGATAGAATAAATATATTTTGTTCTATTTTTTCTCATTTTGAAGAGGTTTACGAAGACTTTTGACACCGACTGTATCAGTGGTCCTAAGATATAGGAAGAAAAGGAAGTAAAATATTAAAGTAGACCAGAAAAAAAAATATATACGTATTATGTACGTATGTACACCATACACACATTATATGAAGTCATATTTCTTTATAATAATAATTTTAATTAATTTCGTCCACAAGGAATAATAACTCGAAGTGCACTTGTCCAATCCAATCACTTCAAGGTATTTTGCCATCTCCGTGCAGCGACAACCGGTGCACTTCGGGTTAAAATCGGTGAATTCCCAGAATCATTGATGTTTCGTACATATGTAAATAACATATGATTTCGCAAACTCTATCACTGATAAAATAAAAACTATATTCTAGAAATAAATTAAAATCCAATGGAATCTTGGTGAAAATATTGATTCAATTTCTATCTTGCGATTCTCGTTTCGGGTTTTACCTCGTCTTCAGTTACTGCAAATGGAAAATTTAATTTACAATTTTTTTTTAACCGAGATGTCGCATTTGTACATACCCTCAATTGTTCATTGCGTCACATACATACAAAGCATTCTTGTTTCGTACATCTGATATTGTAATACACTGTAAAACACTGTTCAAATAATAAATAGATATAATAAATATGATAATGTAAAATATGTAAAATATGTAAAATACTGCTACAATACTTGTCGTATAATTTAAGAATTTTATGAAGAGATTTGGCTTTATTGTACTGTATTTGCATCTCTTCCAGCAGATCCATTCTGTTTGATTTCTTTTCATTGTGTAATAGTGAAACATTTTCTTCAGTTCTCGTGTGGTTATTATCCATTGAATTTTTACCAACTGCAGAATTTTTTTATGTTTTAAGAGTTCTTTGAACTTTGTTCTTAAATTTCTGCCTGATTTTGGCCGATGTAGAACATCTCGTAGTCTTGGCATTAAATTTTATATACGCCACTCTTTAGTAGCAAAATATGCGAAAGTTCCGCGTTTGCGGAAGCGGAAGCGGATGCGGAATTACGTTACAACTCCAATCTGAAGTACTTGCCATTAGAAATCAATCTCTAATGACCGAATGATGGTAGAAACAGTTCAAAAGATCAATTTTATCAGCAACATCCCAAAATAAGCAAAGTTCCATAAATGGTGGAGGTACCGGTGTTTATTATTATAATTTTTTTAAATTTGCCTCGGAATACCTTTGAGTGTAAATTACAATGCATACATAATCTACCTTCAATAATCCAGAAGTTGAAAACGTAAATTAGACTGATAGCAGGGGTAATAACAGTTGTAGAATTAAATTTTTATCGAGTAACTTTTACCGCGCCCGGAATAAAGCTCTAATGAACAGCCAATTGAGGGGAGCGATTTGCATCTCTGATACGATAATTTCCGGTTCGCCTAATTGCGTTCATTTGCATAACGCGTCCGAAAAACCGAGCGATCCGCAAAACAATACGTTGTTAAGTTTAAGCGTGCGCCGCGTTTCGCCAACTTCGGGATAATTCTCGAGCCGCTCCTGCCCGTTTGGAACGCGAACGGGACCGCCCCCCGGCTTGTAAACTTTTCGTCTATCAACTACAATTGCAAAATTCAATCACGAACTTCGCCGAACTTAAATCGCCAAAGGATTAGGCGCCTTCGCGACTGCGAAAGCCATTCTTCGGGCGAAACTTTGCGAACGGACGGCCGCCGATTATACGATTGACGTAACTTTCATTAAGTTATGAGCCAATTTATTGGAGAACCCTGTCACAGGCACACTTATTTCACAGCTAAACTCGCCGCCGAACTCCAAGTTCGAAAAGCTTTCGCAATACGTCAAACATTCCACGCTCTTGAGCGAATTGCTGCTTCTAATGTTACTTTATGACTAAAGAATAGATTTAAAATCTTCTTACTGTTTGGTTGTAAACAGATTTGCTTGTAGACAATTGTATACTTTAAATCAACATAAAAAGCAATGTTTTTTTCAAAAAATTTAGGAACTGTAAGTCAACTGAAAGTTCAAGTTTAGTTTTGCTAGTCTTTCTTCCAATATTCCCACTGATTTTACTTTGCAACTTATTAAAAACCTACCTCAATCACATTTCCACAATCACTCCATTCCTTATCCCACCGTTTTGCATCCCTTAGTTTTTACTTCAGAAGAGCTCTTTCATATCGTATATCATATAACAACAAAATTAACTAAAAGTTTAACAAAAATTTATAAAAGACCTTGCATTATCCAACAATTTTCCTACTAAAACTTTTAGCAAACTATTTCATCTTGTCACCATTAAATTAGACCCTCTCTACGTCAAGGAAACCAGTCAACCAAATCCTATTTACAAACTTTTTCTTCCAACCAATCTAATATTAAACTTTCCAAATTACTTAAGTTCTCATGTAATCGGTTGAAAAAATATTTTTACTTTATCATACGCAGTATGCCAAAAGTATTGTAATCATGCCGAAAAAAAAAATTGAGATTTTAGCGGAAATAGGTCTTTTTGGGTCCCCTGAACATTTTTGACCAAGGTACAAAAAAATGTCTGTGTGTGTGTGTGTGTGTATGTATGTGTGTGTGTAAACGATTTTTGTGACGACGATTCTGGAGAAACTACTAAAGGTATCGGGACGAAAGTTTATATTTAGAGGTTTTATGACCAAACTTAGAGCTGAAAAGCTTTTGGTTCAAAAGGGTCGAAAGGAACTGGTAGTTTATTCTAAGCCTTTTTCAATGATTTTGCAAATGAGCCGCCATTTCTGTAATTTCGACAAAATAGTTAAATAATAAATTAAAGTAGAGGAAATTTTGAATAATATATGCCTATGACATTTTTTGGTAAAATTAATAGTTTAGCTTTTTAGTTTATTCTAAGCAGTTTTGAAAGATTTTGGAAATGGCCCGCTATTTCTGTAATTTCGACAAAAAGTTAATTAATAAATTAAAGTAGAGGCAATTTTGAATAATTTATGCCTATGAAATATTTTGGTAAAATTAATAGTTTAGCTTCAAGAGCAAATTCTATTTGATCGAGATCGGTCGCATCTGCATTGATATGAAATTACATAGTAGCCAGGATTTTGACAAATATTTTTTTCTGTTGTCACATTCGTAAACAGCTGATCTCATCAGAGGTTGGAGAACCACTATGGAACGTTGCCGCTGTAGTGCGGCAAATTATAAAATACAAATTTCAAATAAAGTAAGATTACCAATTTGATTGTTTGTTGATAAGAAATATCAGCCCGTCTTTATATCTAATTCTAAAAACGATACATTGAGAAAATTATAAATAAAGTATAGCGATGAGTGTAGTTTTATTTTAGTATGTTGGTGTGTCATGTATTATTATGTGTCATGAACAAATATAAATCTGTCAGAATTTGAATTACCTTTTTAAGGTGCGTTTTCATTAGTGATAATGGCAGTGGTAGCAGACGCCGTTATAGTATTTCCAATAGAAAATTGATAGTGACTCATGTTTATGTACATGCAAACTAATATGTGTCATTATCACGATATGTAAGAAATACTATAATTTCGTATTCTACCACCGCCATTAGCTACTATTACCTACCAATCGGAACGCACCTTTAAACTTGACGTTTCGTCAAAGTGGTACCAACCTAGCATTTACTATACAGAAATCATTTATTTATTTTTTTTAATACGTATTTCTTAAAAAGCAACACAATAAACGTTGATGTCGCTCCTGCCAAAAACTAGATAGCGCGACTCGCTCACATGCGATGGCGACACTCCGCCTTCGGTGACGCGCCGCATCACCGCTCGTCGCGCTATTCCATACTTTCGGCATTTGTGACATAAATAACTATTATTCTAATGACGTAGTGTAGGTAGTGTCAAATGCTGATGCTTTGACAATACCTACGATTTATCTCAATAGAATAGATTCTCATGCAGCTAAACTATTAATTTTATATATTGTATGATAAAGTCATGTGCCTGGCCACATCAGATTTTTTTTTTCTACTCCTATTGAGGAATGCATTCATTATCATGGCAATTTATGATAAGTAATAGTAACCATTCCCCACACACATGACAAATATTTCATTCCTGGCTCCTCATACCCCGCCAGTAGTGAGAAATATTTCATTCCTCACGGGTTTAGAACCAATCACAGCTCTGGATTTTTCATTTCCAAATTGTTGATACACTGCTTAGCGACATTGTCAAGGCATTGACAACGTCGCTAAGTGACAAGGCGCACCAAACAATTTTAATCTGTCAAAATCCTGTAAACCGTCATAGTGACATACAGCAGTCCCTATATGCACAAAAATTAATTTATAAAATTTCGTTGCATGGTCGTAGAAAAAGTATAGTATTCCATTCGCAAGTAATGGCAATTTCTCACTCGAACGCTTTGCAGCACTCGCCTACGGCTCGTGCTGCAAACATCGTTCTCGTGAGAAATTGCTTACATTACTTGCTCATAGAATAATATACTATTTTCCTTTCATATTTTGAAACTTTGTAGTGTATAAATCAGCCCGTGAAGCGTTTTTTTTTTATTCTCGCAAGTTTTACGGTTTTATAGTCCATGGTAGTCTCCGGTCAAAATTTCCTGCATTATGGCAGGAATTATTAATTAAGTATCATGTTTCTACCTTCTCTTGTAGAGTTTTTACACCGATACAACCGACGCGTTTTTCTAGAAACACCATCTTTCAAACTGGCTTGTTGCGCGATTACTTTTGAATCTTTTAACGGATCGAGTAATTCTTCTTTTTCCATAAGAAAAAATGATTTTTATTGGAGACTGAAACTCATAATAAGTGAAACTTTTACGTAATTATATTATTTATAACGTTTTGAAACCGAAAAAACGCTGTAAAAAGACAATCTTAAGATTCAAACAGCAGCCATTTTGTCAATTTTCAACTTTTTAACTAAATGTTGGTTTAGCCTCCAACTAATTTCATCTATAGATTTATAATATTCACCATATTATTATCCTATAATATTAATTTGACAAAATATGTCGTTAAACATTTTCATTTTCACTTCTTGCATATAGTTTTTTATGGCGCTATGTCCTTTTGTACACTAAAGTATGATAAATATATGGCAAAAGAAAAAATATTGATATCTCTTATAATTTGGTTGAAAAACGGTCTCAAAGTTGAGCTTCTTTCTCGATCTCTACATGAGAACCTCCCCTTAAACCTTTCAATTTTACCAGCCGTTAAATCCAACACTCAACTGTTCAATTTATTGTCAAGTCTGCGCAAACTTATTAGACCCACCCCTTTATGAGAGCGGTGTCTATTCTGTGTCATGTCAAAAACTGCGATGCCATTTGTATTGAACAGTCTGGTAGATCGTTGGCGACTCAAAGAACACAACTATATCTAACTAATAAATAAATAAATAAATAAACTTTATTTCACCAAAATACATTTGTAACAGGGAAATGGTCAAAAGAAAAGAAAAATGCACATAACGCATATATCAATTTAAGATACAATAAAAGTTTAGTCTATCTCATTTGCATTTGCATTTGCATGTAGTTCCTGAATTCTTCAACATCGTAGAAGATTTTGTCGGTCAGCAGGTTTCTGAGATCTGCTTTTAGTTTCCTTGGCGTTTTACTCCTCCAAAGGGCAGGTAACATATTAAATAGGTCCAAATGTCGATGCTGGCGTGCAGTTGTATTTATACGATGGAAGGGTATGGTAATGTCTCTTGCATTCCGTAGCATTCGGCTTGATGTTTCACTTCTATCTTGGTGGTCTGATACAACACTCTTTGCATGTAGTATTTGTTTTAAAATATATGCAGATGGCAGTGGCATTATCTTGAATTTTCGGAATAGTGGTTTGCAGTGGGTAGACCAGCTGGCTTGTTCTATAGAACGGACAGCTTTCTTTTGCAAGATGAATATCTTTCCAGAGTGGGCTGATTCCAGCTATATCCAACTATATCCAACTTATTATACCAACACAAAATTCAAAGTGGCCCTGACATTAATTATAACAATGCTAAATTACTTCATTAATGTCAAAAAGGCTACCGCTTAGATCTGATTGAACAATTACAAATACAGCGTCACGGGTAATTTCCCTATAACACTTTACTAAACGACCAGACTAAATTTACCTAGTGGCCTCTTTTTATCCATAGTGCATCCATGAGCTTAATCCAGTGAGCTTAATTTTGTATCAATTCTCTCATGTGGTACTTCAAGTTTCAGACAAAGGTGTATTGCTTGTTGTGGTAATGTATTACTGATTGTTGTTGTATCCATGCAACTTGATAAAATATGGCAGATGCATGTTACACAAAGAAGTCAAGTTTTGAGTGAAAAAGCATGTAAAATATTGATATTTTTACGTGAAATTTTGTACATCCATAGGAGCAGGTGTAAGTTAGATCTATTATGTGGTACTTTATCAATTTTAATCTGTGTCCTCCGTAAAAATAAGCGCAAAATTCGTCAATTTTTATGTCGGATTCTACAACAGATTTGTCAAAAACGAAGAATGATACCAAAAATCTACCACTAGACGGAAAATTGTATACCATTCATCTTTAATTTGGTGTATTGCTTATATGATTCTTTAAACTAATAGCTGAGAAAAACCCTCGGAACTTTTACGTGTTTTGCCCTTAAAAAGCAACTGATGTTTATGAAATATTACACATCATGCTAGCAGTCTATTACTTTGAACGTAATATCATCACATAACTGCGACACTCACCAATTTTTAGCCAGTTTTAGCGATTATTATCAATTCGCCGCGGCGGGTTAAATATCAATTTTGTAAGTTTTTGAAGGGGAGACATAATTATGGGGATTAGGGTAGGATGGTCTCTCCGAGTTCGTATCGTCGACTGGAGACTCGAAAATAATGTCGGGAATGGCGGTGATAAAAGTCGCGGTGATGTAGTGGCGGCCATAAGGCCATTACCCGGTCCTCCGCGGTGGAAATCGTATATGTGAGAGATAACTGCCCCATTCCGGGGCGCGTAAATGTCCCCCGCATGCATGTAATACGACACTGTGAAAATGATAATGGCATATCACGATCTGATACTTCGGAGGAGCTTGCAACGCGCGCTGCACGACGAAATCGCAAGAACGGCAGGAAAAGTGGCGTACTCTGGTGTCCGTCAGTGAAGACTAATGTGGATTCGTGACGGTCGAATGTTTTCAAGTCATGGATATAGTTTCTAAAATAGCATATTACAGTATAAGTAAAAAAAACAACTACTTTGCTCGTAATCGCACATGAAGCGAAATAAAAACATTCAACCACCGATAAACAACGTAAAATCTAAGTTTCAAAAATCCTCCTGAACAAACTAAAATAGATAGAGGGCTGTACTTTTTAGAATTAATTACCCAATGTATCTCATCCATAAACGTGTATAATAATAATTTGTATCCCAACTACTTTGCTCGTAATCGCACATGAAGCGAAATAATAACATTCAACCACCGATAAACAACGTAAAATCTAAGTTTCAAAAATCCTCCTGAACAAACTAAAATAGATATAGGGCTGTACTTTTTAGAATTAATTACCCAATGTATCTGATCCATGAACGTGTATAATAATAATTTGTATCCCAACTACTTTGCTCGTAATCGCACATGAAGCGAAATAATAACATTCAACCACCGATAAACAACGTAAAATCTAAGTTTCAAAAATCCTCCTGAACAAACTGAAATAGATAGAGGGCTGTACTTTTTAGAATTAATTACCCAATGTATCTGATCCATAAACGTGTATAATAATAATTTTTATCCCAACTACTTTGCTCGTAATCGCACATGAAGCGAAATAATAACATTCAACCACCGATAAGCAATGTAAAATCTAAGTTTAAAAAATCCTCCTGAACAAAGTAAAATAGATAGAGGGCTGTACTTTTTAGAATTAATTACCCAATGTATCTAATCCATAAACGTGTATAATAATAATTTGTATCCCAAATACTTTGCTCGTAATCGCACATCAATCGAAATAATAACATTCAACCACCGATAAACAAAGTAAAATCTAAGTTTCAAAAATCCTCCTGAATAAACTAAAATAGTAGAGGTCTGTACTTTTTAGAGTTAATTACCCAACGTATCTGATCCATAAACGTGTATAATAATAATTTGTATCCCAACTACTTTGCTCGTAATCGCACATGAAGCGAAATAATAACATTCAACCACCGATAAACAACGTAAAATCTAAGTTACAAAAATCCTCCTGAACAAACTAAAATAGATAGAGGGCTGTACTTTTTAGAATAAATTACCTAATGTATCTGATCCATAAACGTGTATAATAATAACTTGTATCCCAACTACTTTGCTCGTAATCGCACATGAAGCGAAATAATAACATTCAACCACCGATAAACAACGTAAAATCTAAATTTCAAAAATCCTCCTGAACAAACTAAAATAGATAGAGGGCTGTACTTTTTAGAATTAATTACCCAATGTATCTGATCGATAAACGTGTATAATAATAATTTGTATCCCAACTTCTTTGCTCGTAATCGCACATGAAGCGAAATCATAACATTCAACAACCGATAAACAACGTAAAATCTAAGTTTCAAAAATCCTCCTGAACAAACTAAAATAGATAGAGGGCTGTACTTTTTAGAATTAATTACCCAATGTATCTGATCCATAAACGTGTATAATAATAATTTGTATCCCAACTACTTTGCTCGTAATCGCACATGAAGCGAAATAATAACATTCAACCACCGATAAACAACGTAAAATCTAAGTTTCAAAAATCCTCCTGAACAAACTAAAATAGATAGAGGGCTCTACTTTTTAGAATTAATTACCCAATGTATCTGATCCATAAATGTGTATAATAATAATTTGTATCCCAACTTCTTTCCTCGTAATCGCACATGAAGCGAAATAATAACATTCAACAACCGATAAACAACGTAAAATGTAAGTTTCAAAAATCCTCCTGAACAAACTAAAATAGATAGAGGGCTGTGATAGAGGGTTTTAGAATTAATTACCCAATGTATCTGATGCATAAACGTGTATAATAATAATTTGTATCCCAACTACTTTTTTTAATAAAAGTTTACCATTGCTAAATCAACGTCGCCAGACGTTTATGACGCAAACACGCATTTATCGCGTCTCCACTACATCCAATTATCGGCACAGAAAATTTTTAATTAACAATTCGGCCCCGGGTCTCTTTAGGACGAATAATTTCTAAGAAAATCTCCTCCGTCCGGGCCTGGCTTTGACTATAAAATAGGTCCCGCGGCGGGCCCTATTCATACCTCGCATAGCTCTCGCCAGAGGGCAGCGTAGATATGCAAAGGCGACGGCGCGCTGCGCCACTGATCAAAGAAACGGCTCTAAATTAATTTTTAATTAAGATACCTGGGCCGATCCAATTACGCGCGAAGGCGAATTTCCCGAGATGGAAATTCGATTTTTCTCCGCGGAATGATGTGAACGGTTTACGGCGTTTGGCCGTTCTACACTCGCAGATTATCTTTTAATTTTCCACGTTTTATGACGTACCTACTTACTTGCAACTTCGCGGAAATTAGAATGGAATTATCGGTACCTACGTCTGGAAGGTTAAATAAGGATGGTAAACGAGAATGAGGTGGCAATTGTTTTGGAATTAAGTCTAATGTGAAGTATGGGAATATTTATAAAAAATTCTCTGGTCTAAATGCACCTTTTCACTACAAAATTACATATAAAAGAATGACTAAGGTAAATGACCCAAATTGAGACAAGTTAGGGAATTTTTGTTACATTTGTAACTGTAGAATTTATGTGGTGATAATAACTATTTTATTTTTCAAAAGCAAATATTTCCTAAAAATATCTGGCTATTCATTTTTAAAGAAAATTGACAATAGGTATGAAATTTATATTATATTTTATAAGTTTAACAATAGCCCCGACACTAATTCCTACACTAACCAGATATTTTTGTTCTTCTTCCTTCATCTGTATTTTAATGTTTCTTTAAATTTGTAAATAATAGTGGTTGAAGTAGTGCATTGTGTTATTATGAAAATATAAAGCATTTTTAGCCAGCCTAGGCAGATATTAATATCAATAATCGGATGAAATTTGACAAAATTACGGGGCGATGAACGGAACTATTTTCTCGTTTACAGTTAACTTGCAAAACAAGTAGCTTTCCCGGCGATTACCAGCTATTTGATATTAGAAAACCAGAAACAACCCACCAAAATAAAGATAAATACTTATTTTGGTTTTCTAATAGAAATTTTGATATTTTTTCATTAGTTGTTTTATAATAAGTTAATAACTTAATATACACCTCCCTAAGCTGTGTACGAAACTGCACGAAAAAAGTTAATATTTTAAGTATTTTTTCCTAAGAAATTTGGCGTTTGAAACTGTACAAAACTTCTTATACATTTGAAATGAAAAACCATAACATTGCTGTGAAAATAATGATGAAATGTAAAAATTTGATGTCGCCAGGCTCGTGACTTTATCATACTATTTATAAAATTAATAGTAACTGAGATTCTAATTGATCGGGATCGTCGTATCTGCATTAAAATAAAACAAGTTAGCCAGGATTTCACAGATATTTTAATACAATAAATACTGGTTTGATTCCTTATCTTTGTTTTATTTTAGCAATCGGCACATCTTTCGTGTCCTACTAGGCACTTCTTCAAGCGCTAAAGGAAATGAGATATAAATTACACAATTGACAATCAAATCAAACTCTAAAAAACTCAATTGTAAAAGCTTACATTTTGTCAGGCGCGGCCCGTGGAGAACATAAAACAACATACAAAGGTCACAAATATACATATGCGAGACTGCAGAACAGATTTCTTTAAATCATATTTTTACTATTGACAGTAGGTATTGTCAAAACATCAGCGTTTGGCACTACCTACTGACATTAGAATGAAACTGTTTGTCAAATCTTGGCTAACTAAGATGCTGACACGACCGATCTCAATCAATTAGAATTTGCTCAAGCAGCTAAACTATTAATTTTACCAAAAGATGTCGTTATTCAGAGTTTCCTCTACTTTAATTTATTATTTAACTATTTTGACGAAATTACAGAAATGACAGCTCATTTGCAAAATTGTTAAAAAATGCTAACAGTAAACATCCAGCTTCTTTGGGCCATTTGGAACCAAAAGCTTTACAGCTCTAAGTTTGGTCATGAAATTAATTATTATTAAAGTACTGTTCTCCCGTAGTGATGTAAAAAGAAGTCGAATTGCAGTTAGTTTATACAGAAAAATCAACTTTTAGCATATTACTTAATTATCAAGACCAGTCAAACTTTAAATTTATATTCTGACCGTTAAAACATTGGTAGAATAAGAACCGATTGTGGGTTGATAAGTGTAATGTCGAATCAACAAACTGAAGAAGGAAAGAACAAAATACATATGAAATTTTCTAGGACATTTGAATCTTTACAAGTAAATGTCATTGTGAGTAAAAAGTTTCATGTCAGCTTATGGACTTTTCAATTCTTAAAGAAGTTAGAACCTTTTAAAATACAGTTTTGTTAATATATCAAATGGCTGTAACTTTTTAAGGAGTTGAGAAAACCAATTAGACTGTTAAGAAAACTTTTTGGTCATCTAGACGTCTACTATCTGGAGAAAAGTTTTGCTGGGAAAAGGAGGGAACCCTGTATATTATTATTTTGTATGAGGGCAATGACATTTTACTACCTTTTTCAGCGACCTTACTTTAGCTTTATTAATTATTTATATTAATTATCCACTTAACTAGGTTTAAGTCCACCTACAAATTGCCTGGATTTTTATTCCGAGAAACAATTTAAATTATTTGATAATCCTATATAAATTGCATAATATATCGTTGTTATTTTGTTTCGATCACATTTATTAATATCCAGTGGCAATAATTAACGCTACTACAGCTAGAAATATAATTAGCAGCCGCCTAATTACCGCATTTAGCAAAAAAGGATCTTCGTACACGCAACGGGCTATTATATTGGAAAATGAAAGGTAACATCGGCCAATACGATGGTTTCAGATTTCCCCCCATTGTGAGTTTGGGAACCTCAGCCGCAGAGTTAGCGGTTTCCACACACACAAACACACACACACACATACGCACATTGGCATAAATATACACGTATCGCAACGTAATTACTAAAATACGTCCAATTATTAAATAATACGCCGCTCGTCATGTAACTGTGCTTCGGTATAATTGAAGTTAATTACCTCACATTATCAATAATTACAAATCATTTTCCGATTGGTGTGGCGACCGGTTTGGTACGGTTTACCACCCCCAACCCCCCACCCCGTCCCCCGCATGCACGACACTGGATATTGTTAGTTTTTGGCGCACAGACAAATGCAGACTATTATAATTGAATGAGATGAATATATTTAGCGATGTAGTGCCACCAAGCCAACAAAACAGTCGTATTTTCGAATTGAATGGTCCGGAATAATTGAGCTAGTAATTATTATTTTGATGGATATCGGATAATTCGGCCGTAACTCGTAAACGATGGTCATTGAAATACAGGTAAATTGGTAGTAGAGAGATATTATGACTCGACACAATCAAGTCAATCAAATCGCAAAAATTAACAACATATTTATAAATCAACCATAAGAAAGATCAAGATACAGTCTTTATCTTTAATTTGGTGGATTGCATTTAAGATTCCATGCATAAATAACTGAGAAAAACGAGTACTATCGCGTTGTCGTGCTATAATTCGTTACTGAGATATTTTCTTTCCTAATAATCTTGTTTCAGCCTTTATTAGAAAGAACTTTACGAAAGCACAAAAGCTAATTTGTAGACGAGATCTTAAGTTAAAACACATGAGAATTTGTTTTTTTTTTTTTTGACCCGCAGGTTAGTAAGAGAGAAATCGGAAAACCGATCGGTTCTTTAAAACTGCTATTATAGGGTACACTTTTAGACTTCTCTCGCTCTCATGTCCAAATTTCCAAATGAAAATTTTGCAAGTCCTATAGTTTATGTAGGAACGATTCAGGAGCATAGCGGACCTTACTTTAATTGTTTTTAGTTAGTGGTTTCCGAGTTATAGGCCTTCAAACGCAGACGACCAAAATGGTGGATTCGCCGGGTGGTAATTTTTAGGGACGATTTTTATATAGGCAAAATTAATTTAATGAAAAACACGGATCTAAAAACTACTAGAATTTTACTTATTTAACGTTAAAATCAGTTTCCTATCGGTAAAAATTAATTTCCCAGTATTATACTAATAATTGCACATTATCCCTGTTATTATTTAAAATACGATTGTATCTCTACCAAAAATCGCCGATTTACATACACTGACCCAAATATATTAACCCGCACGAAATCAATAAAGCTTGAACACGTGCTTTTTATCACTTTTTAATAATATTTTGCCCCCGCGATGAAATGCGGAATGAATTTTGGATGTTTGTCGATGTACAGCATGGAAAATTCATCATGACAGAGGCGTAGGGGGCAAAGGAACGACATCACAGTACGCTGGTGCATATTCGACCTACAGCCGAACATTTTTTAACTAACTAACACGCGAATATTCAATATTTCCAGCAGAACCGGTAAAATGTTTCGGATTCCTGCGTTGGTATAGCAAATATACGAGCGGATAGCGGGTTATATTAAAAATTGTTGCGCGCGTCTGAAAGTTTCGCGTATTTGCCGCGCGGTGGCGTTGATGTCGTGTGTTGTTTTTTTTTTGGCGCTCGAATTTCGCGGATGAAATAGCGTCGACTTGACAACGCGCGTCGCTCGCCGGTAAAGTTTATTGTTTAGGAGCGCCCCCTCGTGACTAATTGCGAAAGTAAACATATTTTTATTAGCGACCGGCATTTTTCAGGTTAATTGAGTTTTATATCGTCGAGGGTTGCGAGCATATGCGCCGATATGTGAGGGTAAAGGGGGTGTTTACCGGTATATGAATTTTTGTTGAAATGAAAATGAGAAAATTCTTTTGCTGGTCAGTTCTGCTGCCAATTTGAATCTGAATTGTTAAAAGTCGGTGGTACTAGTAGATTCGTTAGTTTGTGTATCAATTGTGTATCAATAAAGAAAAATTGTTGAGCAAATGAAGCTGTCGTCTAATGGTTTTTCTATTATATTCGTTATTCTTTGCACTTCATCTATAGTATATAGTTTTCTGGAAAACCAAATTTGTGATTTGGAATTAGTTTGTGTACATTCTCTATATCTATCAAGGAAATTAATAAAACAACATAGGTATATTAATAATAATTTTAGTGAATACGTTAGATTTTACGTGGATATATTCACTGTCATTTACAATTTAATTCCAATTAATAACTTATGACATGAATAAATAATAAATAATACATAACCCGTAAAAAGTGATGTCTGTAAAATGATTTTTAACAAAATCATGTTTATCTTAATTATATTATGACAAACAATAAAATGCGGAAAAAATTCAAGAAAGTTAAATTGCATTTTTTATACTAAATACATACAGACCAATATACAAAATTATACAAGACAATCATTTTGATTTGGTAGCTATAATAACCTGCATTTTTTCTTCAAAATTGCGAAGGCTTTTGGTACTCTTGGTGCGCTGAAAAGATAATCGAAATCGGTTAAACTTTTAATCCTGTTTTACAAAAAATCAGATATTGGAATGAATCAAAAACAAAATAAGTTGGGAATTTGATACAGCTTGTAACAGTCTAGGTACTGAACCTAAACAATTTTTCCTTACATGGATTACCAAACCATGTCGATGCTTCTCTCGGTATAGTAACTGTAAGAAGTTACTTTTTAAAGATTGCAAATGCGGCTGATGATAAACAAAAAACCTGAAAAAATCGTGTTTCTGAACCGTTGGAGCAATCTTGATACTTTCAACAGACGAATTGTAGAAAATGAAAAGTCGAAACAAATGAATCCTGCACGGACTCAATTGAAATAATACTAACGGAGGAAATTCGGAAAAACCGGAAAAATCTGCGGTCATGTTTGCAAGCATTTTTTACCTTTTTCGCAACATTTTAACGCAATATCAGAATAGACGTTTTGTAGCACAATACATCTACTTTCGAAATACGTAAAAAAAATAAAATCGGACCTCCGACGTATCCAGGCTCGCCGAAATATATATTGCATAAATATATTGCTAATTACAAATCATAATTGTGATGACAAGATTATCCGGGTTTTCCGAATTTTCTCCGTTAATATTAATTCAATCGAGTCCGCGCATGGTTAATTTTTTTTTTTTTTTTCGTCTTTTCATTCTCTACAATTCGTCTAAAGCATCAATATTGCTCCATCGGTTAGGCTTTTACAAGCGAAAAACGATTTTTGAAGGTTTTTTGTTTATAACAAATTAAGAAATAATATTTGCTAGTAGGAAGCACATCACAATACATCTATGGACTGTTCCACGTGACCTGGGACCGTCGGCTTCCTGCTAGTATCTTTGTCACGAACTTAGTCATTTTCTGCTCTATTGCCTGGTGTAATTCAACATCAAAGCCTAGAGTGTTATTCAACTATTCATATTTATCACAAAACATGTAACACATAACTTGAAAATAACAATATTTAACAGGCTTATTAAATTTTTTTTAACTGACTTGCGTGTTATGACATGATTTGAAATAGTAAGCAAGAAGCTGTTAAGAATAAACTTAATTTTCAGGTTCTACAGGCTATTTTTCACACTTGAATAGCTGTCGAAACATGTAGTCGCAAAGATGATTTTTTTACACTTGTAACTGTAGAACTTATATTTATGTGGTGATAATGACTATGTAAACTTGTTTAAACAAATATTTCCTTCGAAAAATATCTGGCTACTCAATTTGAATGAAAATTGATATTAGTATGTAATTTATGTTAAACATTCAAGTAAATATTAAGTGTTTTAAATATTGTTAAATAGGATTTATTATTCAAAAATGTGAATCATTTATGTTTTACTATTTTTATTGAAACACAGTATAAAATAAGTCCTTAGTCTTCTTCAGTCTGCCCTCTCTCCCTCATCTGTATTTTAGTGTTTCGTGCATCTGGAATGTTTAGTGTTTTTCTTGGCGCACCTTTTTATTCTGTTCCTTTTTCCCTTCCTGTCTTATTTCTCTAGAATAAATAACAGTTTCTTTTGACTTTATTTGGGTGTTTCGGGCCAGAATAATGATTTTTTTAATGGAGATGGCATTAGTTCAACAGTTATCTCCAAAGGTAGTGTACAAATGCCAAAATCGCTAGTCTCTGCTGCTAGTGTAATAATTAGGGATTATTGACGCTCGTAATTCGTACAAACTTTCTTGCAAACGATGTAAAATATATTATTTTCTTGTGTAAAGACATCAATAGAGCCATATGTATTACTTCTAACCATGTAAATAATATATGCTGTTAGGTTTGGCTCCCATTCCGCCCCGTGAAAAATATTCTACCTACGACGATGATATCCCGTATCGTAGCTCTTCGGAAAAACCATTTGCATCAAATTTCCCGGTGACCGACCGACGCCGTTACGTGTGTGTGTATCCTGTATGTGTTTTATGGGTTCTGTTTGCGTGCCCTTTTTCCTGGACGCGCGCGCGCGCACGGCTGGTTGACGGCGACAATAATGAATCGCCATCAATAAACACGCCATCAATCATCTGCCTTCAGCTGTCGATAAATTTATCTTTCGGCTTATAATATAATTTCGCGCGGTCGTTTGCCGTTCATTTTCCGCTGTTTTGTTTTCCCCACACCGGTCTTTTGTGCTACCATGGTAGGCCAACCGTCTGCGCCGGACACCTCTTTAAAATGCGCGCTATATTTTTGATTTATGAAAAAATACGGTTTTTGACGGGCCGTGAATACAGTTTATAGCGTCGTTTATAATGCGCATTCACGCTGGTAAAGGTGTGTGTAGGAAAATCTATCAATCAGGAAGTTTGTAATGGACTGACGCAATTTTAAAATCTGTTTTGAGGTTATAATCTCATACTGTGCATATAAATGTTTAATTTGTTGCTGTGGATACCTCCTACGTTCTCTCGCAAAACACGTAAAAGTTCTGAGGAGTTTTCATAGCTATTAGTTCACAGAATCGTACAAACAACACACCAAATACGTACAAACAACACACCAAAATAATAATAAAGATAAATGGTATATAATTTTCCGTCTAGTGGTAGATTTGTTTACGCAGAACACACAATAGATCTAAGTTACATCTTCCTCTATAAGTTTACAGAATTTGACGTAAAAATTTCAATATGTCACATGCTTTTTCTACTAAAAACTCCTTCTTTGAGCATAGGAATCAGACATATTTTATCATGTAGCGTGTATACAAAAAGGATTATTACAAATACTTACTAATTACCACAACAAGTTATACACTATCTATAATTTGATGTATGACATGAGAAATTTAATACCAAATGAAACTAGTTTGACCAACCGTCCCGAATGTGAAGAATTTTCAAGACACCACCCATTAAAAAATGCAGCCTATCTACTCTATTAAGAAACTATAGTATGTGTTTTGCCATTTGTACGTTTTCATAAAGTTATAACGTAAATAATTTAAATGTCAAGATTAAATCTTGTTAAAAATATACTGTTTTCATTGTTCAAATGGAATCCATAGATAATAAATGATCAATTACTGATTTTTAAATGTTTGTGAATTGAGTTTTTCTAATTTACCCAAAATTATTTTTATTTATTTTAGATTTTAATCGATATTTGTTGTTTTTTCAAATAAAAAAAATGATAAATGATCGGGACGTCCAAATGTTTAATTAAAAAAAGATCACTTACGGAAACAAAGGCCAAAGTAATTATATCATATGTTTGTCATTGGATTGGGGAAACTTTAAAAATAGTATAACCACAAAGTTTTTGCCGACTTAGTTTGCTAAATTGAAGATGAAAAATATTATTTAGCTCCTGAAAATATTTATTCCTGTACCACCCGTCGAATCTTAGCGACCCGCCTTGGAGTATTAAAATGTTGGTCTCCCTATCTTTATAGTTATTTAACCAACAAGTATATTAAAAAGAGCGATTAATGATCGAGACTGTTTAACGCACGAGCGATTACCGAGTGCGTTAATTTTTCGAGATCATGAATAGCCGTTTAATATTCGCGTTGGTTACAAAATTTTAAATTTATCAAAACTAACACCAAGAGCGTATAATTTATAATAATAAGTCTTTTTCTTTCATCTGTATGAAGCCACGCTCCTTTGTGTATGTAGAACGATAACGCTTCGACTTTGTAACATAACCTAATTCACTTGAAATAATTTTTTTTTTTATATTATTAATAGGAGTGTTTAAATTGCAACATCATCATGTACTACAATTTCAAAGTATACCATGCTTACAAAGTACAATACATACATATTATATACATATATATAAACATAGTCCCTGGGTATTCCCTCATTCCTGGCCTCGGGGTTGGATCTCCATCACTTCTGTTTGGGTCTCCATCCGCGGGTTGACGGTATCGAGGGTATTTTTTTTTCTTTTTTTAGATCTTTTTTTAATTTATTTATTTATTTTTTTATTACTTTTTTTTTTTTTTCATTTTATTAATTTTTTTTATTTCTTATTTTCATTATTTTTTTTTTGAGTCTCTATATGCGGTTTTCTCTTAACATGTGTTTCATTTTTACCTTGAAGGTGCTCACAGTCAATTGTTTGATGTATTCAGGAAGACGGTTATATTTTTTTATGGTCTCTGTGAGTAGTAATTGTGAATATTTATTCCTGTTAACTTTTCTACTTCTTATATGTGTGCAAGTTCTCGTTTGGTAGTTGTGGAATTCGTCGTTCATTTTTAATTTAATGTTGGTTTTAATAAATTCAAAAAGTATTGGGTAATGACGGGTCTTCTAATCAAAAGCTTCACTGCATGTTGACCATTTTATTTATGTTCAATATTTCGCAGATAATTTTCTGCTTCCTCAGGAACTATAACGAAATTACAAAAGTAACAAATTAAGTTGGAAAAAGAAACAAAACAATATGAGGTTACCTAAACACTGGTCAATGAAACCTTGATATAGGATGGTTGAAACGCACATATACAAGGAGGAAAACGACGTAAAACGGCCGGAAACACTTCTCCTGAGCGTCCAAGACAATAAGCTCAATATAATTAACGGTAGTGGTAGGCGGACTGCAATGGCCTCGCTAAAAACAATTATAAAATTGAAACGAACGCAACAACAAGTCACTCGGCCGGTTACCTTACAACTCTCCTCAACACAACGCAAAAACAGCCTGACAATTTACTGATATGCACAATTAAACACCGCTAACAGCAACAACAATTAAAACCACACGCGAAATAGCAACTCAACAAGGTAAACACACACCCGAAATGGACGCTTGCCGTGAACGCAGTCACCAGCAACGCATCAGTGGTACCAACGTCAAAACGCGACCAGGTCTAAACGGCGCACGCGCGAAAACTAATTCAAATTTTAAATGCAAGGTCAAAGAGCAACACCGCGGAAATGATCGGAAACAGACAGACAAGCCACCAACCAATCAAAAAATTTAAAAAATGAATCAATCAATCAAAAAATCAGCTCACTTAAATCACCGAAGTTCGCCGCCGACTCGTCCAAGACACGCCGATGACCGTAGTCCAAGTTGAGGAGCAACGCGTAATTTGCACTAAGGTCTTCCGTGTCAGATCTGAGGTTGACTGTGTCACGCGTCCTCAAAATGCCCACCATTTCAAAAAATAGCCTTTCTCGCAGATTGCGCTTCAAGAACAAAACCGTCCCGCTGTCAAAGTCGATCCGGTGGTTGCTGTTGATTGCGTGCTGAGCCAAAGCGCTGGTAAGCTTATTGTTCCTGATGTCATCCCTATGCTGCTTAAAACGTGTCTTCAGCCAGTTTTTTGTCTGCCCAACATAACTGGCGGTACAGTCTAGAGTTGTAAGGTAACCGGCCGAGTGACTTGTTGTTGCGTTCGTTTCAATTTTATAATTGTTTTTAGCGAGGCCATTGCAGTCCGCCTACCACTACCGTTAATTATATTGAGCTTATTGTCTTGGACGCTCAGGAGAAGTGTTTCCGGCCGTTTTACGTCGTTTTCCTCCTTGTATATGTGCGTTTCAACCATCCTATATCAAGGTTTCATTGACCAGTGTTTAGGTAACCTCATATTGTTTTGTTTCTTTTTCCAACTTAATTTGTTACTTTTGTAATTTCGTTATAGTTCCTGAGGAAGCAGAAAATTATCTGCGAAATATTGAACATAAATAAAATGGTCAACATGCAGTGAAGCTTTTGATTAGAAGACCCGTCATTACCCAATACTTTTTGAATTTCTTAATTACTACCGGGCAAGAACCTCAAAGCAGTTGGTTTTAATCATGTCATGTTTCATTTTGTGTAAGAGTATTAAGTTGTGGAGTGTAATGTTCTTTCGTATGTCTAATTCTTTGGTGATTTCGTATAATTCGGAAGTTGGTGTTAATCTGTTGATGCAATACAAAATTTTAAGAAATTTGTTCTGTTGTACTTGTATCTTCTCTATGCTTGTCTTAGTTGTGTTTTCCCATATGTGTATTAGGTAGTTGGTCCTAGAAGTGAACAAGCAGTGGTAGATTGTTTTCTTTATTGAGTGGGGTACTAGATTTCTTAATTTCCAGATTATCGGGATTGTTCTTGAATTCTCTTTAAGTATCCTGTTTACATGCCTGTCCCATTTTAAGTTATTTTGTATAACTATTCCCAGGTATTTAGTTTCTGTGACTTCTTTGATTTTAATGATGTTTATCGTTACCTCTATTGTTTCTTTTGTTCTGCCACTCTCGAAAACCATGAACTCGCACTTCTTCTCATTGACCGTAAGTAAATTGTCGTAGAACCACTGGGATAGTATCTTCATATCTTTGTTAATGTTCTTTTGAATTTCTCTGTGGGTGGTTGCGGAATACACAAGGCATGTGTCGTCCGCATACATGTAGTGGGTAGCTTCCAAATTCAGTGCTGCAAAATCATTCGTATAGACGATATAGAGGGTCGGTGGAAGATTCCCTCCCTGTGGTATTCCGTATTCTCCTGTAATTTGTATTGTGCTAGTGGCTTTATTAGTTTTTGTTAATTGCGGTCTATTGAAGAGGTAAGAGTCGATTAGATTTGAGTCGTTTCCTTTTATATGTATGGCTTCTAGCTTCTTTATTAGGTTTTCTTTTGATATTGTATTGAATGCCTTCTTTAGATCGATAAAAATAGCTACCACCAGTTTTCTCTCGTCCAGTTTATGTTTGATTTCGTTTATGAGATCGCATGCCGCCGAAGTTGTTCCAGAATATTTTTGATATGCATATTGCTGCTTATCTATAATATTTTACTTTTCAAGGTGTTCTGCCAGCCGAATTTGTATGATTTCTTCCATCAGTTTATTGAGAGTTGATAATAGGGCTATTGGTCGATAGTTTTCTGCCTTTGTGTTGTCTCCGGATTTGTAGATAGGTTTTATTGTAGTTACCTTTAAGCAGTCTGGATATTTTCCCGTGTCTATAATATTGTTTGTTATTTTTACCAATATGACTTCATCACATTACAAAGTGACAAACGTCAACATCTTTGGAAACACTGAACATTTTATCATCATTTTATTTACTTCATATTTCCATTTTCAAGTAATACTTCATTCTTAAGGGTGTACCTACACCTTTCACAATTCCCCTCTTGTATATAGCTAATTCTTAATCGTTTTAATCCCATACACGTTCATACACGTACCACGTACAAACGTCGTCGATGGTACATAAAACGAGTACACTCGGTTCGCCGTTGCTTTACGCCGTCGTTATTAAAACTGACGACACAAAAGCCTCTCTAGATCGGCGACGAATGCTACAAAGGATACTCCGGAGCGTCGCGTGCCGTGGTGTGGGGCGGGAGGCCATTGAAATACCCCCCTCTAACCGAAAACTAGCGAGCGCAAATGAGAGAGCGCGTCCCCCGTATCAGTTTTCTTTGGGTGCGGATCCGGATGCCGAAGTTTCGCTACTTATAGCGTGCAGAAAGCGACGACGAGTCCGGAGACCGAGACTCCGGGAGTCCGGGAGGCCCGGACGACCGGCATTAGCGGCAATGGGATACGCGTAACTTACACCCTAATAATTTTCAATGGCGCCCTTCTACGGTTGCTCGTGCAATTATGTTCTTTTGTCCGGCGAGTTGCGATGGAGACTTTTGCGAGAAATATTCCTAGTGGATGTCATAGAATAGGCTGGCGTCGTTATTTTTCAAAAAAAATACGTGATATTTGGTTTGATAAAGATCTAAACTCGTGATCTTTTTTATACAGGGTGAGTTATTAGTATCCCGGCGGTCGACTGTCAACAAATCGTCCGAGAAAGAAAAAAATTTATGCAAGAGTTGTTTGACTCTGTTTGACTGTTAGTTTGTATCGCAAAATTATTTTCATTTATACAGGGTGTTGCATTTAGGTGTAACGGAGAATCAGTACATTTTTTAAATGGAACGCATTGCATATCATACCATATTATGAATACTAAGGAAGTTGTCTTTCCAACAGTGTAACTTGTACCTGTGTAAAGTAAATAGTTTCTTAGATATTCAATTATTTGACAAAACATTAGCAATTGCAGGCCTTTTTAAAAAACTACTTTAATACTACATATTTGTAGATATTGTCTTAAAATCTTCTCACATAACATTGAAATGTCTCCTAAGTTTGTAATTTATATTTACTATATCATATATCCATTTACTAGTTTTTGTGATATTTGCAATTTAAAGAGTGGTATGCTATTTAGTACCTTAATATTCCTCTGTATACAGTGTCCTGAGTAGCATGCAGTAAAATGTTTAAAGGGTTATAGAAGAAATCATTTAGAACCTATTTAACTAGATTTATTCGTATAAAAAGTATTACGGTTTTCAAGGTATTACACAAACTTATAAGTATGTTTTGTAATTTTTACAAACGTATAGCGAGCAAACCTGAAGACCTAGTAACTTCAGCGGGGTCCGAAGTAAACCAGAAACAGCGCAATTTTTAGAGGACTATCGTGAAAAATTGTTTACTTATGTGGAAATTGTCTGAAGACGTTTCATTATAATTGTATTGAGCGCACATACTATTATAATGAAACTTGTTGACGCAATTTTCACACAAGTAAACAATTTTTCACGATAGTCCTCTTAAAATTACACTGTTTCTGGTACAACAAAAAAAAAACAGCAACATTAAAACTTGTTATAGTGAGCTACTTACTATTGTTAGCTGGTTTAAAATATGTTATTTTTCTGGAGAGACAATTCAAAATTGGGATTATATGAATGATAGTATGAGTAATATGGATCATATAAATTGAAAGTGGGTTATTTGGAAGTGCTTTAATAGATTTTTGTGCTATGAATGAAAATGTGAATCTAATAATGCCTATCAGTTTGTTTTTATTGCATATTTGGTTTTTGTGTGTGGGCACATAAATCACATGAAAGAAAAAGACAACAAATTTTTACGATAGTTAACCTAAAAGTACAGGGTGTAAGGTTTTCCTAAGCAGTAAATAAAAAATTTTAAATCGCGTGTTCTGTTGCTTTACGATGGCAAAATGTACTTACAATATTTCATATAAAATTGTTAATATGTTGATAATAGTAATACTTTGTATGAGGATCAAGCTGGTTAAATCGTTTCTAAATTAACTCTTCTATCGTCCCTTGAAGACTTTACATAAAACTACCAAATACCTTATTCACAGAAATATTAAAATTTACAATTGCATAAAATTTTTGTTTAATTGCGAATATCACAAAAGATGTAACATTTGGTGTATGACATGCTAGATGTAAATTGGAACAAAATAAAAGGTTACTACAGCCAGTACATATTATACTGGGTGGTTCATTAAAAAAAAAAAAGAGTTAACGCCATTTGAAAAACATCTACATTTATTAAGTTCATTGATATCTATAATATCTTAATATCTTTAAATAAATCATCTACTTACTGGCTTTGACTATTTGTCTCACATAGTTAAGAGGTAAAAATCGGGCATATTTTAAAAAAAGCAGTTGAATATCTCGCGAACTATTGACTCTGCGACTTAGCAACATATACGGTTGGATAAACAACTTTAGTACTTTCCATCACACTTAAATGCAAGACCCTGTATAAATTACATTAATTTTACGTTATAAACATATCGAGTCAAACAACTTTTGCATAATTTTTTGCTTCTCTCTCAAACGATTTATTAGCTATCCACCGCCGGGATACTAACAGCTCACCCTGTAGAAAGTCTGCCTTTCAGTTGGTCTTCAAAAACTACTGAATATTTCAAAACTCAACCAACAATGAGATCAAAATACAGTCTTTATCTTTAATTCGGTGCATTTTATATAAGATCCCATGTAGAAATAATTGAGAAAAGCGCCTAGTAAGTGGATAACCAAAATGGTGGATGCGCCGGAATAATATTTTTTTGCAATTTTATCAATGCAAAATGAATTTTATGAAAAAGGGCAACCTAAAAACCATTAGGATTTTACTTCCTCTAAGACAACACCAGTTTTCAAATGGTATAAATTTATTTTAATTATATTAGTTATAATTATAATTCCACCTGTTATTATTCAAAATTCGACAAATAAAGGATCCTATGAATGAATTTATCATCTTCGAGCTCTTAGCCTGGAAACAAATTAAGAGTTTTTAATGAAGGAGTTCGCTCTCAGGGCAACCTCGACGGCACGACAAAGAATTGCAAGAAAGAAGGAATGCCGACTAAAGGGGAATATTCGCAAAGGCGAAATTATCACCTCACGTGTAATAATTGCCGGCGACGAAGTACCATCCAAAGATATACTGGCGCTCTCCCGTCGCGGCGAAAGAAGGTACTAAAAAGGGGCGCATAGACAGAGTTGGCAAGTTAAAAGTGTTTGCTTACGCTTTTTTTTAGTGACAAAGGTTGCGCTACACCGAAGCGCTCGATACGCTAACGGTTGTGAAGAAGTTCTACTGCTTTCAATGTAAAAGAAAAGTTAACTGATTGATTATCAATTTATTCATATACACAGAGCTTATTAGTATTATGGAATTGGTTGTTAAAGGTTACAGTATGGTCTAGCTAGAGATGCATTACCATTTTCATATAAAGGTGTCTCTACAATTATATTTTTAAAATGCTTTAGTCTTGAAGTTGTCAAGTTGAAGTTGAAAGGTCCAAAAAAATTCACTGCCACCTGGACTAAACGTAGGTATATCAAAAATCTAGAATGACTGCACTACAAGCTCAATAACGCGCGCCTTCACCGACAGCAAATGAAAAGTAGCCCATAGTCCCAAGAATACTTTTTAAACACGTTAGATGTTGCATCTGTGCAATATTTGAAGCGGTATAAAGTCTACATAAGTCGTCCTCGTAAACTATTGTTCACTTTCTCGCTTTGGTTTATAATTTACGTATGAAACGTATTAAACAAATCTCGTTCTTTATTATACCACCCTCGGCCTGTAACGTCCTTTACTCAGGTTCTATTATCATGGCATTCATTTTCGCTCCTCCATTCGATTTCTGGGCGGAAAATTCGCCTGAGCGATTCCTTTCGCGTGCGGCGTTGTCGTCTCGAGTCTCTTGACTTTCCAGACTTGACTCGACTCTCGTTTCCATTCGCCGTTCGTTCGTTCGCGTTCTCGTTTTCCCCCTAAATGGAGTTGTTTATTCGACGTTGGTTCATTCGATCGGCCGTACCGCCGTTTGTGAATCGATTAACGGCGTAATTGCTTCCTTTCTGGCTGCCGGGTATCGGCAATTATGCCCGCCGACCCCGGATATTCCGTTGGAGAATAGTTGGAAGGCGGGCGCGCGCCGCGCGGAGGGCAAAAAAAGTTGAAAATAAACAGGGCAAATGGCCTGAAAGGTAATAGAGATTCAATGGGTCCTCGACTGAAGGCAATGAAGACAAATTGCGTCCCGATTATTCGTCTTTTGGCCGAGCTGTATTGCCTATTATGTGAGGTTTGTGGATTTGGAAAAGCTGTTTCTTTGTGAAAATTATGGCGAAGCTAACGTCGAGAGTACAGGAGATTATTTGAAAAAGTTTCTGAATGGTATATGAAAAAGTATGTTTGTTTTTACGTTTGTTAACTAGTTAATGTCAACATTGACTGAAGGTCGCTAGGTAATTTAAGGAAAACACCTATTTAAAAAGAAATTATCGCAGAAAGAGTTGATTTGTTAATACACCTACTTTGCTAAACTTTCATGTTCAATAAGTTTTGAAATCATTAACTAAATATCATTACTGTTTCCGGGTTATCAAAAAATTATCACGTAACATTATAATTTTGAAAAACAAATTTTCCACTTGATTATGACATTATTATATAATTGTGACTATTGACACTTTGTAGAATAAGTCAAAAACAGGTTTTAACTATTTGCTGTTACTAAGCTACAACAATTCTCCATATTTTCTTTGTTGGTTCTTTCCAAAATTTGAACTGTTGTAGAATATACACAATTTCATGTAAACTTTCACAATTTGAAATGCCGTAAAACCTTTGCTGCAAATGTTACTTAATTGATGTTACTTAAATAATAATGTTAGACTATTGTTTTTAAACTCAGCGATGATATAACTTAAGGTGGTTATTATTATTATTATACAGTAGGATGAAATCCCTCCTACCGTGCGAAAAGCGTACTTATATACGTATTGAATATGACTCGACCAAGTCATAGATCTCCCACCACTAGTGTCTATACCTTTTGCCATCTATTCGTTCAGTTTGAAACCGATCATCACGTTATCGTCTCGGCCGTTGTGAAATTTATCAAAGTTCTTGTAATTTCGGTTGCGATTTCCCAAAAGTTGTGGTTTTCCAACTGGTAAGCAACTTTTTGGAAAATCTAATTCATATATCGAGATGATTCGTTGTTTTTTATGTTCAGCACACATCTAGTTTTCGTTCAACCGTTAATTTTTTTAAATTTTTGTTTTATTTCACTTTTACAGTGTGCTATATCACGAAAAGAGCGGCGAAACAGACCTTTCTTGGGCATACGACTGCCATTTTGTAAAAAATCTAAATTATTGATAAACAGAACGATCGAACGATAGCCAACGAAATAACTATTAAGAAAACGTTCCACTGTTTTGTATCAGACAACACAAAACCGCGCACAAAGTAATCTGCAAAGTCATCGAGATCATCACAATAATTTTGAAATTGTTAACTTTATACGTAGATTTTAACACAAAAGAATCAAAAATATAAAATTTAAATTAATTAAAATTATAAATCTTGTGTGGTTCTTTCATTATTATCAATTCCTTAAAATAGGTTTGTCCTGCAAAAAAAAATCTAAATTATTAAAATTCAGGTGGCTTTTTAATTGAGGGTATCTCAAAATTACCAAATTTAGGTTTTTCCAGTATAATCAACGTTAACATTACTTTATAAAATTTTTCAAGGCATATGCTAATTTTGATAAATTTTTTACAATGTCTATAATTTTTTTTAAGTCTGTTAAAGAGTACAAAGTTACTTTAATAAGCGTTTCTTTAATTCTGCCAGTCAGTGTTGATGTAAATCGTAACGATATGTATATTTACACTTGTGTTAAAGTATTTCAGCAAATACAGAACCTTTTTTATTTTCTTGGTGATCGTTTTTTTTATACAAAATACGCCTTTTTGTTGCTCAGCAATCGTTATTTACGTTAGCCTTATTAACACCAACCCACCTTACATAGTAGAAATGTAAAATGTTTAAATTATAAACCACATTATTAGTTTAAATTTAAATGAGACGTTTTTCATCTTTGTTTAATCCTATTGTACAATGCTTAAATAAATTTGATTTGACTGTTGTATAACTCAGTTTTTAGCACAGACATAAATTACCCTGAATTGTTCGTCTACACATGTATATGCGTTTTCCTTGCTTTTGACGCGTAAAAATTAAAAAATTTAATTTTTTTTTTTACATTTTTGCAACATAATACAACTTATTCGTGTTTTAGATCATTTTATATTTCTGCATTACGTGCAAATCCGTAGAATAAATCCATAAAATAATAAAATCACTGACTCACAATTTTGTCAGCACACAGCTTCCAACACAAAAGACCCTTTTTCCATACAGTCTCACCCAACAAAAGTAATACTTTTCCCCGCTATAATAACACTACAAAAAAGAGAAAGATTTAATCGACACGCGTGTGTCCGGTTGCAATGAAAAGCCCTCTAATCATCTAGATGGCGCCTAAAGAACTCCACGCTCGCAGTGGCATACGGTGCTCCGTCAACATGTGTCACCATATTCAGTACGAATGGGACAAAGGTACTGTACTCGGACGGTCGGGTCGGACTTACGCGCGGTCCGACTCGTATATATATAGAACGGAGGGAACCGACGCCATTATACCGAGCACGTACAAAAGGAAAAGTTTTTATTTGCCCCCCTTGAAAACGGCTTATGGCCTGCGGACACGAACCGTCCGTCTCCATTCTCGGCGTGGTCTACACGCACACGCCGAACTGAAGAGGCGATGACTGTTGTACGAGTGTATACGAGTGTAGCTCAAAAAGTTTAACAGGCATAAATAAAGTTCGGCCGTTTGTGCCTTTGAGAGGTTGATAATATGTTGGAATTTGTTTTTATGGGGGTGGTACTTTTATGGAAAAAGGTTTTTAGAAATTTTTCACCAACCTAGTTAAGTATGTTTTTAGAAATTTGCAGTACTTTCTAACCCACCAAAATTGTAAATAGTTAATCAGAACACGTTTTAGAATATTTATTAGGACCATGTCGTTGACTAAACTGCAAAATATTGCATGTTTTGTTCTTAATGAGTGTAATTTTCATTAAACGTGTCTTTCGCGCCAAAAAATAGTTAGTTTGAGTTTGACGACGATAACATGAATTTCAAAAAGTAGAACCAGTTATTACCAGACAGTTTTTAAATATGTGACGCGCACGAGAGTATTGACACCTGTGTTTGAAGGCTCATAGCACTAAAAATACTGAACAAAAAAAATAAAAAGTGTGTTATACTCCTGAATGATTTCTACATAACTTGTATGACTCTCAAAATTGTTTGCGTCTTGGTGTGTCAACATGAACGCGAGAGATTTTTTTCTTTTAAACCACTCACCACAAAAATTTCAGTTTTTGTTCAGGTTTCATTTAGAATCTCGTCTATAGATTGGCGTTTTTGTTTTCTTCAATTTTTATGTAATAAAGGTTGCGGACAAGAATTTCATGGAGGCGGATATCTCAGTAACGAACATTAGCATTATGCAAAAATAGCATTCTCATTTCTCTCATGCTCATGTTAACACCGAGAGTCAAAAAGTGTTGACAGTCATACAAGTTATGTAGAAATGATTCAGTAGTATGACACACTCTATTTCATTTTTGTATGTTCAGTAGTTTTAGAGTTATGCGCCTTCAAACACAGGAGTCAATATTATCGAAACGAACGATGTTAGTTAGGACGATTCTCTCGTTCGGGGTCACATATGTTTAAATTCTGTGGCCCAGCGGGTTGCCAACTGTCCAGTTTTCGATTGAATGTCAGTGTTGCTAGACCGGATTGTTTTAACGCTAAATCTACTTTATTGTTCTAGTCTATTGTTTTAGTACACTTATCTACTGTGATATTGGTAGTAGAGATATAGGTACTATAACGATTTGAAACTATATATTGAAGTCACAAACGTATTGTGAAGTATCGAAGTTTACAAGAAAAGCGTCACATTTTGAATTCTTAGAGTTCTTTGCTAAGAAAGTTTTTGCAAGGGTTCTCTTTCAAGAAAAGCGCAATACTTTGTGTTGTGAAGTCTTTGATAATAGGGTAAGTTAATTCAATTGTTAAAAGATAGACACGAGTCAAGGCCTTTTTTTTGTCATTCTGTCACTTTTTTGGATACTTAAAAAGCAGTGTGTCAACTAGGGTGGTTTAAATTAACTATTTTTATTTAGAAAGCACCGATCCCCCAAATAGTTTCTAAATCCAAAAAAAGTAGACACGTATTTTTTTTTTTTATTCATAATTTTGATTCTTTATGGTGCCTCCAATTTACATAAGAAAATGCATGGGAAAAAGACGAGAAAGAAGAAATTTTTTGGATTTTAACATTCAACTAGACTTATAGTAATGATTTTAATGAGATAACAAGATAATGAAGTAATTAGAAGGGTAAATTTTCTGAAGTATTTACATTTTTCATTTAAGGGTAGTTTTCTGGGCACTGTGGGGGGGGGTGTGGGTTAGGGGCGTCAAAGACATATGTATGCTCAAACCCCAAACAGTTATTCGACAAATACCAAAAAATGTGTTTCCTCCATGTATTTTCATATGTAAATTTGATGCATCGATAGGCACCATTAAAAATCAAAATTTCGAAAAAAAAAAATACATGTCCAGTTTTTTGGATTTGGAAACGATTTGGGGGATCGTTGCTTTGTATCATCACAAAAATTTTGGCAAATGCATTTTTGAACCACCCTACTGTCAACACAACTGGCGCAGTATTTAGAATTGTGTTGTTTTTGTTGACAAAGTCGTTTATTATAGTTGTCGATATCATATTTTTGAATACAAAATCTTCCCTCTTGAATAGGCATAATGGTGATTAACCCATTAAGCGATTAGCTTAACTAAATTAACAAAACGATGTCACTTAAGTTTCAGGGAATACACAATGGATTGAAATAATCCATGACGACAACGTGATAAACCATAAAAATACAAAACTTTACAAATCTGCAACTCTGATAATTCTTTTTACAATGCTCTCTCAGTCTTATAGTCAATATAATTGTAATACAGACAAGCTCTCAATCAAATAGTCCTTACATCCTACAGGATACTACCAGAAAATAAAAAGAGAAGGAGAAAAGTCTTTAATCTGTGAATGACAATGCACGAACAAAAGAGCATCGAAACCAATTCCTGGACATTGACAACTTCCCCTCACTAACAACAATTTAATCGAATGCATGGCTGGCATGTATACATACATATCTATTGTTGGTCAACTATTCACATGTTGACGGAACTATCCGGCCAGGAAGCTGCGATAGCGGACTTTACATCGTTGTATATAATACGGGGCGAGTGCGGCGTCGGGGAAGGGTAGGTCCGGCGGTGGCTCGCGATCGCTTCTCGTCTGCAATCATAAATCGAATCTTATCTGGTGCGGGGGTGGGGGTAGGCGGCCAGCGGCGGCCGAACCGACGCGACCGGCGACGTTTCCCGTTTACATTCATCGGCCGGCGTAGAGAGACCCTCCGCTTCTAGCCCAACCGACCCCCTACCTACTACACTGCCACTATCGGATCGATTCGCAGGCGGACGGTCATCCAGCGACTCTATTTTACCGGTTGCATTTTGCGGAGAACGCTTCGAACAGTCAACGGTATCAGTAATCAAAGATTAGCATGTTCTATTTATATTTTTGGCCGTAAAATGTTTTATTGTATATTGTGCGATTTGTTTGAATGTATAGGTAGTCTTGACGTATTACATCAATAGTTGATTAAACGTCTTCTAGTCAACTTTTCCTAATATGCAATTTATTTAACATGTTAACACATTTTTTTTTAAGATTTGGTTCGCTGCGAGCCAATTTATAGTTCTGTAGGTCTATAAAGCATTTGTTGGGTAACATGATGGGTTTTTATGAATGGGTCCATAAAAGCGTGTTATTATTAGTGTTTCTTATAAATGGAGCTAGTGCAGTAAAAATAAAGTAAAAATGTAAATTCCGAAATTTAAAAAAAAATTAAATAAGTACAGTATACTATACTTTAGAGATGCCCTATTTTGGCGGAAAAATAATTCATGAATATTTCACCTTACTACCATTTTTATGTGGTCTTTAAAATTCTATTATAATTCTATTTTAAAATATTTGCCAATAGTGTTAGTCACCCTTATTAACACCAGTTCTAAAGTATATTTTACTAAAGATTGTTGCATACAGCAATTCCTGCAGACGGCAAAATAAAAATAAAAACTTTAGAAAATTATTACCGTAATTTTAGTTTATTTGACAAGGAAAGGACAAATTCCTTTTTGTCAGATTGTGCAGATTGAGAGATCGTAATAAGAAGCAAATCAATAAATTTTGTGTGTGTAATATTACCAAATACGATGTTCACCCTTTTTTACCCTTTTATGAAATAATAAAGCACCCTAAAAATGATGACACATAAAGTGGAGAGCAATTTGGATATAAAAATAGTCCCAACAGTAATATTAAAGCTCAAAAGTTGGACGTTGGTCTCTCCGGTTTTCAATACTAAGCCTTTGAATAAAACATGAATCAAAATAAAAGTACAGAAACCTAATCACATTCTTGGAATATATTCCACCACTCCAGGCCTGATGACAATCTATGATATACTAATCTTGGTATAAAACATGATGGAAGAATAACAATAGATAATAATAGAATAAGAATAGCTGAAAGAAAAGGACACAAGAAAAATATGATTTATTGGAACACTTATAAAGATGACGTCGTTATGATACGTAGATTGCTGTAGACACACGGTTGCTGAATTTTAAAACCATAGTTAATTTTCAAACACTGCAAAAACTACCCCATTGGCATCATCCTCATCATCCTCCCAAGGTTTCAGTATTAACCCAACCCTAACCAAACTAATTTGCCAAAAAAATTTCTGTTTGCTAGGTGTAAATTATTAACGTCACAAGGTTTCGGGGTATGAAAACTAAACTTATTTTTCAACCCTATTATTGCTTAGATTCTTTTCATTCTTTTTCCGCTTATCTAACAATATATCCTCCAAAAATAAGCATTTCTCTTCTTTGCGTTCGATATAAACTCCATAGTATTTGACAGTTTTAACACAACTACCAACTGTTGCCAATAAAACTACTCTAGATTGTAAGATGAACAACCGCAATTTTCGAAATTTATATCAAATTAATGTAGCAAAATAGAAAAAGTAGTATATAACTCTCGTTTTATAAGACGTACGGCACACTCGTTCCATTTGGGCACTCCTCGCTGCGCTCGTCGTCCGCCTACAAGTTCAAAATTGGCTACAGTTTTAACAAATTAACACGAAATCACTTCCAAAAATAAGATTTATGCATCACCGTCACACACACGTAGAATTTTTCTTTCCAACCCTTCGCTTTCGGTCGAAAAATCGACCGTAAGTAGAAAAGTATCGCGTAGTGAATTAAATCTCAGATCTCGGGAACTGTTGAGCGGCTACCCGGTATAATCTGGGGCGCAAATCTCGGGCCATTAGTGGGGCGCGGCGAGCGCTAATGTCCTCAGCTGTTGAATTAAGTTGTCGATTTCGAGTGGAGCGAGAGTCGGCGCTCTCTCCGTGCCGATCGACGCCGGAAATGCTCCGGTTTAATTTTGTTCGGTGCTTTGATGATTTTCTTACGTGCAGCGCGGCGCTCCGTACGGGATGAGCGTTTAATTCGCTTCGCCCATGGCAACATCGACGAAATGCAGCAGGAAATAACAGCCATGAATTTCCCTTCGGTTTGCATTTCTTATTTTGTTCTTTTCTATGAATTTGTGTACTTGGGAAACGCTGGGAACTACTCGGATTTAAATATTATTTTTGTATATGTTTTGGTTATTAGAATATGCATATAAACAATCATAGTTTGTTAGAAATATATGATTTTAATATTTGGCTATACTCCAAGGCTGGTAGCTGTTCCACTTTATAAATTAGGGCTTCAGCTGACAAATTGAATCTGAATCCAAACTGAGGAGCGGATATGTTTTTTTTTTCATTCGTCGTTTTATTCAGTCTGGTTTTCAAACATTTTGACAGAGTGGGCAATAGAGAAAGTTAATTAACTATATTAAGTTACTATATTAAAGTAAAACACCTCACATCATCACAGACAATTCAATGAAAAACAATGAAATCATTAAAATTAAAAAAAATATCAAAAAACTCACTGTCAAAGATGTTATACCAACGTCATTAGCCACGCTGTTCAACATAAAGGTCAAGCAAAAGTATACAACATATAACAGGGGCTTCATGTAAGTACATGGAGATAAAAACACATTTCAACATACATTTAAGACCTTTGGCGTCAAATTAATCTATCCTAAATTCTTCCCCGTGAAAGACATGGTTATATCTGTGTGAACACTTCATGAACGTAAGGAAAACACAAATTAAAATTTCTTAAATTCAAACTTTAGTGAAGACACATTCAGACGAGACATATAAAATTAAAGCGTGAAGCGCAGATTAAACAATTTATTCATAAATGTGAAGCATGTGTGAGTTTAGGAAGAAGATGGGGAAATTACATTATGAAAATGGAGGTTTGTACAGGAAATTTGATTTGATCATTAGTTAGGTTACAATCGGGGTTTACATTGAGTTTTTCAATCTCAAATTGCTCCAGTAGGTCAAGTTTATAGCCTGTGTTACATTTATGAAGTAATTTTGTGTTTTCATAGTCAATGTTATGGCCCGTTTCACTTTTGTGTTTATATAAATTGCTGGTCAATTGAGATCTATGTTCAGTTAATCGTTTTGCAAACTTTCTTCCAGTCTGTCCTACATATACAGCATTACAGTTCTTATAAGAGACGGAATACACGCCACTACAGTTAAAATCTGATTTCGGATCTTGTCGATGTTTGGAGATTATACTCATGAGTTGAGTGCGGGTTCTAAATGCGGGAACTATGTTGTATGGTTTGTGTATGTTAATCAGTTTTACGTTGTTGTGAAGAAAAGTGAGAGGTCTATAAAGATCTGTGGAAATTTATTATTGAGGGTAAGATCACAGATAAGTCTAAGTTCAATATCTTTACTTTGTTGGTCAAATAAAAAAAGTTAAGCTATTTATTATCTTCGATCTCGATAGTAAAGTTAAGTAAAAGGTTAAGTATTTTATATGATGTCTAAAAGGGTTAACAGGGTTGAGGATATGGTGTTTTTCAATATGGCCAGCTAAACAATTTGATAGATTCATTCCCATAGGGAGACCTTGTTGAATTTTATAAAATTTATTATTAAATGTGCAAAAGTTTTGTATTGTGACGTGCTCCAAAATCATACCGGAATGTGAAGTGACATTTAGATTGTTGAATTGGGTTGGAGAAGGTCGTTAATGAGTGTAAGGGTCATATCCACATCTACTATCTAAACGACAATCTAAATCCCCCCTTGCCAATGCGAATTATGTGCAGGCTGACTGATATGACTATTTTGACTGATATAAATAAACTAACAAATGAGAAATTTTTTGATCGCTTTGTTCATTCATGTAATCATGTCCTCCAACTCACAGCATGGTTAGCTAAATATTTCAAGTAATAATACCTCGAGCCGTAAATGTCGACGTCGCATTTTAAACGCGCGCACGGTTCATTTCGCGACCCGGCCGTGTGTCGGGGTTTATGTTTCGCGACGGCATAAATATCCACTTGATCCACGTGAAATTATAAGCAATAAATGTAATCAACTGATTAATTAAGTCTGAATATTATTTTTACCAACTTTTCTATAACTGCTTTTGACTTAGTTTCTGGGATTTAATAAAAATTAACTCTTCTGATTCTTTCCACACCATAAAACATTCATATTTCCGTACGCACAGGCTTCAAACACTCAGCGAACACATTTGGTGGAGGTGCCGGGCGCCGTGCGTATGAATCGAAGTTTTATCCTCTCTGGAATTTTGTGATAATTCTCCTGCACCCAAAGCATTGTTAGCTAAATATTTCAAGTAATACCTCCGGCCGTAAATGTCGACGTCGCATTTTAAACGCGCGCACGGTTCATTTCGCGACCCGGCCGTGTGTCGGGGTTTATGTTTCGAGACGGCGTAAAAATCCACTTGATGGGCAAACTTTTCGTGTCCCAGCACCGTTCCGTAGGCAAGCGCGGACTACGTCGTTGAGCGCTACGACTTCGCCCGCATATTAAAAAAATGACGGGGTGATAATTAAGGGCAGAGACGGCGCCCGAAAGCCGGAAACACCGAAAGCGTCGGCGTCGGGGCGCCGCTGCGGCGTTTCGTCGCTGCCGCCGCGCCCGGCCCGGTCGGTCGTCGTTTTTACGACGCTGGAAAAACTGCCAAGGTGGAATCGCATTAAACCGGAAACACTTATTCGAACGGCAACGCCGTAAAAGAAAAGTGCGCGGCCCTTTAATAGGGCTTTGCACTTACCGAGCGCGTCACAGTTCAATATATTGACACTCGGTTGGCGCTGTTTCGGTATTTTGTAGGCCAATGACTAGATCGGTACGGCAAATTGAGTATACAGGGTCCTGCAACTAAGCTCCCGTCTTCTGTAGCTCACTTACTCATTAAGCTAAGAGTTTGACATTTTGCAAGCTTACCCTGTACTTCAAGGTACAATTTAAGAAATTACTTTTTATTATACAGGCTGTCCCAAAAATGTGCAACGCCATGGTAATGGATTTTTTTAAATTGCATGCTATACATTTTTCTACACATTTGGAAGCCTTTTATAGTTGCCTACATATCATCAAAATTTTATTGAAATCGGTTGAGTGACCGCAGCGGAAAAAATAAAAACCAAAAAAGATTGATTTTGCATCGTAGGCTTTAAAAATCAATAAAAACCACAAAATGCACCTCGTTAATAAAATTTTGCGACGTGCTTATTAAGTTAGATGTAATAGTCTCGTTAACCAAGTGACATTGATCCAAATTATACAGGGTGACCAAAATCGAGTGTCAAACTTGCCAAACTTCAAAGCGTGTTATTGTTCTTATTTTAAATTAGAACCCATAATTTTTTTATGTCAAAGGATGCAGAATTAAAAAATAAACATTGTTTCTAAATACAACCCCATAACAATTCCCAATATTTTAAAACTTATTCGCCAAAAACTCATTTTTCAACGTTTCCAACGGCAATTTTAGATAATAAATATCGTACGTGGCTTTGAAAAACAATTTATTTCATATAAAATAATAGACGTATTTTAGGTTTGAGTGTACTTAATTAAGTAGTTGCATAATTTACCTATAGCGGTAAGGACGGAAATGTGCTATAGGTAAATTTTGCAGTAAATTTAGCAATTGAATAACTACTTAATTAAGTACAGTAAAATCTAAAATACCTCTCTGCGTTATATTTTATGTAATAAATTGTTTTTCAACGCCACGTACGATATTTATTATCTAAAATTGCCGTTGGAAACGTTGAAAAATGAGTTTTTGGCGAATAACTTTTAAAATATTGGGAATTGTGATGGGGTTGTATTCAGAAACAATATTTATTCTTTAATTCCGCATCGTTTCACCTAAAAAAAATATGGGTTCCAATTTAAAATAAGAACAATAGCGCGCTTTGAAGTTTGACAAGTTTGACACTCGATTTTGGTCACCCTGTATAATTTGGATCAATGTCACTTGGTTAACGAGACTATTACATCTAACTTAATAAGGACGTCGCGAAATTTTCGACGCATTTTGTGGTTTTTATTGATTTTTAAATCATACGATGCAAAATCATATTTTTTTTTGTTTTTATTTTTTTCCGCTGCGGTCACTCAACCGATTTCAATAAAATTTTGATGATATGTAGGCAACCATAAAAGGCTTCCAAATGTGTAGAAAAATGTATAGCATGCAATTTAAAAAAATATATTATCATGGCGTTGCACATTTGTAGAACACCCTGTATAATACAAAATAATTTCTTGAATTGTACCTTGAAGTACAGGGTAAGCCTGCAAAATGTCAAACTCTTAGATTAATGAGTAAGTGAGCTACAGAAGACGGGAGCTTAGTTGCAGGACCCTGTATACAGGGTGAGTCGTAATATGCGGAGAAGAAAGTTTTTTTTTTCAGTTTCAAACTTTAACAATTTTCCGAATTCAATGATACCAAAAACTTCATACATGCCAAAAGTTTTTTAAAATTTTTCGTTCATATAGTATTATGTTACATGCTGATGCTGATCGTAGATACCACTGTTGCAAACACTTTTATTGACAGTGAAATATAAAAAATCCGCGGGGTTAAGTCTAGTGATCTGGGGGACCACCATATTAGATTTTAATATTTTATGTAATGATTTCATAAATATATTATACATGGTTGTAAAGCATTGTTAAGATTTTATTTAAATAAGTAAAATCTGGACGCCATCACAAAATACCTCATAGTATAGTCTAGTATAGTAGAGACTAGGCTTATTTAAATCGGGAAAAGTTTAACTACAGAACCAAAAATCTGTGTACTCACACAACCCTATTATATTCACTTTGCTTCCAAGTAATGTTATAAATCGAACAAAATATTACAAACGTTGCAAATATAGTTACATATGCAATATTCGCGTAATAAATACTTTATTGTTATGCATCGAAAATATTTTATTGCAAGCGCGCGCGTCAACAAAATTCGCAACATTTACACACGACTCACCGACGATATATGAAATTTAAACCCATTGTAAATCGCGCAATATTGACTTTTGTCCGCTACTGCATACAAATTAAAACCGTAAAATAGCCCGAAATAAATTCAAATTTACATCATCTATTTTTTCCTGTTATTTTCACAAATAACACACAGCTGGGGGCATATTTAATAAATTCCTACGTTTCGCATATTTGTTTTGTAGTCCGAAATTTCGTAACAAGGCACCCCGGGGCCCGGATGTCGCGAATTCATTGTCGGCTTCCGGTCTCCGAAAACCAGCACAAATAACCCGCATGTCGACGCCGACTCTCGAAGCTCGACCCGCAAAATGTAACACCACGTACACAATGTCCAGTAATTATGTGCGGATCTAATTAAGGCCGAGCTTGTTTGGGTCGCGCACGTACGTACCTACGTACGACTGCCTCGGAGTCATTACCGCACGAGACATTAAAACACGGCGGAAAATTCATGCGAAAGGTCTTTATTACCCACCATAATCTCGATTCATACACACGGCTCCCGGCACCTCCACCAAATGTGTTCGCAGAATGTTTGAAGCCTATGCGTATGGAAATATGAATATTTTGTGCTATAGAAAGCATATACAGAAGAATGAAATAACATAACCTGTAGGAGTATCACCATTTTCTGCCCCTAGACATAAACGTGAGCCGTGAGAAATTCAGGGAAGACAAAACAAACCTGAATGTCGAGCGTCAGTTTAAAACAAAAACCAAAAATTGGGTACCATTTTACACTTCTCTCGCGATTATTTTTAAACCGCTGGGAATAAAATTTTAATACTCATTCATGATAGGATGAAATGCTTCGGGAGGGAGTATAACGCATTTTATTTAATGTTTTTGTTTGTTTAGTGGTTTCAGAGTTGTAAGCATTCAAACACAGGGCTCAATACTTCTGCAACCGATAGCAGAAACAACCATGTTTGTCTGTAAACTTTTTAGACCGCCCTCGTATTTACCGACTCATGCTTTATAAAGTATCTCACACTCACACACACACATACACACGTAGACATTGCTTCGACCAAAGCGAATCCATTCCAATAATGACACGAATCTCGGCCGGTAACTGCCGAGACCATTGGCTTTTGATGTGTTTTTCTCTATACGTTTAAGGGTCTCTATTTGTTTTTGCTCTTGGTGATCGCAAAAGGCGATATCAATTCATGTTTAATGTCGCGTCTGCCATCGACAGACCTAACGTTGTACAGAAATTAAAACACTTCACTATTTTGTAGTATTTATACTACAAAATAGCGAAGTGTTTTGGACTTATTGTCTTTACTTAACTTTATTTTACGATCTTCTAAGACAAACTTATAGGTTTGATTTAGATTATTGAAAATGTACTTCTTTAACTAGACTAGTGCCCTTTGAAAATGGTAAAAAGTTAAAAAAATAGTCCGATGGAAAACGAAGAAAATTAAAGGAAAAATAATTTACGGGCGATCTGAGGTCGGGAAGTGAAAGAGGTAGTTTTGAAGGGTAAAATACGGTTTATCTCGATTTCCAGCAAAACTACAAAAACTGTTCACCTTATTTTGAGTTAATGTCGAAAAAGCACCGGAATTTTTAATCGAAAATTCTAACGTCAAAATATCTCCTTTATTAAAAAAGTCCGTGGGCTTTTTGTTTGTTGAAATCTCTACTTTCTGATGGTGTAAACAAATATACATTACTACGGTAAATGTTCTCAAAAAATGCAAATAAACGAAAAAACTCTAATCCGATTTGTTTAAATCATTATGTACAATTTTGAGCTATTCATTAAAATTTATACTTTAATTACTCGAAACGTAAGATTCCGTGTTATATCGATAAACAAAAAAGTATCAAATCCGTAAAACATGAAGATTGCAAGAAATATGCGAAAATGGTTGTTCTAAATATAATTAAAGGTATGATTTAAAGAGGATTTCATCTAAAAAATGTGGCTGCTGCTATTTTTTTCAGTAAAAAAGTTGATTTATTAAATTATATTTACATTTGTTACTATCCATTACTTTTTGTCTCTTTGATGGCATTTCTTCATCGTTAGATTCGACAAACCTTCCCGATTCTAGTAGATCTTCGAAATCTCAAAGACCATCACCGTCTTCGTCTCCAATATTATTTCCAGTCTGCATTGGTTCTTCATCCACAATTTCACCTGAATCACTAACTTCCTCGTAGCCTTTTTCTTCTACATTGGAGCGTTTTTCAGAACAATGACAATTTGAGCATAAACTTATGCATTTGAAACCATGTTTTCGGCAGCCACATTTTAAACTGTTACATCCAGTTTCACGGCTGCAGCAAATAGTTTTGAGCAATATTTCCGGAATTAATTCCATTTCTGTAAATTTGGGCATAATAACACGTTGATGTTGCTTCCAGCCCCAATCTGTTGCTGTCAGTTTGTTACCCAGCCAAGGTTGAAGCTGATAACATGCCCTGTAACAATGTTGTTCTGCTGCACTTTCTGTGGGTGGGAGATTTGCTAACATGAAAGATGATTTAATTTTTGCCAATTGATATTTTCGAAATCTTAATTGACTCAGTGTTATATTATCATTTTTACATTTATAAATAGATTTGATTAATTGTAAACCATTTTTCCATCACTAGAGATTTCAACAAGCAAAAAGCCCACCGAGTTTTTTTAAAAAAGCAGATATTTTCACGTGAGAATTTTCGATTGAAAATTAGGGTGCTTTTTCGATTTTATTTGTAAAGCTAGTATCAGCAACGCATATTCTTTTCAAAAATATGCAACTTTGAAAAACGCTGAAGTTTCTAGCCATCTGTAATTTCAAATATTGAGCTTCATATTCAAATCCACAGCGAAACTGCTATCTGCAATTCACCTGTAACGGCAATAAACAGGCGGGGGGGGGGGGTGATTTACGACAATTATCGTGGGTGCAATTTTGTGTTCGAATAATGCTATGGCATGCTGAAACAGTCGAATAGCGCGCCTGGGACGCTCGTTGCGAATTTGGGGCGTAGGTAACTGAAATTGCAGCGAGCCGGTGTGTCTTAGCGACCGCTCGAGCGCTCGCTCGAGACGATTCTATTTAATTTCGCGAACTGCACCTGCAAGACGGCCCGAAACCGCTTAGTTCGTTGTCTGAGCTGATGCATAATGCACCGGGCGCCAGTTAAGTGTCTGGCGCACTACACCGAATGTAAATTTAAGCACTACACTGCACAATATCGTCATTAAACACGTCTATCTACTCGCTGGGTCCTATGGTATTACGCGAAAGAGTAATTACTATATTAATTGCTCCTCGCGAAGTGTATGGTATTAGTTTTATTCAAATTTGTAATAAACAATTCTGTAGTAGCTAGTATAGTAGAGTCAAATGGTGTTTTGGCCATTTTCTTTCATTCTATATGTTTCATTGGGGTGCTGAATCCGAATTTCAGCTTTGGCACTTCCATCGGAGATGGCTTCACAAGGAAAATCGCAAGAAATCGAAACATTTTCGACTTATCTTCAGTTTTTTTGCCAAAATGTCGTGAAACTATGCTCTCTTCGACGTAGACCACTATATACAAAAATAAAGTACACTTAATTTCCTATGAAAATCGCCCTCAAGTGTATTTTTTGGTTGACTGGTCCCACAGGGGTCAATTCTAGGGCCACTGTTGTTTTCCGTACAACTTCCAAATTGCACAAAGAACAGCTCCATCCATATGTACGCAGACGACACTCAGATTTATACTTCATTTACCCCAACGATGTTACAAGCGTGTGCGATAAAATAAACTCTGATTTGGAATGTCTTTTTAAACACTCGAATAAACTGTCACTCACGTTTAAGCCAAATAAATCGAAGGTGCTCGTATTTGGGCCTGTTAATGCTGATGACGTGGTGGTGTTGCTGAATGGGGAGGTGCTTTTCCATTAACATTGCTGTCTTACATAACCGATACCCTGAAAAACATGAAAATTTCAGTAATGGTGTTTAGAAGAAAGTTGCGTAGCATCATGCAGACCTCTCAGTATTTGTCTTAAGGTATATTTGTGTGCAGCATACACAGATAGAAAAGATTTCTTGTTTCAAAGAAATGTATTTGTTTGAATTTATTCTTTTGGGTCAAAGCATATTTCTTTGACGCTAACAATATTTACTTCATTGAATACTCTAGTTTATTTGCTTGCAGAGATTAATTTATTTGAAATATTTATTTAAGTGGAATAAATATATATGGATACAAACAAAAATTACTTTCCTTTAAAGTAATATTTTAGTTTTGATTTTAAAAAAACGTTTCTTTACACCAATGAAATATAATTTTGATTCTAACATATAAATTTGTATATAAGGAGAGATTTATTTCGCTTAAAGTAATATTTTGTCATTGGCTTAAAAATAGGTTTACTTCCGCCAAAGAAATCATATTTTGATTAAAATAAATATATTTGTACACAAGAAGAGATTTATTTCCTTTAAAGTAATATTTTTGTTTTGGCTTTAAAATAGGTTTACTTCCACCAAAGAAATCATATTTTGATTCAAATAAATATATTTTTAATGTCATCCAACTGTATTGTTAGATGGCGCTGTAAACTCTCTCCTCGCACTTCGTACATATCGAGAGTATAACGCCGCGTGATCGACAGTATAGAACTTACAGTACAGTGCCTGCAGGTTCAAGTTGCGATTCCAAATCATAGTACAGTTTACTAACTTAACCTTGACTATATGTTGGGTTGGGAAGACCAAGCTTAGTCGAGGATGTGCGACATCCCAAAAAGGAGGTGACACATGGCGAGTCTTCCGACAAATTCTTGTCTATTAATTCCTTCAACAAATTAATAATTTTAAGCATTTCAACTCGACCAACAATTTTGTTAATTTAAAAAAATGTTTGAAAAATGTTTGTTTGACACAAATCAACGTTCTTTCTACCAAACAAATATTTCAAATAAATGCGTTTTTATCCGCAAATAAATATTTCTTTGTCTCTATTGAAACAACAAATTTCTTTGAGTCAATGCATATTTATTTGAATCAAACAAAAATTTCTCTCTGTGTAGTGATATGATCTGTGAACGCGCAATTTTGTTTTTTTAGTCTGGTTTCTTCGCCTTTTGTGAGGAGATTCATTATTTATATTATTGGTGTATAAACTGTCGTGTATAAAATGAGGTCTTTCTTTCAAATAAAGAAATTTATTTTTATTATTATTATTATTATTTTAGCACAATCCTAGCCTTTTTTAACTCGAAGATTGAGTTTTACATAATCAATCAGTCAAATTTGGCTTCCTTTCAGCGCGCTCTAGCAGCCAAAAATGCATTTCAGGGCTCATATAGGAAATTTAATGTACTTTATTTTGTATAGTCTGCCTCTAAAAGTGCATAGTTTTATCACTTTTTCAAAAAGAAAAAAAGTCGAAAATGTTTAGTTTTTTTCCGATTTTTGTCACATACACACCCACAGATTTTTTGTAGCTTGGTCCTATGTATGATTGAGTAAATAAAATCAATTTTGATCAGCTAAAGGTGCAAAATTAACGACTGTGCGTCGTTTAGTACATTTTCAGCTTCACTGATTTTTTTCGAAGCAAAATGCCTATTAAGTTTTAATAAATAAGTCTATCCCGGCGACTCCACCAAATTGTTAAAAACTTGTTTTTCAGTAAAATCTATAGTTTCACTCCCCATTTAGCATTACAATGAATGTAATCTGATTAACTAAGATGTAATTATGCCAAAAATTATATTTATCTCCTGAAATTTATTGTATTCTTCGGTACACCTTTGCTGCTACCAACCATACACTCTAAACCTGCCAGCCAAACGAAAATTTGGTAACAGATTTACATTTAGATATCCGTTGAAATACGAGTGGAACAAATTACGCATTCCGCATAGCTTCGTCGTCAAAGCCTTTGCGCCAGAATGAAGGCACGTAGCGCAAGATATCTCGTTAAGAACGAAAGACGGGATATGTGTGTGTACTGGCGGCATCACTATAAGAGACTATAAGGGAGGCGACGCCAAGCTTTCGAGTGTCTCCGTGCTACACAATAAGGCCTAAATAACTATCATACTTCTGTAAGCAGATACTCACGTAAAATACGAACGCGTGCTTCGTTTCATTCCTCTCTTAGTGTCTTCTGTCTCCTAAGGCTGAATCCTATCGCGCTATCCACTTTCTAAACGGTTCTGTTGACGCGCTGGAAAGAAGTTCAACGAAATTTGCGGTCGTAATTGAAAGCAATCGTGGTTTGTGAACGTAAGGAATCTTAGACATCGTTTAGTTGAAGATTAAAATCTTGTTGTGCTAATAATAAAGGGGATTTTAAGATAATAGCTAGTTATTGGTATCCTGTAAACAGCTTATGCTTTTATGTCTTTTTTTTCTTTTATTGAAAAGGAAAACAGGCTTTTTAGTGTAGAAATCTTTACTCTAAACGTTATCTTATAAACTATTTCTATTGTATTTTTTAAAGCCCAAACGGAATTCTTTCTTTTATCAATGGAAAATTAGAAAGGCCAATGTTATCCTCTGTCCTAATAAATTTAATATCTTCAAAAGGTATACTATAATCACTTTATTTTCATATCAGATTTTGTTAATTAAATGACGGACGGATTCATTATAACAACACAAATTCTAAAAATTCAAATTCATATGAAACTTGATTCCTGCGAAATTTGAGAACCTCTAAATCCAAATCTTGTCAGAAGTTTCAAATATAAAAACTCTACCAAAAGTATAAGAACTGATATTTCAAACTATGATGTCAGATTTTAGCAAAATTGACTAATTTTAACAGATTTTTTTAACGGACCTGAAAAGGACAGAAAGCTATTATTTCGACACGAATATACACTGTGGACAAAGAAAACGGTATCAAATTACTTGAGTTTCCAATAATATTTAGTAAATCGAAGTATATCATATATTGTTTAACAAATTGCTTATATTGTGAAGATTGATGTAATAGAACATTTCAATCCAACGTTGTTAAATTTTAAGCTATGCCGCATTTTTGATAATAATGTGTCAATTTAATGTGACATGAAAGGTGTAAGTAGGCATTGAAAATAAGTAAGTATAGGTAAAACCACGAGAACTGAAAGTTAGTCATCGCTTAAAATCGTAAGAACAGGCGCATGAAAAAGCACATTGTCTCTTTCTAACGCACGGGAATGGTCTGTATGGTATCAGCAAAATAACAGCTGAAATCGATGACTCACTTTCGGTTCTAGTAGTTTTACCTATAATATTTGTTTGCTTTTGCCGCTTGAAAAAAAAATGTTGGAAATATTCTACAGTTAGAAATGAAACATGAAAAGACTTGCTTTAAACTGATGTGTCAAGTGATACTCAAAAAACATGGATTCCAGCTCTTAGTCAATCTTTGCACAAACAAGCAACATTCTTCTAAAATTTATAACGAAACGTTATATTTATTTATTTTGTTAAATCAAAAACGTTTTATTCTGGATTTTTATGATTTTTACTTTATCATACGCAGTATGTAAAGTATTGTAATCGTGCCGAAAAAAAAAATTGAGATTTTAGCGGAAATAGGTCTTTTTGGGTCCCCTGAACATTTTTGACCAAGGTACAAAAAAATGTCTGTGTGTGTGTGTGTGTGTGTGTGTGTATGTGTGTGTGTGTGTATGTGTGTGTGTACCCGTTTTTTGTGGAGACGGTTCCGGGGAAACTACTAAAGGAATCGGGACGAAAGTTCATATTTAGTAGTTTCATTACTAAACTTAGAGCTGAAAAGCTTTTGGTTCAAAAGGGTCCAAAGGAACGGGCTATTTACTCCTAGCATTTTTCAACGATTTTGCAATTGAGCCGCTATTACTGTAATTTCGTCAAAATAGTTAAATAATAAATTAAAGAAGAGGAAATTTTGAATAATTTATGCCTATGACATTTTTTGGTAAAATTAATAGTTTAGCTGCAAGAGCAAATTCTATTTGATCGAGATCGGTCGCATCTGCATTGATATAGTAGCCAGGATTTTGACAAATATTTATTTGTGCTGTCACCACAGAAATGTCTATGGCTGTCACACTCGAAAACAGCTGATTCCTTCAGAGGTTGGGCAGCCGCTATGGAACGTGGCCGCTCTAGTGCGGAAAGTATAAAATTCAAATAAAATAAGATCAAAAATTTGATTGTTTGTTGATAAGAAATATCAACCCGTTGTTATATCTAATTGTAAAAACGATAAATTAATAAAATTGTAAATAAAGTATAGCGATGAGTGTAGTTATATTTTAGTATGTTGGTACGGATGTGACATGAACGAATATAAATCTGTCAGAATTTGAATTAGCTGTTTAAACTTGACGTTTCGTAGAAGTGGTATCAACCTAACATTTCCTGTACAGAAATATAACGCAAAAATATAGCGCCGCGTCACCGCTCGTCGCGCTATTCCGTACTTTCGGCACTTGTGAGATAAATAACTATTATTCTGACAGTAGGTAGTGTCAAATGCTGATGCTTTGACATTACCTACTATTGATACTATTGACTATCAAAATATCTGTCAAATCCTGTCTAACTAGTTTAATTTTAATGCAGACACGATTTATCTCAATCAAATAGATTCACATGCAGCTAAACTATTAATTTTATATTTTGTATGATAAAGTCATGTGCCTGGCCACATCAGATTTTTTACTTTATCATACGCAGTAAGATAAAGTATTGTAATCATGCCGAAAAAAAAAATTCAGATTTTAGCGGAAATAGGTCTTTATGGGTCCCCTGAACATTTTTGACCAAGGTACAAAAAAATGTCTGTGTGTGTGTGTGTCTGTGTGTGTATGTGTGTGTAAACGATTTTTGTGGCGACGATTCCGGAGAAACTAGTAAAGGTATCGGAACGAAAGTTCATATTTAGAAGTTTTGTTACCAAACTTAGAGCTGAAAAGCTTTTGGTTGAAAAGAGTCTAAAGGAAGTGGTAGTTTATTCTTAGCCTTTTTGAAGGATTTTGCAAATGAGCCGCCATTTCTGTAATTTCGACAAAATAGTTAATTAATAAATTAAAGTAGAGGAAATTTTGAATAATTTATGCCTAAGACATTTTTTGGTAAAATTAATAGTTTAGCTTTTTAGTTTATTCTAAGCCTTTTTGAAGGATTTTGGAAATGAGCCGCCATTTCTGTAATTTCGACAAAATAGTTAATTAATAAATTAAAGTAGAGGAAATTTTGAATAATTTATGCCTATGACATTTTTTGGTAATATTAATAGTTTAGCTTCAAGAGCAAATTCTATTTGATCGAGATCGGTCGCATCTGCATTGATATGAAACTTCAAAGTAGCCTGGATTTGACAAATATTTTTTTGTGCTGTCACCACAGAAATGTCAGAAATGGCGTTTCGTCAAAGTGGTACCAACCTAGCATTTACTATACAGAAATCATTTATTTATTTTTTTAAAATACGTATTTCTTAAAAAGCAACACAATAAACGTTGATGTCGCTCCTGCCAAAATCTAGATAGCGCGACTCGCTCACATGCGACGGCGACACTCCGCCTTCTTCCTTTTATTCCATACTTTCGGCATTTGTGACATAAATAACTATTATTCTAATGACGTAGTGTAGGTAGTGTCAAATGCTGATGCTTTGACAGTACCTACGATTTATCTCAATAGAATAGATTCTCATGTAGCTCAACTATTAATTTTATATATTGTATGATAAAGTCATGTGCCTGGCCACATCAGATTTTTTTTAATTTATGGGTCATGCAAACTTGGTCTATAATTTGTTAACAGCCAACGTCAATGTTCTTTTCTTCTTTTTGCAATTTGCCAGTGCCAAATAAAACAAATAGAGCAAATCACAGCCTGATAACCGTGCTACAGGTACAGTCGTAGAAATAACGGAAATATGAGTCCAACAGTTTTTGTAGCGATATAACTGAGGAATTACTGAACAAATTGTGATCTGTTTATCTTTCTTGAATATTCTTTGCTTTTTAATAGGTACTTTTGCTCAAACTAATTGATTTTTTTTAAATATCTTTTTAAACAGAAAACAGAAAAATGATTTTTTTTAATTTTAGGTGCATATTAACAATTTGTTCTCTGGCAAAACACAAACATCTGTATCGTCACTATTATTCTGTTTTGTTGCAAATGTACGCATTGTAGCTGGTGGATACACCATATAGAGTGAGAGTGATCATGATAGAAAACAAATTATAGAACACGGTTCGCTATTCCATTATTACCGACCTATTTTCAAACTAACAAGTTATCATAAAATTGCATCGCCATAACAAGGAAACGCAATCACAAAAACACAAAAACAACCAAAAATCCATACTATCCAAAATGCACATCGCCACACACAATGACCCAAATTTTATCCGCAATTTTTACGAACGAATCAACGTTATAATGTAAAAGATTGTGCCGGCATCGACACACATACACCCACACACACACACCCACACACACACACACGCATAGATTCATCGTGTCGGTATCATCGTCAGTATCAATAGTGGCTATCGCGTCGTAAATTCGCGCTGACGGAAACGCAATTTTTATCGAAAACTGCAAAAGGGCCGGAGGGAGGAAACGCGCCGCCCGCGGGTTCCGCAGATAAGAACAATAGAGCGTCGTGATTTATACTGTCCATTTAATCTAGTGTTCCCTGGCTGGTGTTCGCCATTACCGCCTACCGTCATATATTGTTGCGGCAACAGCTGGTCCTTATTAAAAGCTTTTAATTATCCCTACCATCCAGGCGCGCCAGATGAGAACGCGATGCCGATCTTACGGGGGAGGGGGCGCGAAGAATGATGAGAAAACGGAGGGAGCACCTACCCCCTCGCCCTCCACGCTCCCACGCCCCTGTAGGTGGGCGACGTCGCGAAATTTGTGATACAGCGCTGCCAAATTTGTTTCTCGAGGCTATGACAAATAACGAATATTTTTAGTATTCGTTCACACTACGAAATTTATTATACAAGAAGTTGTGCCATTTTTAAAGCAATCGAATTTGGCACTTTGTAGTGTCACTAAGCACTTTAGACCTGCACTTTTTTAGAAATACAACTTTAACTAAGTTATTGAATGTTTGAGCAACACTGGCCGTATTGTTTTAGATGAAGTTGTACCATTTTTAAAGCAATCGAATTTGGCACTTTGTAGTGTCACAAAGCACTTTAGACCTGCACTTTTTTAGAAATACAATTTTAACTAAGCTATTGAATGTTTCAGCAACACTGGCCGTATTGTTTTAAATGAAGTTGTACCATTTCTAAAGCAATCGAATTTGGCACTTTGTAGTGTCACAAAGCACTTTAGATTGCACTTTTTTAGAAATACAACTTTAACTAAGCTATTGAATGTTTGAGCAACATTGGCCGTATTGTTTTAAATGAAGTTGTATCATTTTTGAAGCAATCGAATTTGGCACTTTGTAGTGTCACAAAGCACTTTAGACCTGCACTTTTTTAGAAATACAACTTTAACTAAGCTATTGAATGTTTGAGGAACACTGGCCGTATTGTTTTAAATGAAGTTGTACCACTTTTAAAGCAATCGAATTTGGCACTTTGTAGTGTCACAAAGTACTTTAGACCTGCACTTTTTTAGAAATACAACTTTAACTAAGTTATTTAATGTGTGAGCAACATTGACTGTATTGTTTTAAATGAAGTTGTGCCATTTTTAAAGCAAGCGAATTTGACACTTTGTAGTGTCACAAAGCACTTTAGACCTGCACTTTTTTGTAGAAGTACAACTTTAACTAAGTTAACGAATGTTTGAGCAACACTGGCCGTATTGTTTTAAATCCCTCCATCAAATAAACGGCAGGGGAGGGGGTGGTGTACGCCTCTACCTCTCCGGAGCCTGCTTTGTTCTTCATCTTTTATTTATCGGCGGCGGAACAACAGCTGGTTTTAGTAAATTATGCGGTGACGCAAGCCGGCATTTGTTCCGAATTACTTTCTACATCCCTCCTCTACTCAAGCGGGGCAGATCTCCCGCCAGTATTATTATTATAATATGACGCTGATAAACGATCGCTGATTAGCATTTCTAATTCAATTACGGCCCATTACTGCGAGCGGCTTGAAACCTGCGGATTGATGTTCCCAATTATGGAGGCACCATTAGTACAAAGTCAGATTATATGGTTTCTCATAAAGCTAAGTATGCATAATTGCATATGTATACCTACCCAGAATCAGCTAACAGTGGGAGTGCGTCAGAGCAGACGTTTCACTTACGTCACTTTAAATCACTTTGTAGTTTCTGTAGACGTTGTGTAGAAGAAAAAAGTTTTCATCATTATGTAATACCAATTTGTAATGCAGAGTTTATCAATTGAAGGTGTTGTTATGGCATTGCTCGAGTTAAGTCGCTGACCTTGTTCTAATTTCCGTTTTGTCGTTAGATTCTGATTGAGCTGTTTCTTTCACTGTTGATGTTTCAGTTTATATGGTTTCTCATAAAGCTAAGTATGCATAATTGCATATGTATACACAGAATCAGCTAACAGTGGGAGTGCGTCAGAGCAGACGGTTCACTTACGTCACTTTAAATCACTTTGTAGTTTTTGTAGACGTTGTGTAGAAGAAAAAATTTTTCATCATTATGTAATACCAATTTGTAATTCAGAGTTTATTCAATTGAAGGTGTTGTTATGGCATTGCTCGAGTTAAGTCGCTGACCTTTTTCTAATTTCCGCTTTGTTGTTAGATTCTGATTGAGCTGTTTCTTTCACTGTTGATGTTTCAGTTTATATGGTTTCTCATAAAGCTAAGTATGCACAATTGCATATGTATACCCAGAATCAGCTAACAGTGGGAATGCGTCAGAGCAGACGTTTCACTTACGTCACTTTAAATCACTTTGTAGCTTTTGTAGACGTTGTGTAGAAGAAAAAAGTTTTCATCATTATGTAATACCAATTTGTAATTCAGAGTTTATTCAATTGAAGGTGTTGTTATGGCATTGCTCGAGTTAAGTCTCTGACCTTGTTCGAATTTTCGCTTTGTCGTTAGATTCTGATTGAGCTGTTTCTTTCACTTTTGATGTTTTAGTTTATATGGTTTTTCATAAAGCTAAGTATGCATAATTGCATATGTATACCCAGAATCAGCTAACAGAGGGAGTGCATCTAATCAGACATTTCACTTACGGCACTTTAAATCACTTTGTAGAACTTGTGTAGAAGCCGAACGTTTTATCATTGCTGAATATCAATTTGTAAAACAGACAAAATTTATTTAGTAAATGTGTTGTCCATGTTAGTCTTATAACTCCCAGACCTTCATATGGACAAATTTACAGCTAGATTTTATTTTGATGGAAAATTGCTCCGGCGCCTTCACCAATTCTAACACATCCCTCAACGATTATCAACTTTCTTATATATTAGTTTCCATTGATCAATTCTTCAACTTGTATATCCAGCATCAGATAACAGTGGAAGATTCAGATTCAGAGCAGAGATTTCACTTACGGCACTTTCAATCACTTTGTAGAACTTGTGTAGAAGCAGAGCGTTTCATCATTGTAGAACACCAATTTGTAATACATACAGGGTTTATTTAGTAAATTTGTTGTTCATGTTAGTCTTATAACTACTAGAGCATCATATGAACAAATTTATAGCTAGATTATCAATCAACTTTCTTAGAAATTAGTTTCCTCTTTCGAGCGATTCTTCAACTTTGTTAACCTCTTATTTTCTCTCTTGTTTCAGGCTGTTGTTTTGTGACCTTCTACACGCGCAAGGCGGCCCTCCAAGCCCAGGACGCTCTGCACAATGTCAAAACGCTGAACGGGGTAAGTAAAAAGACCAGAGCAGCCCTCCTTTTACCCCTCGCGCCGCGCCGTCACGTTCCACCTTTTGTCGCGCCCCGTCGCTCCGGTCGCTTAGGTCAGATTTCGGCTCCGACGCTTTTGCACGCCGGTCACGTCCTGACCTTTTCACCCGCCTTACCAGAGCCGGGCTACATGCAAAAAGGCGCGTCGCGTAAAAACGGCCCGATATATGGGAGCGACACAGTGGCACGACGATGGTACGCTATTGGAGTTTATTCAAATGTGTAAACGGGTCTTTTGTGCGGTGATATAAAGCGTTGAAATTTTCGGAAATTTGGTATTTGTATTCATCCCAATGTGTGAATTGTGTTCCATTAGAAGCTTTTGGTGTTCCAATATTTCTATAGGTATTTGATTTTAGATTTATTTTTAGAAAATTTGAATGAAGATCTATTCGATCAACACTTAAAAAACAAGAAAGTGAAAATAACTGAAATATTTTGGATGTAGGTATAGGAAAATCTGATAAAATAGGACGCTGATGCGTGGGAACAAAAAATTAAATTACAAAGTTGATATTAATTTTTGAATAGATAAGTTTTAAATGTATAGAAATAGTGGAAAATCAAAAACGTCTAATGGAACCATTCCGTGAGCAACCTGTAGAAAGTTTGAATGAAGTAAAACGTTGAAATTTTGAATGTGGTTAACCTTGGTTAGAAGATACACTTAATTGAGAATGGTATACTTTTCCCAAAATTGGCGAAAAAACATCGTAGGTATAAATCTTGAAAATGTCAACTAAAATGTTGAAAATGATGTTTTTGTTTTATTTTGGAGACACGCAATCTTTTCATTGTTTTCATTTCCTTTATTGTAAGGCAAATATTTCTCATAGGATAACGGTTTCGGACTACATCGTGTGCATCATCAGGCTAAGCTACAGAGACAAAGAGAGAAAGCACGAATTATTTGTTTAATTATTATAGTAAAACTTACACACAAAAAAAACAGTAGGAATATTCTATTAAGAAACTATTAAAGGAGTCTCAGAAATATTTCTGTGACTTTTTTTGATAGTCTAGTCATTTTAAATGCAAAATCATTGAATGTCGTAAATAATTTGCCGGCCTATGAAAATGATACCAATAGATTCAGAAAAATATCCTGAGCATCGTATCAAAATGTTTACTGAATCATTGCTGATATTATTATTGAGATTAATTAAAAACTATCAGTGATAAAAAAACCTTTGTCATGAAATGTTTGATATCCGAAGGTATTAAGGTTAGCAGACGAAATTGTACTGCATCTTAAACACGAAAGATGTATGTACAAGATATACTATGAATTACTTAAAAATATTGAAATGTTGTAGTATTGTAGTAGTATTGGTAAAAAGTTTAAAACACATGTTTTCGGAACAGTGATATTATATCAGTATCTATTCTGTGAAGTCATCTGTCATCAGAAAACTTCTGTATCTTTTGACACAACGGATATTGATGAAAATCTCGGTCCTGAAAACCGGTTTTTACCTCTTTAACCAACATCTTTCAATATTCTTAAGTAATTGCTTGTTTATCATGCACCCATATTTTTCGTCTTTAATATGGCAAAAAAATTGTTCCGAAGGTATTAACTTTCAGTGATATTGATGCAAAAAACAGGTGCACAACATTTCATACTGATTTTTTTACTAATATTTCTAATGAACAGTAAATATTTTTATTATTGTCATACTATAACATTATTATTGTCATACTATAACATCATCAAAAAGTGGTGTTTTTGTTCTATTTTTTGAGTGACACAGTCTCGAGCATTTGTCACAAAATGGCAAACATTTCAAACAAAAAGCCAAATTAAAAACAAATTTATAATGTAAGATTACTTTTTACTGAAAAAAATTAGAATATATTCAACTACAGAAGTATATTTTTGGATTTTGAGCATTTTGAATTTACTAGATCATTATTATTTATTATCTAATTCGTACGTTTTTGTATACATACTACACCATATCAGTAAGGTTCTTACTTTTTAACATTTATTTATTTTATTCAGGAACCTCTTAGTTTGCTCATTTATATTCATACTTAATTCCTGTGAAATTTGAGATCAATTATTCCATTAATCTGTGTCCAAACGTATAAAGAAGACTCACCACTAATTTTGCCAAAAACTTGACCCAATTCAGAATTTCTGGTTTCAGACTCACAATCTACGAAAAAAACACACATCAAAAACATTTTTTAGTTGTTATATTTTGTTCATTTCTGTCCAGGATCGTCATTTATTGTATTAATTATCTTACTTTTACCAGACTATATAATCTTAATTTATATATAGTATGAATTTTTGACAAACTCATTCTAGATTTTGAATTAAAAACGTTATATTTCACTTCTACAGTCTAAAGTGTAACACAAACCACACACCCGTTTTTATATCCTTACATTCTGCGAACCCTGGCGCTTTCTTGGACCTACTGTGCCATCTGGCGGTGCGAAACGCAAACTGGGTCCGACCTTATTAGGGCCCGGAGGGTCGGGAATCTCTCTTTGGGGGCGAGCCAGGCCAGGAAACCGAGACCTCCGCGGATTGTCTCTCATTAGCGGTGACGGTTTTGCGACGTTTTTTTTTTCTTTTCGGCCGGAGAGCGCGGCGGCCCCTTTGTTTCGGTATTCGCCGATGTAATAGAATCTGAGCTCGGGCTTTAATAAAATTGCTATTAACGTTTGCCGTGGCGCGCGGCACGATAAAGTTGTAGACTGACTCGCCTCCGACTCTTTGTAGCGTTCGTTGATGAAATACAGAGAAAAATTGTGTTCGTGTTTGAAACGTAGCGCCGAATTGAGTTGAGTTGTTGCGAGGTTCTGCTCTGCTGATGTAATTATGCTGCGATAGTTGCTCTTTTGTTTAATGCTGGTTGGTTATGAGATGCTGTGCTGTGCAGTTTTGTCTCACTGTTTCTTGAACTGTAAATACATTTATGGAAATTTTGTTAGTAATTTAAGGTAAATTCTCAGTAAAGAATTTTTGAACTTTTATGAGGGAATAATTTACTGAGAACAGCCGAAAATATACTGATTTTGATACCAATTTTAGCAGTTTAATTATGTTTAAAGATATTACAGTTTTACACAGAACTGTCACAAGGTTCTGGGATTTCGAAAAACAACGTAGAACTTTGCAAATTTAGCTTTAATTCATAAAGTAGTCTATGTTAAAAGCGGAAATTTCAGTTAAATTGGGATAACTAAAAACCTCTTAATCCTTTGTGTTATCTTCATTGGATAATATATATATATATATATATATATATATATATATATAGAAAATATAGAAAATATTTTTTGGTTTTACACAACATATTTATTTGAATTTATTCTTTTGGATCAAAACACATTTCTTTGACACAAAAAATATTTAATCCAGTAAATTACTCTAGCTTATTTGCTTCTGAGATTAATTTATTTCGAATATTTATTTAGTGAAAGAAATATATATTTCTATACAAACAAAAATTACGATTCTTTAAAGTAATATTTTTGCTTTTATTTAAATGTTTCTTTCCGGTAAAGAAATCCATTTTGATTCAAACAAATATATTTTGGGGTGATAAGCGAACAACTGACCAAAATATCTAAATATGACCTTAGTAAAAAGTAGTTTTCTCCGATTCATGATTGATTTTTTTTTCCTTTTTATTATTTTTCCAATAATTAGAAATTCGAACGAAATCTGTTAAATTAATTTTTCCGTCGATTTCTCGACGGTTAACGCACTCGCTGATCGCTCGTGCGTTAAACAGTCTCGATCATTAATCGCTCTTTTTAATATACTTGTTGATTAAAAAACTATTTCCGTCGATCGTTTATTTATGAGTCAGCTCAGTGAATACTCGCTAAGCACTCGCTAAACGCTCGTGCGTTAAACAGTCTCGATCATTAATCGCTGCTTTTACTTGTTGGTTAAATAACTATTTCGAGTATTTATTTACAAATAAACAAAATCATCGTCTTGCACTTGCTCCACCATTTATTTTATTCTTAATTAATTTACGTTATTTATTTGTTGCGTATGGACTTTCTCCTATAACCAACCTTAGTACAAAGAAGCCTAGAGGACTTAAATCCGGTGACCAAGAAGGCCCTAAAATTGAATTATTGAAATAATTTCACTATGAACACATTTTGCATTAAAATTGTTAAAATGTGTTTTTGTATAGTAAAACATAGCATTAGTATTATTAATTAGCATTATACCATTTTAAGGGCAGAGAATCCACATAAATACAGATTGTTCATGTCCAAATGTAAAACAAAATTAAAAAAAAACTCGATTATATGAATCAATAATAACAATTTTTATGAATTTCTTTACCAGGTGCTTGAAATAATCATCAAAATTGATAAAATATAACAAGACTGCCATAAGAATTTAGCCAAATTTCAAAAGGGCGAGATTTTTTGGCCAGTATATACCCTGAATCTAATATATTGTCCTTTTAATTTAAATATAACTTTATTTTTTTTTAAAGTAATCTCTATTGACACGTCAAGACTCAACAGGTTAGTAGGTATGCCATGACAGTAATCATCAAATCTATCGCATATAAACTATATTTAAACAAAATAATATATTGTATCCACCATATTCGATTATGGCAACAACTTTGCTAAATTTAACCTTACCCTCAATCTCAGCAAATAAATACTAGGCCTAAATAGCAACGATACAATATTGGTGGAGGAGCCGGTGGATAGTATACATTTTACCACATTTCCGCGTTCTATCATAGTTATATATCATCAAAATAACAATGCATACAAGAACAAAGCTGTACTCCTTGAGTGGTACAACAAATTAGTAGTTAAATTGAACCTGGGATGTGTTCGGACGTGCAAGATAATAATCACATCTGCGTGTGCGATCCCAACAAGTTGTCGTGTGCAGGACAGATACCGCGTCACGGGCAGACAAACGGACGGGGTTGCGCGTCAGCGTCACTCAATAAAGGCGCCCCCGGCACTTGGGTGCTAATTGTCTCGCGAACAACAACTAACGGCAGCCACTAAGCCGCTCCCTGTATGTACGGTGGAACCTTGACGGGTAATGCCATCTGTCGGGCGATACTGTGAGATCACTATGATGGGGACGTTTCTATTCGATGTATTTCTGGAACAACGGGGGCGGTTTGAATAGGGTATGTCGAACCTGAAACCTGTACCATTCGGTTAATAAAGTTTTGTTTTGATATTGATATAATATTATAGTATCAAAATTATTGAAGGGTAGTCGTAAAATAGAACGCTGGTGTTTGATTTGCATATTTTGGTTCGCTTGCTAGTTAGTGTATTTGTTGACTATTTAGAACACAAAATATTCCAGTTACCGGAAAGTAGTAGGTAGACGCTTTTTTATTACAAATCAACACTATTTTGAATTTAAAGTTCACATACGAGATAATAATAGGGGATAGGAAAATTATTTTTTCTCGACTTCACCATTATTAGCTAAACACAAATAATATTGAATAAAATATTTTTAGAAAACCAACAAGTACATGCATAATAATATCTAAATACTCACAACATCCACAAACAATAAAGTCAACAGTATTACAATATATGTTTCATAGATTGATCAATACCCCTTCATGACAAACAAATTTTACTCAAGAATAGTAACACATAGGAATATAATAGTACAAATAGATTATACCTAACAAGGAATAGCAATAAAACAAAAACAACATATTTAATAAGTTTACCCTCACAAAAAGCTGCACTTAGATTAATTACATCTACAAAAAAACACAATTGCAATTCTTTTTAGTTTTCAATTTATTATTAAGAAATGTTAGACATTTATGTTTTACCATTTTTAATGACACACAGAATAAAATAAGTCCTTAGTCTTCTTCAGCCTCCCTCATCTGTATGGTTCTTGCATCTGGAATTTTTAGTGTTTATCTTGGCGCAGCTTTTTATTCTGTTCCTTTTTCGCTTCCTTTCTTATTCCTCTAGAATGATTTACTCTTGTGATTTCTTCTTTATTTTATTAACAAATATTCTCTCCAGGTATGAGATAATAATGTTACAGAATAACAATTAAATTAATAAAATAGTCAATTGTTTTAGTCCAAGTGTATAGCTGCAGGATTGAATAAAACAGGATTGTTCTATTGTGGACTAAGTTTAATTAATTATATTTGTACGCGATCGATTTCGGCTTAATGCCATCTTCAGGCGTAAAACTAAAAAGATTGTCAATATAAACACAGTGTTCAAATATATTCTGTATAAAATAGAACATATATAAAATGGGTAGGTCAAACTCGGGACACTGACATCACAGAAAGAAATCCATCACAGCATAAATTTTCAGTTATTGTTGATTTAAAGAAACGTAAATTGTAAGGAGCTCACCGTCAGATAGATAAATTTAGATTAATATAAGAATTGTTGATTTATAGTTCTGCATGTTGCCTCCATGTAAAAATGGTGGGGAGATGTCACTTTTGCTTTCGTGTGTCACCTTGATAGTGTGGCGGGAGAAAAATGTTTAACATTATTAACCAAGACAGAGGAAGGTAGGGAAACTATTAGTCAATTATATAAAAACTTTAAAAATATGATTTTCATGAAAAAATTTTATGTGGTTAATAATATTTTCTTCTTTCTTTTTGTGCTTTAAAATTTCGTACTATTCTAGAATTGAGAGTTTTCGAGATTTTGGACAGTTGTAACTTTTACGGAAGATTTGAGTTAAACATACTACTAAACAATTTACTCTACAATAAATTAAGTTTGTTTTATTTCACACTATTTCATGTATAATAAATATTATAATATTTAACATAAAATTAGAAAAATCCATTCATATGTTAAATCCGCCACTAAAAAAAGACCGCTTACTTAGCACTTATTTTGACTTCAACTTTGATCTTATAATTTGAACACCCTGTATAAGTTTTTGGACAACTCTACTGATATGTGGATAATATGATGCCTTCACAACAATTTTACCAGTCAACCCTTTTCCAACTACCTCAGCGGATAATTTACAAATAATCACAAGTAACCTTGCAGCTGTAATTTTTTATTTTAGAAGATTGAATATCTCCAAAATGACACATGTTAGGTATAGGGTATATCACATACAATTGACCTAGAATTTAACGATGATTTAAAAACAGCTGTAAAATACAGGGTGTTCCATTTGAAATAAGAAAGTTGACACCGCTTCCGGTGTAACCGGAAGTAACCGAAAACTGAAAATATCTTAGTTAAAAAGATCGGCTCCAACAAGATAAGTCCACAAATTTTCAATCTCTGATTTCATCTGGTTCTCCATATACTTCTCCATACATATTTGGCGGAGGCGCCGGAGACAAAGTCATATATTTCACTAAATTGTCATTATTCTATAAGCAATAAGTAATTTTATATTTACTGAGATGAATATCAACACCATCAAACTGATTATTCCATAGTTTAAGCTAAATATTACAAACAATCGCTAGTTTTAAAACTTTTCGTAAAACACCCACCGAAACACGTATGTATAATTCTTTCTGAACGGCAAAGAAACAAAAGTAAACCAACCAACCGAACAATCTACTCGAAACACAAATAACTTGAAAGATCGATTTTTATTTTATTTTATTTTAACTGAAGTTTCGCCGTAGAGAGAGAGAATCTTTTAGCCAAATGAGTTCGGCCGGGATCGGCCTGTAAAAATCTCGAACGCGCTCCACCTTGCCGCTGACATCGCGTCGAGTGGAAGATGCCCGAATGACCTTGCTACGAATATCGAATCCGTGTCTGCTCCGTATCTCGCAGAACAAAATACAACCGCGTACTCCGGCGTCTTGGTTTAGCCTTAAAACGAACGCTGCACGATATCAACACATGGCTATAAAAGTGTATTGGCGGCGAGCTTGGAAGCTCACTAAACCGGATACTGGTTATGTATTCTCGTATCTCCATCATACCGCTTTTATACATGATGACTTAAAGGGAAATAGTGTAAAAAGAAATACTGTATAGTTTGTGTTTCGTTTACTTAGTTTAAGTCAAATACGTACGGTTACTTGCAGATCGATACATTCTATTTAAGACGTGATAGTAGAGACAGTTAAGAATCTATTTACCATATCTATCTGCAAACAAAGTATTAAGATTAGTTTTATTTCAAAATGGTTGCAAAGTAAACTATAAACTTTCTACGTTTACTCGAACACTTTGGAAATTGGTTATTCTAGAAGTTGGAACAGCGCTTCTTTATAATATTGGTATGACCTTAATAAGCACGTTATGAGTCCGAATTTGCTTTCAGCGCAAACAGATCTACCGAAAACGCCTAGCCACTTTCAATTCACAAGTTTACAATTGTCTGTTTCCAAAATAGCCGATTCTTAAACAATGAACTGTGAATGTGAGTAGGCGTTTTTGATAGATTTCCTTGCGATTCTATTATTCTTTAATTTTTGTATGAAAGGGCAAGCTTCTACAGAAGAAAAGCTCTATAGTTGATCCAAGGACACGTGAACAAATTTCTAAGGATTTCACTTAGAAATTCAGCCTCAAGGGTTTACTTTTAGACCATAGTGATGAGTCTTGGTCATTATCCCTTATACATCATCGAAAATGGAATAATATTCGTACAAAATATCACATAAAGCATAGTTGATAATCTCCATAAGTGTAACAATTTGTATGTAGATAAATTATTGTTAAATACTTGCTAAATTGCCTCTCTCGTTCTATATGTTTTTTGAGGGTGCTGAATCCGAATTTCGACTTTACTACTTACCACGGATATGGCTTCATAACAAAAAGCACTCAAAATTCTTGACCTTTTTTCAGATTCTTGCAAAAAAAGTGATAAAACTATGTACTTTTTGAGGTAGACCATCCTATACAAAAATAAAGTACATTCAATTTCCTATAGGAGCACCCCTGAAATGCATTTTTGATTGAACGGTTTGGAAGCTAGAACGCGCTGAAAAATAGGCAAAATTTTCCTACTTTATGTAAAACCCACTTTTCGATTGACAGAATTCCTTTGATAAATGACACACCTTCATGATTAATTGTTGATCTGAGATCCTTTCACCACGTATGGGAAATAAAATCTGCAAATTGTTTTTTATCAAGAATTTAACAAAACAAGTTAGAATAAACAACACACTTTCTGTACAACTGGCAACAAAATTGAGACTGACAGCTTATCAACAGCAGTTATTAGTAGAGTTTTATTTATTTAATTATTAATAAATTATTATTAATTAATAATATAGACTAATCTAAAATTAGTTTATTTGCTATCCAGGCGATTCTTTATTTGTATTGGACCAATAGAAAACATCCTTCCAATCAATATTTCACCCAGCCATCAAAATAATTACTCTTCCCTCGTGATATTCAACATCCACAACATCCACTAAGAAAAACACCACCGGAATTTTAGGCACAATGGGCCGTAGTAATGCGATCGTTGCCGTAGGCAACGAAACGCGAAAAAAAGCAAGTAAGCAAGCAGGGAAAAACGCAAAGAAAAATACATAAGTATAACGCTCGCAAATATCGAGAAAACAAATACAATGGCGGATTAGGGGCTAGCGGGGAGGGAGATTTATCATGCCGAAAGAAAAATATTCGCCCGGTAAACACGAGATTTCTTTCCGTCCCCGGCGCCTCCACCATTTCGAACGGGCCGAAGAAAGGACCCCCAACGGAAAAGGACGGAGGATAACCGCAGCTAATCCTTATCGAGTCCGACATTTATCTCGGTGCGTTTGAATAAAAACGTTCCTTTTTCTTTATTTTTTTTCTTCAGATCGAATTTTTTTCTAGTTTTTTTGCGCTGACGCCGCAGTAGCCGTCGCGACGACTGACGGCGCGTCGGAAGCGTCGAATTTGTTTTCGTAACACCGAACAGGATGGCGCTTATCCGATGTATGTCTTTATGCGGAACAATTGACGGTTTGTTTATGGGGTCGTTTGACATCGTCTTTATGTTTTTTTTTGCGGGGTTTAGTTCGCCGTAAATATGGTATTTTTCGGTTGGGTCCCCCGAATTTATTATCCTGAATCGATATTAACTGTTGTCATTTTTTTCATACTGTTTCTTCAAATTTATTTTATTAATTAATTAATCAAAATTGCAAAATTGACAAAATAAATCAATATGTAAAACGCATCTTAATGCTTTTTACATATTTTATTATTATTTGTAACTAATAATACAAATTATAATAATAAAAAAATTATTGTATAAATAATAATAATAATAATAATAAGAAAAAATATCGAATGGCCGGCGAAGTCCTGGCCTGAATCCTTATAAACACGTGTGGGATCAGCTTGACCGATGTGTTCGCAAGCGTCCTAATCCACCACTAACAATACAGGAACTGATATAATTACAATTGAGGAATGGAAAGCATACCCAAAGAACCTCTTCGCAGGCTAGTGAAGTATACCAAGGTTTTGAAAGAAGAGTTCCCTAATTTTGTTCAGCAAAAATGCATATTTTTTTCTTAGAAATATTTTTTAAAAGTAAGTAGAATATTTTTTTCATTTTCATCTACTTTTGATGTAAGGGTTTTAGGGAATTTTGAATAACTATTACCAATACAATTTTTCGATAAAAATCCTAATGACGACCTAAATCAGTAAAACAATCAAAAACAATTGACCTCCCAATTTGTCTCTTTCATAAAAGTGTGCAAACAAAACTACTAGTGGAGCACGTGGATGTTCCAAAAAATCCTTCATTTATTTTTATGGTATCATCGAAAATAGTGGCTCATATTCAAACTTATACATGGACAATGTCAATGTCTGGGTCAACGAGGTCGCATATTCTGATTTTCGTATCACCCTATCTGACTTTTAAATTTATTGTAATGTCCACATTTATGCAAACGCATTATCTATATCGACTGACATGACAAACCGTCGAATTCAAATAGTTCAAATGGTGTGTGCAGTACAAATACAGGACGTTTACATACATGTTTATAACCTAGTACTTGCTATCGGCTATCAACCGATCTGATCTTACAGCCTCAAACAGAATCACGCTACATTCTATCACTGCACTATGATTTAGAAGTACCGAATAGTTGGCCAAAAATCAAATTTTCAAGTTTTGAATTCAGTTAAATTCATTATCCTATATGAAAGTAAACAGGTTTATTCATTAAACACGTGTGGAATAGATGCTTAATTACAGCGCATTCAGTCATAGTAATAAGCCAAAATGGCGCATAGTGCGCTTCTACCACTATTCATTATTTTAAACGCGCTCAGCAAAAATCGAATACTGAGTATATTGTTTGTTTATTTAAGCTCTAAATAACGGAAAGTGATATCTTGGACAATCCTACAGAAGGTAGGTTTTCATATTACGTAAATATGAATGAAATAAATTTTAAATCACCATAATTATAGAAGACACAGAAGAGGGAATTAACTTAATATTTCGTTAGACATTTAAAAAAATGTTTGCACTAGTTTGCACTTATTGTAGGATATATTTATGATTCCAGTCTTTATCTACAAATCCCACTTATATTTTTCTGCTGATAGCTGGATAGCATTCTCCGTAAATTATTTTTCTTCGGTAGCTTAACGTTTTGCGAGCAGTCAGTATACTTGCGTTAAACGTAATACTTGCGCCTAGTTTCAAATAAGTTTTTGCTATTATTTATTTATATGAAATAACAATCAATGCATCAAATTAAAGATAAATGGTCTTTATAATCTTCTCTCTATACCACTATGGTCTAGAAGTAACAAATTATTGAAAAATTTTGCTTTTTAAACTTGTTAATTTAATTAAACTTAGAAACGTTTCAAAGTGTATGTTTCAAAACTGCAAATTTATGTATGCCTGTATCTATGGTACCTGATGCCTGCTACTGTCCATAAAGTACTAACTAGTTCATGGAAAACAAATAGTAGCAAATTTTATGCTGTTAGTTGGTTATTTTGGAGAGGAGGGCTCTGAAGCCAGAAATAAATTTTATAAACAAGATCGAGAATATTATTCTAGAAAAAATAACAGAAAAAATAACTTAGAAGATATATTTAATTGAGCCACAGACACTTCGGACCCAATAATATCTAACATTACTTTAAAAACTCGCATAAAGCGACAACATAAATTAAAGATTCTGCTTCCGAAAGAAATTATTTCTTTACTACGACCATTTACGTCGGAAACTGAGCCTTCCTTTTCCATGACTACACAGAAGCGATACTGCGAGAATCAAGACTCAGACAGTGAAGAGAAGATTATACCAACGAGTTTATCGATCTATCATTACTTGATAGTTTAGAATTAGAGGCGGAATAGTTTTTAAGTACACATTTTTTTATTATTTATTTGTTTGGTTGTTAATTTGTATTTAATATCTGTTAATATCTACCTACAAATATATTATAGGTAAAACTTACACAGATAGAAAAGATTTCTTGTTTTAAAGAAATGTATTTGTTTGAATTTATTCTTTTGGGTCAAAACATATTTCTTTGACGCCAACAATATTTACTTCATTGAATACTCTAGTTTATTTGCTTGCAGAGATTAATATATTTGAAATATTTATTTAAGTGGAATAAATATATATGGATACAAACAAAAATTACTTTCCTTTAAAGTAATATTTTTGTTTTGATTTAAAAAAACGTTTCTTTACACCAATGAAATATAATTTTGATTCAAACATATAAATTTGTATATAAGGAGAGATTTATTTCGTTTAAGTAATATTTTGTCATTGGCTTAAAAATAGGTTTACTTCCGCCAAAGAAATCATATTTTGATTAAAATAAATATATTTGTACACAAGAAGAGATTTTCCTTTAAAGTAATATTTTTGTTTTGGCTTTAAAATAGGTTTACTTCCACCAAAGAAATCATATTTTGATTCAAATAAATATATTTTTAATGTCATCCAACTGTATTGTTAGATGGCGCTGTAAACTCGCTCCTCGCACTTCGTACATATCGAGAGTATAAAGCCGCGTAATCGACAGTATAGAACTTGAGTAAAGTGCCTGCAGGTTCAAGTTGCGATTCCAAATCAGAGTACACTTTACTAACTTAACCTTGACTATATGTTGGGTTGGGGAGACCAGGCACTGGTCGAGGATGTGCGACATCCCAAAAAGGAGGTGACTCATGCCGAGTCTTCCGAAAAATTCTTGTCTATTCATTCCTTCAACAAATTAATAATTTTAAGCATTTTAACTCGACCAACAATTTTGTTAATTTAAAAAAATGTAATTCTTTCACTCAACACAATCATAATTATTTGAAGTAAATAAATCTCATTTCTTATAATACACAAATTGCAAACTTTAACTGGAAACATAAGTTGTTTGACACAAATCAACGTTCTTTCTACCAAACAAATATTTCAAATAAATGCGTTTTTATCCGCAAATAAATATTTCTTTGCCTCTATTGAAACAACAAATTTCTTTGAGTCAATGCATATTTATTTGAATTAAACAAAAATTTCTCTCTGTGTAGTTAAGTAACACGTAGCTTTCTTGCACATTTTACGCTTATGATAGTAATAAAAGCAGAATATCCCATACAGGCAACGTTTCAGGTAAACAAAATAGTTTTTGAAGTAAAATTTGCAGTAGGTACAGATTTAGAATTATAACGACGCGTCCTCAACCACTTTTTCAATAATTTAAATATTTTTTGAAAGTAATCCTCCGCCATATTAAATCCGCAATTTTGACTTTTGATCTTTTGAAATTTAGAGTTCAGCTACACAATCAGCTACCATAAACCCTCTAACAGCCAAGTTTCAAATAAATTAAAGCACATTTTAAAGTGATTATCCGCCATATTGAAACCACCACTTTGGTTGCATCAGTTTAGAGCTCAGATTCGTTCAGTTCAGCTACTGTGCACTGGTTAATTTATTGTAGTTAGCATTTGAAGCTAGAGTCTAGAAGTAAACAATATAATCTCATTTGCATATCTATCCATCGACTACACGTAAGAACATTAGATTCTAAGAAATCAGCATAATTGTCAATTAGTAAAAGACAATGTATCCAAAGAATTATTCTCTACGATTTTATTTTTAGAGTTGTAACAATAACTCTATAATTATCAACTTTACAATACTCTAACGTCTAGCACACGATTCCTGTTCATACAATACAATACTTATCGCGTAAATTCCCAGTACAGGCCATAACATACAATACACCACAGCAAACGTATAAATAAATAATCGATTTGGTACGTGACATGTACGCAAGAGGGCCATTTTAAAACTAAAGTAAAGAGTCTATTGTCCTATTGTGCGGCCGTGAGCGCTTTCTACCGTATAGAAGCCTACAAGGTACACTCCGTACACGTTCCGCCGTGTAAATGGTAAACATTGAGGACGTTTTGCAATGTTTAAATGTCCCCCGCAAGCGGAGTTCTCGCAAAATTGACGTCGTTGATAACCAGTCGATAAGTAAGTACTCAGTAACACGTACCAGCCGATACGCTAATGAGGCAAGTTTCACTTTGTTTTTAGGTTAGATAATTATATTGAACGTGACACCGACGTACTCGTGAATTGCGTTTCACGATTATCAGTTGCTAGGGCGATAATAATAAATAATAAGAAGGTAGACATTCAATAGGTGATGTTATTATTAGCACTATTATCTACGGTATGACAATAATACCTGGGTGTATCATTTCTAAATAGCATATGCTTGTATGTTTATCAATTCGATATTATTGTGTATAGTTAGTTGTTGAGTTCGATAAAATGCCGAGGAGGTAGTAAATAGAATGCATCGGTGATAGACATATATGAATAATTTGTTATTGTGCATTTTTCTTGTCTTTAATTTTGAATGCAATCATTAGATTGAAATTATCTACTGGGTTATACCGGGTGTAACCAAAACTATGGAAACACTTAAGAGTAATTAAGTTATTTGTTAAGTTATTAGGGAGCATTCAATACGAAATTACATACGAATTATGTATTGCCAAAAAGGTTTAAACGGGTGATTCTATGATTCTAGCCTAAAAAAAAATACATCCAGAATTTTTTTTCCATTTGTTTGTAGATTAAATATTTACATGATTATTGTTTTATTGTGATATAAATCAAATATTATGGTGCATAGCCAGAGTTAGTTAAAATTATGACTAAATAATTCTCCAACCCTAAAAAAATAAAGAAAGGACATTTTTTTTGTTTTAAACTAACTATCGAAATTTGGCTAAATTTCCTTTTTCAAATAGAACAATATATTTTTACATTTGTTAATTTAGGATTATTTCTAAGAATTTGTTGTATGAACCATTTTTTTATAAAATGCATCGTTTTTAGTTATCGGCAATTAATAAAACTCCTGAACTTTGAAACTGAATATTTTCCCACATACATTTATTTTAATTTGCTGTTTGATCATTAATTTAATTCTCTTTAATTGTTCTGTTATTTTGTATCCGTTTAGTTAAAATAAAAGTATATTAGTTTTGATTAATTGCTTATAACTCAAAATTATGCATTGTATAAAAATGATTCCTACAAAAAATTCTTGGACTTAAAAGTATTGTAATCCTGCCGAAAAAATAGATTTTAGCGGAAATAGGTCTTTTTGGGTCCCCTGATCATTTTTGACCAAGGTACAAAAAAATGTCTGTGTGTGTACTCGATTTTTGTGGCGACGATTCCGGAGAAACTATTAAAGGTATCGGGACGAAAGTTCATATTTAGAAGTTTTATGACCAAACTTAGAGCTGAAAAGCTTTTGGTTCAAGAGGGTCCAAAGGAACTGGATGTTTCCTCTAAGTATTTTTCAATAATTTTGCAAATGAGCCGCCATTTCTGTAATTTCGTCAAAATAGTTAAATAATAAATTAATGTAGAGGAAATTCTGTATAATTTATGTGTATGATATTTTTTGGTAAAATTAATAGTTTAGCTGTATGAGCAAATTCTTTTTGATCGAGATCGTGTCTGCATTAAACCTTAGTTAGCCAGGATTTCGATTCATCAATCAATAACTTAGTAATTGCCTTTGCATTTGCATTTCTTCAATAATACAAAAATAAATTTCATTATCTGGTATATTTTCCATTTTAACTTTCCGCATGTGATTTTTTTCGTGGCAAATTATAGTAATGGGGTTTCCATGGGTTTCCATTTCAAACAAGCGGAAGCCACAAATAGAGAAAAAATACTATCGGATATTAAATTTAATATCAATGTAAACTATTTTTAGATTTGACATGAGGTCTCCATAACGTTAGTCAGAGATGTAAAAAAGAAGAGGATAAACCAGTGCATTAACGATGTATTTTTATTGTGGGTCTAATTGGCTACTTGTTTCGAAAATAACCTTTCGTCTTCAGGCCACGTTACAAAAAAAAACAATAATTTCACATTTTTACTATTCATATTTTTACTATTTGTATTTTGCGTACAAATTTATTGTGTTCAATATTTTTATATTTTTATTTCAATACTAATCGGCTGCTTCGGCTGCTTCGATGTCATAAATCAGACTCCTTTCGTAAATAACATTTTCGGATACACACAAAAAATGCTTTGATCTGCGTCGAAGAACCGACATAGGAAATGGACCGATGAGAGCGGCTACAAACAAAGGCGGACCAGAGCGAGCCCCTCGCCGAACACGTGATTTTTATGCGACTATCACTCTCCCGATTTGCGGTCACCCGCTATGTCTCGCCGAGAAATGCCGAGAGTCTGAAAAACGTATGATAGTTCTGTATCGCCTTGTAACGATTTACTGTAATTAAATTGTTTCAATCGTCCTGAAACATAAAAATCCATAAATATCAGATCAATTTGTAACGCTCTTCTTCGAAGGGACAATTTCGGTTTTTTTACAGAAACTTATGCTATTAGAGAAGCAGAGCTTTCCTCATTCAGTTTCTTTTTCTGATTCTTTATGATTAAGTTAGAACCAGTTTCCAAAAGTTTGTGAGATGTTCTTGTATCCGTGTAAACGTGACTGGCCGAAAATGTTACTTATATAGTCATAAGAAAAATAAACCTCTTCTTTCTTCTTTACAAAAAAATCATTTCATTACATACGAAGCATGGCCCACACACAGCATCGTAACAGCTGTCTAGACGTTCAATAAGTTTGCCTACGTTATGGAAGGAGTAAACTCTACTTTGCCAAGATTACAGACAAACAAATGAAATCCATTCTTATTCATTTCCAAGTCTGGTACACGAGAACAAACTGCGACGATATCAGACAAGCGAGTTCAGGCAAGCTTAACAAAATTCAGGTTGCAAACGTAAATAAAATTCAGGCTGCAAACGTATATAATCAGAATATAATATGTGTACACCTTCCTACAGAGCTTTTACGAAATAAACACGGTCAAATTTAGTATGTAGTCTGTGTGTGTTGTTCTCCGTAATTTCTCCGAGAGATGTAATTGTCGCGAAAATTACACATGTCCTGCGACAGATGGCACTGTAGGTAATAGGAGAGGGGGTGTGTGGAACTCGCAGCGTGCTTGCTTTGATCTTCTCGCCTAATGTAATTGGAAAACTTGGCAGAGGGCTCGGAGTTTGCTGGAAAAGTGACGCCAGTTGCTCGCTGATGCTCGACTAAATCGTTGACTAAATGTTTATGCGTTAATTGGGAATAATTACTCTAAGTGCTCGGATTTATTGACTGAAGAATGTAAAAGAGAGGAGTGGAGAATATAAAAATGTCACCCGAAGATAAATTATATGAAGTATTTCTTTGAAATCTTCGTTTTTGATTGATGTATAAGAATTTCTCCAATTGCTTACTAATAATGATAAGGAATCTTCCAGTTGTACTCAATTTTCCAATATTTTTTGTGTTAATGTTGTTCTTTAAATACCACGCGAAATTTTGAATATTTTATGGCTTTATAACTTAAACGTCATCGGTTTTGAAAACTCCATAGGAAATTTAAGCTTTCTATTGGCAAATGTTTATACAGGATGTCTCAACAGTGCGATGTCGGAGGATTGTGCCTCTGTTAATGAAGATATTTTAATATTTTATATTTTAAAACTGATACATTTTGATGGTTTAAAACTGACGCTGAGGCGCACATGTTAAAATTATTAGCCTGTACAGACTGTTCCATAAGGGAGTACCAACCAAAACATATGTTTTTTCAATGGAACAACCTGTATTTCGGCACAATGAAGAGTTTTTCGAGAGAAAAACCTAAACTACTGCTTTCTCGCATGATTTCAATAGTGTTTTTAATAAATCAAAACATTCGATCACATTTGCAAATTACTATTATAATTTGAAATAACCTTTTACTTATACCTTATAGGCTATGAAAAATGTGCTAAACAAGTGATTAAGGGAGCAAGTGTTGTTTTACTTATCTTAAAATAAAAGCAGTTCATAACTCAATTCAATATTAAGCACTGTACTGTTATTTTTCCATAAATAAAAATACGTAATGTTGTTTTGCAAGAAATAAAAATCTATAACAGTAATTTTATGTAAATTTTTACAAAGAAGACAAGTTATTTCTGTAACGGTTTATTTTAGCACTAATGTGTGCTAGTATTTTTTTGTGCAGAACGCATTTTTGTTGCATTCGCCAAGAATCCATACAATGTCAATTAGCTTAGCTCATCATGAGAAAAGTTCGCCATATTTCCACAAACCAGTTTTAAAATATCTTCATTAACAGAGGCACAATCTTCCGAGATCGCACTGTATACAAAATCTAGGGATAACATGAAATTGAGATTGATCATGTCTCCATTCATATAAAACTAGTTAGCTAGGATTTCACAGATATTTTCATTCTACTGATAGTAGCTAGCGCCAAACGCTGATGTTTTGACAATACCTACTGTATATCTGTCAACTCCTGGCTAACTAGTTTTATTTTAATGCAGGCACGACCGATCTCGATCAAATAGAATTTGCTCATGCAGCTAAACTATTAATTTATATATAGTATGATAATGTCATGTGTCTGGCCGCATCAGATTTTTTTTTGTTATAAAAATATTGCTTAAAAAAGAACAAATAAAAACTAAAATTAAAATAAATTTGTAATTATTACGTCTGACGAGCGGCCGAGCGACTCTTACCTTAGCAACCGGACGTTCCATAACTTTCTTTCATTAGAAACCGCTTTTACACCGTCTCGTAACAAGTTCTATTTCAAAAGAAGAAACATACAACACACAAAATACCTAAAAACATTTGAACAAACAAAATCACAAAAATAAAACCAATCCTTCATAATAAATGTATCAAAATTGCCCATTTCTATTAATGATGCCTTTAAGATGTCAAAATCTAATAGTCTCTCGCTTATATTAGCATTGTTCCTTCGCCAATAGTCTTGGTTTTATACGTTCTAAAACATCAACAGAGCATGCAATGAACCGGTCGTTAGCTTGAAAATAAAACATTAAAGAGACGTGCGCCATAAATTTCCTCTTTAACATGGGAATAAATGATTACACGTTCATTTTATATTCTAAAATTATTTTTACCGGCCCACTCTGGCTATAGTAATGCACCAATCGCTCGATGCCCTCTTGGCATTATGCCAACTTGAACATACATATATTAATGGGTAAGAAGTATGTATTGGATTGTGTCACGTTGGATTCAATTTAATTTTAACTTATTCAAACTAGCACTGACTATACAATTATAAGTATACTTATTATACAATGGTATATTATAATAACCTTAATTTTAACTTTTCCTTTCGATATTTTAGAGTTGGGTTTCAAAGAAACGTTGTTTATTAATTTTCCGTTCATCTTCTTTTCCAGATGCACCATCCAATCCAAATGAAGCCAGCTGACAGCGAAAATAGAAACGGTAAGTGGCCAAAACGGCGGAAATTAACTCAATTATTTAAGAGAATGCTCTAAATTTATAATTAGACGCTACGGTGAAGAAATATTGTGTCGTTGGCATCATTACCTACAACAAATGGTGTTTTTCACAGTGTCAACGAATAATAATATTGAATGAGCTGAGAATGTGCTGAATTGTTGATAGCTATTTTAGAATCTTAGACCCTACTATTATCGTTGTGAATAATATACAAGGCGTTGATTGATTGTTCACTTGTTTCGCTTTCAGACGATGGATTGATATACATTATGCGGTTTGTATAGACTTGTTAGGAAGGATAATCATTTAGCGTGAATATACAAGTGTTGATGTTTCGTGCCTTTGTTTATTATAGACTTTCTTTAATTTGTTTTAAAGAACGCGCATTTGTTTCTTTGAATATATAGATACGATCACTCGATTTATTTGTACTGGGCATGTTGTAGACTATACAAAAAAATAGTGGATAGTATCTGAATTCAGAAATAATAAGCTTTCAGAGAATTTATATACAGGGTGAGTCATTAGAATCAGCACTGGATATTAAAAACTACGTAAAAACTACAGTTTTGCAGATATTATCTGACAACTTTATAGAACATAATTGAATACGCTATACAGGGGTGATCGTATCACGTATTAATTGCTAAATATTTTCAAATGTTTTTTTTTAAATTTCCTTAACGCAACACCCTGTATATTATTTCTTAGCTACAATTCTCTTCACTTTATGTTAGGTATGTTATATTGACTGATTGTTACTAGTTTTAATGCCAGTTTTTGGGATACTCTGGAAGTAAGTATGACTTCCGGTTTTTCCGGAAGTGACGTAATCATTGAAATTTTAGTTGGTTCCCTATATTTGTGTGATGTTTTCAAGCGGGATAACATTCTGAACACAAAACCATCGATCGTAAAATTATCGATCACCAAGGCAACGAAAAATTTTATTGGTTTTTGGCCAATGAGTATTTTTTTCCCGTGTACTTTATGTTTTGTCCTGATTATTCGATAGATAGCACTTTTCCAATTACAATGACACAAAATACATGATAATTTGCTGTTCCAATCCATATCTATCCAGATTCGTAAACAAAAATGTTATTTTTTCGTTGCCTTGGTGATAAAAATTGCCGATTGATATGTTTTTGTGTTTCAAAATTCATCTTGATTGAAAATATGACAGAATAATATAGGGTGCCATTTGAAATTTCAATTTAGACACATTTCCGGAAAAACCGGACGTCATACTAACCTCTAGAGTATCCCAAAATCTGTAATTTTTTGTCTGCGGCACTTCTCAAACTTACAGTAAGCGCGTAAAGTATGGAAACATGGACACAATCTCAACAACGGTTTGCTATTTTAAAAAATCCTCAAACACGTCAATTTATAATTATCAAAATTTTATCAAAATCTTTTAATTGTCTTAATGGTAGGTAGCGTAATATTTTTATGGCCTTACATAAGAAAATTTTCGAGAAAAGTACAATTGATGGTTATGAAATAAAAGTGACAAAATCTCCGGTATAAACACCCTGTATATGTTGACATTGTCTGTTACCGTCTTTATTATTATATCATAAACATCTAGAAATTAACAAAACCCTTTACTACTTAGGTCTAAATTCTACTGCAACTACTCTCTACATTGTTTTAAAATTGATAGGTTTATTTTTTTATTCTTGTTATTTTTTGTTATGAATTTTTTGTTTGTTAATTTTTAGACCTAAGTAATGGTTTTTGTTAATTTCTAGATGTTTTTGATATATTTCTGTAACAAGCGCAGTAACATTGAATAGTCAATGGAAAAGACTGTAACAGAAAATGTCAAAATATACAGGGTGCTCTACTTCAAATCCAAAATTTTGAGGTTATATCTCAGAAACTGTAAGCGCTGCATCGATGCGCTGCAACGATAATAACGCCAGTGACTTCACATGGTTGCAAAATTCTTAATTCCAAAATTTCGTTAAATTCGGTCGATTCGTTCCGGAGATTTTGTCACTTTTATTTCATAACTTTCAATTGTCTTTTTCTCCAAAATTTTCCTTTGTAAGGCCTTAAAAATATTATGCTACTTTTAAGACAATTAAAAGATCTGTCAAATTTATTAGAAAAGTATATAGTTGTCATTTAAAAAAAATGTCGATGACTGAATGTCATCTGTTAAAAACAATTAAAGGCAAAAAAGTTAATTTGACAACATAAGGTGTATTTTGATAATCGACGTCTTCAAGGATTTTTTAAAATAGCAAACCGTTTTCTTGAGATTTTGTCATGTTTCCATACTTCATATTCGTCCAGCGTCATTACTAAAAAAATAAATAATATTCCTCTGTATGAAGTTTGATGTAAAGTGTTCAAGTGGTGATAGAAGAGGTAATTTAGAACCTATTTAATCAGATTTAAAATATTTTATTTCTGTTTCTTAAGATAAAGGCTGTAATCATAATAATAATATGTGACTCATAATTTACATACTAATGGTTTAATGACATGACGCAATATCATCACAAAATATATTTCTAACTTCCTAATTTATTGTTCCAAATACGAACAAAAGTCGGATCAGAAGGCATGTGCCATAAATGACCAACGTTTTTGAACAGTAGAGTTTTAAGCAAAATAACTACGAAATGAAAACACATTGCATATGGATAGTAAGGTTTAGTTGTCTGTTATTTATTTTAAGTAGTTGATAAGTTTATTACTTAGGAAACCAAATTTATTGTGATTATTAGTTTCTTTTAACTAAATAAATATCGTTATTATTATTATTATTTAAATCTATAGTAGTACTACCTAAAAAGATTGAATAGTAATAAATATTCCATATAATAATTGTAGCCTATAATTTTAAAATTCGAAAGAATTCGGTATAAGTCTTCGGCACGTTGTCAGGCAGTTTATAATCTCTCGCCGATAGCCGAGGTAAACATTGTTATCCGCACTCCGGTCGAGTCCGGGCGCGACTCTATTGAGACTTGAGACTTTGAGAGAGAAACGGCATATCTCTCTGGTGTTATTCTGTGTCCGCTAATCGGCGAGCGTAGCCGGCGTTTATCGGAAAGTAAACACCGTCGACATCGTCGGACCGTAGACAATGCAAATAATTAACAAGAACCCGCCTCGAGCAGATGCAGATAGTGCCGTTTTCTCAGGAACGATACGAATTCCGAAGATATCAACTTGCCGTTGAAATGCTACACTTCCAGATTTCACCGAAGCAACTGTCTCGTGAAAATATTTCCCCTCTGTGTTGCTTGCTACTAATCTGTACTACTGTACTACTAATCTGTAAGCATACCGCCTGCTGTAGATGTCTAAAAGATGGTAATTTAACACCTAAGAGACCTTAAAAAATTCCTAAATTATTGCCTGTACATCATTCTGTTAGAAGAAATTTTCTATTCCTGGACTATTTCTGAATGGTCGAATGTCTTGTTTACTGATGAGTCAACGTTTTGCCTTAAGCCTTAACAAGGTGGATGAAATAAAAATAGTGTGAAGAAGGACTGGTGAAAGGTTTAATCAGAATTTGAAATACCTCCCTACACCAAATAACCAATAAAATTTTAAAAATATAAAAACTGGTTTGTAACATTTTTAATTACTAAGTTTGCAAAGAGCTTCGGAGACGGAATTACCCGACAATACCTTTCTCCTTCGGAGCAGGGACAGTAGTTATTTCTTATTAAGTAGCAGACTAGTAACCATTTTTATTTTTATAATTTAAAGGTGGAATTTTCGCAAATATATCGTTCAAGTACAATTTTCGTATATTTCATGCATGTCGCAAGGAGTTTTCGGACCGTTCTATGCGCTAAATATGAACCTTGTGTTTAAAGTTCCCTATCATGTCATCCACCGAAAGGTCAGCCCATGCGTCTACTTGTGTCGCTCATTGTCGCGAAATTTTACTCTCAAATATGAAACTAAAGACATTTTACGACTTGTTATGCAACTGCACCCATGAAGAGTATAACACCATTTCCATCTGTGACTAAAAAATTTACTACTATTAGCCCAGAAACAACATGAACTAAACTGGTCAAAAGATTTAGGGGTTAATGAAAAATATGTTAAAAATTGAAAATTGATTTTCTCCCCAACCATTTTGATGATTCTTTCTCTCACTGGTAGCCTAAATCTTCAGAAGATTTCAGTTTTGAGTATAGACAGGGTGTAAGAATGATGTTATGATTTTTGCCTGAACTTTGAAGTACTTAATGGAGTTCCAGCTATAACAAACTGGCAATGACTGGAATGACACTGTAATATTTTTTGAACATGTTGATTTTCGATTTACTTCATTATCTTTGTTTTTAAAGGCCATACAACAAGAACAGTAGGTAATAATAAAATGGCACGATTTCAAAGTTGATTTTCTTTAGGCCCGATTAACTAGTTTTGATGATTTCTTATTCACATGTGAGTTGAATCCTCAGTATTAAACATATACGGGAAGAAAGAATTAGTCGGTATACATTTTTTTGCAATAAAATATTAAAAATTACTTTTTTTTAAATATTTTCGTTAATATCATTTGAGTGGGGGTTTGAGATTAAAAGCGTACTGTAGTAATTGTTTTTAAACGTGAAAGGTGAAGGTGTAGTCAAGTTTATACGCTATTTTGTATAAATTCAAGGGAAAATGGTTATTACGTAAATTCGTACGTAATGTAGTATCATCTAAAGAAGCGAATGATAATGAATCCAGGCGAGGATAAATTTTTGGAAGAAAAACACTTCCACCTAGATTTGAACCAGGAACATTACCCTCACGTGGATTTAATTATTATTCCCTTCTTTAGTTGATTCTCGTTAAATTGTAAAAAATTAACATTATTTTTTAATGTTCATGGTACTTTTCTTAGGTAATTCTAAATTTCAAATGAAAATTTTTTGATAAATAATCCTTATTGAATTTTTATTTACTTTGTTAACTCCGAACTTGTGCTAGCATGCGCCCACGGTATTAAGCAGTTTCCCAGTTTATAATTTTGTGTTTATTAAGAACATTTTTAAAAATGTGTATCAGTTTATGACTTTTTTGAAAAATTCACCTATTTAACATAAATTGCACTATATTTCAGAAAACTTGACAATAACCTAATGCAAATTTATCTCAAAACAATTAGTATACGTGTTCCAATTAAAAAAAAAACTAAAATAAGTTTGTGTTGGTACGTCATTGTGAGACACCCTGTATAATACACTGGAACACACAAATGACTGAAAATGATAATAATTTAGCCAGTAAATAATAACGCTCGTGCGCAATGAATATCAATTAATATTTGTTACCCAATCGCTTATTTCGTATTATTTATTTACCATTACAATAATTGCATATGGATCACAATTAACCGGCAGAAAATTGAAAATCAATATTTATCGCGACTGGCGAACGTGACGAATAAAACTAATGCAAAACGTTAAACAATGCACGAGTATATCGATTCAATATGGTTATCAAAATGCACGACCGAATTTTAAATATTTAGCTGACCACTGCCCGCCCCTACATAATTTAAGCTTTATTTTGTAAACTTATAAAACGAACCAGACCTGGTAAAATTTATATTTTCTATAGTAGTTACGGTTTGACAAGCGCTGAGTATGCAGATAATGTGCTGGTGCCTTCAGACTGATAAGGACGCGCAAAATAACTTAACATACATAAACCTAGAGATAGCTAGCACACATCGACAATATAAGAAGCGGTTGTTTGCGTACGATATTTTATCTACAGTTAAGCCACTGGAATTCTGTTTAAAATTAATGCTTTATTTACCGATTCATTCCTTTGGACTGAAAAACGGTGCATATTTGACGTAGCAAGTCCGCGTTTAAACGTTTACAGTCTAGGGATGAGTCAAATGTCTGAACCGTTCGAAACGGCTCACCGCTGGCAAAGTGAACGGGTCAGTAGTCGGCTCATTTCTGCTCAACACGCCGACTTTGGTCTACGCCTGCTATTTCAAGGGTGTATAATCGCAATAGGAATTTTTGATATTCCTATAGTTAAAGAAACTGGGAAGCTAATGGTTTTGGTTTTATTGAGATTGAACAAAGGGTCAACGAGATACAGCCTATTGATTATCCCGATTTTTGCTAATATTTCGTGTCACCTAATTAGTTATTAATTAATTACGGATACTAATTTACAGCCAAAAAGTGTATACACAAATTCTGTTGGATAGAACATTTTCCGATGTGATATCCTAATTTCTCTTGCGGCAACGTTACGTGTTGGGAAATTGCCTCTTTTTCGTGTGTGTGCCAACGAATATGTCCCGCATTGTCGTTCATGCGTCGTTTTTTACGTGTACGTTGAGCTAGAAAACAATTTCACTTTAACGATTTCTGATTGCACAATGACAACTAACTCGCTTAAATCGTGTGTGTAACGTCCACAGGTGTATTACACAGTCTAGTCCGTCTGATTGTTTGCACATCGCGTGTTTTGTTTATTAGCACTTTCTCTACCGTTTCGGATGAATATAGCATATTAAAAAGCAATAAACCGTTTATATGTAGGGCCTTTTGTGGATTGGTGCTACAACCATTCGTGCATAGAAAATATACAATTTTAAATATGTTTTTAATAATCATATCATAAAGGTTCTTACGACATATCTTGTAACTTTTGTTAAACAGTCAGAGGGTATTTTTTTTTTCATTTATGCTATGAGTGTTAAGAATAAAGCTTTATTTTCTTTAGTATACATAGTTACGTTAATAAAGAATATCTTTAAAAACATAAGAGAAATCTATTGGTTTGTAATAGTGAATAATGTATACCTATAAAGTTAGCTGTTGGTACTACTCAATTCTGATATTACATATTGGACAAAATCCATACAACTAGGCTGTCACTTTTTGAATAAATACATATAATCAAAGATATTAAAAATGTAATTTTTAATTTAGTTAATATATTACCTAATCTCACATCCGAGTAGAAGCGCTTAAGTTTTTTAAAAATTTTATCCTTCAGCTCGCAGACAAGAAATAATTTTGGTTGCCATGATCACGTGAACTTGCTAAATAAATATTTTTATGCAAATATAATGTCATAGCCAAATGTAAACTAAACTAGGTAGGCAATTTAAACTATAGTATGGAAACGACAAAGGAAATGACTGAAGGGAACTGAAACGGTTTGTTATTTGAAACATTTCTCGGACACATCAATGTTTAATTATTAACTTACACATATTTACGTTAAATTTTATAATTTACGTTTTCGTCTTATGACCTCATCGATACATTTTTTAAATGACAGAAGACCATACTCTGAACCCTTGGAGGTGTCTATTATGGTGGGCCAAATTAATACATTGCAAAATCTTTTTTTTTTGCTGGAGGGCAACGATCCCCCCCAATCGGTTCCTTACCGGAAAAGAATTTCCCCTTAAATTTGAAAAAAATCGGTAAACGTTCACTCAAATTTCCCATTTAAAATGCATCTTTTCTTTTCTTTCACGTTTCGGATTTAGAAAAAAAAGTTGCGGGAGATTATCAGAAATTGATTGGAACTTCCCAAAAATCAAATCCCTGATTTATTATTTTTCTGACAGAAATTACTATTATTGGATTTTTGACATGTTTTTAGTCATTTAATAACTAATTTAAAAATAAAAAAATTGTTTTAACAATTACCATTTGTTTAAACAAAAATATACGACGTTACGAACGCATTTTTCCATTTGTTGCAAAAATTATTAAATGATTATTTTTTTGGTCATTTATTAACAAATTCGCAATTTTATTGTTTAAACAATTGGAATTGTAAAATATATGTGGTACCGCACAAACCTTTCTAATTTTGCAGAAATTATTAGATTATTGGGATTTTTGTCATTTATTAACTAATTTGCAATTGTTTAAACACTTGCCATATATTTAAACAAATATATACATTGTAATGGGCATAATTTTCTATATTTTTTACATAAATTACTATTAGATTATTGGCAGCTTTATGACATTTATTAACTAATATGTAATTGTTTAAACAAAAACTATTCATTCAACAAGTTCCATTTTTTTAAACAATTATTTTTTATGTTTTTATTTTTCTAGAAATTATTATTGTTACATTGTTGGCGTGTTTTTGGTAATTTGTTACTTAATGTACAATTGTTGGAACAAATAAATTTGTTTAAACAATAATATACAATGTTAGTAGGTATTTCTTGACAAAAATTATTATAGGACTTCTGGTCTTTTTTGTAATTTAGGAGTTTTGAAGTATTGGGGTTGCAACACTAATTAATTATTATTATAGGTTATAATTGAAAGTTAATTAACAAATTTTGGCAAAAAAGAGACAAGAAATACAATAATAATTTTTGCCAAAAAGATCGTGAGAACCATTATATATTTTTGTTTTAACAAACGGTAGTTACTTAAACAATTGTAAACTAGTTAATTAATGTCAGACAATGCTAACATTCTAATAATAATTTCTCAAGAAAAAAGAAAAAAATGTATATATATAATACGTATGTATATATGTAATATGTATATATAATGTATATATATATATATATATATATATATATATATATATATATTAGTTTAAACACATGGTATTTATTTAAATAATTGCTAACTACAAATGAAAGTGTTTACGACATATTTTGCCAAATTATTATTATAGGCTAATAATATGGTGATATACAGGCGGGATGTAGGCCTCAGTAGCTCAGATGGGAGAGCATTGTGCTAGAAACGCAAAGGTCCCTGGTTCAAATCCAGGTTGTGGCTGTAATTTTTGATTTATTTAACATTTACATCCCGCCTGTATATCACCATATTATTAACCTAGAATTGCTAATTAGTTAATAAATGACAAAAAAGCCAATAATTTAATAACTTCTGCATAAAATAGAAAAAATATGTTGCTAATTGTTTAATGTCTATAGTCTTCCATTCTCACAGTATATTCAAACTATCATAACTGTTGTCGATTACGCACTTATACACACCAGCCTTTTTGCACTTTATTTGTAATAACTGGCAATTAAAAAAGGTATTATTAAGCTATGAAAATCTATTTATGTTAACGAATTACATACTAGTTAATTTAATTTTAATCAGCATCAGCATGGCAAACAAAATTCTAAATATATTACGATCCAACCGGAATAAACAAAAACAAACCTTTTGTTGACGTACCCCCATTAGGGCGGGTAAACACAGTTCGCATCGGAAAACAAACAAAAAATAGCGAATCGAACGAAAGGGCAAACTAAACGTGCGTTATCGATTGCCGACACCAGAGGGTGACGCAGTCGTGCCAATACCTCGTCAACGCTGTTCGCTCTCTATAGCAGTGGTTCTGAACCTTTTTGAAGTCTGGAAGCACTTTTGATCATACGAAAAATTCGCGGAGCACCAAAAATATTGACATAACTTTTACTCAAAATTAAAACGATTATTTAATAACAGTTACAAATTAAGATTAATTAGAAAAAATATAAATATATTAATAGTCTATTTTTTCCAGCAGAATTAATTTTTAGAAATCAAATGTCATTCTGAGTATAACGTTTTATATGGTCTTATATGTTTTTTCCATTCCTTAAGAAGTTACAGCCGTTTGAAATGTTACCAAACAAAGAAAAATAAAAGATAAAATACATATCAAACAATGCGAAAACGAAAAAATAACATAATCCATCCTCATAAAACATTTTACAGATTTTCTTCTAAAAACTAAATGTCATTCCGAGTAAAAGCGTTCATATTGACTTATTGGTTTTCTCAATTCCTTAAGAAGTTGTAGCCGTTTAAAATACGATTTTATTGATATTTTTATCAGCTCTAAGTTTTTACCGAATTGAAAAAATGAATACTCGTATGAAGTTTATTTATTTGCGGCGAAAATCATTAGTCTGATACAGAAAAGAAGAAAGATATATTACTGTATAAATTTAGAACATAACGGGAATTTTGGAATTTAATTCTACAAACCAACTTTTGAATGTTTGAGGGAAAAAGCACTCTCGATGTACCGAATTGCTTCCGAAGTTTTCTTTTAGCCCGTATTCACATAATTCCACATTTTGTGTGTGTGTGTATGTTTTGATTTTTCTGGCCCCACAAATTTCTTTTCGTGAACTGTCACCTGGTGGTTATAAATGCCGCCACCTATTTGGTATATTGTGATAGTTCCTCCAAGCATATGACATGTTCGCGGTAATATAAATCTAAATATAATAAAACTTTCAAAACCGTAGTTTGTCAAATATTTAGGTAATTTGACTAGATTCTTTATATTAGCAGTTACGTACCACCTACTCAAGTAAGTACTTTTGATAAGCTCATTTTTAATACAACTTTATACTAATCTAAAGATTAATAAATCCGCACATAACATGTGGATGATATGTAGATGAGGGCAAAAATATATATTATCAATACATCATATTTATTATCTTTATTTTAGGAAATATATTTCAAAATGTTACATATTTTCAGATCTTTTTATGTGGCGTGTGTAGCAGAGCTATACCCATGTTTATTTTAATTGTATTATGTTCTAAATTATTTATTTATTTTATTTATATTTATTACTATTTGAAAATTGTAAATGTTTTGATTTCTACTTTGCGTTCGTTGTAAACTCATAACGAAACCGCTCTCGGTGTCATTATGAAAACACTAGATCACAAACTTTTAGTAAGTTTTGGTTTTCCAAGATTTATGATATTGACGTCAAGTGCCAAATAAAGCTGACATCTCAATCGCTATTGGTTCGCGCCAGTTGTAGTTGTGACTTTTACACTAACTACCAACTGTTGAATATAAAATTACTTTAAATTGTGAGATAACAACCGCATTTTTCGAAATTTATGTAAAATTAATGTCACAAGGGAGAAAAAATTATAACAAAACAACTCGTGCGCCAATTTTTGTCTTCTAAAACTTGTATTATAGTAGTAGTAATAATCTTTATTCCAACATCCAGCTTTGTACAGGTTTATTACACAATTAGTTTCATTTAATGAATTTCATTTGGTGTTCGAACGGGCTATTGACCTAGGTCTTTCTGCCCTGCTCCATCTCTTATTTTGGGTGTCTTCTTGTATTATAATATACTATAATTGTTAGTTTTGTTGAAGTTAGAATGTTTTGTACGTTAATAATATACAAACACAAATATTAATTAAATTACATACGGTAAATGAGTCAACAATTTCGGCGTTCATAATTTTGCGGAGCACTTGCAACGAGCTCGCGGACCACCAGTGGTCCACGGAGCACCGGTTAAGAACCACTGCTCTATAGTCTGTACCAGTGGCGTTCGTTCATTAGCATTACACCGCCATCAAACTGATCCGGCCGTTTCGGTAATAAACTGCCAAATTGGAGGTTTATTTGTTTTTGCGAGCGTGCCGATTCTTCCGGTAGTGAAATATTCCGGGAGCGACGGTAGCGCCACACGCGCGCCGCGCCGGCCGTCGTAAATTCGAAAATGTTAATGCGCAAACTTTTCCTGGTTTATTGCTGCACCCTTCGGTTAACATTTTCGCTCTACTCGCAAACGCGCGACCTACGACTCTTCTTCTTGTTTTTGTTTTTTATCGGGGGTTTTATGATTTCTCCCTGGTGATGTTTTTTCTTTTTTTTTTTTTCGTGTTTACGATCTGCGGAGTTATTGGTGGTATAAGACGTAATTTTAAATTTGTACAGACCGTTTTTTGAACAAAGGACAATTGAAAATGATGAAAATAATAATACGGACTCGAACTCGGAAGTTGTTCATCATAAGGGTACCGAAAAAGTTGAGGTTAAAAGGAATTTAAATAATTACCTAATTTAGACAATTTCTACTTTTAACTAGTTTTAACGAATTTTAAACTGCTCTAACTTTAATTCAATTGAAAAATGCTCTTTTCCTTCTTTTTGTTAATATTTCACACGGCTATTACTTTGTTGGTGACACAGGAAAACTCAAGTAAATATAACTTTTTCATGAATTAAAATAACAAATAAGTCTGTATGAAACATTTTACTTAGCTTGATATTCACTTCCAACGTAAAAATATCGGGGGAAACCAGTCTGACAGCCTATATACGCGAGGCCAATGCTTTGTCCCTGGCAATTTCTAAACCAAAATAAAGAAACTTAATGCGCGTTTTGTGGAGACATTTCCGGGTTTTCAGAAAATACAAAATTCTTTACAGTAACTACTGAGTTTGATACTATTTTTAAGTTTCTAGGATATAGGGTTCAACTAAGACAAACTAAGCCAATTAAATTTAGAACAAGAAAATAAGAAATTACCATTTAAAAACCGATGACGTCGTAAGTAAAAAACAATTGATAGCTGGTAATTGAATTTGACGTGCTTCCATTTTAATAAACTTGTTGTATTTGTGGAAGCTGCAAATTTTCTCAAAATCATCGTGATGAAAAAGTGTGAATATTGTTTACATTGAACACACAAATTAACACATCCATTAGCAAGACTTTTTTGGTATTACACAGAAGGAAGTAGGAATACTCAATAGAATTGTTTTGTGTTGAATACGAATACGAACTTGAAAGTCATAGCATATCACGTTGGCCATTATTAACAAATTCTCTTTTTCCATTTTAACCGTGTTATTAATATATTTTCTACTATGTTCGTATCGATTTCCAAGTATTTTTGGTACTGCAGATATTTGATGAATAAACAAAATCATTAAAATTTTACCACCAAAACATTATGTTGGTTCGCTCGGTATAATGATTAGTAACAATTTGTTTTTCAAAATTGCAACGACGTCAGTCATTTTCATATTTTTAAAATATCGATTTTATAACAAATTATGTAATAAAACCTATATATAATCAATGTGCTGAAATAATTTGTTGTTAAATTGTAAAGGCACGCCAAGCCTTAATTTATTTCTATATTATTTTCAATGTAAAATACAAGCTTTTGAAAAAATCAGGCGGAAAAAGTTTAATTAAGAAAACCACCAAAAAGTATTGTGTCTATTTTAGTATTACTCTAGTCTGTCCCAAAAATAGCTCACCCAGTGGGCTATTTTTATTTAGTCACACAAATATTCGAAATACAAATCTTGTGTCACATTGCCAAATTTATACCGTCTTTCCAGACACCTTAATCAAATCGAAATTGACATTATATAATAAAATTATATTGACCTGTTAAAAATACATACAATTTCATTATTTAGTTTCTTTCGGTGTTGCACCCAATTAGTAATTTTTTCTTACCTCATTTTAAACACACATAACCATTACCGTTTTATAATTAGCATCGTCATCGACTAAGGAAAACTACCGTAACTTCATCGACAACTTACACCTGTATTTTTCAACGTGTTATTCTCACATCCGTTACAACATTGCGACGTTATTTTTCATTGCTTTATTTATATAGATATGTGCATTAAGACAAATACTTTGAGCATTAAACCATTAAATAATGTGCATTAAATAAATATGCATAGGTTACATACAAAATTACATATTGTGCCCTAGAATGAATAACTTGTGCATATAATAAATATTGAGCATTCAATAAATATGACTATGTTACATGGAAAATATTATAATGAGCAATATTTTATTCATATTGTGCCATAAAATGAAAAACTTGTGCATTAAAATAATAAATATTGGGCACTAAATCTACTGCGCAACCAAATTAACACTGATCTGATATTGACGATTCAGTTTGTTTTGGGTCAAATATTTTATCAAATGCTTACAATAAATTCACGTTTTATTTATTTTTTGAGCATATAATTTGTACTGTTTTTCATCTAGTCTTGGATACCCATCCTCATTGCAGTATATCTTTGAGTGTCAGCTTCTTTTTCCCGCTAGAGTTTATTAAAATATGCTAACTTCTCAGGTTATGCCCCCCACTCCATCTACAAGACAATTGCAAGTGTACCGTGTTTCAAACACGCTCTGCACGTTTTTTATTCTCATTTCGCCCAACTGCAACCGCGTGACATCATCGCCGATGTTCATTTGTTTATTCATTTCGCTGACTCAGTTATGTAAACGCCATTCGCGAAGAAAACGTCATTTAAAAATAGCAGAACGATTATTTTGCGGTAAAACTAGGAAATAAACTTTGGATATTTGATAGGTAATTAATTAATTAATACTAAACTCTAATGAATAATTAATTTACACGAAAGAAAACTAAGTTTGATTCAAACAAATATATTGGTATACAAGATATTTATTTCGTTCAAAGAAATAATTTTGCTTATTGGCTTAAAAATAGGTTTACTTCGGCCAAAGAAATCATATTTTGATTCAAATTAATATATTTTTAGTGTGAATACCTCATCCAACTGTATTCTTAGATGGCGCTGTAAACTCTCTCCGCGCAGTTCGGTCATATCTTCAGTATAAATGGTCGACTGGTGAAACCGTCGACTACCGCTCAGTTGATGACCAGATTTCTTTCAGTCATTGCATATTTGCTTAAATTAAGCAAAATTTTCTGTGTATATTAATTCATACGTAATAACAAGTTATCTATTTAATTAACCTGTAATTTACGTAGTATTGCAAACGTCGGTAATTACTTAATTAATACAAACGCAATTTGCATTTATAAGAACCGTCATAAAGAAGAAAACCTGCATCTAATATTACTTACTCTATACGTTGGTCATGTGATCGTGACACATACGACGAAATAGCTTCAATAAAATTGACGATAACAAATCAGTTGTTTGTTTAGTCGTTCTCCTTATGTGATAGAATGTACGTGGCCGATTTTCGAGTTTGTTTAGGAGTTTGAGCCTAATTACGATTCAATGTGTTTACTTGTACTTGTCGCGCTCTTTGAGTCGAGGTCAAATAGGTATTATAATGTGTTTAAATATGAGTAAGTTTCTGTGTGAATGTTGAAAATTGTTTGGAATTAAAGAAGGTTTTATGAACAATACTAAATCGATAAGAATATTGTTGTGGCAGTTGTCCAGTCCTGTTTATATTTTGACTTTGTTTTGTTGATAAGTTTCTTTTTGAAATAATAAATGTTTATACGATGTTATAAGATGTTTAAATGTTTATCAGATGATTTTTTTCAAATATATCTGTTTTTGTTGTTGTTTTTTTAATGATAAAAATGTTTATTTTGAGACTCTTTTGTGGCGCTTGAAATTCATAAATATGCCAAAATCATGCAAAACTTACCTGCAACAGTTATTAACATAATAGAAAAATAACAATTTAAATTTTTGGTTTAGATATCAGAGCATTTCACAAATTGTTTAAGCACTTATTTTTGCAAACATATAATATTCTGAGCTACGTGGCTATGCTGACCAACAATGAACAAATTCTGGCAAGTGATAGGTAACTGTTTCTGGTATGTTTTTTTTTTCTCGTCTGAACGTGACATTTTGATTTGGGCTATTTTCTCTCAGGAAAACTAGACCCAATTTGGAATTTCTGCTTTCGGAATATAAGTTTTTACTTGACCAATTTTGACCTTTATAGGCCAGGATAGTCACTTGCTTACTTATGTGTAACGCTTTGATAGCTAGGTTCAAAAGGTAATGGATTATTTTTTGTTATATTAAGCTAATAACTGTGGTATGTAAATTTATTGTGGTGAAAACAAAACTATTTTTATATTATTAAGTTGAACTCTATTAAATCGAAGGACACCCGAATGCTTGTATTTAACAATTTTTTGGATGCAACAATTAAAAAAATCTGATGTGGCCAGGCACATGACTTTATCATACTATATACAAAATTAATAATTTTACTGCATGAAATTTTATTTGATGGAGATCGGTCGTCTCTGCATTAAAATAAAACTAGTTAGCCAGGACTTGACAGATATTTTGATTCTATTGCCAGTAGGTAAAGTTAAAACATCAGCGTTTGACACTACCTGTTATTAGAATCAAAATATCTGTCAAATCCTGGCTAATTAGTTTTAATGCAGTACGAGCGATCTCAATCAAATATAAATTGCTCATGCAGCTAAACTAATAATTTTATCAAAAATAAATTATACAAAATTTCTTCTACTTTAGTTTGTTATTTAACTATTTTGACGAAATTACAGAAATGGCCGAAATGGCTCATTTGCAAAATCCTTGAAAAATATTTTGTGTAAATATCCAGTTCCTTTTGGACCTTTTTAAACAAAAAGTTTTTCAGCTTTAAGTTTGGTCATGAAACTTCTAAATATGAAGTTTCGTCCCGATACCTTTAGTAGTTTCTCCGGAATCGTCGCCACAAAATACGGTAACACACATACACACACACACAGATTTTTTTGTACCTTGGTCAAAGATGTTCAGGGGACCCAAAAGGAGACATTTCAGCTAAAATCTCATTGTTTTCGGCACGGTTACAATACTACATCATACTATGTATGATAAAGTAAAAATATTTAGTAAATTCAATTTCTACTTTTATACAAAGATAAGTCTTCCATTTTGCATTGAAAATCACTGTAAAGAGGGAAAATTTCCCTAGTTATCTTATTTTATTTTCCTGACATTGAAAATGTCATTTTTCCCCTTCCATTTTAGTCAAACATGAGAACAATGATCTTCTTCTCTCAAATTTAGTGGATTCTTTTCTGAATTTTACAATTTTTAAATTATTAGGGTTTTCATCAAAACTCGTGTAAATGGTAAAAATATGTCATAAAAATGCCAAAATCAGAGTTATTACATTTTAACATGTCAACTTTTTCGAAAACCTCACGTGTTAATCAATTTTTCGGGATTGTTTGTTTCTTTTCTTATCTAATCTTATATAAAGCATTACATTTGAGGATTTGTTCAACTATAAATATGGAATTTAGAAAGAAAAACAACATAGTAGGTTTCTAAAAGAAACTGTTTTACTTAAAAGAAAAACATTGATTGTTATATGTAGTAGTAAATATAAGATATAAAAAACAAATATGCAGAGTTACCCAACTTAATTCTTAGGTTTGTCGTTGTTTTTCAACTTTTCGGCATCAGGATCGTCTCAATTTGTTCCTTTATATCTTGTGAAATTTGAGATCGATGAATACATTTTAACACGTCTCCAAGGGCCACAAAATCGAGAACGAGTTTACATACCACTCTGAAAATGTAGAAGTAGAAGTTATTCTGTTAAATATTTTATTTTTCAGAATAATAACTTAAGCAACTAAAAAATAATTCAAAATTTAATGCACTGGTTTAAAAACACGTTTATTTGACAAAATTGTTCATTATTTTAACTGTACAAAATATTTTGAAAACCCGTAAAGGTCAGATATATTTTCTGGTTACCTATAGGCGGCGCATGTCAACAAAACTACCCTCATTACGTGTCAATAACTACAAATTAACAACACATTCAAATTTATTTAAAACTAAATCTCCACGTTAATATCTCCTCGTTATTCCTCCAAAAGCCGGACGCTATCTTAAATAAACATCACTCAAAATCCTCCTAAAACTCCAAATCTCCTAGTACAAACTCAGTCTTGAAAAAAGACCACACTGCCCGAGCACAGGCGTCTCCTGTTATCACCTCACTGTCGCCTTGTCCCAATCTATACAAACACCATCTTCGATCGGATCCTGTGTACACACTTACACACACACAGCACACACACACACACACACAGACATATCATACATCCATACACACTTATCCATCACGTCAAGTCCATTGTCCGCATCGCTAAACTACGCTTAGGTATGCCGCAAGCGACACCGCGCGTCCACGCCGTTCAGTTGACGAACTCGACATACGAATCCAACGCTGCATCGTGTGCGTTATCGTAGCTTCGTCCAACAATCCAACAGTACCACACGAGGACTCGCGCTAGTCATGTGCTGTCCCGCGCGTTCTCAAATCTATTTGTATTCGATATAGCCTAGCACACCGACTCGCCGGTGTACTCCGTAGTGTTGTGTGCGTGCGTTGTGTATTTTGCCCACCTATCGTAAGCGAGTAAAACGAAGAGCGTAGTCAAGTCAAGCGCGGAGTGATTGAAACGTTCAGAAACGCCAGTTTGAACTGTAGCAGCGGCATGGCGAAGGTGTGCGCGTATGACAGCGGTCGACGTCGCGACCATCGATGACACTGACTGACTAGTGACTCCCCTTGTGATGTGATTCTGGGCGAAACTGTGTTTTTGTTTTGTTTATTTACCTGTTCCATACGAAAGGCTGTGCTTGTGATAATAGCTTGTAGGAAGTAGGAAGTTTTTAAAGGTATACGTCGCGTGTTGTTTTGACTGTTGTTTTTCAAATGTGTGCCATGAAGAGTCGTTCTGCGAAGCCAGCGTATCCGTCGATATCAGCGTCGTATTGGCAGCCGGCGCCAACGCAGAGCCCTTACCTAGTCCCAGGTATTATTTTGAGTTTAGTGTAGGTAGTTAAGTAGGGGCTAAGCTAGCTTATCTGGGTGACTGGTGGTATCTTCAAAGTATCGTCAAGGTATCTTCAAGTCGTATCTTGTCGATATCAACAGTCGTATTTGTGTTAAGTCTTCTTATCGATCGGTGGTTGTTGAAGAGCTGGATATAACCTCAACAGTCACGTGGTCAACACTGAAGGTTCCCTTCCTGACTTAATTTTGATGTTGTATGTTGTATGTTATGACTGTGGTTAAAGATGTCTAAACATCGTCTCCAAAATGAATAGAATCTGTATGTAAGTCAATATCATTTAAGGTAAAATATTCAGGTGCTAGTTTTGGCAGACGTGTTCTCCAAGAAAAAAAGGGTTACCGGAACTTGTCAAATCTCGATTATAAGATATTTTGTTGTGGAAAAATAAATGGAAGGTGAGAGCCGCACACCAAAGAAGTGCAGAACATGGCTGTCAAAGATAAAATGGATTATATGTTATAATAAAAAAAATTATTTTAACTTTCATAAATTAACTTGCTGCAATAAGTATCTTAATAAAAAAATCCATCCATTTTTGAGTATACTCACCAGACAATTTGACAGATTTCCAATTACTTACTAGTTTTTATAAAAAATACAATAATTGAAACTAAATGATTACTCTGGGCGAGAACTAAAGAAATCAAAGTGACAACTCATTCTGAGTTTTTTTTTTACTTTATCATACGCAGTACGGTAATCGTGCCGAAAAAAATGAGATTTTAGCGGAAATAGGGCTTTTTGAGTCCGCTGAAAATCTGTATGTGTGGTATCTGTGTACCCGATTTTTCAAGGATTTTGCAAATGACCTGCGAGTTCTGTAATTTCATCTAAATAGTTAAATAATAAATTAAAGTAGAAGAAACTTGATCGAGCCGTTAGCCTGTAATATTCAGCAACACTAACGCCAAACCAGTGACAGCCTATAGATAACCTTTCACATGTGGCTGCTGGTGGCAACCTATGGATCCAATCCAGGAACTTGACGCATGCGTAGTGTGTCCAGTGGCACTACGTCGGATGAGATAGATATATATATATATATATATATATATGTTGCAACGCTATTGTTGGATCAGCCAACATGCCAACATTCTTTATATCATTTTGTATTTATATGATATTATCAAAATATCTGTCAAGTTCTGGGTAACTTGTTTTATTTTAATGCAGACACGATCGATCTCGATAAAATAGAATCTCATGCAGATAAACTATTAATTTTATATATTGTATAATAAAGTCTTGTGCCTGGCCATATCAGATCTTTTCCGTAGAATTGTATATCTGAAAACATAATTATGAATTAGGTCTTGTTTTTGAGAAAATCGGTACTAAAACAAAAATACACAAATAGGTTTTTTACTCTCACAAATGTTTGCATTGAGATTCAGAATCTACGGAAAAAAACATACCAACATATATATAAATGCTGCTAGCTAGCCACGTAGTTTCGTATTTTTGACAAACTAAGTAAGAAAAATCGAAATAATAAGTGATAACTAAAGGTTTATCGATAATTTTTTTATTAAGTACATATATCAAAATGTTATTTTTTTGTCAAGTAATCGTTTCGGATCATATAACTATTTGTAGGCCCCTAATGAAACTTAAACTCATATGGATTTTAGACCACGTGCTCTAAATTGTTGAAACAAAATTATCTTACCTATAAAACAGTGCAGAATTAAAAAAAAATGGGTTTGAAAATATGCCGGGTATACAGGGCGTTCGCTTTTAGTGTGAATCATAATGGCTCATTAATTTCAAGAAGTAGATAATTATAAATTATCTGAAGCACAATTTTAACAGTTTCAGTATTTTTTATATAAAGATATCGACAAAAAGAAAACTGGGATTTTGAGTTATTAACGCTTTGCCAGTTTGAGAATTAGGTATCTTAATCTGATTGATCTATCATATAATTCCTAGAAACATAGAAAGATAGAAACATGTTATAAGCATGGTTGGTTTGCCTAATTCCATTAGGTACGTTTTTGTGTAAAAATTCGAAAGATAGCAGCTTTTTGACATTTTCTTCAGAACTAAAAATAACGGTAAATTTTGTTTTACGTAATTGATAAACATGAAAATGTTCACTTTGTCCACAATTTTACATTGTTTATATTTTCAATTAAAGTAGATCCCCATACATTCTTGAAAAAGAGATACTCTATATTACAAAAAAAAAACATGAATCAGAAAAAAACTGTTTATTGTGTTCAATAAACCATGGACCTACATAGTCTAAAATCATTCAATTTCTGAAAATGGTATATAAAATGTTTTTTTTTTAATTATGGCCCACCAAGTAAGGGATTCGACAACAAAAACAAATGAACAATAAAAAATCACAAAATTGAGATAAATGAAAAAAAATAACAATGGCAAATTAGACTAGGTTGTGACACAAAGAATTACTTCATCGAACTTCGGTACATTGTAATAACCTTTAAATAAATACAACGTTACAAAATTAGATACAGTTACTACCAAAATTATTCGTACCCCTTAATACAATATTACAGTACATAATTGCTATTTACAATGAAGTAAATAACTAATTAAATAATATTATGTAATGTATACACAATATATACGAATAAAACCCAAATTTTCTTCTCTAACAATATACGAGTAAATGTAATTTAATTTAAAAATGGCGCTATTTAGGTGTTCCATAATTATTAATTCGTACCATCGTCAAGTAGCAGTCAAATTGTAAAATTGTAGTTGTGAACATTTAGGTATATGTTCCATCAATTCTGTCTGTATTGCATCGTCCATATTGTCCCATACCTACGTCTTGAATTCCAATTTTTAACATTTTTTGCTGCTGAAAAGGTTATTTGGTAAAGGTCTCTTAATTTCTGACTACAAATTCTCAACCATATTAAGATCAGGACATTTGAGAAAGTGTTCCTGACGTTTCTGGATCTTTTTGTACGCAATCCATTGGTCGACAAGGCATACCATATGCTTTTGGTCATTTCCCTTTGGAAGAAAAACTTACGTTCATTATCGAAACCAACGGTGGTTTCCACCAAATCCATTTGCACTTAAATTCCGATAACTTGTACTCAAATAGCTACTGTATTTATTGTATTATTGTTTAGTTGAAATGAAATATTTCTTTGCAAATACCAATTGTCTTCGCTTACTATAAAATTCTATTACACAGTACGAATAATTTTGGCAGTAACTGTAGTCTCTCGGTAATCATCGCACATTGAAATCTTGGCACGTTAGTCGCTTTTGGGAAACGTACGACTTTTTCGGACGCATTTGTTCATTCTTGCAATTGTTTGGCTGCCGCGCGTCGTTCGTGCAACGTGTTGCGCAATGCAATCGCGGATATCAGCGGTCTCGCGACTCGTTCGCCAGAGTGGGCGCGCGCAAGATGAGAGCAAAAGTGGTTTATGATGCCGGCATGCCGGTGCAGCAGGCAGTACCGTCGCTACGAGCTCAACGTGCCAGCATAGTCGTGCAGACTACCCGGCGACTTCTCTTTCCGATGCGATCCGTGACTTGCGTGTCCCACTTATTTCTTCTAACTTCTTCCTCACTGTTGCTCGGGTTGGGAGTGATGGTTGTTAGTCGGAGTTTTCCAAGTATATTTCCGAGAGATGTCTCCTTACTCTTATTCTGTTTGATTACCTCCTGAAACGTCCTGAAACCGGTAGTTTCGTCCGTAGTTTTGTTTTTATCCCGAGGTAGATTCTTTAAGTTTTGTATCGTACTGTTTTCTTGTTGTTTTCTTGAAATCTCGCTGTTTCTAAAGGTATACTAATTTAAAATGAAATGATGGACTGTCTTATCTGGACTTGTATTATACCGGGTGGTCGTTTTAACTTGAGACTCCTAAATATCTCGTGAAATATGCATAGTACGACAAAAGTGTCTTGAATAAACTTGTACGACTCAAAGGGGGAAATGAGCTGACGGTATCAGTTTTATTGCAGATGGCGCTGCAATCGGTGAAACTGAGGCCAACTTCACTTTTTTAAATGGGAATACACAAATTTTTTATCAAATTATGTTTTTCCGCTAAATAAGAACAATCTTTTGCCTGAACATTTTTTTCGTACGATGCATCTATTAAAAGTTATTGACGATGGAAGTTTGCGGCGGCTGCGGTAGTTACGACCGCTGCCACTGCATGGGATGCGCTCGACGTCTGGCAGTGCAACGCAACGACTGAGTAGACACTCACGGTACAACGTAGGAAGGTATGTGCGTAATCGGGATACGTTTTGGCATCTCGCGCGTTGCGCCGTCCTGCGCATAGGGTTTGTTTACGAACGAAAAAATGCATCGGACGAAAAAAAGTTTCAGACAAAAGATGCTTCTTATTTAGCGTAAAACCATAATTTCATAAAAAATTTGGGTACACCCATTTAAAAAAATGACGTTAGCCTCATTTTCACCGATTGCAGCGCCATCTGGAATGAAAGTGATATCGTCATCTCATTTCCCCATTTGACTCATACAAGTTTGTTTAAGACACTTTTGTCGTACAATGCATATTTCACGAGATATTTAGGAGTCTCAAGTTAAAACGACCACCCGGTATAGACTCAATCTTCCTTCTCTGTATTCTGCTGTATAAGTTCTGCTGTATTCTGCTGTTGAAAATAATCTATCTGTCATCTATGAATTAGTTTTATTTCATGAATAAGGCGATTAGCGCTAATGATGTCATTATTAGTGTTCAAGCTGAAAAGATAGATAAGCCTTTGATGTAAGTTATTTTAAGTTATGAGACGATCTCACAAAAATAAATTTGAATGAGATGGTGACATAATTATAACGTTGGTAACTTTAATAGTTCTTTTATCTTTATATTTGGTTTATTGTAATGATGTCTGGACCGAAGTTGTGTGGATATCTTGGTCAATTATTAAGCAGAATGATGTTTGTTATCATAAAGAGGTAATTTTCTATTAAATTAAATTTAAGTTTTGATCATTGAAATATAACATTGTTATAACATCAAACTATTATAACAAAAATAAAATTTTATACAAAAGTGACGTAAAATTATTGTTATTTATACAGGTTGCATTTAAATGTGACGGTGTAATTTTTTTTTTAAGAGAACGTCCTGAATATTTTGTTTTATTATGAATACTACAAAATTTGTTTATCCAACCATGTGTGTTGCTAAGTCACAGCGTTAATAGTTCGAGAGATATTCAACTGTTTTTCGAAAATATGCCCGTTGCAGGATCTTTTTAAAAACTATTTAAAAAAGACATTTTGCCGATGGAACACCCTGTATAATATGTGTTGGCTGTAATAACCCTTTATTTCGCTCCAATTTCCATCTAGTATGTCATACACCAAATGTTACTATTTTTTGTGCTATTTGCAATTTAATAAAAATGTAATGACATTGTAAATTTTAATTTTGCGGTGAATATGGTATTTGGTAGTTTGATGTAAAGTCTTCAAGTGGCGATAGAAGAGATACTTTAGAAACGTTATAACCAACTTGATCCTTATGCAAAGTATTACCGTTATCAACATATTAACAATTTTATATGAAATTTAGTAAGTACATTTTGCCGTATATCGTATGGCAACAGAACACGTGATTTAAAAATTTCAAATTACTGCTAAAGTAAACCCTATCCCCTGTACTTTTAGAGGTTAACTATCGTGAACATTTGATGACTTCTGAGTGTTGAAAATCAAATTTTCTTTGATGTGATTTATGTGCTCTGATAGGTTCAGAAAATTTCGCAGAACTCAAAAACGCAAAAATTGTTTCTCCAACGTTACAGAAAATATTTTTAATTATTTAAAAACTATCAATAATTGGAGTAGCATTGCCAATTGAAAGCAATTGTCTCTTTATATTTTATAGGTTTTTTCTAACACGACCGATCTCGCTCAAGTAGTAGCTCATGCTGCTAAACTATTAATTTTACCAACAAATGTTGATAGACATAAATTGTATAAAATTTACTCTACTTCAATTTATTTCACTATTTTGACAAAAAATACAGAAATTGCGGCTCATTTGTTCCTTTGGAACCTTTTGAACAAAAACGTCATTTGCCTGGCCACATCAGACTTTTTATATCTACTTTCCTCATTTTTGATGATTTTGTATCATCATTACTAACTCATTACTCATTTAAATCATTCAACTCCTCATCCACAAAATTGTGCAATCTCGCAAAACGCGACCTGCAATCAAATTAATTAAGTCGTTTCTTAGGCAAACGGCGTGTAAGACGCGCAATTTGCCGTTAGCTCGCAGGCTCCTAATGGGATAGGTTAGGTTAGTCTTATTATCGCAAATCTCGCGGAATTGCCTCCCCCCAAACCTTCGGCCTCATTCCTCCGCCGGAGTTATGATGACTGGCTCGTTTTCTCTCGCCGTGCCGCCGGTGAAGACGGGCCGAAAGCCAAGGAGGGCGTCGCGGCTCGCTCTCCCGCTTTAATTTGAAGAATAATTAGTTTTGAAGCGATCCCTCTTCTCGGTAACAGCTCGCCAAATGATAATTGCGTGGGGCAGGAGAGCCGGCGCGATGAATTCCTCAATTACGCGCGCTGTTTGGCGCTTAAGTCGCAACCCCGGCAACTTAAGACGGGGCGCGAATCCCCCATTCGCGATATTATAAGGGTAAATTATCACCAAGCCGACGAACGACGCTGTCCTCTGGGAGGCACTCAGACGTTTTGTGCAATAGGGTTGTTGGAATAGTGGAGAATCTAGTTAGATCTGATGCACTTGAAATGTGTTTTCAGTTATTTTTCGTGTTTAACACTTTCGTATTATTGTCAGTGAAAACGGGGAAGAATAGGGAAAAATCTGATGTGGTCAGACACATGACTTTAACATAGTATACAGCAGTGTCAACCTCTGATGTTTTGATAATACTGTCAATATAATCAAAATATCTGCCAAATGCAAAATTAATTTTACCAAAAAAAATTCATAGACATAAATTATACAAAATCTCTTAAATATTTTGTAATCCCGGGATCCCGGGATTATTCATAAGAATGGCGAAAATAGCCGCATCAAAACGCCTGGGATGACAAATCCAGCCAGTAAGAAATGCCTAAAATATATTTTATAGGATAATATCTTTTACCCCGAAACTTGACCAAAATTGAAACGTTTTCAAATTTTACAAATAGAAAACCAAAATTGACGGTTTAAAATGTAAAAAGTGTCAAAGTGTGCGTATTGATATCATTAACTTGCTTTTATTTTCGTTTTCTGCTTTTATTTTCAATTTTCCATCTTGATGCCAATGAAACATTTTGACGTATTTTTGTTTTCTTCTTTAAGATAAAATTGGATAACTTTAGAATTCATACATCATGGACGTTTATTCATGTCCAGACGTTATTTATTGTTCAAAATTGGTGAAATATTCAGTGCAAATTCTAAGAATATTAAATATTCAATTTCTTGTCATGAAAAAAATTAATATTAGATGCTTGTACGTCTTTCAATTTTATCAAATACAGTTCAAATAGACCAACCTATATTATAGATTTATTTATCTAAGAGCCCTTTCAGACAAAACTTTTCCACTAAAAAAAAAATCTGATGTGGCCAGGCACATGACTTTATCATACTATTTATAAAATTAAAACTAAATGAGATTCTATTTGAACGAGATCGGTCGTATCAGCATTAAAATAAAGATAGTTTGCCAGGATTTGATAGATATAATGATACAATAAATAGTGGTCGGATTCCGAACGCGCAACATCCTGACCCCTCCATAACTCTTTATATTCCTCCAACTAATTGACGTACGACAAAATCTGCCATTGTACCTAACCAGGATGACTCAACACGACCACAACATCCGTACCAAGGAGAATCTCACAGTGCCCTTCCATCGACTGCAAACAACAAATGCTGCTAAACAAGGTGTCAACTTCTTTAACAAACTTTCCAAGACCTGGAAGCAGCTCGCTCTGCGTGAATTTAAACAGACGCTGAAAATCTACTTTATTGATAAGGCATACCACTCACTCCAGGAGTTAATGACAGAGAACATCAGTATCCCTAATATTTATGATATTCTGTGAATAAGGTATATATTTTTGAAAGTTATGAAGTATATTGTTTGGACCATATATGTATTTTACATGAAATAAATATCTATCTATCTATCTATTTTAGCAATCGCTACATGTTTTGTGTCCTACTGGGCACGTCTTCAAGCGCTATAGTAAATGAGAAATAAATTACACAATTCACAATCAAATCAAACTCCGAAGAACTCAATTGTAAAAACTTACATTTTGTCAGGCGAGGCACGTGGAGAACATAAAACTACATACAAAGGTCACAAGCAAACATATATGAGACAGCAGAACACATTTTTTACGATTGTCAAAACATCAGCGTTTGACACCATTTTGACACTACCGACACAACCTACTGTGACATTAGAATGAAAAATCTTGGCTACCTAAGATGCAGACACGACCGATCTCAATCAAATACAATTTGCTCATGCAGCTAAACTATTAATTTTACCAACAAATGTCATAGGCACAAATTATTCAAAATTTCCTCTACTTTAATTTATTATTTAACTATTTTGACGAACTTACAGAAATGGCGGCACATTTGCAAAATCCTTGAAAAATGCTAAGAGAAAATAGCCAGTTCCTTTGGACCCTTTTTAACCAAAAGCTTTTCAGCTCTCAGTTTGGTCATGAAGCTTCTAAATCTGAACTTTCGTTCCGATACCGTTAGTAGTTTCTCCGGAATCGTCGTCACAAAAATCGGGTACACACACACATACACACACACACACACACACACACACACACACAGACATTTTTTTGGACCTTGGTCAAAAATGTTCAGGGGACCCAAAAAGACCTATTTCCGCTAAAATCCCAATTTTTTTTTTCGGCACGATAACAATACTTTACCATACTGCGTATGATAAAGTAAAAAAACCGATAATAATTATCGTTTTTTTTTTCTTCATCACACACACTCGAGATGCTTCATACCAAAATATTTCATTTTTTAGTTTATGGTAAAATCCTTAAACTAGAAGAAACTGTTTTGCTGTATTTTATTACCTATTTACTAATTTAATATTCTGTAGTATATCACTGAATCCAGGTAAAGAAATCGGCCACAAATTTCTTTATTTTTACGTTTATGTTTTTTTTTCTGTTATTGAGGGTAAAGTAACTAAAAAGACTGAAGCAAGTTGAAAAGGTTCATGTATGTCTTTATATTGAATTATGTGTAGTGCTTGCAAAATCTGTTCTTACTATTATAGCAACATGTTGATGTAAACGAACATTTTATGCTTGATACTTGATGTAATCAGAAAGGGTGCTGTTATAGATTGATGTTCGCACTTAAAAAATTGCAGCTCAGTTATTTTATTGTAGGTCAGTGCCCACATTTCGTTAATTAACAAAAAATAAGAAAATAACTTAAAGTTAACTTTTTAGGATCCAAAGATTTAGAAGTATAATCCCGGGATCCCGATTATAAGTTTGAGAATGTTACATGTGTAAAAACTAAACGGACAATTTAAAAATTTTTGCGGCATTGTATTCGCACATTGACTAGCTATCGCGCAAACTTGAATAAACCGATTTCGCAAAAAAAATATTATTTTATCCAACTTTTTTAAGCTAAAATATGTAATTTTTTGCATCATTTTCTAAAAATGTCATTTAAATTCGCGAATTTTAAAATATTTTTTTTATAATTCTACTTCGTGAAATAACCACAGAAATAAATAAACGTTAGTAAAAGGGCTTGTTTTCTGATTTCAGACTACTTCTTCTTTACATATCGTGTCAAACGTTTGGTAATCTCATTTCTTTCAATGCTGCGTCTTTTAAATAATTTCTTGTTATTTTAGAATAAATATAGAGTGCCATTCCAAGTACACCTACAAATACAAATGATGTTAAATGCCCTGACCATGATGTTTTATATTACGGAATAGTTATAGGTGCGAAAGATTGGTGCACTTATTTCATTTGCTCTTGCAGTAGATGCAGGCCAACTGATAATTTTGAATTAACGATTTACTTTAAGCAATAAAAGGTGCAAATTGTCTTTAGTACATTCCAATACGTTGACTTGCTGACTCCAAATCAAAGAAAACTTTGATACATTGTTTTAGGTTTAAAACAATGTATCAAAGTTTTCTTTAAAACAAAAATATTTTAAAATGCCTTATTTCTAGTGCAGTTACACCAGAATGTACCCTTAATGAGTCTACAAAAGAATCACACACTAAAATTGATCAGCATATAAACTCACATCCTCCCTTTTTTAACCTTCCCCCAAACCTACATCTTTCAGTATTTTTAAGTATGTTTTTTGTCATGTACCCGCAATGTTCGTCTTAAAGACCAATGACACCCATACGATCATTTATATACAACCACTATACCATTAAACATATATTTCGCGATTCAACACCGGTAGTTATATACACGCGTTTACTTTTAACGGCCATATTTCGTGTGCGGTTGAACCATATTTACAACGTTCAATTACATTGGCGACAGGCGGCAATAAATTGGCATAAATATTTAAGCAGTTTCCCCCCCAGAACCGAGCTTACAACGTCTAGCGGAGAACATAGGGAGTACACCAGTTTCGCTATACACACACGTGAGAGGAATAAATTATGGACCATAAATCTCGACACATTTCGCGTGTTACCCTAATCTGTGGTCTGCGCGCACTTCATCGTCGAAATCTCCAATATCAATAAATAAACGGATCGAAAACGACACCTAAGTACCGCAAGATCTGCCCGGTTAAGCACGGGGAACGCCGGCGAAGCAATTGTTTATCCGTCGAGTCGGTGGTTGGTATGCCCGTAATGCATTTTAGCGGGCAAATATTGTTTTAAAGTAGTAAACACTGTGTAACCGTGGGTAAAATAGTGTGCTAGTTTTGGCAAGATCGTGTAAACATTTTGGCGTAAATTGATGTTGATGCGAAATTTTATTTTGCCTGCCTATATAGTGACGATACTTATTTTAATGGTATAATTTACGGTGAAAGTTAATTGAATTCTATTAATTCAGTAGCGAGTAATTATTTTGATTTTGTGACGAATTTATAAACGAAGGTAAACGTCCCAACTTCAGACACTTCAGACAGTCCTAAATTCCGATATATTTCTGGTTAGTTGGATAAAAATATTTTCAAATAATTCTGTGTAATACAAATCTTACTTCTATCTTATCTGCAAAGTTCCAAGAGGCTTTTATTCCATACATTTATTCAAATCTTACTTGTAAATAATCCCAAATTTAACACATAATAATACAACCGTGTAATATTAAATTTGCTATGAAAACTAAAACACTACCAGGAAAAAAGAAACAAATTTAATAAACTATTGTATGAAAAGATTGTATTAAATATATGGTTTGTGCATCAAATTACTCACGAACAAATGCTGAACCCATAGGAAGAACAGAAGTTTTATTTGTGTCCAACGAATTTGTTGGCAAAAATATTTAAACTGACAATATAAATGTAAATAAAAAAAAAGTTAACTTTAAGTTATTCTATTATTTTTTGTTAATTAAGGAAATGTAGGCACTGACCTACAATAAATCAATTGAGCTGCTATTTTTTAAGTGTGAATATCAGTCTACAACAGCACCCTTTCTGATTAAATTAAGTATCAAGCATAAAATGTTCGTTTACACCAACATGTTGCTATAATAGGAAGAACAGATCTTGCAAGTACTAGATATAATTCGATATGGAGACAAACATTACCCTTTTCAACTTGCTTAAGTCTTTTTAGTTACTTTACCCTCAACAACAGGAAAACAACATAAACGTAGAAATAAAGAAATTTGTGGCGGATTTTTTTACGGGGATTCAGTGATGGACTACAGAATATAAAATTAGTAAATAGGTAATAAAATACAGCGAAACAGTTTCTTCCAGTTTAAGGATTTTACCATAAACTAAAAAAGTTATATTTTGGTATGAAGCATCTCGAGTTTGTGATGAGCTGTGACAGAGGTAATATGGGCACTTTTGACATTTCTTCAACGCACAATTATCGCTTTTTTTAGGGATTTTTTTTGTCAGAAAGGGTACTTGAAAATTTGGCTTGATCAAAAAATTTCTTTTGCCTTGAACAAATTTAGGATGTAAAATTCTTAGATAAATAAGGAGTTTGGCTAGGCCAAAAGCAATTTTTTTGTAAGCTAAGAATTAATTTTACTTCTACTTCTTTCTCTTTTTCAAATTTAATACCCCTAGCCAAAGTCACAATACAATAATAGATTTTTTATCTAGGTACAATTTCAGCCTAAACATTATAATTTTTCCGCTAACCGAAAAATGCGACAGTCAGATATGTAAACAATGGCCATATTTCGGCTGTTACGTATGGCCAGCTCATCGCAGACACCATAAGCTTTAATTAATATGTAAACTACGGCATAGACACGCACTCCGATAGAAAAACATCGAATCTAAACATTTTGTTTCGTAGTTAACAATAATTGCATAAAAATCCTCACGTGGAGGTCAAAGCGTTTAGTAATTTTGTCCGTGCTTTATCAATCTGGCTTTTGCCTGAATCAAATTTAAAGCATTTGCTTAAATATTCAAATCTAACAGTTATTATTTTAGTATAAATAGGTACACGTATATACCTACCTTACCTTACATAATTATTATACATTTCTTGTTTGTTTGAATGGTGTATTTCGGAACTAATTATTACTTCAAACAAACGCGTGAAGGCCGCCCGCAAACCGGTCAGATAAACGCATCATAACCTGGTACCAGGTTTCCTCTGACTAATTGATACCTAACCCGATATACCAGACTTTTGATCTCGGTATTTATCATACACGTACAATAGCATTGCATATCGCATCCAGTTCTGTTTATATTTAACGATTTGGCGGCGTCTGCTATTATATGGGACGTGACACTAGATCCTCTTTCTAGTCCAAGTTTACGATGAACGATTCGAGCGCATAATACCTACTATAATATATATTTTTTCAAGATTAGTGTCGATGGTTTACGTAACGTTGCATAAGTGGAATAGTCGCTTCGACTGTTGTGCGAATAGCATTGCGATGACATCGCAATACCGCTGTATATTCCGCTGTATATTGCCTTTGGACTCAAGGTCAAAAGGTGTTAGTTAATATTACCTCTGGCAGTTTGAACCGTCGTGACAGTTTTGCATTGTATTGCATAGTGTGTTGAGTTATTTGGCATAACTCTGAGTCTACCGTTTTTGTTAATGTAAATACATACCTAGCTCAAAAAAAATTGCAGTCTCATTGGCTTTTTTTTTAAATCAGTATATTTTATGTTACTTTTTTGTTTATCGATTGTTTTACTTTTATTCGGAATACTTGTTATTTATTTATTTATGTTAAAAAGTTTCTGGAATAATTAGCCTTTGATAATTATAATGCAAAAAGAACTTCTTATGACCACAAACCGACAATTTTATTTCTATCACGGCTGCTCCAGACTAAATAAATATGTTTTTCAAATAAATACTAGGTTACTGAGATCTGACGGCATTTCTGGTTAAATGAAACTAATTCCGCCTCAGAGTTTGACAATTCTGACACATTTTCTTCCATACTTGTGCTTCTAATTTTGTTTTTAATTATTGCTTAAAACTCCAAACTTTTCCTGATGCAAAAGTAACCATCAAATCATTGAAACTACATGTGGCATACTATACTCTGTTCTTGTTTTTATTTAGATAGGATGTTCTATTTTTTTCCGTATTGTTTATCATATAGAACAGATCATGTTTAAAAAGTATCATAAGCACTTTAATTACAATAACAATTCCTAAATCAGTAAATTTGAGTGATTTGTAAAATAGTAAGTCTAAGTAAAACTTTTTAGTCACAATGCCATTCATTTAATTACTTAAAACCTTAAAAAACGCAAAGCCTACGATTTATCCCCGGTATTGTCTTGTTTTCTGGAGCAGTTTTAAGGATTTTAGATTAGTTCAAATTTAGAAGTAGGTATATTATTTGTTTCGGCAGTTTTAACAAAATAATGTTTTTACACATTATACGCATAATTTTTGCTCACAAAAACCTTGTTAAAAGTTACTAGTACGGATTTAAATTCAACTTATAGAAATCTATAGACAACGCTTACTTTCTTTCCGTGCACAAAATCCATAGTCCACAGAGTATTCCATATTTTGCTAAGTTTGAATTTCTGTTTTCGGGAAAATAGGCCATAACATTTTTATGTTACCATAGCCAATTGAAGGACCTATTTAAAACAACAAAAAAAGCAAGGAATAGCTTTAAAAACAAATTGATGACTCCATAAATAAAAAAGTCTGATGTGGTCAACACATAACTTTATCATACTATATAGTAGTGTTGAACGCTGATGATCTGCCAAACTTATGTTTTTTTTTTAAATGGAACAACCTATATTTCGACTCGAATTCCTCGCTAAATTTTACGCAAATGAAACATAACATTACCTACACTAAACTTTATAGTTTTTGATTTATTTTAATGGAAAAATAGTAGTCTAAGAAAAACTGTATATCTTAATAACTGTTTTTAATTTTATTTCGCACGCTTAGATTATGATGTAAGAAGCGTTTTATTATCATGATTACCTACCATAGCCAAATTGTGTACAGGGGGGTCATAATCTGCAGCAAAGTAAAGCAAACCGTTTTTCCTAAGAAAGTTATTTTGTTTTTATATGAAACGTCCTATATCTAATTCTTTGTTTGAATTCTATGCATCGTTCTGCACAAAAAAAAGGTACTAGTACATAGTAGTGCTAAAATAAACCATTGGTGAGATAACAAGCCTTCTTAATTGAAAAATCGATTTTTCTATGAATAAGTGCTTCTTCACCTACATTAACAATTAAACCAGTTAAGTATTTAACTAAAATACTGTTTCCTCGCAAATTTTCATCTTTTTTTAAATAAAATAGAAGATTTTATCACATCTGTAATCTAATATTGTAATTAGAAGTATAATTGTACTTATACTTTGTAGGCTGTGAAAAACTGTGCTAAAGAAGTCATTAAGGTAGCGTAAAATTTTATTTCAAATTTTAATATTAAAATGCAGATGTGCTAAAATGTATTATTTTATTTAAAAAAATGAAATGATTCGAGAACACAGTACTTTAGGTAAATGCTTAGCTGGTTTAATAGTTAATGTCGGTGTAGACGCACTTATTGATAGAAAACTCGATTTTTTAATGAAGAAGACTAGTTATCTCTTCAATGGTTTATTTTAGCACTAATGTGTATTTTTGTGTGCAGAACGATGCGTAGAATCCAAAAAATTAATTAGATATAGGTGTTCCATTTAATATTTTGTTGCAGATTGTGACCAGCCTGTACACAATTTTGGTATGGTAGGTAATCACGCTAATAGAACGCTTCTTACTTAATCATAATCAAAGCGTGCGCAGTAAAATTAAAAACAGGTATTGAGATATATTGCTTTTCTTAGACTGCTGTTTTTCCATAAAAATGCCAATATATCAAAAAGTTTAGGGTAGGTAAAGTTATTTTTCATTGTTGTAAGATTTTGCGAGGAATTCAAAATTGTTTCGAAATATAGGTTGTTCCATTTAAAAAGCTTAAGTTTGGATTGGTACTACCTTATGGAACAGAGTTCTGTAGATATGAGTAGTTTCTCCGGAATCGTCCAATCGACATTTTTTCTACCTTGATCAAAAATGTTCAGGGGACCCAAAAGGACATAGTTCCGCCAAAATAATTTTTTTTTCGACTTGATTACAATGCTTAATCAGCTTTAATTTTAATGAAATTATTTCATATTTTTGCCAGTGTATCCGACAAAAAAATTAATGCAAAACAATGAACGCTGTTTACAAGTTTACTTTGGTCCGATTATCCAGTTCTCTAAATTAAACAACACCACTCATAAATTGCTCGCAATAAAGTTTATATTTGAATAAATTCAAGTCGATACTTTTTCTCTATCATCCAACTCAACGGTGGTTTAAGTAGCCTAGCAACCGCTTGGCAAATATGGCAAAGTTTTACTTACACTCAACCGGAAACGTCGCCATAAGCGACTAGAATACTTAATAGGTTGTCGCGCCGACATCCAAAGCGGACAACCATAGAATAAGCGACAAGATTCTTAATAGCAACAAACTCAAATCCTTATTTTCGTGTTCCCGTTTAGTCCAAGCAATTTTTACCTGGACTACAAGTACTATCCCGACAGCACAGTAGATATTTTACATTAACAGAAGTCATAGTAAACTCACGCCTGCAATTCACATCCATTAAATCGTTGGCGTTAATGGCTATATTAAACCACAGAGCGCTCGTTAACAAATCCGAAGTTTTGGCATGGGCTTTGAGCCGTTTAGTAAGCAACTCTTCATCAATTATGGCATTGCATGAAGTCACCAACCGATAAATTAATTTGTAACACGTAAATGTGCGTCTATAGACCCCGAGAAAATGTTATTCGTTAATTGTGTTTGACGTGAGCATGCATTAAATATTGTTAAATTGCCGTTGAAATTGCTTGTAAAGTTAACCACCAAACAGGTAGGCAATGTGTGTCAACTGCTACGCAAGATAGAATCTAATGTACCTGTTATGTCACAATGTGTGTAAAGAAAAGTACAAGGAAACAGTGTATTGTGTTAATTTTATGTAATAAAAACTAGACTGTTATTTATTCTCTTAACTTAAATTCTACTATCTGCCATAAAAGTAAGAGTGTTAACCTAATTATTACTAGGAGAGGAGAAGATACAATACAAATGTTTTACGAAGGATAAGTATGTTTAGAATAGCTGTACACCATGTGTTCGCGTTTGGCACACTGAAAGTGAAACGCCCAGTATAAATACGTATGATATTGCACAGTGTGCATTACGAACCTCAAATATTTATAATTGCTCTATGAGCGGCGCATAACCGTCTCGATTTATGTGACATGGAATATCGCCAAAAGAAGATAACAGGTTGAAATACTTCTGGTACGAAATTAAACGCTTCAAGACAAGTTCAACTTAACTTCGTACGCATCCTAAAGATGGAAGAAGTATGCGAAAATTTGAAAACAATTTCGAAGCCTTTTATTTGTATTAGTATAAACTCTGAATCTCTAAACTCTCTGAAAACTCTTTTATTGGGTATCTTCTATAATTTAAAAACAAAAGATCAGATAATTTTAAAACTATATAACTTTAATTTTAGTCGTAGAGCCACACGAGTGATGAGCATAAATGTACAAATTAGAGTTGCTAATTATTAATGTAATCAAATTAGATTTAGACCTCTGAAGATTAGTTATGGTTGGAATTTTCTGTGAAGCTTCATTTATACGTTTTACACAATGTCAAAAGTCTGAGACTACAGCTGCAAACATGGAGACTAGGACTTTTGTTTTGCTATTATCTCGGAAACTATACTTTTCTCAGAAAAATATGTGATTATCAATAATTTGACAATAGTTTGACAAATTTTATACAGGTGTCTGAACAGTGCGATCTCGGAAGATTGTGCCTGTGTTAATGAAGATATTTTAAAACCGATGTCACTTATATATACGCACATTTTAAAATTATTAGCGTCTATACAGGATGTTCCATAAGGTAGTACCAACCCAAACTTATGTTTTTTTAATGGAACAACCAATATTTCGGCACAATTTTGAATTACACACAAAATTTTACGACAATGAAAATTAACATTACCTATCCTAAATTTTCTACTTTTTGATTTATTGGCAGTTTTTTGGAAAAACAGCAGTCTAAGAAAAAATGCATATCTCAATACCTGTTTTTAATTTTTTAGGCACGCTTAGATTATAATTGAAGACCCTGCTGCCAAAAGGGGCTAACTCCATCTTTTCTTCAAAATTACTTTTCTATATTTTATCATAGAATACTACATTCTGCATCGTTTGGTATAAAAACGACGAAATTCCGCTTATTATATGGAACACCAGAGCGTTTTATCTTTTATTACATAGTGTACTTTGGTGCAATAAGGGAACAACTCCTCGAAATATTTCCTTCTTGTCCCAAACAGTTGTTTAGTGGAATTGTTAGTGATGTGATAAAATTAAACAACATTCAAAAATAAAAACAAAAGAGATGCTACCCTTATATTTATGTCCATTTTTCATGCAAATAAATACTTTAATTATCTGAAAAGAAACTTCCCCTATCTTTCTCACTTTTGATGATATCAAGACAAAAAATCTGATGGAGGCAGGCACATGACTTTATCATACAATATATAAAATTAATAGTTTAGCTGCATGAGATTGTGATTGGTCGTGTCTGCATTAAAATAAAACTAGTTAGCCAGGATTTGACAGATACTCTAATTCTATTGACAGTAGGTATTGTCAAAACATCAGCGTTTCACACTACCTACTGTCATTAGAACAAAAATATCTGACAAATCCTGGCTAACTAGTTTTATATTACTGCAAACACGACGGATCTTTTATTATTGAACTATTTTGACGCTATACAGAAATATCGGCTTATTTACAAAATCGTCGAAAAATGCTAAGAGTAAACCACCAGTCCCTTTGGACCCTTTTGAACAGCTCTAAGTTTGGTCATGAAACTTCTAAATATGAAGTTTCGTCCCGATACCTTTAGTAGTTCCCCGGAATCGTCGCCACAAAAAGGGTTACACACATACACAATACACACACATACACATACATACACACACACAGACATTTTTTAAAAACATTATTAAGCCGGAATATTACAGAAATTAGTCAGTAATTTGATTAAGATTTTTCCCTCAGAATTTTACGATGAATATCTCCACGTGCTACCGTGCTATCGCCAGTTTTGGTGATATGGTACTTTTATTATTGATATTTATTTTTTTTTTGTATACTGCAAACTCATTATTTATTTATTTTTTATTAAAAGAATATTAGTAAATTTACGAATGGTGTATTATTTTTAAGTTCGAAGAATAAATAACGTGACTATGACACATAATCTAGTATTCTAGTGGGTGTGTGGTGAGAAGACTTGCCGAACTAATGGTTGCATTTTGTCACATTTGGCAACGCTGGTTCTGTTGTAAGTTGGTTGTCAGTTATTAAACAGCAAATAAAAAATAGTATTATTACAGTGCATTTTGCTTACAACAACTTTGGTTATTCTGGTAAAAATGGCATTGCTATATTTTTACGTATATGACGAAACGGAACGAAGAAAAACACCGAAAATTTGATCATGTGATGCGTTTGGCTAATAAATTCGTGCCAAAATGATGGTACTACCAGTAGCTGAAATCAAAGAACATAAGTGATGATGCCACTCACGTTTCAGATGACGATGCTAATGAATAAGTTCATAACAAAAATAACTTCTGTAATAAAGAATACAAATCGTCATATTCTGAGTCTAAAATCTGAAATCTAATAATATAATATTTCTCTTAGTTACTAATGTTAATTTTGTTACACAGCGTTTTATTTTCTGTTTTGTTTGAATAAAATGTTTAAAGAAACATATTCTGTTTTTTTGTTAACTTTGGTGCAAAAAGGGAACATCTCCAACAGATATGATTTTCTTATGTTAAATCTCATAATTTTTTTTACGTCGAATTTAGGATAAAACTGTGGCGACTGGCAATATAATTGCAGGAAAAATGTATGAATTTTGTAACTATTAAATATAAATAGTAAAACTTTTCTGTCAGTTAACTCGAAAAGTCATATTTTGGAGTCCCTTTTTGCAGCAAAGTCTTCTTATTCGTAATACAGTAGATGGATATTATTCTTGCCTAAAAATAAAACATTTCCTGTGAACGGGTTTTTCGATTTCGAGTTGTTCGAGTAGGTCCACCGATTTCTATATTTCTACATTATACTAATCCTCTTTTTTTCTCTCGATTCCAGAACGAAAACTATTCGTCGGAATGCTTAGTAAAAAGTTAGGCGAGAACGAAGTCCGAAACCTATTCCAGAGCTACGGCAACATCGAGGAGTGCACGGTGCTCAGGGACACGGCCGGCCAGTCTCGAGGATGCGCGTTCGTCACATTCGCCACGAAGCAGTCCGCCCTTAGCGCCATCAAAGGCCTGCACCAATCCCAGACCATGGAAGGTTGCTCGGCGCCCTTAGTAGTCAAATTCGCCGACACCCAGAAGGAAAAGGAGCAGAAACGCCAACAGCAAGCCATGCAGGCCAACGTCTGGAACGCTCTGGCCGCAAACCCAAGCCTCCAACAACCGTCTCCGACGTACAACACCGTTCAGATACCGAACGACACCGCGTCGTTACAACTTCTTCAGGCCATGGGCGGTTCTGCGCTACTCCAACAGCAATTGCTCACGGGACCGGACAGTTTGCTCGCTCCCATCGGTATGCAGAACTTGGTGACGTTAGCGGCGATGTCACAACCAACGGCGTCGCCGCTGTGCATGGCCGGACTCCTGGGGAAGAACGCTGGCGTTGATAGCAGGCTGGGAGGACTGCCACCATCTTTGACGGCGACGCAGGACATCTCGTCGGCGTACAGTTCGCTCTTTGCGAACGCCACGCTCAGTGCAGCGGCCATCAATGCAGCTGGTAAGCAAATCGAAGGTGAGTGAGTGTTTTTGCTTCGCTGATGTTCTGTTAATGCTTTGGCATGGCTGGCTTTGCTTGTGTGGGATGTTCTGGTAAGAGGGAAGGCTGTGTCTTTTTGGTTGGATGCTTCATAATGCTGGGGGGTTGGTGTAGCGAGCTGTGTTCAGTATGTGCTGCCGTCTATGTGGGAAAATATTGAGGTAGATGCAAGCCTAGTGAACCTTCGCACTGATGGATCTACTTTGATTTTGTCCTGGCACTATCCACCATGATACTATATTAGATGTTGAAGGTTATTAAGTACTTGGTGATGTTTTGATGTATTAACATCCTCCTCTGTAAAAAATAGTCAATTTTTGAGTTACCTACAAACGTTTCCTAGGTATCTACAAACGTTTGCTAGATGTCGTTTCCACGTTTCCACGGAAACGTTTGTAGATAACTCAAAGTTGACTATTTTGGACAGAGGATGGTATTAGTACAACGAAACATATGTCCAACTAACTAATAAATTACCACAAGCAAAGAAGAAGAGGTTTTATTTAATCACTCTTAACATCAAACAAATTGCCTTTACCTTTGTATTCAAAACTACTTTAATTTTGTTCTGGCTCTATCCACCATGATACTATATTAGAAGTTCAAGGTGATTAAGTACCTGAAACATTTTCTACCTTGCTGGTTTTATTTATTATTTACTTGGTGACGTTTCGATGTATTAACATCCTCCACTGTGAATAATAGTCAATTTTGAGTTACTTACAAACGTTTCCTAGGTATCGACAAACGTTTCTTAGGTATCTACAAGCGTTTCCTAGATGTCTACAAACGTTTACGTGGAAACGTTTGTAGATAACTCAAAGTTGACTATTTTGGACAGAAGATAATATTAGCACACCAAAACATGTCTTTGTTATTAACTTGGTGCTGTTTCGATGTATTAACAGCCTCCTCTGTAATAATAGGCAATTTTGAGTTTCCTACAAGCGTTTCCTAGGTATCTACAAACGTTTCCTAAGTATCTACCAACGTTTCCTAGATATCTACAAACGTTTCCTAGATGTCTACAAACGTTTATGTGGAAACGTTTGTAGATAGCTCAAAGTTGACTATTTTGGACAGAGGATGATATTAGCACACCGAAACATGTCTCCAACTATATAATGAATAATAACAAGCAAAGAAGAAGGTTTTATTTAATCAGCCTTAACATCAAACGAATTACCTTTACCACATTTCGTGGAAAACGCTGACCAATAGTATTGTTTGGATAGAACTGACTTAAAACGAGTTGATAGGTGTTGTTAAACGTTATATTGCAATTATGGTAAATGATAATATTTTTTTTAATCGTTTTCGAACTCAGGTACTAGTGTATAATACTTCTTTGTAATTTGTCTCGTTCCATAAGGGTACATTCTGGTGTAAAATGTTGAAGAATATACATTATTATAAAATATAATCTGCAAAAAAATCTGAAAGAACAATCAGAAAATTTAGCGACATTGTATTCATAGATTTATCCCCTCTGGGGTAGACCAGAATAAACCGATTTCATTAAAAATTAAATGTTTTATCCAACTTTTTTTAGAAAAAATAGGTAGTTTTTTTATATTTTTCTAAAGATCCTGTCAATTCCACAATTTTCACAATTTTGTTTACTAATTGTGATCTACGACATGGCGTGTAAATCTCCGAATACAATGCCGCAAGAATTTTTAAAATTGATTAGTTTTTCTGAAATCTATCGAGATAAATAAAGTCTGTCGAATTTTAGCAGTGGAACAGGTTAATATTTAGAATTTCTTTCTGAAATGTTTTCATTATGTAAATACGTAGGCTTTCGCGGCCAGAATCAGTATTCAGTTATCTCTGAAGAAGCGAACAACATGGTTCGCGAAACGTCAGCATTTACGAATCTGACACACGGCACAACCCGGAAGCAATTTGAATTTGCAATTTGCAAAATTCGTAATAAAACTGAAAAAAAAAGAAAATGAAAATTTGTTTTGCTTAAAAAATCTGATGCGGCCAGGCACATGACTTTATCATACTATACAGCTATACAGCAGCATACTGTACAGCAGTGTCAAACCCTGAGATATTTTGTCAACAGAATCATACTATGTATGATAAAGTAAAAACAACCAATTTATTATTTTTGCAAACAAAAAAATTGTTTATGAAATTGTATATAATTTGTACCAACTAATGTATATAATTTCTTCTATGAAACTTATTTTAATACTTCTTTAGTCAGTATCATTCCTTAATTTGACTTCATTTGATTAGCTAGCCTATAATAATAACATGGTGACACTAACTTATATCTGAATCTAAAATAAATTAATTTAAACTAACTTTTACAAATTCTCACGCACGTACGAACCTAACGACCGTCATTTGTGTGGATGAACCCGCCTATCATTATCTCTCGAACGAAATGGATACATTCCATTGTTAAAAATAGTCAAACAAGCCGTCATGGACATGTAAAAATGTCTTGCCCAAGTAAATTAGTCACTCGGCCAGACGCTATTTCTGTATAGGCTAGTTCTAACGACCTTTCGTAAAATATGGAAAGAAACGAACTTGGCACTGACTGATTACGTGAACAACACGTTTGACACATGTCATACTTATCAACACCACGATGCTCGGTGTTAAAAACGCCCAGACAAACCGCCACGATACATCAGGGATTCCAATTGGGAAATTTTGGGAAATACTGCGAAATATTGCGAAATGGACAAAAGGAATGAATAGAATTGGGTGTGCTGCGGACCAACAATGGTCAGTTTGATGTAAAACGGGTCACGCGGTCCGGCCGGTATTATTTTCAAAGCAATTAGCAACGTAAACGTAAACACAATCGTCAGCGTATGGCACCATTTATTTATTTTAACGGTTGCACGTTTTCTCTTCCTAGTATATAGCGTGTCTAACGTAATAGTTTAAATTCTTCAGTCTCTGTGCTGTAAATCATCCCAAATTGTGAAGTAGATAAAGTAAAATAGTTTATTAGCGCTTTACTAGCTGATGATGTGTTGTGTTAGAGAAAAAAGAGTCCGGAATAACTTATTTGCTGCTTGGTTTTGGCTCGCAACCGGGCCAAGGTGCACCTCTCCTAAATGAAATTTGGCGGAGTTGACATGTGTTATTGTGAGACAATAAAGTATAAAACTTAGTAATACTAAGGGGTCAATCCATCTGAAATGGTCCAGAAAAAGATAATTCTCAGTAAATACAAACAAAGCATATTATTCATAACAATTATGTCATTTTTTACTAAACAAACTTATAAAACTAAATAATCTTCATACGTTTCTGAAGTTGTTATGATGTAACATCTTATTACACCTTCTGTTGGTTGAGGAGAGAATTTGTGAAAATTTCTAGTTCCTTTTATCTGCTTGAATCTCTGAACTCTATCATAAAAGGTAGTTTTGTATTCTGAAACCTCTTCTTTTGCCCCTAAGATGTAGTTTACCCCTGGTAGGTGTCAATTACAAAAGGAGAGCATATCTTCTACGTTAAGGATTTGGCTATTAAGTGGTCTTTGAAGACTGGCTTTAGCCACTACTCGCTTCGTTGTCCCCCCTATACCGTCGCATGCGTTTTTTCCATGTGCGCATCCAAAAAAATGCCAATCTGCATCTAACCCAAAATCTTTTTTATGATACGATAAGTTTGCAAAGTTCTTTTTGTTCTTGTATTGACTTGCTGCACCACCAGAGAAATATATAAGTTTTGATATGCTTGACAGATTTTGTTTTATATAATTAGTTAATTATTTTATATTAATTAAGTTTCTGAAAACAGTCACATATAACTGGCTTCTGGCTCAGCTCATTAGTTAGCCTGTTAGAACAGGCTCACAACTAAGGGAGCGGTGGGGACAGTCCAGCAGTGGCCGATATTAACATATTGAAAACATCTAAGCCTACTGGAACTGTTTATTTATTTACATTATATTTTTATAGAAGCAGTAATATAACATATTCTTACTGATAGTATGTGTATATAATTATTTTAAGCTGTATAAAGTTATTAACATTGTAATAAAATGTAATAAATTTAAATAATTGTGTTTTTCCAACTTCAGGACGGAATTATCGTATTTGTTAGTAAGCGCTGATTAGCGTTTTTCCCATGTTTGAGGGCATGTTACTCCAAATACGGTGCAATACATAAAAAAGTTTTTATTTATTATTAAATCCCATCAGATATTTTACATTAAATATCGCAAAAATGACAAATTTTTGTTATCTATAGGGGGAAGGAGTAAGAAAGCTAATTTTTTTATTACAAGGCCTTTGCATACAAGGTTATAACTAAAAAATATTGCATGGACAAATGAAGTACCCTTCATGGTAAAAAAGAATCATGAAAACAAGTTTTTTTTCTGAGATGGTCAAGCGACCACCTCTGGACCACTTCATATACCCTAAGTGTAAATTTTATTCATGAAATATGTAGTAGTAAAAATATTGGTTTGAGAAATATTTTCATGCGAAGTTAACAGTGAAGTTATTAATTATCATAGTCTCATAGTTTCTTATTCAGCAGAAAGTTGCTCGACCATATCAATTAATTAATTTTTAAGCATATTATAATCCACACCATCACAATCAACACAGTTTCTAACGACCAAGCCTGCGAAATTATTAGGTGCGAAATTGTAGCGGGTCGGAAAATGAGCAATTTTTCATTTGTCATAGTGTCGTTGACGGCCAACGACGGCTAACGTAGCACGATAAATTATTTAAAACAAAAACAGAAATGATTAATTGCCATATCTTGCGATGGTGGCGAGCGCGACGCCGCCACACAGAAAGCAAAAAGGCATGGTCAGGCGGAAAGCTTTTCTCTGTTTCCGGTTATGGGCTTTATTGCCGGGGTCATCATCTTTAACTGTATTTATGTCAGGTGCAGAATGAGAAGAAAAATAATCCTTTTTTAACGGTTTCAAATGCGTTGATCTATATATGATGGGCTTTTGAAAAGAGAGACTCTTACGGGTCAGTTTTGTTTTATTAGTTTTGTGCGAAGATGTCACCATTTTATGAGTTTCTTGGCTTCTTTGCGCATTTGAACATTACGGGTAAAATTACTAGGAAAAAAATTGATGCCCATCTACTTCTTGCAACCTGTCAACCTATCAAATTTTGGAATAAAACACCATACCATAGCTGTGAAATTAAAAAAATTATTGTTTTTAATACTTGCAAAATAACTCGAAAACGACTGCCTCTAGCTCCTCTAACTCCTGTGTTTGAGGGCTTATAATTTTGAGATTACTGAACAGAAAGAATTAAAATAAAGTGTGTCACATACACTAAATTATTAACATACACTAATATTTATCAGCATATAATCAACAGGTCATTGTATAAATAGCAATGAACCTACGTTACTTCACAATTATAATAATAACTACAAATTGGATTTACTAGAACAACTTGAAATAGAAATGCATAGAAGAAACCACAATATCACCTTATAAAATGATCAATTAGACTTTCAACAAAAACCATTCATGTTCACTTTACAATAATTTTGCTCTTGTTAGCTTCCCGCCGTGTGTCAAATGTCCTCGTGTTTTCACACATGGCACACGTGCTCTTTATTGTCTTAAATGATTTTAATTATCTGACTGTAGTTAAATTATTATTACATTACATTACCACCGCTGTTCTTTTTGTAGATTTAGGCTGAAGATGTTTTTATAAAGACGAAACCGGTCCCTAAGCAATTAAAATTATAACAAAGGCAAGGAGGTTTTATTCCGTACTTTATTTTATTATTGGAGTACATCACACTTTGTATCTTTTGCGTTTTATACGTAATTTCGGAGTCTTCAACCTCAGGGCTCATAAACTGTCACCTACGTCGACAGATATCAAAATTAACTAATTTTAATAACGCTATTTCTTTAAATCTATTGACAAAATTGAACAAAAAAGGATTGAACAACCTCGTGGATGAAAACACGTGGTCTCTTCACTTTTACTGTAACATACCAGGTCCCATCCCCAATTTGATGAGGTAATTAGGAAAAATCAGCACGTAGGTCAGTTAAATTTTTCCTCGCCGGCGTAAAAAGGGCTGTTGTCTGTGCCGCCGGAAGTGGTCGTTTAATTAAGACTGGGGCGGTCCGACGCGCTTAGGGGTGACACGGGTAAAAGGCGCCGCCGTACGGAATGCAAAAAGGGGCCTTTCGTAATGAACGGGACGACGTTATCGCGGAATGGAATCATCTTAAAAATTGCCAGGAATAATTAAGCCTACCCCTAGCCTGGCCGCATGCAAAGAGGGTCTTATGCCAAAGAGGAAATCCCTCATTTTAATTAACAAAAACGAATGAATGCTGCCGGGGCTGGATTTTTCTCTTTTCTGAGGTGGACGTTGTCATCCGGTTAGAATATTCACCTACGCGTTTCTATGACAACCAGCTTGAGTGAGGTAAACAACTATTTTCCGGGAAATGACGGCAATGAAAAACAATTATGTGTGTACCAAACCAGAAATATATTTTTTAAAGTTTTTCTTAGGGGAAGAGCAAAACAGTTGATGTTTGCAACACCTTAAAAATTTTTATATTTAAAAAAAAAGAATAAATTTAAACATAACCTGCTGTAAGTCTGAATATTCTCTGTTACGTACGACATCAAATATAACGAATAAATTTAAAACGTCCCCGCCTCTTGTTTTAGGAATATTTTTAAATATTGGATCCTAAAATAAAATATTTGTGTCTAATTCAGCTATTTTTAGCTTTAAGCTTCACAGCTGTTGCTTTTTGCATGAGTAGGCTGTGTTGTAAGTCAATTCGAATTTATTATGTCTCTTCATAAGTTTTTAAGTAACGTGTTCACTATTCGTATTTTAACAAACTTTCTTTATGTGGGTGTTAATCCTTACAGTTTGTATACAACTTGTTCTTACTATTATAGGTCTACATCTATCGATCAAATTTATTTCTAAGAATATCGATTGCTTTATTGGAATGGCCTGAATGTGGTATAAATTTTGGGATGTACACATTTTCCACAGAAAAACTGTTAGCATACATTGTGTAAAAATCTAGTATTTTGGAAGTAGTTATCTTGTATATAGCATGTAGTCATAATAATCAATAGAAAATGTATTTTCCATTAAAAAGAAAATAGGTCTCATGAAATCGATGTAACAAGTAAATTACCTCCAAAACTGTAGACTTTTACACAATAGCATTTTAGTTAGTACTTATTTATGCTAAAAAATACGTATATTCCAAAAATATTACCATGCACAGTGTATGGTGGCTATTTTTATTTAGAAAGCAACGATCCCCCCAAGTCGTTTCCAAATCCAAAAAAAGTGGACTGGTATTTTTTTTGTGGCCGGTCGAGGCCTCAAATTTACATAAGAAAATGCATAGGAAAAAGTCATTACTTGGTATTTTTCAATAATTGTTCGGTGTTTGGGAAAACTTAAGACTAAAGTTATAGGACTTGTAGAGGACTTTCCAAGGAAGAATTTGACCTATCCTACATATGGATTTGATGCCCCCAACCCACCCCCACAACCCTGAAAACTACCCTTAAATGAAAATATTTGGATTCTTCAGAAAATTAACCCTTCTAATTATTTCATTCTCTTTTTTTCTCATAAAAAGCCAGTTAATTTGGCATTTATAAACATTCTACTAGACTTATAGTAATGTAGTCTATGAGAAAAAAAGAGAATGGAGTGATTAAAAAGGTAAATTTTCTGAAGAATGTACATTTATTTAAGGGTAGTTTTCAGTGCACTGTGGGGGTGAGTTGGGGGCGTCAAACCCATATGTATAATAGCTCAAATCCTTCATTAAAAAGTCCTCTACAAGTCCTATAACTTTAATCTTAAGTTTTCCCAAACCCCAAACAATTATTCAAAAAATACCAAAAAAAATCTTTTTCCCATGTATTTTCTTATGTAAATTTGCTGCATCAATAGGCACTATTAAAAATCAAAATTTCGAAGAAAAAAAAATACGTGACCACTTTTTTTGGATTTGGAAACGATTTTGGGGGAACATTGCTTTCTATCATCACAAAATATTTTTCAATGCATTTTTGAACCCTCTAATGCACAGGTTGTCCCATAAAAAATCGAAATTCTTGGGATGAAACTTGATTGAACGATTATTTAGATAATTTTAAAATAATATTGAAAGGTTGCCATCAGCTGTCAATGTTATAAAGATAAATATTTTTTACTTAAATAAAATTTAAAAAAAATCATTTTAGTTTGTTAATTACAATATTGAATTGACCAATTTTTGAGGAAAACAGCCACCAAAATGCGTTCTCAAGTTTAATCACTGGGTTTATCAAAATCATAACAGAATCAGTTGTCATTTGTTCGATTTTTTTTGTTGGACGGTGTCTTCATTTACCCTCGATTCTCGTCTTTTTGACAAATTAAATAATTAGAAATCCGCCATTGTTCTTTATATAGTTACTCAAAAGTTTATTGATTAATTTGTTAAAATTGTGCTTTGCAAAGTTATTAAAATGAATAAACTATTAAACAATATATTTTGTTAAATACACATTAAGTTTGACAGCTGGTGGCAACCGCTAAATTTTATTTTAAATTATAAAATCACTATATTCAGATCACCAAATTATTTAAAAAGATTTTAAGCCGCTATAAAAAAATCACCTTAATCTTCAAGATGTTAAAAAACAGAGTTATTTTGTTTTCTTATTTGTGTTTAATTATAATAATAAATATTTTTCGAAAAAGGGATTTTGGACAAAATAAAAAGTATTATTACATTACTTGGGTGCTTTCTTTTTACTTAGATATTTAGTATTTAGTTCGTATAAATACAGGCATTTTATTATTATTTTTTTATTATTAATTATTATTAGTTATTTCTTTAGGAGCGCGACAGGTGACGCTGCAGGAGAAAATCTTTTCTACACCTAATTTCTTTTTGATACCATAGCTTCTCTTCTGCCATAGCTGGATAAAGATGATCTTCTCAGCATTTTCAGAAAAACGCACGTCTAGCATAGTTAGTAATTGTTGCTTGTCGTTCTGATTGCAGGTCCTGAAGGATGCAACCTGTTCATCTACCACCTGCCACAGGAATTCACGGACACAGACCTGGCGTCAACATTCCTGCCCTTTGGGCAAGTGATCTCGGCAAAGGTGTTCATAGACAAACAGACCAACCTATCGAAGTGCTTCGGCTTTGTGTCCTTCGACAACCAGAATTCGGCGCAGGCGGCGATATCCGCGATGAACGGTTTCCAAATAGGAACGAAACGGCTCAAGGTGCAACTGAAACGGGCCAAGGACGCCTCAAGGCCATACTAGAGCGACACACACACACACCCCCCACCCCCCAGTAAATAATAAATCCCACCCCTTTTTATTACCAACAGAGAAACAGAACCAAATATCAAGATAGCAGCAGCAAGATAGCAGGGCACGGATTACGGACGACGGACCAATCAAGAAGAAAAACTCTCACACACGACTATATATAGATATCACTCCCAGCACTTCATCAACTCTCAGTAAATAATAACCCAAAAAATCAAGTAATAAAATGAATTTATATTGAAAAAACAATGGATAAGACTTTGATAGAGAGAGCGAGGCGTACTTTCAGAGAGAGAGAATCGTTTTTTTGAAAGCAAGTGGCGCCGCACCGACGACCAAACCAAAAAAACATAAAAGCAGAAATGATATATTATAAACTGAAGACATACCAAATATATAAAATAGTAGTGCGCGTGCCAGACATCTCAGGATTTTAAAATTAAAAAAATCGATTTTCTGTGAAAAATAATAAACCTTTTTGCAAAAAATAATTGAAACAAAAAAACAAACTGTGAGATATTTTTACTAGTTAACTTGTATTATATTATATATTTAAATGAGAAAATTTAACAGTAAAATTTGCGCGAAGATTTGACGATTGGCGAGGATGTTAACGAATCATCAAAAAATGAGTGTTACTTTATTTGTTTTCTCTTTTTATTTTTCTATATGGATATATGGATTGTAAAACGTTTTTATTTTTTTTGCTCTCGTTTCTTTTTTAGTTTGGAGTTGTACCTTTTGGTTTCGAGGGTTTTTTTGTGCTCTCTCTGACTAAATTGTGTCCTAGTGACGTTAATTATTATTTTTCTCTCTTTTTATTATTTATATTTTGAGCGCGTAGACATCCTCTGTTGTTTAATTGTCTTCTAGGCCGTCAGTGTTGAGTGAACATGTTTTCTTTTTTTTATTAGTTGAGTCATTATTATTTCTCTATTATACATATATTATTATATATATTATCGTTAATTTATCAGAGCATAATTGTATGATGAATGAATTGTACCTTTATTTTCTATTGTTATTGAATTAAAAACCAAAGTTTAGACTTAATAATTTGATTGCAATCAATTTCCAAAACATTTCTTTTCTCTCTTTAATTTATTTTTAATTAACAGGTGTTTCGAAAAATAGTAGTGCTCAAACATGTATGTTTATGTTGTTATCACAAGAGATCAGTGTGGTAATCTGTGTTTAATTGACCAAAATGATGTCGTATACGTACAAGTGTGTATACGTGTCTCACGTGCAGTGCTCAGTGGCCAGCCTCTATATATATATTTATATAGCCACCTTTCTCAGTGCATATAACCAGCGCCAGTGCGTCCAGTGTTTTGGCTTCTGTCTGTGTCTACTAATGTACATGTCTTCATTTACCAGTAAGTGCCTTTATTACTAACACACCAATTTATTAACTAACCATTATATTTATTACTATTATTATGTATTATCTATACGTGCTTAGTACAATTTTCTCATGACCAGGAAGTGTATCTCTAAATTTCTAATTTATCTTCTGGTGCCACTAGAACTAGAACTGTGGATTCATCTAAAAATAACAGAACTTAGGAGAAAGTTTAAAGTTAGTTAGCGTACAGCCTATTTTGTCATAATTGGCAGATGGAACGTAATGCGTGGTTGCATACTTTTTTCCTGATAACAGGCCTAGAATTTACACGCAAGGCCAAGTTGTTAACATTCTTTAGATAATAAGAAACCTTGCGACAATATACGGCAACGTGTGCAGTTGGGAATGTCTTAATTGCTTCGATTTTCTACGTATAATTATAAAAAACCAGCAATCGTTTTTCCAGAAATTACAAAAAAAATTATTTATCGGAATTTCATAGCACAAACTTATAAATGATATATTTTATGGATATTTTTGGTAGAAGCACGTCATTATTTCTTGTGTTTTCTATACAGGGTGTACCCGAACTGCAAACGTGTAACCGAACTTTGATTATAAGGGATCGATTGGCACTTAAAATTAATGCACTTGACAATTATTTCGAATGCACTCTGTATATGTAATATAAATATTGCAATGTTTTTTACGTGATACAGTGCAGGGCACTATATGTAGGATTCTGATATTTACTTTTTTCATCCGAAATAAGTTCTTAAAAAAGAAATCTGTGGTGAAAAAAAAAATCCCTCTTTAACAAAATCCTCAAAAATTGAAAAAACTCAAAAACGACATTTGCAACAGTGAATTTTCCAGTAATTGTTCATTATTTGTTTAAATTTTTAAGAAAATTGCAAAATTGGTCACACTATTCAATTGTACCGAAAAAATACAAAAACTAGAAGAAGAAAGCTTCAGATAAGTACGCAAAATAATCAGTTTTTGTCTTAGAATCAAAAAGTATCCAATACAAAAGTTGTAGGTACAGAAAAAAATCAACAGCTTTTGTAGAGGTTACTATATGACATAACCTCAAACCTTCCGAAAAGAATACGAAAAAATATTTTTTTTGGTTTAGTAAATGCAAATTGCCCTACGGGGTGCGTCAAGTTAATAGTTTCCTCCGGCCCGGTGAGCGAACTCATGTTCCAGGGTTGCGTGCCGTCTTTTATACTGCTCGGTCTACGTCTTATGTCGACACGTAGTGGAAGGAGGCACCTACGCCTTCGCTGGTCAGGGTGCGATGGTGGCGACCTCGTGTTTAAATATTCATTTTTGTAAATTCTTATTAATTATTAAAGTATTGTTTCTACTGTATTGATCGTATCACATTCTTAATTACTTTAGTAGATTTTTTTTTCATAAACGCTTCGTCATTTTTTAAGACATAAATTATTTACTTTCAGAAGTGTCGTCAAAACTAAATTATTTCTGAAATAATTAAAATTATAAATATGTACTACAAAAAAATATTTCGCTTTTTTCTCGGGAGGTTTCAGGTTATGTCATACAGCAACCTCTACAAAAGTTGTTGATTTTTCCTTGACCTACAACTTTTGTATTGGATACTTTTTGATTCTAAGACCAAAACTGATTATTTTTCTTACAAATTTAAATAAATAATAAACAATTACTAAAAAATTCACTATTGCAAAAGTCGTTATTGAGTTTTTTAATTTTTTGAGTTTATTGTTAAATAGGGATCATTATTTTTATTACTCTATCAATAAATACATGTAAAAGCAACCAAAATGAGTACCAGAAGAACTCTGTACGATGATTCTCCACCACAGAATTTCGTTTTTAAAAACTCGTGATTTTGATTGAAAAAAACTAAATATCTCAAAAACTTCTTGTTTTTTGTATAATGAAAAAATTTATGCTTGTTCAAGACATAAAAATGATTGCTTTCATAAAATTTCATTAAAATTGAATTATTGTTGCGACAATGAAAAATAAAAAACAGGAAATTCGTTTTAACATTGCTATTTGCATTTTTCTCGGTAATTTTGAGGTTATAATAAAAAGTGTAGACTTTCACTCTCAACTTAATTTGCCTGCACTATAAATAAGATTCACAAAAGTGTATTCATGCAAATCTAGAACGCATAATTTGCATAATTCCAAGTCAAATTTACAGTCCTGAACACTCAATAAAGTTTAACTTTTGATAACCTACATCTGTCAATGTTCTATTGCTCTAGCACATCGGCGCGAACACGAACAATCTGGCAACCACTCAACATCACACATATATTTATTTATAGTAGCATGCATATGCAAAATTCGATATATACAAATAGTTAAGTGATAGACATCATAGGACGACATATTAAGTACATAATTAATGTTTTATGCATTTCATAAGAGTGTGGTGACCAAAAAGATGTAGTCCAAAAGTTAGGATTTTCCTTGGGTCTTCAAAAATTCCTCCTGTTAAAACGGTTACTCCTGATCCTCTTCTTGGATTTTTTCTTTGATTTGGTTGATGTTGTGGATTTCTTAGGTTTGTTCCTCGATTTCGTCCCTGTTGTCTTTGCAAAGTAAATCCCTTTGGCCTTCCGTGAAACACTCTCTCCCATATACTGCACATGCCCCTTGCAATATTTTTCTTTAACCTTCCTCCACCTTGGGTTAACATTGCAAGCTGTCGCAGGAAACTTCTTACCCTTTTTTATGGTTTTCGAGAATAAAATCCAAGAAGAATCGTGGGCGCATGTTTGAATTAACTAACACAATTAAAAAACGAATATAGTTGACGTTCACAGCCACCAACTTTCAATTCTTACCAAGTCGGTTACTTTACAATGCGGCTGCGGTATCATCCCTCCATTGACGTAAAAGTCTGCAGTACCAAGGGGTTCGTGTATACCCAATATTGGCGCAGCAGTATGTATGACGTCCACGAATTTCGCAGCAGTTTTCAATCTTCTGTAGTTTGTCATATAAGGCCTGGCCGCATCTAACACTAAACAGGAAAATCTTTGCTTTATTTCAGATGATAACCAATGGAGCTGTTGCTTTAGGTACTTACTAAAAGACACTTACTGGTTGCTCTACCTACTGTGGCATAGTTTCCAGCCTCGCTAACGATATGCGCGCCCAAACTGAAACCAAGCAGGTGAATCTTATCTGGTTTCACGCCATACTTGATGATGGCTTTTATCATTTTGCCAACCATTTTTCCAACGCGGCGTACCATTCTGGCTGGGACCAGGTAAAAGAGGTCGAGAGCAAAAGGTGACCAATCAATCAAAATAACGTTGTAATCATGGTTATCCAGGTAAGCATTTTTTAGAGTTTGTACTGATTTAACCTCATGGGTCCCCAGAAATCCGTGGCTGATTATTTTGACCGGTAATGTTTTGTTGACGTGCTTGAGGTGCTTCCTCGATATTCTTCGCCAAGAGTTTGTGTTTGGCCTATGGAGAAAACAACCGTCAACTAAGAAGTATCTTGGAATAGTCCATCCAGTCAAATGGTGTTAAAATTGGGATTCAGCAAACCGAAAAATCAACGCTCTGAAACGATTTGACTGGACTAGAAGTAAATTTGTACCTTTTGTATAGATGATAGGTTATGTCGTCGTGACGTAGTTTGTGAAAAGGGCTTAACTCCAGCATGAGGTCAATGGGTTTTGTTACAAGTTCATTTATAGGTGGACCCACCAGATCGCCGATTATGTTTTGTGGTGCTAAGAGTAATTCTTGTGGACTGAGCAGACTGCCAACTATACCTTGTGGAATTGAGAGTAATTCTTGTGGTCTGCTCAGACTGCTAACTATGTTTTGTGGTATTGAGAGTAATTCTTGTGGTCTCATAAGACTGCCGATTATGTTTTGTGGTATTGAGAGTATTTGTTGTGGTTTGAAGAAGAATCTATTGAAATGATTGGATTTAGCTAGAAGTTGAATGCTTAATTTAAACGATAGATTAACGTTGATTGGAATATATTTATTTACCTGATTATGGGCAATATATACAGCGTTAGATGCTTCCAAAACATGGCTGGAAATGTTTCATATACATTGACCGGTGTTACCGGTGTTACAGGTGTTACAGTAAATTGCTTTTGTTTTAATTTAACGATCTATAAATATGCTTTTATTGCCGGCCAGTGGTATTGCTGATTGGAGGTTCGTCGACACATATACAGTGAGGGCGTAAAGTATGGAAACATTACAAAATCTCAAGAACGGTTTGCTATTTAATAATAGTTAATATCCAGATGTTTTTGATATAAAACTGTAACAACTGTAGTAAAATTGAATAGGCAATGGAAGACCGTAACAGAAAATGACAAAATATATAGGGTGTTCAATTTTAAATTCAAAAGTTTGAGGTTATATCTCCGAAACTGTAAACGTTGCATCAACGATACTTAGGCTTGTTCGAGCAGTCGCCAAACCAGTTCCCAAACAGTACTTTTGTGCTAAACTAGATAATGTTTTATTGGTATTTATAATGAAGTTGGCATAGCAACATATTTGGTCCATCATAAAAGTACTGATTGTAAATTGCAATTCATGTCAAAACATTCATTTTTCAAAAAATTAAAAAAAAAAATTATTCTGACGTAAGGATAAAGATAGAAAAGAATTCATTTTGGATAGTAAAAGTATCGCACTTTTCGACAGTTATTATTATTGGTTTGCGATTCTAATATGACTTATCCCGAATAACTGCAGATTTGCTAAATGTCAATAGATTTTAAATGGAACGCCCTGCTTATCTTAACTCTATAGGTCTATCGTCAACAGCTTAAAATGTATTAAGCATCTAATTTGATATTATTCGTAACTTTCACACAATAATTTATAAATTAATATTACATATCCAGGCGGTTCGGCAAAATTCAATAATCTTACAATCTCACAAACTTAAGTTTATCTTTAGTTTAGTTTTTTAATAGTATTTATTTTAATGCGGCAATTATGTAATTTTGAATTACACAAACGGATAATTTGTGATATTGATTTTCTGCAAAGTCAAGAGAATTAGTAATTTATCTACCAGTCTAAAATAGTTTAAATAATAATTATCAAAGACATTAATTTGTTCGTTATACTTTAACGCTTTGGAAAATTAGGTCGCCTCTTTTAAGCCTCTGGAGGCAGACATTCAAGGCGATTTTGTAACTATGATAGCCGAACATGAAGAATATAAAAAGGTGGCGTTTTCATGGAAACCATGGACAATGTAAAATTTCCACAAAAAGTAATTATTGTTTCACATGGTTGCAAAGTACTTAATTCCAAAATTTCGTTAAATTCGGTCGAGCCGTTCCGGAGACTTTGTCAGTTTTATTTGATAACCTTCAATTGTCTTATACCAAAAATTTCTTATGTAAGGCTATAAAAATATTATACTACCATGAAGACAATTAAAAGATCTGTCAAATTGAAAAAAATATAGGTTTCTCATTTACAAAAAATTTCGATGACGTCATCAGTTAAAAACAATTAAAGGTAAAAAAATTTATTTGATATCGTAAGGTGTATTTTGATAATTATAAATCGACATGTTGGAGGATTTTTTAAAATAGCAAACCGTTCTTGAGATTTTGGCATGTTTTCATACTGTGTGGTATCGTTGGATAGATATTTTAATAGGAAAAACACATTTGGTTGAAAATTATGTTTATAAATCATACGGTTTACGAAAGAAACCATAATAAGCTATCGCATCTGCATTAGCTGTAATCCGGATGAAAATTACTAAAAAGGTAATAGTTTTGTTTTTAGTTAGTAGAGAAGGCAAGTGATATTTTATCAATAGTCAAATGATTTTAATAAGTTTTCTCCATAGTCCGATATTATTTAGTAAACGATATGATTGACTAAGATTTCGTTCTAACAAAAGACGTTTTATTTCAAAATATCTATCCAATGATACCACACATGAACTAGGTTTTAACAGGAAATAAGTCTCGGATAAAACTGTTTATATTTACAGATTTAATACATAATTTTATATCATCGCAATGGTACTTAGATATTTTTTAAATAACCCTGTTAAACTGTTAGAAACAACCCCATTGTTATTTAGATTGTTGAACTATTTTTCATGTATTCACATGTGCAGTATTATTACAGTATTAGTATTATTATTAATTTTTGGAATTGATAATGTTTCAATTCCACAATCAAGAGACTCAAGCCCACTATGGCATCAAAAAACATTGCCACGTCTTTAACTGTGGATATCACTCCTGCTATTTTGTAATTCTAGTCAAGGTATTACCAAAGTAAATCTACTTTATCCAGCCATGCTCTGGAGGCATCTAACACTATACATATTGTCTGTCTCCAGGTAAACAAAGAACATATTCTAACCGATGTTAATCTATCACTCAAATTAAGCATTCAACTTCTAGCAAAATCCAAAAATTTCAATAGAAAATTCCTTACACCAAAAGATCTAATGGCAAGACCACAAGACATCATAGGCGGTCTGATAACACCTATCAACAGAGTTGTAGAGATAAGCCTATTGATGCTGTTTTAGACATAAACCCATTCCAGTACTTCGCACACACGTAACCTATCACCTTCTACAAAAGGTACAAATTTACTCTCAAGATATTTCCTACTTGATGCTTTTTACCTCCATAGGCCAAACACAAAATCTGGCCGATGGATATCGACCAAGAAACCCGAGCATGTCAACAAAACACTACCAGTAAAAATCATCAGCCACGGATGGCTTGGGACCCATGAGGTTGAATCAGTACAAACTCTAAAAAATGCTTACCTGGATAACCATGATTACAACGTGATTTTGATCGATTGGTCACCTTTTGCTCTCGACTTCTTTTACCTGGTCCCAGCCAGAATGGTACGCCGCGTTGGAAAAATGGTTGGCAAAATGATAAAAGCCATCATCAAGTATGGCGTGAAACCAGATAAGATTCACCTGCTTGGTTTCAGTTTGGGCGCGCATATCGTTAGTGAGGCTGGAAACTATGCCACAGTAGGTAGAGCAACCAGTAAGTGTCCTTTAGTAAGTACCTAAAGCAACATCTCCATTGGTTATCATCTGAAATAAAACAAAGATTTTCCTGCTTAGTGTTAGATGCAGCCAAGCCTTATATGACAAATTACAGGAAATTCAAGACTGCTGCGAAATTCGTGGACGTCATACGTACTGGTGCACCAATATTGGGTATACACTAACCCCTTGGTACTGCAGACTTTTACGTCAATGGAGGGATGGTACCGCAACCGAACTGTAAAGTAACCGACATGGTAAGAATTGAAAGTTGGTGGCTGTGAACGTCAACTATATTCGTTTTTTAATTGTGTTAGTTAATTCCAACATGCGCGCATGATTCTTCTTGGATTTTATTCTCGAAAACCATAAAAAATGGTAAGAGGTTTCCTGCTACAGCTTGCAATGTTAACCCAAGATGGCGGAAGGTTAAAGAAAAATATTGCAAGGGGCATATTCAGTATATGGGAGAGAGTCTATCAAGAAATGCCAAAGGGATTTATTTTGCAAAGACAACAGTGACGAAATCGAGGAAGAAACCTAAGAAATCCAAGAAGACCATGAGTAACTATCATACGAACTTTTGAAGACCCAAAAAACACCACCAAAATATCGATTTTTTTTCTAAAAAGACGTTTTTGGGTACTTTCACGTGAATAAAAATTCATAACTCCGCCAAACTAATCCAAATAAAAATGCAAATGCAAAAATGCAAAAAGAGGAAGCATAGCCCATTATAAAGTTGTATTGTTCCAATTATTTTCAGATTTTTTCAACTTTAACAACAATTTGATGTCCTGTTTGAACCCGTAATATTTTCTTGCTTTTTTTTAAAAGAAACCCCGTTTAAATTTGCGTTTTATGCGCGTTTTTTTATTAGAACCGGTGATATCCCCACTCCATTCGAAAAGTCTCGCATTAGCTGCAAAAAGATGACGAGAGTAGACTTCTAGGTAGTAACGATTAACGATTAGATGATTCTAATAAACAACGCAAATTCAAATGGGATTTCAAACAAAAAATAGAAATAAAATATTATGGATTGAAACAGGTCATCAACCTGTTGTTAAAGTTCAGAAAATCTGAAAATAATGTTAAACTTCTGAATTTTAACGTCCATAACTTTTATAGCCGTTTTTACACTACGCAATTCTTGTGCAAGAAGTTACACAAGAAGTTGTTAAGCAAATGAAATCTGCAAATAGAAAATAGTTCAATTTTTAGACAAACTAGTCAGCATAAGAAAATGCGTCACAATTTCTGTTCAAGATGTTGTTGTATCTACTCACTGCACAAATTGTGTACTAAATTGCGCACTAAATTGCGTCGTGTAAAACGGCTATTTAGACTTTTTATTGGATCTGACCGAACAGTACATCCTTATAATGGTCAGTGTTCCCTCTTTCAATTGAATTTTTTATTTTAAAATGGGAAATACCGGTATATACAGCCGGGATGTAAATTTTAAATAAATTAAAAATTACAGCCACAACCTGGATTTGAACCAGGGACCTTTGTGTCGCTAGCACAATACTCTACCAACTGAGCTATTGAGGCCTATCAGTAGTTTTTTAGATTTATTTCTGTGATAGAATAAACTTAATAAACTCTATACTGCAAACAGTTGCAGGTTAGATTTGTCTTCTCATGGTCTTCATGACTTATTGGTAATCCATCAACAACTAAACACACATTATCTGCATCAACAAAAATGACACAATTCTAAACACTGCGCCATTGTGTAGACATACATACTTCTTTTAATATCCAGATGACCAGAATCTAGAATCCTATCCATAGAACCGATTCAACAGTAAATTAATGTGCATAGTAAGTTTACTAATGCATTAATTTAACACAGTCATTAAACCGAGCTTTACCCTGCATATACAAGATGTCACGCATGTAACAAACGTATATATATTCGACCCACGCCAACGCAGCAGACAGACTTTAAACTACTACACACGTATGTAAATCCTGTCGGCCAAAACGCGATGCAATATTTATTCAACAATTAGTGCCTGTCTGAGCCCTGGCTTTGAGTCCCGCTCCAATTTGAGTTCGTTTTAGCGAAGCTTTCATATGTTTCGAATGAAAAAACGCTGACGTTAAAAACGTTGAACGTTGTAATTATTCAAAAATAAGTCGGTTTGCAGTTTAGTGTTTATTTCTTATATGATTTTACATGTGAACTATAGTTCAAATTGAGTAAGTGTCATGTTAGTGTATCACCAACTAATCATTTTATCAATTATAATTGTTAGCCCTGACGAAGCCACAGAACGTTGGCGAAACGGTGGCAAAAATTTAAAACCATACAAGAAATAAACTCTAGACTGCAAAACGTTAACTTATTTTTGAATCCATATCCAGTCGTTAGTTCACCCAATCATAAGTAATTATATTAGCAATTCTCTTAATTAAATACGTAATGTGTGTGAGTCTTTATCATTACGTGATATGGAAATTCCAAAACCTACCAATTTTGAAACAAATAAGAGCCGAGATCGAAGGTATAAATCTCTGACACTTAAGTATACTGCTAAAGTAAACTACGGTTGATGAATATGTCATTTAATCTAAATATTATTCCAACCAATATACCAAAGGGATATCTCAAAAACGTTCGTTTTGTAAGCCTGCGATAAAGTATGCTAGTTTAAAAAGAGCAAACCGCTAGGTAAAATTATTCGGCACGATTCAAATCTAAATAAATAAAGCAGTATTCGAAAACGCGTATACAAAATGTTTGCGCGCCGGGAAATTTTAGTTACTATAAAACGATATTTATACACTGTCGATTCTGTGATCCCAAACAGTTGTCGACATATTACGCGCACTCTGTATATGTTTAAAATAATTTTAGGTAAACGTACACTTTTTTTTTAATTCGTAAGATCTGGCCGGTTCTGTACACCAGACGTGCTTGTTTATTGATGTTCTAGATTTGTTTGAATAAACTCTTTTGAAATTTGTTGGGTGTATATCGCACTTTTTGATGTTAAATTATTATTAAACTATAGGATGAATTAATAATAATAAATTCGTTTTACTACTTATTACACCGAAAAATATCCAAAATAAGTGACGCACTTGATTTTTGACTTTAATTTAAAAGCTAGGACACAAAAATTATTTTTTGGTATTTTTCAAATAATTGTTCGAGGTCTGGGAAAACTTAAGACTAAAGTTATAGGAATTGTAGAGGACTCTCCAAGGAAGAATTTAACGTATCATACATATGGATTTGATGCCCCCAACCCACCCCCACAGTGCCCTGAAAACTACCCTTAAATGAAAAAATTCTAGATGCTTCAGAAAATTTACCCTTTTAATTATTTCATTCTCTTTTTTCTCATAGAAATCATTATTATCAGTCCATTGGGATGTTTATAAACATTTGTCAGTTATTGTCCATTAGTTTAAACAAATTTTATTTGTTTAAACAAATTTTATTTGTCAAAGACATATGTATAATGTCGTCAAAGACATATGTATAATAGCTCAAATTCTAACTTTAATCTTAAGTTTTCCCAAACCCCGAACAAATATTCGAAAAATACCAAAAAATTATTTTCCCCTTGCATTTTCTAAAATACGCTTGATATTAAATTTTATTACCTATGACTTGAAGCATTACATATTAAATTCGAATAAATTGTATACATATTAATCTCCGTTACTTTTCAGCCAATACTGAAAAATCAATGCAACCTTTGAAACCTTTGCTTGAAATGCCTGAAATGCATTCCCCACATGAGAAAATTGTACTAAAACATTTAATAACTGTAGTAGTAACGCTAACAAGATTTAATAAACTCTATAACATTATTTCACTGTAGAATACAAATACAAAACGTATATTTTAAACGGTTATTACGCCTTGTATATATGGCCGTTGTCCGTGTACAAACTCAATTTAACTCAGTCCATATAACTAGTAAAAGTAACTCGTAAAAACGATTAAATTAAATCCAAATTGCCATCATAGACGGTAGCCTAGCGTTTACGCTGAAAAATGCAATGAAATTAAAATTTGATGAACGGTCGTAAAAAGTAACGTGCTTTTTCTACCGTAAAAACAAATGCCGTTTAACTGCTAGATAAGTATGCAAAGTTGCGTAGAACTATTCAGTATTACACATCCAACATAATAAAGATCAAAGTGGAAAGTTTATAATTTTTGAGAAACACGTTACAAGAATTTAAAAACAAGCTTTTGATATATGAAGAGTTGAAGTAAATAACAAGCTTAGTGCCAAAACCAATGTTTAATAAAAAAGCTTCACCAATTTATTTTTTCTGTATTTTGTTCTAGTAAATAAAAAAAATAATGTTAGACACAGCTCATTATTTACCTTAACTTTTCATATTAAGTCTCTTAAAATTAACAAAATTTGCACTTCGGTTGTTATTTATTCAGAATGTGTGAATTAAGTACGATGTCCAATAATTCAAGGAGACTGTTATAATAATTACTAAGGTATACAGTGGTGACGTACACGTTTGCGCAATACTGTAGAAATTTTGTTGTTGAAAGCAGCTATTTATCAATAACGAGAAAAATTGCCGGTGAGGTTTTGGTTTACGTAATATTGATACGGGCATTTTGCAGTATGAAAATTAATATTGCATGTAATGCTATACACGTCGACAGTGGGTACTAATATACCTGGCCTTCGGTACTAATATTGCGTGTAAACAGGCACTAGAGAGGTTATTATGATTACCAATGATCGAATTTCATATAAGAATGAGTCCATGAGTTCATGTTTGTTTTGGATTTTTGCGTACTGATTTCGAAATGGCTCTGTTTTAGTTGGTGGAAAATTAATTTGTTGATAGTTGTAGTTTCTTTGTGGCCCGGAGAATTAGATTTGTATTATTGAGAATTTAGGAAATATAGAGAAATAGATTTAAAAGAGTCAATCTACTAGTTTTTTTTATAAAAAATAGTCTTAGCTAGGATGTGAACCTAAAGCACAGGACAGCCGGTTCAAGGTTCAAGAAATATTTTTTCTTTGTAAAATTTAGTAGTCTTTTCTGTAGGTTTCGAAAAAGTTAAGGTCATAATGTAAAAAACTCAGATTTTCAATATATTTCTGAACTTATAGCAGCTGTAATCAATGCCCTGAACAAAGTTTCAGGATACCAGGTGAATGTACAAAGTACAATGTCTACTTTGAGGCCCTTTTGAAGATTTTGGGACATTAAGTGTAGTTGCTATAAATCCACAAATATTGCCACTATCACAATTTTTTACATTTTAATCTGTGCTTTTTTGGAAATTTTTACACGATAGAAAACCTTTGATAGAAAATTGGAGTCCAGCGCAAAGAAGTTATCAACAAATAATTTCGAATTGTCTTTTAGTCAATCCTAGAAGCAAGTAAAAGTAAAACAAAAGATGGTAACATATATTAGGTCTTGTTCCATTTTTCGTAATATTAAAAATATATTTAGACGATAGCTTGATAAAAAAGCTTTTGAAAACTTCAATTTTTATATGGAGAATTTATTTAGGTGTTTCGGTAATTTGGACTAGTTTTGATTAATGCTTACAAATCAAAAATTCCAAGACCTAAATTTTTATCGAGCATACACAATAATATATAATTCGCATATTGAACAAAATGTTGAGAATTGACAAGGGTTTATAACAGGGTACTTGCAAACCTTGAAATTTGTTTGACGATTTTAAAACTAAGTTTTAAAAAAAAATATATTTTTAAACTACTATTAAGTTTGAATATAAAAAAGTTAAAATTAAAAGAATTATGGTGACAAACAGTTGGGACGTAGATTTTTTAATTAAATTAAAAAGTAGCCAGGGCCTGGGTTTGAACCGGGACCCTTTTTGCATCTAGCACAAAACATTACAAATTACACTATCAATGACTATCATTTTAATCTTTATCATTTTTTCTTTATTATTATTCGTTATTTCAATTTTGCGACTCTCATGTTTGAATATTTGAAGTCCTTCCTATCCTGTTTTCAACACTAATCTTTCCAGTCGAAGACTCTTGTTTACCAGTTAAAACTCTTGAGATGCTAGTCAAACTTGCCTTACAAGATTAAACCGTCAATTCAATTGAACTTCGAGCCTTTTCATGTGACATCAAGCATACCTAAACGTCATACTCTGGATATATAATTCAAACTTTCGAGACCATTGTATTTCCAGTTATATACCGCGTGCCAGTAACTCGCGGAACACCGGCAGTTACCAAGCACTTACCTGAAGTTGCGCGATGCATTAAATTTCGCACACATCACCCTGTGATCCGCATAATCCTGTTCGCAATTTGTATACAAGTGGGACGAATCTAGGATTAAATCCGTCCAAGTTTTGCGAGGCCGCGAACTACTCACCTCCCACACCCTTTCACGTGCCCCCCCCCCCCCCTTTCGCTGTATATCGGCGAATTCGCCTCCGATATACATAAATCAGTCGAAATCTGAATAGCTATTGTGCACAGCACTCCATAACATAGTTGATCTATAGTTCTGTGCAACTTTGCTCACTACAGTCTAAAAGCGGTACGGTATAGTTGGTTAACGGGTAAATTATGATATACCGTTAAGTCTCCAGTTAGACACTAACGGAAACAAAATGTATTAACTTTTCAGAAATTTGTATTCTTTATAAAAAAAAAAGCTTTCCGAATCCTCAATCAGGCCTTGTGTGAGTTCCTGTATGGTTAGTGGTGGAATAGGGCTCTTGCGAACACATCGGTCAAGCTGATCCCACACGTGTTCAATAGGATTCAGGTCAGGAAGTTAATAATAATTTGTTTTTTCATTACCAAATGCTGTGTTTCATTGCATTTTTTAATACATTTGATTTTTTTGAGTAAACCCCAATTATGTACAACTTAAAGGATTTTGGTCCATATATTTTAAAACTATTTTATGGTAGAAATCATGTTTTTAATTGTTCAATCATACGGAGTTTTGAAAATTAACCACAAGCTTTTCGTGAAAAAACATTAAACACAAGTGCACTAGAAAAGTGATACATCTCAATTTTTTTTATTAAAAATTATTATGTCGACAACTAATACACACACAACTTTATTGATAAAAATGTCACAATTCTAAATACTGCGCCATTGTGGTGACATACTACTGATTAAGTACTATCCAGAAAAGTATCAGAATGCGAAAGTATCAAATGCGTTTTTGACTCGTGTGTTTTTCTGAAATGGTGTTAAATTTTCAAGAATAATAAATCTTAAAATAATATTAAATTTCGAGAGTTTTTCTTTACTAAGATATTCAACCCATCATTACTGTACACGTGGCAAACATAACTTTTATTGAATACAACTATTAAAATTCAATTTAGTCCAAATTCTGTAGTAACTATAATATATGGTAAATTCTTAATAAATAACTGTATGTAGAGGCTTACCTGTGTTAAAAAAATGCGAACGTACTCCATCCGATATTAAAGTTTCCCATTTAAAAGTTAACCAATATCGGACACTATCCTCCATTTTCGTGGAAAGCTGCCAAATAGTTGTTTTCTCTTCTTCTTTTCTGTGTGAGTAGCTCGCTCCCAGTCATTAGTAAACTATGTGTGCCGGGCGCCTAACAGCTACGCCAATGGTTTGCCAAATTACAAAATCTGACCGTTATGTTCGCTTTTAAAAAAAATAGTATTCTGTATGTTACTGTATCGTATAACTATTTTGTAACATCTATACCTACTTTTCAGTGTTGTAGTTATTGGTTTATAAGGTTAAAAAAATCTTGTGCATGAACGTTATTCTTAATTATGTGTACCTTATAGTAACGCTAATTTTTGTTTGTATATTTTTCGTTGTCAACTTCACGTTATATGGAAATGGTTGCATTAGAAAATTGTTTTTTTGTATAAATAATATATAAACATTTGACAATCTAGGAGACAACAACGTATTTATTAATTCTCAAAACAAATTTAAACAATTTAGATAATATTCTTAAATAAACAACACTGGTTAAATCGAAATTAAATTTAGAATAACGCGCGAATTTTAACATAAGTTTTAAGATAACTTGTATATAGACTTAAGATGAATACCAAAAAAAACTGAAATGCTATTCTATAATTAACAAGTATTCTCTGTTTTTCTATATAGGTCGCGGTCGTGAAGATGGCCCATTATAGCGTGCCAATTTCGGTGATATGAGAGACGGTTTGTTCTTGTAGAACAAATGCGGCTGAGGCATGTTCCTCCTGGATCCTGGTACGACCTGAGCAGAAGACGACGTGGCCGGCGAATAGGATTGATGGCTCTGCAACAGGTACGATGAAAAATAAAAGCAACTGAGTATAGTACAAAATAGATATATATACACCCGCTATGTGTTTACCAGAAACTTGTTTAGTCGAGTTCCTTTCGCACTTTTTACTACTTGTTACCTTGTTGTTACCTATTGTTGTTACGTTATACGCTCTACTGTTCCAAGACTGAAATGTAGTAGTAAAATAAAGGACTTATTAGGAGATGTTTGGTTTCATTTCTTTAACCATAATCCCAGTGCAAAATTCAGATGCCAAAAGTACATGAGATACATGAAATAGGTAAGTAAGTATTTTTATTTGTAACTTAGATGGCAGAAATTTTTAGTAAGTTTAAATAAAGGTAAAGTCTAAAGAAACTGAATGAGGAAGAATTCCAAAATTCATGTTCAGAATTTACAAAGAAAAGAAAATTAGGCTATTTAGACCACGATATAGACAGACTTTGGATGCCGGCGAAGATGCCAGACGTTTGGCTTTCAGTCTTGAGAACAAAATATTAAATAATTTTTATAAATCAATTAGATTTTCAGATCAAAGCGCTTTTTAACACAAGCTTCAATCGCCGTAAGCTCCAGTTGATGATTTTCAAGTTGAGTTATGATTTTCGTTACTAAACTGATCTAAATCCACATTTTACACTCTGTAGGCGACGTGAAAATTTCAAAAACGTAAACCTGTGGTGTACTATGTCTATAACATATGACGGAGTAGTCGAGCCATATTTGTTCGTTGTTGCGAAGTATAATTTAATTACATTGTATGATTGAGGCCAGGTCATCCAACCCATCCAACCTGCAGGCAGTTGCTTGGCCAGAAATGCAGACGTCAGATTTTTCAAATCGGAACAAATTCCTTTTAACTTAAGGAATGAGGAAGAATTCCAAAATTCATGTTCAGAATTTACAAAGAAAAGAAAATTAGGCTATTTAGACCACGATATAGACAGACTTTGGATGCCGGCGAAGATGCCAGACATTTGGATTTCAGTCTTGAGAACAAAATAAAATAATTTTTATAAATCAATTACATTTTCAGATCAAAGCGCTTTTTAACACAAGCTTCAATGGCCGTAAGCTCCACTTGATGATTTTCAAGTTGAGTTATGATTTTCGTTACTAAACTGATCTAAATCCGCATTTTACACTCTGTAGGCGAAGTGAAAATTTCAAAAACGTAAACCTGTGGTGTACTATGTCTATAACATATGACGGGGTAGTTGGGTCATATTTCTTCCTTGTTGCGAGGTATAGTTTAATGGCATTGTATAATTGAGGCCAGGTCATCCAACCCATCCAACCTGCAGGCAGTTGCTTGGCCAGAAATGCAGACGTCAGGCTTTTCAAATCGGAACAAATTCCTTTTAACTTAAGGAATGAGGAAGAATTCCAAAATTCATGTTCAGAATTTACAAAGAAAAGAAAATTAGGCTATTTAGACCACGATATAGACAGACTTTGGATGCCGGCGAAGATGCCAGACGTTTGGCTTTCAGTCTTGAAAACAAAATATTAAATAATTTTTATAAATCAATTACATTTTCAGATCAAAGCGCCTTTTAACACAAGCTTCAATGTCCGTAAGCTCCAGTTGATGATTTTCAAGTTGAGTTATGATTTTCGTTACTAAACTGATCTAAATCCGCATTTTACACTCTGTAGGCGAAGTAAAAATTTCGAAAAAGTAAACCTGTGGTGTACTATGTCTATAACATATGACGGGATAGTTGGGCCATATTTGTTGCTTGTTGCGAAGTATAGTTTAATTACATTGTATAATTGAGGCCAGGTCATCCAACCCATCCAACCTGCAGACAGTTGCTTGGCCAGAAATGCAGACGTCAAGCTTTTCCAATCGGAACAAATTCCTTTTAACTTAAGGAATTATCCTTATATTTAACAGGGTCAATGTGATATGTCGTAAGTATTGAGTTATAAAATAAATTGAAAGTAGCAAACGGCAGAAATGCGGTTCATGCACGATAATTTTTTTTATTTTGTCACTTTATTATATTTTTACTAGCCAGTCACAAGTCGACAGAGCGAGCGTTAAGCTTGTGTAAATAGTATTTCCTCCATACATACAGTTATGTACACACTAGAGCGTTCACACCATTTGTACAAATAAGTCCCAATTTCGATGATATTATGTTTGCATTTCCATATAGTTTTCTTGTATTTACACTGGCAGTGAATGTGTTTTTCTATGAAACGTTGTTGAACTGCCAATTTGTCAATCGATCTCTCGAAAATACAAACAAACCAACAACGTGATTTGAGTAATTTCGTAACAAAGTAAACAAAAAAAGCGACACTAAACTGTAAAATATCCCAAATTCAATCAAATCAGTTCAAAATTGTTCATCAACAGCAATTTCTTTCAAGCTGACACCCTTTATTCTCTGACAATGCGAACATAAATTAGCCGGCAAAGTTTTAATTTGCAGGAGTGTAATAGGGGGGTCGATGAGGGCCACAGAAAGGGCCAGAGGAGTGACCAGTGGCGGCTCGTGTTTTAAAATTATGGGGGTTGCAACTTTTATAGATACTACTTATTAGGACGATCTCTAAAGTTGCATGAAGCCCTGAAGAAGCTGGAGAGCAGCCAGCGAAACGTCGGCAACCTGGACAAGTAAAGAGAAATAGATTATCCAAGACTGAAAAAGCGTTAGTTTTAGAAGGAACTTAATATTTACTCGCATGTTTATATTTGTCGGAATAATGTACCACAAGATAGAAAATGCTCGCTGTTTTCTTAAATTATGTATATGTTATAGACCGTTGCTTATTGACCATTATCACATATAATTAAACTCTTTTCGTTTCCTTATTATTCTTGGAGGGTTTCGAAAATCTGCTAACCAATGCACGAGCCGCCACTGGAGCGCCCGAGAACTTCTTAAATAATATTTTCTAATTTCCGAGGAGAGAAATAGTCGTTGAAAGAGCGGAAAGCGCGCCACAGGCGTACCAACCGTCCGACCAGTAAAGAACTTTGAAACTAATTAGGTACGGCCGGTCATTATTCACGTCAGAAATAGAAAAGCGAGAGAGAGAGAGAGAGAGAGAGAGAGAGAGAGAGAGAGAGAGAGAGAGAGAGAGCGGGTGTGGCGCGCGCTCTTTCAATATCGCCCGCGACTACAGTTCGACAATTTTCAATTTTAGAGCCGGAGGTTGTAAGCCACGCTTTGCCATTGTTACGATAAATCGTCGGAGCTTGCGAACGCCTACTGGCGATTGCCGCCTCGTTTTGCTGATTTACGCACCCGCGACTATTTTTAGCCGGACAGGCGCTATTTTTAAGCATTGAATGAAAGACGCGGTTTACGATCGCCCTTGAAGCGGTTCGGGAGATAAGACCGCACAAGTTACCGGAAAGCGGTCTATAATCGTAGAAAAACGACATTAGGGGACAGTATGTTTACCTACCGATAAGGTGCTGGATAGCTATCAACCAGATAAGTCTGTATTTTCAAGGAACCCCAATTCTGTAACTTTTGCCATTCTTTGATGAATACTTATAAAGTTTTTACCAAGTTTTGTGCCAATTATTATACAACTTGATATCTGTTATAAAGTTGCTTTCTGCACAATGACAAATTCTATACTGCGGACTCAAAATCTCAAACTCGTAGTCAATTAACTACGATTGCAGTTAGATAGATAGATAGATAGATAGATAGATAGATAGATAGATAGATAGATAGATAGATAGATAGATAGATAGTAACTAATAGTAACTAATTACTATAAGATTTCCCGAACAAAAAAAACATTTGCTGTAAAATGGTTATAGGTAAAATTAGAATTTTGATTCCATAATTTCTTCTAGGGTCTATAATTTAAACTAAAAATGCCTTCAGGAATAGTTGTTTTAAACGTAAAATATGAAATAATAGTATATTATTTCACGAGGGCATAACTAAGGATATAAATCGCGAGCATGAAAGACATACAAGCGAATTATATCTGTTGTGTGCGAGTCAAATACGACGTTTTATCTATGACTCATAAATTCCCTCTTATATCAAATATTTTAAATGTATTTGTCAATGACGGCGAGGCAAACTGTCATATAACTAACTGTCATCCTCGTAGGTTTTGACAAACTTTGACACTAGCGTTGTATAATGATGACAGGTTGTTCAAATAATGAAATCATTATTTGAACGAACTGTCAGTATTATACAACGCTAGTGTCATTATAACCATTGGTGTGTATAATGATGGGGATTATATAGTCATAGATACGGGTGCAATGAACTTATTATTATAAATGAGTCGTAGATAAATATATTCAAATTAAAGCAGTTTTTTTTATTTTAAAAAATGCTCGGACACGTCAATTTTTAATTATCTAAATAGAATCGTTTTTTAAATGATTATTTATTTTTCTTGTTATTTTAAATAGATTTTTTATTTGACATGTAAAAGACATGAAAATTAGAAAAATATTGATCACTCCACAGAGTATGGATTTTGTGCATAGAGAGGAAATAAGCATTGTCGAGAGACAATACACTATACGTTGAAAATGCATCAGAGCTCATAAGTGTATATAATTAGGTTAATGTGTAAACACGTGATTCTGTTATAAATGCTGAACCAAAAGTTCTCAAAACTTCAAAATAGCGTCTGTCCACATTAACTTTACAAACAAAAGAATCGAGGACATACCTCATGTCAAGATTAACGACGCCATAGTTCCATATGCGAACACTTCAAAGTATTTGGGTATGACTCTGGATGCAAAACTAAGGTGGAAGGAACACGTTAACTAAAAATGAGTAGACCTTGGCCTCAAATACAGAGAACTGTACTGGTTTCTGGGAAGAAACTCTCAGTTGTTAGTACAGAACAAACTACAAGTTTATAACCAAGTACTAAAACCGATTTGGTTATACTTTCTAAAATAAAGTACTAAGGAATATGGTTAACAGTCCTTGGTACATACGGAATACTGACCTGTACCGTGGTCTTGGTGTCCCACAAGTCGTCCAAGAAATAGAAAGATTCGCCACTAAACAGCGCCAACCAGTTACTAGACAACCAGAATCTAGTGAGAAAGCTAAGAAGAACTATACTCTTCGACGTAGCGAATCAGTGAAATGTGTAAAAAGCAGAGCACAGTAAGTGAACTGTTAGTGCTTCTTGTTTAGGACAAAGTAAATATAGGACATCAGTGGATAGCGTATTAGAGACAAGTACCTAGTTTTAAGAATTCAGATTTAAATTGATGGTTAATCTTTTAGATTAGTTTCAATATGTTAAGCATCTTATGCTTATTTAAAAAAAAGTTTATAGAGAATGGTTGTGCTCATCGCGAGCCAGTAGAAATAAAACATCTGCGCCAGAAGAAACGAATCAAACGAATATCAAATTTCCTAACCACTACAAAGCGAGAAGCCAAATGGCCCAACGAAATATGTACGCGCACGCTGCCAATAAACATTGATTTAATACTGCGGGGCCACTTTTGAAGTCGAAGTTAAATACCCATTCAAATAAAAGTTACAGGCAATAAAATGCGATTATAATAACTCATGTAACGAATTACTATTAGTATTAAATTAAGCAAACTTTTGTGGTAGATGGCCAGGAAATAGGGTATCGTGTTAAATGGTGTTAACTTGACGTGTCAAATTGCCGGCTTCTAGATTTATTTAATTGTATTTATCTGATGCTTTCCTGGAATAACTAGTCTTAAAAAAAAATGAGTAATTTCTTAAATTGTACTCTACTGTAAAATTAGAACTTTGTAGTATATTTTCTAATAAGCCCCCAAGTACCAAAGATATACACTAGGGTGGTCCAAAAAAACGGTCTTTGTGTTAGAGGACAACGACCCCAATCGGTTCGTTTTCCAGAAAAAATAAATTCCCCCAAATTTGAGAAAAATCGGATTTACACGTTTCAGATTGCACGTTTGGGATTTAGAATAAAAGTTGCGGGAGATTGTCAAAAATTGTTCAGAACTCCTCAAGGAACAAATTCACAACCACTATTTGTTTGTTCACCACCCCCTACCCTCGCGATAGTACCCTAAATATGAGACAAAAGTTTCCCCACATTTACAATGTTACAATGTTAGGTGTTGTATTATTGTTTTTGGCAGAAGTGATTATTATTGGATTATTGACATATTTTTTGTCATTTATTAACTCATTTGAAATAGTTTTGGTTATTTACTAACTAATTTGCAAGTGTTTAAACAAATACCATTTGTTTAAAAAATATACAATGTTACGGACATATTTTTCATTTTTCTTGAGAAATTATTATTAGATTGTTGGCATTGTCGGTCATTAATTAACTAGTTTGCAACTGTTTAAATAACTAACATTTGCTTAAACAAAAAATACAAAGGCACTGACGAATCTTTTTTGGCAAAAATTATTATTGTATTTCTGGTTTTTTTTTCTTGCCAAATTTGTTAACTCATTTTCAATTATAAGCTTTAATAATAATTAGTGTTGCAAGAACAATACTTGTTTGATTGATTCGTAAAACCTCAAAAATTACAAAACATACGAGAAATCCTATAATAATTTTTGTCAAGAAATACGTACTGACATTGTATATTATCGTTTAAACAAAGTTATTTGTTCAAACGATTGCACATTAAGTAACAAATTACCAAAAACATGCCAACAATGTAACAATAATAATTTCTATAACCTAACAATAACTTATGCAAGAATATAGAAAATTATATCCATTACAATGTATATGTTTGTTTAAACAAATGGTTTTGTTTAATAATAATCTAATAATAAAATTATAAACCCCTAACCACAACAAGTATTTTAGAACCTAAATACGTATTTCAGCAACTATGTTGCCATCTTCAGTAGAACCTAAAAAGAGGAAAAGAGAGATTAGCACTTCATAGTATCTTTACTGGATATTGTCCAAGCAAATCACTAGTGGAAGTGACGTCCATGTTAAAAATTACCCTATATATACCCATTTGTTGTTCACACCTCAGTGAATTTTGATCATTAAAGCGTAAAAAACAAGTTTTAATTAAAGCAGGTCAAACAATGGCGAACTAGGTATAGGACCCCTGTCTGAATTTATTAATTTATCTCTATTCAAGTGAATAAAGATACTTTCCAAGCTGTTTAGTTCCCTATTATTTGACACAGCTTTTACAAGTTTTAAGTCATCTACAACTACTTTATGACCTGTGTCTAAAATATGTTGAGCCACACTAGATTTTTCAAAACGATTATATTTAAAATGAGCTACATGTTCTTTGAACCTAGTTAAAATTGTTCTTCTAGTCTGGCCTACGTATTCTTTTTCACAGTCATGACATTTGATACAATATATACCAGATTTATCAAGTACATCTACCTTATCCTTTGGGTTTCCAAGAAGGTTTTTTATGCTATTATGAGTCGAATATGCTATACAGAGATTTTGTGATGAAACTATTTATTATTTATCTATTTAAAGTAGATATTTGATTTACATACATTTTTTGATTCTGCTTCTTAATCATTCTATCAACTATTTTCTCAGGGTATCCATTATGTATGACAACATTCTTAATAAACAATAATTCTTGCTGATATCTATCTGCGGACAATGGAAATTTCAATAACCTATTTACTAAACAACTAATAAAAGACAATTTTTGTTGAAAAGGATGCTACGAATCATTAGGGATAAACCTGATTGTGTTAGTATCTTTCCGATACACGTCAATTTCTATTATATTTTTGCTATTCCGACTACCAGAGTATCTAAAAATGGAAGTTGGCCGTTAACTTCTTGTTCTACAGTAAAGTTAATGGTGTATTTCACTGAGGTGTGAACAACAAATGGGTATATATAGGGTAATTTTTAACATGGACGTCACTTCCACTAGTGATTTGCTTGGACAATATCCAGTAAAGATACTATGAAGTGCTAATCTCTCTTTTCTTCTTTTTAGGTTCTACTGAAGATGGCAACATAGTTGCTGAAATACGTATTTAGGTTCTAAAATACTTGTTGTGGTTAGGGGTTTATAATTTTATTATTAAGTTCGCCACAGTCTCCAAAATATTGTCAATAATCTAATAATCTAATACTTTTTGCAAAATTTGAAAAATATCTGTGTATATATATTTTTGTTTAAAGAATTGGTAATTGTTTTAACAATTGCTAATTCGTTAATAAATGACCAAAAAGCAATAATTTAATAACTTTTTCAACAAATGAAAAAATGAGTTCGTAACATCGTATATTTTTGTTTAATCAAATGGTAATTGTTTAAATATTTCTTTTTACTTTTGACTTAGTTAATAAATTACATAAAACATGTTAAGAATCTAATAATACCAATGTCAGAAAAATAACAAATCACGTAACTTTGTAAGATTGTAAATTTGGGGAATACTTTGCCTCATTTTTAGGGAACTGCAGGAGAGGGTGGGGGCGGTGAAAACAAAATAGTGGTTGTGGATTTGATCTTTGGGAAGTTCTGAACAATTTCTGATAATCTCCCGCAACTTTTTTTTTCTAAATCCGAAACGTTAAAAAAAAATTTTCAAAATATGCATTTTTCCAATGTATTTTAAATAGGAAATTTGAGGTGCTCGATGGCACGTGTTAACGTTAACCGACTCTTCTCAAATTTGGGGGGAATTTTTTTTTCTGGAAAAGGAACCGATTGGGGTTGTCGTTGCACTCCAGCAAAAAAAAATGTTTTGCAAGGTATAAATTTGGACCACTCTTAATATGTGTACAACAGTGTGCTGTTGTAAACGAAGCATAACTGATTTACATTCATACAGAACTACATAATCGAAACCGAAAGTGATAAATAAAGTTGAAAATCCTTGTTTTTACATCATAAATACCGAATGCCAAAATTCTGTCGTCGGATGCCCACCTCCGTGTGGCCGCGGTTCAAATCGGACGCGTCACGGGAGTCGTTTGCGCGTGTTTTGTCACGGGAAGCGAGAGGCGAAAAAAAAAAGCGGCCCGAAGTCGCTTAAGAATACCGAAGCGCGTATATAAATATAAATAGGAAGGAACGCGTTTACAAAGAAGAAAAGAAAACAACGTCCCTGTCCGTCATCGTATCTATTTTACTACTGGTTTAAGTACATGCGTTACATAATTCATGCGGCAGAGGCCTAGATGTGACCGTGTAACCCTAACCCCCGCTCTATACTGCTCTATGTATATGTATGAATGCTCGTTATATACGACCTATGCGATCCATGGACGCCATAAAAGCTTCCAGTCAATTCTATTTTTCTGTCGATATTTCATAAATAAATAAATGGTGGACTCTTTGCACCTTTTTCGAATTACTTACGGTCGATTGTATATTTCTATTGGTCTAGACTCTAGGGCCAAAGCAATCGGAATAAATTTTCTACTAATAAATTTATTAAAATTTATATATCATGGTCTTACATAAAAAGAAACTTTTTTTACAGTAATAAATCTCGGAAACTGGATGTTCTCGAACCCTTCAAAAGGGTGTAAAAAGGGCCACTAGGATTAATTGTGTGTCTCTATTGTATATACATAATAAAAATCCAAAATGTGAACTCTCTATCAAGTTTGCCATGAAGGTCAGTTCTTTTTAGTTAAGCAACTTCTTGGAATAAATATCCTGCTAATAAAATGTTTTCTTATATCTCGTTTCCACATCATTATGGAGCAAATGTACAAATTTGTGGGACATTAATTTCCTACCATTTTTGTATTAGTAAAGTTCCTTTTTAGATTTATAGTTTACGAGCTATGGCGCAAGAAAGCTATGTTACGAGTCGTAAAAAAATCAGTCAAAACTGAATGGAAATATAAAGAAAAAAAATTATAATAATATAATTATTATACTATATGTCTGTATAATTCTTTTCAATTGTGTAAAACTTACTTGGTTTTAAAATATTCATTAAAATTTTTAGGCAAAGCAAAATTTTTTGAAATAAGAGCATTGTTTTTCTGTGCAATAATTCGTGAATTTCATGAATTTCATTAATAATGAAATGGTCAGAAATTTTGCTTCAAATTTAACAACTTGTCTAAAGGCACTTTTGCTCTGAAATGCAGTCATATTCGCTAATAATGGTCAGAATATTCATGGTTTAACATTTACTAGGTCTCTAGAATAAATATACCATCTACCTAAAGAACCATTTAGCTTACATTGGCTTATTTACCACAACAAGACAAAAACTTTGCAAATAAAAAAAAGGGAAGTAAGCAAATCTGGTGTTGAAATTGCCGGACAGAAGATGTAGGATAAACAATGCAATTCCAGAACTAGCAGAGTATGACAGTGAACATGAACAACCTTAAAATTTCTTAAATTCAATTTCCTTAAGTTATTTGATCTTTCTTCTTGTTTCTGTAACAGTTTTTCAATAAAAATATATATAAAAAGAACATACCTTTAAGGACACCGATGTGCATGGATGTATCGAGGTAAAACTCACTCAAGTACAAAAGTCTAAGTTTCTCCATGATATGAAATGCAATAGTTACAAACATCGTGTTTAAGTCTTAAATTAACTAGAATGTACAACCAGTATATTTGCACTAGAATGTATATATTTTTAATTCCATTTTCTTTATAAAAGTATGTTTTTCTCAATAGTAGTAAGATGTCACTTAGTGACTTTTACCTTTAACCCGACGATATAGTCATATATACGTATGCAATTAACATATTATATCGGAGGGGTTGTCATTAAAAACAAAATTTCGATTTCATCGTAAGTCGGAAATAATTAAACATCGGAAATTTAGTTTGCTATGGAATTGTGGATTTTGAATAATGAATAGTGTATGTATATTGAATAGTGTTCGCGTTTTTTAAATAACAAACCAACTGAAAATGATCTAACTAGTTATTATTGAACAGTAAATTTCTTAATCATCGTAATCATTATTAATCATATATCTATCATTACATTTTGCGAGACGCGTTAGTAATGCAGAAAAAACAAACACGTACGTAGTACATTCAAAGACATTGTTCTCTCGTTGAAACTGAAACATAAAAAGATCCGTACTGGCCCGATAACAATTTCTTTCAACTAGAGAAATATATTTTTCTGTGGAGCATTGACAGTATGTATCAGTTGGTCAAATATTCGAGCAACATTCGGCGTACAACACGTTTTTTTCACCTAGCCTCAGCGGTTCGAGAACTTCATACGTGGTTTGGAAATCCACATGTGCGTTGTTTGGAATCGATATAACATTTTTATAATATAAGTATTTTCAAGCTTTGACTTATCTATAAGATATTAATCGCACAGTCTAATTTACTAAGAGTATACGGATAATATAATATATGTACTGGGTATAAAACAACTTATCGGACTTACAAATGTTGTTGACACAATTTGAGCCAATATTAAGTTATCTTTCGTTCTGTTTAGAAAAGCAAAACGTTTCATACAAACATTATTTGGTTTTAAAAGAGCTCTATTATATTACATTTTACACAACCGAATACTATTTTCTTAAAACTCAGTATATTTAGGATAATAATAAGATAATTAGAATTAGTTAAGGATAGCAGTGCAGAAAGCTGTCAATGCAGAAACTAAAGACAGGGTCAAATTAAGCTGACAATGGTGACATTTAGCTAATATCAACCAGAACAGGGTTTAAATATTACTGAAAACATTGTATAAGTATTCGAAAATTTGTACTTGAAAATAATACAATAATTAAGATGTATGGCAGCTTCTCGAAGCAGCAAAGTTATCAAAGGCTATCTCAGGATGGGCAAGGGCAGCACTTAAAAGAGTATGTGCCGAAAGAATTCTTTCGTCGCGTTTTGGAGCCCCCATACTGGAAGCGTATCGCGTTACGGTACTCTCGTACCTTTTCTGCTGCACACCTCTCGGCCGCCGTTCCTCTCAAAAGTCTCCAAAGTTTGCCGCTCGTTATTGACTTTTGAAGGGTTTGCAGACGAGGCGAGGCGGCGACGGCGGCGAGGCGGCTACGGGCGTCCCCTCGAAAAATCAAGTTGAGGAATTAATAAGTTGGACTTTTCCGCCGCGTGCCTAGCGCCATTATTCCGGGTACAAAGGGGCGACGTGTTCGCGCATATTAAAACTTCCACCTCGATCGCGATCGCGCCGCACAGTGGCCGGCTTTGACCTTTTAGGTGGAGAAAAAATGGAATTTTTTTTTGTTTTACCTGTGCAAGCTAATAATTTCGTTATTTTTATAAGGTCCTTTTTTAGAAAATTTTCAGAACGATTGCAACCTTCTTTGATATTATAAGTACCCGTTTTCTAGGGACTTTGGTTTTGTTAAAAGCTAGAGTCAAGTGCCAGTTTTTGTTTTCAGATTCTAGGGAAGAAAGCTTACCAGAATAGATTGTCATTTGTTTGATATTTTTGTTATTGGGCCGAGTAGTAATTTCTTTAGTCATTATTTTCTCGTCAAAATTGAAACGTATTAAGATATTTCGACTCAAAGACAATTTCTTTCAAGTAAAAAAAGAGACTCTTTTGCGTAGCATTGACAGCTTGATTGTGCTTTCCTCAAAGATTCTAACAAAATGCGGCGTAGAAGTTATTTTCCGGACACAAAATAACCAGTTTTTTGTCCAGCCTATTACGTTGCAGCGTTTCGAGAATTTGAAACACGTTTGGAAATCTAGATGTCTGTGTGATGTCTCGAATCGATATTAAATGTTTATATTTTTCGTATTTTAAAGATGTCTGACTTATTCTCAAAATGTTGATACCATATTCCAATTTTCTAGGGTTAATAAAATAATATAACTGGGCGTATAACAACTGTTTTTTAGTGGCATTTTAGTGGCTTTTATTAACTTTGTATTTATGATTTTATGTATATATTTTTTCACTCAAACAAATTAATCAATAAGCAGATAAGAGTTCATAATTGAGTAATAGTTTACCATTTGAACACCTTTATAAATTCATAGCACGACAAACATGGAACGACAAAGTAAAAGTAGCATTAACAAAAATAAAAATATGTGGATGTGTGCAACAATTAAACTATGTTCGAGTTGATCAGTAATTTCAAGTTTTTTTTTCTTAACTTGTTAACTTATTGACAAAAACCCATGCGCCCTTTCAAGCGAAAAGCTCATGTGATATCAAAATAAATGAAAAGTATCTAGAAATCATAATATTAAGAATTAATAAAAAGAGAGCTAACTAGTAGCTACACAGAGAGAAAGAATCTGATGTGGTCAGGCACATGACTTTATCAAATTGTGTAATCTTTCTTTTTTCAAATAGAACATCCTATATATTTTAAATTTTTTTAATTCCAAGAATTTTTGTAAGAACCATATTTTTATAAAAGGCATCATTTTTGAGTTCTATCAATTGTTTAAAATTAGCCGTATCTATAAAATTTCGTTGAGGTTTTGTTTTGTTGTGTTTTTCTTGATTTTTAATTATTATTTATTCGTTTTTTTCGTTTTATTCTATTGATAGTAGGGATTGTCAAAACGTCACCGTTTGACACTACCTACTGTCATTAGAATTAAAATATCTGTCAAATCCAGGCTAACTAGTTTTATATTAATGCAAACACGACGTATCTCGATCAGATAGAATTTTCTCTTGCAGTTAAACCAATTATTTTACCGAAAATTGTCATAGACAATTATACAAAATGTCCTCTACTTTAATTAATTATTAACTATTTTGACGAAATTACAGAAACTGCAGCTTTATGAAGTTTCGTCCCGATACCTTTAGTAGGTATTCCGGAATCGTCGCCATAAAAACGAGTCACACACACATTAATGTACCATACCATACTGTATCATACTATGTATGATAAAGTAAAAACAGTGTTGAATCAAAGAATCCATTTAAGTACGTAAGTACATTATTATTTATAAGAAAAAATTTTGTTTCTTACGTGTTTTGATTCAAATAACCGCATTTTTTCATGATTTTGTAACAACAACAAAATATTCTTTTATTTGGAACTAAGAAAATGACATCCTTAACTATATTTTGTTGTTTTAAGGCACATACTTACAAATATTTCTTTAATATAAAAACTAAATATTTGCTTTAAGAAAACGATTGTTTTGATTTAAGAAAATCATTACTCAGTTTTGAAAGTAGTGTGAAGGATGCCGGTAGATGGAGCTTTAGTTTCTCGTCGTGAGATTTCATAATAAATCAAGTAAGTATATTCTCAAATATTTCTTTTTTTCATTTATTTTAATATCCCAAGGGGTTTGGTAACAAAGAAAGCCATGTCCAGAATAGTTAAAAAATGAAAAAAAAAACGGATAAAAGAGTAACTCATGGCTTAAGTCAAGATCAATGACATCGATCATCAAAATCATCGATTATTTAAATCCCATGTTTTCGAACCATCGATGTTTTGGACAAATATTACACCATTAAATTAACATCGATGGTTTTGAATCGATAAACGTCTCTACTAGTAACTAGGATATCAGTTTTCACACCTATGTATAGTCGGAGATATTACTCCGCCGTTCTTCGGAAGGCACGTAAAGCCAATGGTCCCGGCAATCTGTCAAACACCTCTGGTTGTCATTATGATAGTATAGCAGTAAGTGAGAGTCTAAAAGGTATCCTATTAACCTCAAGGGAGAGCAACATGGTTTCTAAAAAGAATGTTTCCTAAACAATAAGTATGAATATCTCAAAAAGAAAGACATGTTTCCATTTTCGTCTACTGTGCGGCTGCTCGCGGCGACAACCAACGCTGCCGTCGGCGATTTACATTTTAAGTTGATCGCCTGCCAGCGACATTGTCTGCCGTACTGTCCCATTAAGGCACACTATCGATACTCTCGTAAAAATTTATCCTTCGACCTTACTTCTCATGTAAATACATTCGGGCTGCTTGCCTTTGATCTTCCGCATGCAGATATCTGGAGAGATGGCGTCCGCCGCGAGGAAATAAATGGTGGGTACTCTGCCCGCCGAGCACTCCTACTTATTGTCGACAAATATGCGAATGTATTCTGCCATCTCTATCTCGCTCGCCGCTTCCACTGCGTGTGTACATCCATCTAACCTTTATGCTGATTTGTAGTTCCTCGCATTTGTCCTAAAGGCAGCATTACCATCACACTTGCTTTTCATGATGTCTCATACACTCACTTGTGGCTACTCAGTTCGTGTTGTATGACATTGAGTTTTCGAACAAAAAAATACCTTATACATCTAGGTTAATTACACAGGACGACAAGGTTTTGGTAACTTTAATTATACTATATTATGTATATCCACTTGTGGCCTGATGAAGACGGAAATTAGAGCCGTCGAAACGTAGCAAACAAGCAAAGGTTGTTTCATTTGGCTGGTCTTTTCACACATCTCTTTTTTGTTTCACGATAAAACCCGACTTTTTAAAACCTTTCCCCTTACTCCCACCATTTTTGTGTAGCTGAAATTAATGTCATTTGCTGTAGTATGACATATCTGCCAGTTAAGAAAGTTAAGCTATAAACCAATTCACCTTGGCAACGTTTATTTTATGGTGGTTTTCTAGTTAGTTTACTATTTAATGTTGCCTCCACTTGGTGTCATTACTAATCCACACTTATGTCAACTCAAGCCAAACGTTTTTACATTTAAGTGTACCTTAAATTTAAGCTTGACTTTTCGGTTAAGAGGAAGAGGTGCAATCCGGCATTAATAGCACTTGAATCATGTTAAGGTCTCACATCAGCAAACTGTCGTGAAAACAAATTGAAAATAGTAAAATTTCTACACTAGGCAACACCTGGAGTTTGTGAATAGAATATACATATGGCTTTTGGCCAGAATTATAACCCAAGATGAAGCCGGACTCAAAAATCTGCTATCGTGTAATGTTTTCAAAAAAAATTTAACTTAATTGTTTAAGCACCGATTTAGGCAACTTTCAGGCTCCGATTCAGCGCAAAGAAATCAATCAAAAATGCCTATTCGCATTCCATTAGTTATCAATACATTTTTAATATATTTTTTCAAGAAAATTTTCCTTTATATGTTGACAAAATTAACTAAAAACTTTTGATCTACTTTACCGATTCCGATTTCGCTTTAGGACGAATACATCATAAAGATTGTTTTTTTGTACGTTCTTTAATTAATTACTAACACCAACATTTGTACTAAAATGAAGATTTTTTAAATCAAAATTATGCAAAAATGAAAAAAAAATGCACTGCAAACATTTTTCTGAAACGTAATTTTTTTTGTTGAAATTTTTATTTTTAGCCGTGTTTTTCGAGGCCTTAAATGTACATGGGAAAATGCTTGGGTTAAACAAATGGAAATAAACGTAAAAATGTTTATAAATATGCTACAAGACTTATAATTAAGTAATAATTTCTATGAGAAAAAAAGATAATGAAACGGTCAATTTTCTGAAACATTCTGTACATTTTTTCATTTGGGTAGTTTTCAGGGGGCTGGGGTGGTTTGGGGGCGTCAAATTCATATGTATAGTAGGTCATATTCTTCCTTGAAAAGTCCTGTATAAGTCCTATAAGTTTGACATACGTTTTCCCAAACCCCGAACAATTATTCGAAAAATACCAAAAATTGTTTTCTTCCCACGCAAAAAATCGAAAAAAATACAAAAAAATAAAATGTGTCGACCATTGTGGTACTTTTAAGTGCCATAGATAGCAGTTTTTGCAATTTTTTATGTTAATACTTCGCAGTGTTGCGCTTCATATATATAGCTATCCTCAAACTTATGGCCATATATGTCTTGAAAATCGATGGGAATAGTTGGATTGACGACCGTCGTGTTCCGCCTAATCTGTCAAGACCCATTACATCGACCGTAATGGCATGCGACAGCAAGTCCATATTAGTAAAGTGCATTCACGTGTCAGCTAGCGCACCGGTAGCTGCTATTCGCTAAGCCGACAAGAGGGAAATAATTGTGATGCGAAGGCGCAAATTGGGAACGTATTCTCGCGTACCTTAGCAGTCAATGCCTTACTAATTGACTTGTATTTAGCTACGGATTTGCGAGCGTAACCCTGACCCTGTCAAAGAGGTACCGGCAAATTGGAGTTCTGACAGTTCTAAAAGTTTGCTGTAGTGCAGCTGTAACTGAATGGAATATGCATGTCAATGTAAGGTTTTCGTTCTCCTGTCTTTCGGGACACTCTGAAAACTAAATTATTCCCTCACGTTTATTTTTCTTTCACGATGGGACCATGCAGCCATTTATTTTCTTGGTGTTTTTCTGACAACTATTCTCTGCAATATGGTAAGTGGTAGGGCTTGCAATCCCGGACAATATACTGATCCCGGGATTAAAGAGTTTGTAATGCCGCGATTGATCCAGCGATTATTGAATAAAACCGAAAATTGACGGATCAAAACGCCATCAATGAGAAACGTCTAAAATATACTTTATTGGACTAAAGCTGTTCCCCCGAAACTTCGTCAACGGTTTCCAATTTTATCTTACAAGTAGAAAAACAAAATTGACGGTTTAAAGGCAAAATTCGTAAAACTGTGCGTAGTGACATCAATAATAAACAACATTTTTGTAAAATGTTTCAAGAATAGTCACGTCAAAAGAAATTGTCTGATCGAGACAAATTTTCAATTTTTCTTAATGATGCCAAATTTTTCTTTTCTTCTTTAAAATGAAATTGTGTATATTAGAATTCATATGTAATGAAGCAAGTAAACTAACTATTTGCATTTTAAATAAAATATGTTTACAAAAAGATAACTATAATGATTTTTAAACCCAGTTCTAAACGCGTTTGCAAAGTGAAGACAATTAATACCTGTAGATAAATAATTAAAAACTGTTTATTTCTAATAAACAATTTTAATACAATTTAATACACTTTTTCAAACATGGCCTAATAAAACAAAATTCCAAAAAACAAAATAAAATTATAAGTAATCCAAATCAAAACTAAAAGCACATCCGATTTAAATCTGGATGAAGATTCCCAGAGGAGGAAATGATCTCAAATGAAATATTAATAAACTTAGAAATAAGACGAGTTAAAAGACAAATCACCAGCGGCCATGTGTTGAGCTTCGGTGTTAAAATACAAATGGTGAGAAAAACTACCATACCTATCTCAAACTCACTCACTAGTCAAAACGTCTGCATATACACATGGGCGTATCCAGGGGGGGGGGGGGGAATTTGGGAAATTGCCTTATAAATTTCATGTTCGAGATATCTTGTTTGTATTATCTAATAAACCGACATTTGTTTAAACAAATACAATTTCTTTAAACTTTTTTTTCAATTCGCCTAAAATTATTTTTCTTTTAGATCGGTCTGTCCAACTGTTATTCTGAAGTGACATCATTTACATTTTGGGATGATTTTCAGTGTTTGAATAATAAAATAATATTCGTCTTCAATATTTCATCAAATTAGATATTTCAACATTATCTTGCGACACACAGTGGTGGGAAATCAGAATAAGAAATGGAGATAGAAATGTGATTAATAAAATTTGTTGACTTTGGGAAATTTACTATTTTAATATCCCGATATTAATAAAATTTATTGACTTTGGGAAATTTACTACTTTAATACCCCCAATGTCCCGAAAAAAATTATTTTGGAACCATTTCATTTTTTTCGAATGAATGATATTGAAAACGAATAATATTTTATTATTTACTCAATGAAAATCATCCCAAAATATAAATGCTGTTACTTGAGAATAACAGTTGGCCAGACCGATTTAAAAAAATAATTTTAAGTGAATTACAAACAAAAATAGTTTAGACAAATGGAATTTGTTTAATCAAACGTGGGTTTATTACATAATATAGATAATAGGTATATTAGGTATCTCGAAAAAGAAATTATAAGTTAATTTCACAAAAAAAACTGACTTTTCTAGCATAATTAGAAAAAAAGTTGAAAATGAATAATAATTGATTGTTTAAACAATAGGAAGGAATTTTTTAATGCATAATGTAAGATATAATGTAAGAATAATTTGCCATTTTGCACTTAGAAAACAGAATTCAGATTGATAAAAAAAGAACGAATTATTTAAACAAATATAAAACAAATGTAAATTAACTGACAAATGTTTATAAACATTCCTCTAGATTTATAGTAATAATTTCCATAAGGAAAAAGAGACTGAAATGACAAGAAGCATCAATTATCTGAAGATTGTATATCTTTTCATTTAAGGGTAGTTTTCAGGGCAGTATGGGGATTGGTTGGGGGTGTCAAATCCATATGTATAATACGTGAAATTATTCCTTGGAAAATCCTTTAATAGTCCTTAATTAATCTTAATTTTTCCCAAACCTCGAACACATACTTGAAAAACAAATTTAAATTATTGAAATAAAAGATGGTCCCAAGTTTCCTCCTTGGGACCATCTTCAAGAGGTAGTATTTCATCTTTACTATACAGATTAAAAAACCCACCAAAATATAACAAAATAAATAATGTTTTTCTTTTTTTTAATGTATCTTGTTTTATAGTTCAGTGTCAATTACCAACATTTTTAATACAGTTTCCCCAAAAAAAAGCGTCTCTTCAGGCAGCTCATTATAACGCGACAGCCTGGGTTATGCTAATCACGCTCACCGGCGCGTTCTGACCTCTTTTGTTATACGACAGCCCGGAGATTAACTATATCGCCGGGCTTTTGTCCAAACGCGATAAAGTCTCAGAAGTCGATAACAGGTCATTGTTCAGGTGAGAAAAACTGGACGATATCGGTCCGCGTCGACCTCCTTGCCCGACCATGGGTCGACAATAGGTCCGAATAATGATAATCAATTAGAAATTCAATTGCGCACACGTATGGATCGGCCCTCGCCGGAAGTCTTACGTCACCTGGCCCGAGCAGTTACTTCCATATAATGTACGATTCACCCGATTAAGGTAAGGCTAAGGCACTGCTATGCATTTAATTCAGGATTGCCACACGGCGTGATGTATGTGTGCCGGCGCGGCGTTGTGGATGTTGAAACTTGGGTATGCATACTGCGATGTTAAGCGTCGCACAGATCATCCCGCGCCCGTTTTGTTATTACTTATTACGTCATTGTTAATTATTCTTACGGGCTTTGCGGTTTTATGCTAAATTATTCAAACTTGACCTTTATAGGTCCCTAGCTAAGAAAGGCCGAACTGTGAGTTTCCTAACCGTTGAGGAATCATTAGTACTGATAGATAGTACTATGTGGGTAGGGGTTAAATGTGCCTAGAAAAGGCACAAAAAGGCAAATAATTTTGGCCCAATACTCAGGGGCTACTAAATTTAATGCGCCCCTCTTCATAAGAAAATACAAGGCATAGATAGCGGATGTTTATATAAAAGTGTCAGAACTAGAAAAAGCCAATTCATTACCATTATACTACATAAAAACATAATATTTAACAAAATTTGAAAAAGAAGACGTAATGAAAGTTACTTATATATTTGCTGTCCTTGCATTTTTTCCATATTGATATCACAAGTATTTAAGTTATTAAATAAATCACTCTATATAAACAAAATACTCCAATTATTTCATTTGCTCTGCCCAAAAGAAGGTGGTAAGTAATTTGATATCCTTTTCAGTGCTACAAATGATCTTTCGCCGCTGCAACTTATAGCGGTATATTATTGAGTCATTTATTATCCTTGAGAAACTGCCAAAAGCGAAACATTTGATTAGATTTGCCATAAAATATAAAATAATCTTGGAAAAACATTAATTCCGAGAATTCCTATGAATTCTCTTAAAGGATGCAATAAGTATCATAATAATTTATAATATAAGTATAATATAAGGTGGTCTCCGTCTGGTGCTAAACAAATCTGAGCCGCTTTTCTCTACTGTAACTGTGATTATTTTGGATTTAAGCCATTTGAGTATTAGGCCGACAGTGTTCAACATCAACAAGTTGTTATTTTCATATTTATTGTATGTATACAGTGAGCGCGTAAAGTATGAAAATATGAGAAAATCTAAATGAGGGTTATATAGTTACTGTATAAAATTCTCGAACACGTTCATTTTTAACTTTTGGAAAGATGGATATTCCGAATGGAATATGAAAATGTGTTTTGGATAAAATTAGTTGCTTTGTGTACGAACACGGACCCTTCTGTAAGATTTTCGAGATAAAAATGTCAAAAACCTGAACCCAATGATCTAGAAACTCAAAACGGTCTCATAGTAAACCTTAAACTTTGTACTTTTAACTGAAATCCTGAATGTTTGTTCACAATATATTTGAATCATTTACAGCGATTCTAACTAGTGTGCTGATGGATCAGTTCCTATTGCAAATCTACCTAAACGGCCTATTCGTTTTTTGTTCACAAACAAAATCCTTCATTTTTAAACTTTTCTGGAAAATTTTCTAATATGAGGTTATAAAATTTGTATGCTACCATGAAGACAATTAACAGATCTATCATAATCAACAAGATGACGTCATAAGTACAAAACAATTGAAGAGGGAAATTGAATTTGTTACAAATATGTTTCCAGTTTCCGAGATTTTATCATGGTTCCATACTTTGCACGCTCACTGAATATTTCTTAAGAAATAACAATAAAATCAATACGTCAGTTCAATAAGAACATTCCATAATTGAGTAATAACCTATTATCATTTCTAAAAAATAACATTTCATAAGAAGCCCATATAAAATAAAAGGCCAACAAATTTAGAACACCAAAATAAAAGATGCAGTTATCTTTATTAACAACGAACAACGATGAAACTGTGATCAAGTAGATCATTAAAATATATTTTTTCATGATCTCATACATGTTTAATAGATGTCACATATAATATCTATATATCTACTAGGTGTCTCAGGCATCCAATTTTCTATTTCATTTCGAACAGGTTATTTGTTTAATTTTGTGAAAAGATTTACAATAAAAATGACTAATAATAAAAAATTAACACAAAAATTGCCGCCCCCAAAAAGTTAGCGCCCAAAGGCTATAGCCCATTTAGTCCTGTGGTTAGGGTGGCCCTGCAAATACTATAGCCAATATTATTTTTTTACTTATGGAACGCTATTTATTTAATTTATCAAAAAAAATTCATTGCATATACTAAGTATGTAAAGGTTACTAATACACTGCTCACAAGAATGAGGGGAACCTATTTTTCAAAACCTGTAACTAAATTTGATTTGTCTAGAACTGCTATTTAAAAAGTTACAGATTTGAAAAAAGTGTTCCCCTAATTTTTTTGAGCAGTGTGTAAACTAAATATTGTATGCACTTATCTGAATTCATTATAACGTGTGGTGTATAAAAGTTTACCCTTTTATACACCAATACCTGTCAAAATGTATGATTGCCAAGAATATTTTAAAAAAGTAGTAGAGACTATATTTTATCACTATTGGTACAACTAGGGTTCATACTAAAACTAGCGTTTGTTTTTTGAATTTCCAACAAAAAACTTCTTTTTATACAAAAAAAATCTAGATAACAAATTAGAACAAATTGTCCTCCAAAGTTTTTGTAAAAGTTGTGCATTGGCATTACTCAGTTAAAAGTAGGTAAATATTACTGGAAAATTATTTGAAAAGTACGCTTTTTTTAATTTCTTTGTACCATTTTGAAATTGAACTTCTTTTTATCTAGATAAAAATGCCAAATATATATATAATGACGAATAAATGACAACGATCATAAGAATAAAAAAATAATTATGTTTAACTCAAATTGCCTTTTCCGTAAACAATTCCATGCTAATGACACTTTTCTAGCCACGGTCGTGACCCTGTATGTTCGACAAAACGTTATAAAATAATAATAAACTTTGTCACAGTATTTCCGATTTAAAGATTCGTTCGATATTACGTTAATATCAATTAATTTTGTCATTATGTCGTTTATCAAAGTTTTTCTTAATTATTATTGAGAATTATATTATTAGTATATATTTCACAATCATTGCGTAAGAGCATAACATCTCGTCCGAATCGTAACTTTTGGTATAACTTTTTAACTTTATAACTTCGCAATTTCATTCAAACATCTTTAAAACAAACGATATTGCAATTATGGCGGTCGCCGGTCGCCAATTCGAGTTTTAATTAAGCGAATGATTCGAATCGCGCAAATTTTGGAGGGCAATCCAGTTACGCGAATTAATTTTCTAGAATTAATTTCGTTCTCACATGCAAATTGAATTCTGGCTGCAGTCGCGGCGCGGCTCGCCAGAAGTTACACAATATTCGCCCGGCTCGAACTTTAAATGGCCATAGAATTCCAAGTTCTGGTTGTGCAACTGTTCGGAAGCTTCCGCTCTACGGTACGTGCCGTCGGCGTAGTAAAATAGCGAATTGATTTTTCGGCTCAATATTAAAACATCACGAGCCGGCGACCGGTGCCTGTTTACGCTGTAAAACCGGGCACAAGTGGCAGCTTATGTGCCCTCCGAACCGAGTCTATATCCAACGGATTCAAAATGCTGAAAGCTTTAGTGTATTTTCAAGTTAACGACTGACCGGTCGTATTTCTAAAAAAGAAAATGTTTAGCAGTTAAAAGTGTAAAAAATATGCTAAACTAAAAATTATTTTGGTCATCAATGACAACTTAACGATTCCAAAAAGGCGTACTGTATCGTAAGTTACTGATAAAATAGTCAGTATAAACTAAGTGCTGAATTGAACTGAGTGCCAATTGTATAAACAAGTGCCTTTGAAATCTATGGAATTATAGTACCTAAATGATCAGCAGTGCCAGTTTCTTTTTCTTCAGAACTAACCGTCTGTCGCTCCTCAAAGGAATTCTTTAACTATTTGCTAGCAGAAATTTGCCAAGTAATAAAAAATTTAAGAGTTAAATGTGGCTGTATTGACAGATACCTACAGCAATTCAAATATGTTATTTTGATATACCTATAACAATAATTAACAATAATTCCGCCAAAACTGTTTAACGATAATTTTTTCATATCTTCCCTGAGACCATTGTATATGTGACTGACCTGGTAAGAGAATGACCGTTTATACAGCTCAGCGCGATGGGCAGGTGGAGCAAACAAACCCCTGAATCTTAAATTAAGGTTATGGACATCAGTTCTACGGCGTATCTTCCGCTTGAGGTATTGTGGGATCCTCTTGGATAGCAACTTATGATATAATATTGCTGCATGCAACACCCTAGTGTTATCCATGTTCAACCACCCCAAGTCGCACAGCCCATTCGATACATGATCATACTTCCTCAAATCAAAAACAAACAGAACTCATGCATTTTGCACACGCTGAACACGCTGCCTATCCGATGCCGTCAGGAAAGGACCGTACGCGGTTTCGCAATATGAGATCTTTTGATACCATTGACACTAGATATAGTGAGATATTGTCAAAACATCAGTATTTGATACTAACGGTGACAGAAAATATTTGGTATTTGGTATTATATCAGTGCAGATGCGACCGATCTCGATCAAATAGAATTTGCTGTTGCAGTTAAACTATTAATTTTACCAAAAAATGTCGTAGACATAAATTAATCAGAACTTCCTCTACTTTAATTTATTATTTAACTATTTTGAGAAAATTACAGAAATGGCGGCTCATTTGCAAAATCCTTGAAAAATGCTTAGTGGAAACGTCCAGTTCCTTTGGACCCTTTTCAACCAAAAGCTTTTCAGCTCTAAGTTTAGTCATGAAACTTCTAAATATGAAGTTTCGTCCCGATACCTTCAGTAGTTTGTTTGGTAGTAAACAAAATCCTGATAACCTATTTTTTTAGGTTTGTTGTTTGATGCACCGTTGAAGTCTCCGCGAAATATCATTTTCTTGACCCTAAACTTTATATACTTTTTGATTTATTGGCATTTTTATGGAAATACAGCAGTCTAAGAAAAATTGTATATCTCATTACCAGTTTTTTAATTTTATTGCGCACGCTTAGATCATAATTAAGTAAGAAGCTTTCTATTAGCGTGATTACCTCTACCATATCCATATTGTGTAGAGCGTGGTCATAATCTACAACAAAATATAGCAAATAGCTTTTTCCTAAGAAAGTTAGTTTTTTAAATGGAACGCTCTGTATCTAATAATTTTTTAGAAATTTTAAGCGTCGTTTTGCATAAGAAAGTACTAGCTTACACTAGTACTAAAATAAACCTTTACAGAAATAACTTGTCTTCTTCGTGAAAATTTACCTAAAAATGCCCTTATAAATTTCTACTTCTTGCAAAACAATATTAAGTATTAGACAGATACATTAGCACAGTTTTTCATAGCCTACAAGGTATAAGAAAAATTTTATTTCAAATTATAATATTAAATTGCAGATGTGATCAAATGTTTTATTTTATTTAATAAAATATGAAATCATGCCAGGAAACAGTAATTTAGATAAATACTTAGCTGGTTTAATGGTTGTAGAAGCACGAATTGATAGAAAAATCAATTCTTTATGAAGAATACTGGTGTGTACTAGTTAGTACCTTTTTGTGCAGAATGATGCGTGGAATTCAAAAAATTAAATAGATACAGGCTGTTCCATTTAAAAAATGTACTTTCTTAGGAAAAACTGTTTGCTGTATTTTGTTGCAGATTATGACCACCCTGTACACAACTTGGGTATGGTAGTTATTCACGCTAATAGAACGCTTCTTACTTAATCAAAATCTAAGCTTGCGCAATAAAATTGAAAACAGGCATTAAGATATACAATTTTTCTTAGACTGCTGTTTTTTCTATAAACATGCCAATAAATCAAAAAGTAGGTACAAAGTTTAGGGTAGATAATGTTATTTTTCGTTGTCGTAAAATTTTGCAAGGAATTCAAAATTGTACCGAAGCATAGGTTGTTCCATTTAAAAAACCCAAAACCCAAACCAAAAAAAGTTTGAGACACTCTGATAGATTTTAAGATAATTCAGGCTAATTTGTTGTGGCCAAAGTTTTGATGGAAGCCTCATTTACTACATATCCATTGAATTAAATAGCATTCGGCTTATTTGTTAATTTTTTAGACGGAAATAAACTTGAACAATATTTTGTTTCCCCCTGGCGCGTGGTTTTGACGCAAGGAAGGTTTTACAAATTCATACAAATTCATTTTACTACTATGTATGGAAAATCACACTATACAACTATAACTAGTATACATACGCTAAACTCCCGTGGGTGTTGAGTGAAACCATCAGTAAATAAGCAACAACAACATACAGTAGAGTTTCGAAGAGAAGTTAGAATATTCTATTTTAAAAGAATTAGGTACCTGGTTATTACAACACATATTGATCTGAAATTTGTGAATAGCTCTTTATTTGTCTAATTTCACTGGGCTACGTAAATTAGCATGCAAGAGAACAAAGTTTACATACAATTTGTAAATGTTTACTACACCACATACAGCTATTACTGTACCTATGAACCACGCGAGTCACGACCGTATTTCGACACAAAATTTCTTTTACCAAATATACATACAGTACCGGTAAAAATTGGTTGAGCATACAGAGGTGTGCTTCGCGTACGCGAAGATACGTATGTAGGTACAGGTAAGTGTACATAGAAAGTGTACATTCGGCGGGCAGTGTTTAACATTGCACAATTAAAGTTAATCGTGTAGGTGCTGGCAATGTTAAGCGCACGCTAAATGGCCTGCCCTTACCGTAGGGACCGTTGATACCGCGAACTCCCGGAAATATTTAATCGCTTTTTAGATATTCTGAAGCTGCAAGCACCCTTTTTAATATCAACCTGACTAGTTATCGCCCGTAGACATATAACAGTGTAAGTAAACGGTATGCATATCTTCTGAAGATAAAAACTAACGTAGCTACCCAGGTATATAACTGCAATAACGATTTTGTTTTGTTATATGCTGACGGGTGTTTATAATAGCTGTAAAAATGTTACTCAAATTTTTTCATCACGTCACAACTTTGAGTTTTTTTTTTTTTTCATAAATTTTATTATTAAGTACAATTGCATAAATATTGAACTATATATTAATATAGATATATTGTATCAAGTTGTAGTAAGTACCTAATTTTTGCTCTGTGGTCCAAAATAACATGGTCAAACTTTAGATTCTCAGTTATTTACTTGATGGGGCTCCCATATACAATGATGAATTAAGAAGAATTAAATTTGTATACAAAAATATACTAATAATGCTGATATAACATTTCGGAACAATTAACAAAAATCATAAATAATAGGTAAGGTATTGGCCTTTTTGCAACATTTAATATAACTACCTACATAATTATTTAAAGTAACAAAAGATTATTCTTAAGAATTACAAAATAGCTTAACAATTCAAAAATCAAAATTCATAGCAAGTAAAATATATTATCTTAATAAATAAAGAGTATTCTTAACAAATAAATATGTTTTTAATATTTGGAATATTTCAAAAACTGCGCTAGTTCATTCTTAAATACGCCATCATCTATATATACATATGTCCTCTGCATATGTACTTATTAAATTTGTGGTATGAGATGTTACTTTTAATAAAATGTAATTTCACCAGTTTGTAACTTTCTTTAGTTGGAGTTAATTTATTTAATTAATATATTTGCTTAATTTATGATTATGCTCTATTAAATTTATTGTGCGCAGTATTTTCTATTGATTTACTAACTTTATATCGTACAAACATCATTGAATTCAGGAAAAGACTACCTCTAATTGTTACTGAACACAATTCTACACTACAGTCGGATAACTAATTATAGAAGTATATATTATCGAACAATAAATTAATTCATCATTTATTCATTAGACATTACTCATTAGACATTACTCAGTACACATGTATTATTAATTTATTAAATTCTGCAAGACATACTTCATACTAACATATTATTTTCTAGTCGAAACTGAAACGTACTAAGAAATCAAGTTCTAACCCGAAAACAAGTAGAAAAAAGTATTTTTCTGCGGTGCATAGACGGCATATGTTTTCCACAAATATTGGAACAAAATACGGCGTAGAAGTTATTTCACGGCCACAAAATAACAAGTTTTTTGCCCAGCCCGTTGCGTTGCAGGATTTCGAGAATTTGAAGCGTGTTTGGAAATCCACATGTCCTGTACGATGACTCGAATCAATATCAGATGTTTATATTTTATGTATGTACTTTCAAATACCTGACTTATTTTTAAAATATTAATCTCACATTCAAATTTGCTAGTATCAATAGAATATACTGGGCGTAATATAACTGATCCAAAACTTTTTTACGTCATTTCGTAAACAAACAAGAAATCATTATTTTTAATAATATCTTGTTTCGTGTTGGACACTAAAAAATCAGAGAGAAAGTATAGAGCCTATTATAGTTAAGTTTCTAGTTTTAAGAAATCAGATTCAATTTAATGGTTAATCTTTAAGATTAGTTTCAATATGTCAAGCATCTAGCCAATTAATAAAAAAAGTTTTATGTTCATAGACAAATTCTCATCTTACTAATTCCTCATATTTTCAATCTAGCTATTCATTTTTAAAGAAAATTTACTTTATTTGGGTGTTTCAGGCCAGAATAATGATTTTTTAATGGAGATGGCATGAGTTCAACTGTTAATTATCTCCAAAGGTGGTGTATTAATGCCAAAATCGCTACTCTCTGCTGCTAGTGTAATAATTAGGCATTATTATTAATATTATTCTTATTATTATTGATGTCCGTAATTCCGACATACGTGTCGGAATTCGGACAAAATGCGTACAATTAATTGTAATATAGCAAACGATGTAAAATATGCTATTTTCTTGTGTAAATTCAGCAATAGAGCCATATACAGGGTCCTGCAACTAAGCTCCCGTCTTCTGTAGCTCACTTACTCATTAAGCTAAGAGTTTGACATTTTGCAGGCTTACCGTGTACTTCAAGGTACAATTCAAGAAATTATTTTTTATGATACAGGATGTTCCAAAAATGTGCAACGCCATGGTAATATATTTTTACATTTGGAAGCCTTTTATGGTTGCCTACATATCACCAAAATTTTATTGAAATCGGTTGAGTGACCGCAGCGGAAAAAAATAAAAACAAAAAAAAATTGATTTTGCATCGTAGGCTTTAAAAATCAATAAAAACCACAAAATGCACCTCGTTAATAAAATTTTGCGACGTGCTTATTAAGTTAGATGTAATAGTCTCGTTAACCAAGTGACATTGACCCAAATTATACAGGGTGACCAAAATCGAGTGTCAAACCTGTCAAACTTCAAAGCGTGTTATTGTTCTTATTTTAAATTGGAACCCATAATTTTTTTATGTGAAATGATGCAGAATTAAAAAATAAACATTGTTTCTAAATACAACCCCATAACAATTCCCAATATTTTAAAACTTATTCGCCAAAAACTCATTTTTCAATGTTTCCAACGGCAATTTTACATAATAAATATCGTACGCGGCTTTGAAAAACAATTTATTTCATAAAAAATAAAAGACGTATTTTAGATTTGAGTGTACTTAATTAAGTAGTTATTCAAATGCTAAATTTACTGCATAATTTACCTATAGCGGTAAGGACGGAAATGTGGCTATAGGTAAATTTTGCAGTAAATTTAGCAATTGAATAACTACTTAATTAAGTACAGTGAAATCTAAAATACCTCTCTGCGTTATATTTTATGTAATAAATTGTTTTTCAACGGCCACGTACGATATTTATTACCTAAAATTGCCGTTGGAAACGTTGAAAAATGAGTTTTTGGTGAATAACTTTTAAAATATTGTGAATTGTGATGGGGTTGTATTCAGAAACAATATTTATTCTTTAATTCCGCATCGTTTTACCTAAAAAAAATTATGGGTTCCAATTTAAAATAAGAACAATAGCGCGCTTTGAAGTTTGACAAGTTTGACACTCGATTACGGTCACCCTGTATAATTTGGATCAATGTCACTTGGTTAACGAGACTATTACATCTAAATTAATAAGCACGTCGCAAAATTTTATTAACGAGGTGCATTTTGTGGTTTTTATTGATTTTTAAAGCCTACGATGCAAAATCAATTTTTTTTTGTTTTTATTTTTTTCCCTCAACCGATTTCAATAAAATTTTGGTGATATGTAGGCAACCGTAAAAGACTTCCAAATGTGTAGAAAAATGTATAGCATGCAATTTAAAAAATATATTACCATGGCGTTGCACATTTTTGGAACATCCTGTATAATAAAGAATAATTTCTTGAATTGTACCTTGAAGTACAGGGTAAGCCTGCAAAATGTCAAACTCTTAGCTTAATGAGTAAGTGAGCTACAGAAGACGGGAGCTTAGTTGCAGGACCCTGTATATTACTTCTAACCAGATACACAATTCCGACACACATGTCTGAGTTAAGGACGTGCTATATTTACCTCATTCCAACACCCCTAAATTTGTAAATAATAGTGGTTAAAAAGTAGTACACCATATTATTATGAAAATATAAAGCATTTTTAGTCAGCCTCAATAGATATTATTAGAATTTTCTTAATTACTGTTAATTACCTTATAAGGAAAAAATCAACTTTTAGCATAACACTCAATTATCAAGATCAGTCAAACTTTTAGGTTCAATGTTGTAGATTTCTAAACAGACCTTACCCACAAGCAAAGTACAAGAACCAAAGGGCCGCCACAATCACGTTCCGCGGACTGATTTATTTGCGAAATTTACGCTGCGGGCATTTTAGCATTTCGGTCACAATCTGTCCCTGATTATCGTCCCTCATAATTATCCGTTGTATACATTATATATTCCCTTATTTAAATAAACGAGCTTCGTTTGTATTTCTTGCGACTGCCGCCCGGTATTCAGCGGCGCGCTATTTTTTGTTTCAATTTTCCGAACGACACTCGGATATACCGCAGACCGGCGCGCGTATTTGGAATTATAATGAGGTAGTCGACGAACCCTTGACCGTCGTCGGTCGCTTCCGTTTCTGTTCTTTATGGAGACACAAACAAACGAACTTACAAAATCTTAAAGAAGCTTAAAGGTACGTTGCTGCCAGTCTTGCTTAAAAAAAAACTAGTATACGCAGACCAGGGTTGTTGTGTTTTCAAACATCTTTTTATAAACATGTTTTAAAACAAATATTTTGTTTTAAATCATTTTATTTTAAACATGTTTAAAACAGTTTGTTTTAAATGAATAAAAATTTTGTTTTAGAACATTATTTTAAACATGTTTTATATAATAGCAAGACATAAGTTAAGCAATAGAAATGAAAATAATAATCTAATTTGTTGGTTTTCTATTTCATAATATTGATAACTCAAAAGTTGTTGAAGCCCATTAACTTTTACGCTACGCAGAAGGGTTTTCCATACCGTCTCTTAGTTTATTAAAATTGTGTGCTTATTTCATAATATATGTTTAACTCAATTTATTCGATTATCTAGTACTCGGTTGCTGTTTTAAAAAAGCTAACAGTACTCAATTATATGTAAGTGGAAGACACTTAAATGCTGTAGACCTGGTAGACCTTGATGTTTATAATGAACAACTCAAACACAACGCCGTTGTCTTTAAATTTGCTTTGGCAATTAGAACAAACAATCCGTCCATTGCTTTACTTCTTAAAAACCAATGTAAGTCTAGCTGTGGATATAATTCACCTGAACCAACTACAATAGAGCTGTAATTTTCCGAATTAATGACTCAATTTATCAATGACCAAGGCGTGTATGATAATAATTTGTATCCCAACTACTTTGCTCGTAACCGCACATGAAGCGAAATAATAACATTCAACCACCGATAAACAACGTAAAATCTAAGCTTCAAAAATCCTCCTGAACAAACTAAAATAGATAGAGGGCTGTACTTTTTAGAATTAATTACCCAATGTATCTGGTCCATAAACGTGTATAATAATAATTTGTATCCCAACTACATTGCTCGTAATCGCACATGAAGCGAAATAATAACATTCAACCACCGATAAACAACGTAAAATCTAAGTTTCAAAAATCCTCCTGAACAAACTAAAATAGATAGAGGGCTGTACTTTTTAGAATTAATTACCCAATGTATCTGATCCATAAACGTGTATAATAATAATTTGTATCCCAACTACTTTGCTCGTAATCGCACATGAAGCGAAATAATAACATTCAACCACCGATAAACAACGTAAAATCTAAGTTTCAAAAATCCTCGTGAACAAACTAAAATAGATAGAGGGCTGTACTTTTTAGAATTAATTACCCAATGTATCTGATCCATAAACGTGTATAATAATAATTTGTATCCCAACTACTTTGCTCGTAATCGCACATGAAGCGAAATAATAACCATTCAACCACCGATAAACAACGTAAAATCTAAGTTTCAAAAATCCTCGTGAACAAACTAACATAGATAGAGGGCTGTACTTTTTAGAATTAATTACCCAATGTATCTGATCCATAAACGTGTATAATACTAATTTGTATCCCAACTACTTTGCTCGTAATCGCACATGAAGCGAAATAATAACATTCAACCACCGATAAACAACGTAAAATCTAAGTTTAAAAAATCCTCCTAAACAAGCTAAAATAGATAGAGGGCTGTACTTTTTAGAATTAATTACCCAATGTATCTGATCCATAAACGTGTATAATAATAATTTGTATCCCAACTACATTGCTCGTAATCGCACATGAAGCGAAATAATAACATTCAACCACCGATAAACAACGTAAAATTTAAGTTTCAAAAATCTTCCTGAACAAACTAAAATAGATAGAGGGCTGTAGTTTTTAGAATTAATTACCCAATGTATCTGATCCATAAACGTGTATAATAATAATTTGTATCCCAACTACTTTGCTCGTAATCGCACATGAAGCGAAATAATAACATTCAACCACCGATAAACAACGTAAAATCTAAGTTTCAAAAATCCTCCTGAACAAACTAAAATAGATAGAGGGCTGTACTTTTTAGAATTAATTACCCAATGTATCTGATCCATAAACGTGTATAATAATAATTTGTATCCCCACTACTTTGCTCGTAATCGCACATGAAGCGAAATTAATAACATTCAACCACCGATAAACAACGTAAAATCTAAGTTTCAAAAATCCTCCTGAACAAACTAAAATAGATAGAGGGCTGTACTTTTTAGAATTAATTACCCAATGTATCTGATCCATAAACGTGTATAATAATAATTTGTATCCCAACTACTTTGCTCGTAATCGCACATGAAGCGAAATAATAACATTCAACCACCGATAAACAACGTAAAATCTAAGTTTCAAAAATCCTCCTGAACAAACTAAAATAGATAGAGGGCTGTACTTTTTAGAATTAATTACCCAATGTATCTGATCCATAAACGTGTATAATAATAATTTGTATCCCAACTACTTTGCTCGTAATCGCACATGAAGCGAAATAATAACATTCAACCACCGATAAACAACGTAAAATCTAAGTTTCAAAAATCCTCGTGAACAAACTAAAATAGATAGAGGGCTGTACTTTTTAGAATTAATTACCCAATGTATCTGATCCATAAACGTGTATAATAATAATTTGTATCCCAACTACTTTGCTCGTAATCGCACATGAAGCGAAATTAATAACATTCAACCACCGATAAACAACGTAAAATCTAAGTTTCAAAAATCCTCCTGAACAAACTAAAATAGATAGAGGGCTGTACTTTTTAGAATTAATTACCCAATGTATCTGATCCATAAACGTGTATAATAATAATTTGTATCCCAACTACTTTGCTCGTAATCACACATGAAGCGAAATAATAACATTCAACCACCGATAAACAACGTAAAATCTAAGTTTCAAAAATCCTCGTGAACAAACTAACATAGATAGAGGGCTGTACTTTTTAGAATTAATTACCCAATGTATCTGATCCATAAACGTGTATAATACTAATTTGTATCCCAACTACTTTGCTCGTAATCGCACATGAAGCGAAATAATAACATTCAACCACCGATAAACAACGTAAAATCTAAGTTTAAAAAATCCTCCTGAACAAACTAAAATAGATAGAGGGCTGTACTTTTTAGAATTAATTACCCAATGTATCTGATCCATAAACGTGTATAATAATAATTTGTATCCCAACTACTTTGCTCGTAATCGCACATGAAGCAAAGTCATAACATTCTACCACCTAAAAGCAACGTAAACTCTATGTTTCAACAATTCTCCTGAACCTATTAGAATAGATAGAAGGCTGAAATTTTCAGAATTGGTTCCCCAACTTATCTGTAACCAAGGCGTGTATAATAATAACTTGTATCCCAATTACTTATTAGTAATCGCGCATGAACCAAAATAATAACATTCTATAGAACACCAGAAGGAAAAACCGCTATTGATTGATTACAACTTACCAATGCAGCACTGGTGTTACGGCCATCAATCCTCCTTGCTTGGCCAGGACGTGGCAGTAACTCCTTCAAGGAAAAAATGCCAGGTGATGAGTTCACTCCAGAATAGTTGTGGGCATTAGGCACTGTGGACATGGATGCATTTAATACTGAAGGAGCATCATTCATAATGGGAGTACTTGTTGCCATTTTCATCACTTGACCATTTTCATCAGTTGTCTACAAAAAACAGCGATTAAAAATTGATTATTTCCCGAAAATATATTCTAAACTAACCTGGCCGCCACTTTTCAATATGGAAACATCATTTTTCAGCACCTCTATCATTCTATATGCGTTCAGAACTTCCTTTTTCGCATGAATATATTTAGCGGTCAACTGTTTGCATAAATGTGATTGTTGACGCTGCTGATATTCATACACCTTCAAAAATACAGAAAACGGAAAATCAAACCTCAGCAGAGAAAGAAATAATTAACATACTTCCTTAGCTTTGTCCAAGTACTGAGAAAACGACTTAAAATATATTTGCATCTCTGGTTTCATTGAAGCGCATATCAAAATGCGTTTGCATACTTTGCCGCAGGTTGAACATTTTCCATCCGATTCTCCTGCTGGAAAAGCTATTTATTTCATGCAATACCAACGTATAATCTTACCTCTTTGCTTGGAACATGTCTGGCACTCCAAATGGCTACATTCCCGCACATAAAATTTGATATTCTGAGTAAATCTGTGCGAACACTTATTACAATGAACCCAATCAGCCATTTTTATACTCTGCAAGTGTCAAACACGCTAACTATGAAGTTAGTTGTTTATTTACGCAGTTATTACAATTCAAGCAAAATAATATCAAAAATTGAATTCGAAGAGGTAAAGCGTGCGCACGCGCGGTTTGTTTTTTAGCTAAGTCATACCAACATAATTAATAATTATTAATAATACAAAAAATCTCGGTGTCCTAATTGTATTTTAACTAGTTCTTCGATGGAATTTGTATTATTAGCTTTATAATTGATTAACCCTGATTATAAAAGATAATGTACTACTGTAGTTATGTTTTTTTTGTAGTTATGTGTTCGTTCTTTGAACTGACACCCAAGGTTGGCATACCTGCTCACAAACGTCAATTCATCCGATTCCCATCCAATTTTTAGGTTAGAAATGTCTCAAATTGGAATGAGATGAATTCTTTATGTTGTATTTACTTTGCAAGAATAACATTATAAGTTAAAATTATAAATTTCGACCATGTCTGATAATCAGGACGTTGTTAGTGTAATTTTAGAGAAGCTATCATCACCAAATATCACTATAAAAAATGTATCCTTTAACCGTTTCAACTTTTGTATATCGAAAAGTACACTCCTTAACCAGCACTAGGTACTTTTAAACGTGGTCGTTCCACAGGACACTCTTACCCAGAACGCAATATTCTCCGTTGTGGAGTGTCAGTCCAGTTACGCTTTGTTTATATTCCAATCGGAACAAAAAATTCCGACCAAGTTCTCAGACCTTACGATAGACAAGATAATTCCAATAGATGAGTATTTTTACTGTGGTATGCAGAAATCTAACACAACATACATATATTTTACACTATTTATATGATATCGTTACAGATACAGACTCCATTCCAAGTAGTTACACCCACGAACGTTTTGTTGTAAATTGCAAGACGTTGGGTTTGACATTTCACATTGAGATCGGTTCTGAAGAGTTTAAAGAGGAAATCAGAAAGGCTAAAGAAGGTACTTTAATTTAAAGAATAGGTATTGTTTACGTTAGTTTATTTTTAGCGCTATAGAAGGGCGTTTAATTCAATAATAAATATAAGTACGGTATAAGTTTTGTTTATTTTAGTGTATTTTTAGCGTTCCTTGCCAATTCTCTGGACCATAAGTGGCTCGAACGATTCAGACATGATTCTGATTCAGAATTGGGTGATGAGGTATGTTATTAGATATATTGATTTTATCTATATTAGTTTTTTACGTAAAGTTGTACTGATAACGTTAAGCTTATCTAATCAGTCTGTTGAATATTAAGTGAAAATTGATAATTAAATGGTATTGAAAGGATTAAAATTTAGTTTTATTGTAAAGTGACGACCAAGTGAAGTTAGGAATGCAGGTTGGTTGCCTAATAACAGAAATGTCCCTAACAAATTTGTTGACATTATGTCAAGTCGCACCAAATTCCTTGTTTTTAAAGAAGAAGAAATCTAAACATTTACGCTCTGGCGTAGATGTTTATTTTTAAATATTGTTGTGGCTTTTGACGCATTGTCAACACTTTATTAGGAACATTTATTTTATTAGACACCAAGCTGCATACCTAACTTCTCTAGACAAAGGTCCTACTTGTCACTTTTCAAAGACAAGACGCTATTGGTTAGGCTATACATCCGTCAAAGTCATAATTATTGACACGATAATGACTATCAAGAGATATGTTCAAAAGTGGTAAAACTGGCCAAAGAAAACAGTCTCACCATGTATTATCTCTAATTCTATTTATTCTACTAGATAAAATATTATGAAGCTTTGATATACAAATTGATTAATTAAAAATAGCAATTACGCAATGAGAAAAGAATAATTTATTTTTTACGGACATTGAAAATTTTTTTTTTATATAACGCAATAGATAAATGTGTCGCGCTACTTTGATATTTGTTTTAGGCCTCCAGTCTTCCGGTATCTAGACAGAAGTTTTCCCGAAGCAACAACACGAGCAGGGACTCTATGCTTCGATTTGAGATGGAATCAAGGAAAGCTCAGTACATAAAACTTACTGAACGAGTGTACGTATTTATTTTTATAGTATTTTGACCCAACGATATATTTTAAAGGGTACAATAACCAGAAAATTATTTTAAAAGAATTTTTTGTTAACGAGATTAGATTGCGCATTAAAATAATATATATCTAGCGTAAAAACTATGTTTTAGTTGTGGGTATTTGAAGATGCTATTTTGGCATCTTACAGGCATTTTTTTAGTATATTTTCACTCGATATTCTGAAAAAACGAACTTGTTGCTTTAATATAAGAGCTGTTTTTGAATTATACGTACATATCTGAATGCAGCGGTATTTAATTAGCAGTTTCATAAGCCACATGTTGTATCAGTATAGAAATCAGACAATTTCTTGTCGATTAATCTGTTTATTTATTATTGGGTTCCGTAATATTACTTAAATTATTTAGATAGAAATTAGTAGTAATTTAATATAGATTCTAGCTATTCCAGAGGTATTGAAATTCGACTTAAAGAGAAAAAATCTGTATAAAAATTGGTTAAACCTTTTATTCGCAAATAATATTTGAGTTATCGAATATTACGAGTTAGACATGTTTGATTGTAATTGAGATAGATTAAGTTATTTTGGTTTTAATTCATAAGTGTATAACATAAGATAATAAAATTTGATCTTATAAAATCTAATCATTCATGTTGAAATTAGCAAAATATGACATAATTTCGACAATTTCATTCTAAACTTTTCATACAAATGTAAAAGTTTGGGCAAACAGTCTCAAAATTTACATTTTTTTCTACAAAAACCATTGTATCTTACGTACAAAAAATTATTATAATTTTTTGGTTTATTTATTGTTATTTTTGGTATTGGTCAATTATTTTATCAAATGCTTACAATAAATGCACGTTTTATTTTATGTATTGCGCATATAATTTGTACTGATTAATTAATTTAATTTTCGGTTTATTTCAGTATATTTATTGGCACTTGGAACGTAAACGGTCAACCGCCGCCAGAAAACGTGAGCCCCTGGTTGAGCTGCGACGAGGAGCCGCCAATTCTATACGCGGTCGGATTTCAAGAATTGGATTTGAGTAAAGAGGCCTTCTTATTCAACGACACGCCTCGCGAGGCCGAATGGGAGTAAGGAACTAATATTGAGGTATTTCTCTTCTCTATTCTATTAATCGTAACGTTAATATCGTAGAAAGGTGGTGGCCAATTCGATACACCCTAAGGCGCGGTATAGACGGATAGCTTTGGAACGCTTGGTCGGCATTCAATTGATTGTCCTGATCCATAACGATCATTACAGTTACGTTAAAGACATTGCGACCGATACAGTCGGAACTGGAATTTTGGGTAAAATGGTACTAATGGGCGTATAGGAGGTCTATTTTATTGTAATCATGAATTTACGTTGCCAAAACTTGTTTTGAATTGTAAAATATTTGTTTTCGTGACCTTGAAAAGTGACGTACATACATAACCTCAACCCAAGAGAAGTTAGGTACACAGGTTGGTGCTTAATAAATAAATTGTCCTAACAAAACAGTGACAAGAAGAAGAAGAAATATAGATATAAGCTGTGTTTGAAAGCAGAAAAATTCAAATTCTTCCTCAACATAATTTATTCAGGTGATGGCAGCCTAAATATTTGATTAGAATATCTTAGATCTTGAACTAATTTCGTACAAATTAACGTATGAAAATATAATTGTAGGGGAATAAAGGTGGTGTGTCCATACGGCTAAAATTATACAATACGACGCTGTGCTTTGTCTGCTCCCATCTGGCAGCTCATCAGGAGGAACTGGAGAGACGAAATCAGGACTTCCGGGACATAAATGATCGCATCAATTTCAGAAAACCGCCGCTGAAGATAAAAGATCACGAGTACTAAGCTTTACAACAAATATTTTGAATACAATCGTAACAAAAAATGTTTTTTTTTTTAGTCAGGTGTACTGGTTGGGGGATTTAAATTACAGGTTGCATAAGAGCACCTGCGACGAAGTGATGGGCCCCATATTCTCCAGACATTTCGATCTTATTTTGAGGCGTGACCAGCTTATGATGGAGAAGGATGAAGGAAGAGTTTTTGAGGTTAGTTTCTGAAATACTGATAATATCACCTGCAAATGTTTCCAAAATTGCTAAAAGTTTTAACAGATGGTATCATAGGAATAATTTTTTGTTTAATTTCTTATCCAAAATGGCTAAAATTTTTAACAGTTTCTTGTCGCATCAAACAAGAAAAATAACTATTTGTTGTGAAATCAAACAATTACTTATCGAATCAAACAGTTTCTTGTAGAATGAAAGAATTTACTGTCAAATGGAATAATTTCTTGTTGAATCATGCAATTTCTTGTTGAATCATACAATTTCTTGTTGAATCTAACAATTTCTTGTGGAATCAAACTATTTCTTGTTGAGTCAAAGAATTTCTTGTCAAAATGAATCAGACAATTTTTTGTGTCATCAAAGAATTTCTTGTTGTATCAGTTTCTTGTGAATTCAAACAATGTCTTGTTGAGTCATACAATTTCTTGTTCAACTAAACAATTTCTTGTCGAATCAAACAATTTCTTGTCAAATCGAGCAATTTCTTGCTAAATCAAACAATTTCTTATCGAATCAAACAAATTCTTGTCAAATCAAACAATTTATTGTCTTATTAAACAATTTCTTGCCTAATGGAATCTTTTCTTGTCAAATGGAACAATTTCATGTGACATAAACCAATTTCTTTTCAAATCAAACCATTTCTTATTAAATCAAACAATGTCTATTGAAATCAAACAATTTTTGTCAAATCAAACAATTTCTCGTCGATCAACCAAGTAATAAATAAAAAACATTTTTTTTTCTTGTGTAATCAAACAATTTCTTGTGGAATCAAACAATTTCTTGTTGTATCGAACAATTTCTTGTCAAATCAAAACAACTTCTTGTAGAATCGAACAATTTCTTATCAAATTAAACAATTTCTTGTTAATGACGAAGTAACGCAGAAAAAAACAGGTGCAGTTAATAATAAAAAGTTATATGTTCTTCCTGTTCAGGTAACCTGAACAGGAAGAACATATACCTTTTTATTATTAATTTCTTGTTAAGTCGAACAATTTCTTAATAATCGTAATAATTGAAAAATGGCCACCTAAAATATCAGAATTTATTTTTTTGCCCAGTGTCTATACAAGTAATATATTTTAGGGTTATAGTGAAGCTGAAATATCGTTTCCTCCGACATACAAATTCGAACTGCACACCGACAAATACGACGTGAGCGAAAAAACAAAAGCACCAGCCTGGACCGACAGAATTCTCTTCAAAGGTAAAGGTATATATCCGACAGCTTACCGATCTCACATGGACCTAAGGACTAGCGACCACAAGCCCGTGAGCGCCCTTTTCAGAGCTGACATCGCCGTTATCGACGAGGCAAAACAAAAGAAGGTACAAGAGGAGGTATTCAAACTTATGGACAAACTCGAGAACGAGATCTTACCTCAAGTGACCGTCGATACTACGGAAGTCTCCTTCGGGTTGGTTAAGTATCGGGAGCCAACGGCCAAAGAAATTATTATAGCAAATACGGGACAAGTCCCGGTCGAGTTTAACTTTGTAAATAAAATTAACGAGGACTCGTACTGTAAGGATTGGTTGAGGATTTCCCCAAATTGCGGCAGCATTGAACCGGGTATGTTTTTATGATGATATAGGCAACCAATATGACGCATGACAAATTAGTGTATATTTGGTTGCCTATGGATTTGGGTAAATTCTTTAATTTGTGATTTCTTTAGGCGAAAAATGCGATATTCGCCTTGAGGTAAATTTGGAGCATCCTCTCAGTATATTGGAGGATATTTTGGTACTGCATTTGGAGAATGGAAAGGACATTTTTATATCGGTTTCTGGTACCTGCCAAAGGTCTTGTTTTACTACGGCTATATCTCTGCTATGCCGTGCACCAGTGCCTATTTTATGTATGACGGAATCTGAATATGTATTGGCAGTAAGTATTCCATACAATCTATTGTATCTCCGTCGAGACAAAACAGTTGTGTGGGGTTATGTGCTCGTGTGTCGTACACTAACGTGCAGCATGGTCATGGTTGGATCAAGTAGCATATTGACTACTACCATACTAAAAAAACTGTTTATTATTGTTGTTTAACTATTATTTTAAAATTAAAACGTTTTTCTGTCTGATAGGAAAAAGAACAAAGTTCGGTGTTATACTCAATACCCAGAGAATTATGGCTATTGGTGGATTTCCTCTACAGACACGGACTAAAAAGCAAATTATTTGAATCAAAAGCTCTCCCGGATGAAGTAATAAAAGTTAGAGACTGGCTGGACAACGGATCTTTACTACCGAATCGTATCCTTCCATTGTTTCGCACTAATTTGAAATTTAACAGAAACTATAACAAAATATAACCCTTAACGATAATAACTTAGCCATCGAAAATATTTGCGCAGTGGCCGAATGCTTACTACTCTTTCTACAGCACACGAGAGATCCAGTTGTTCCGCATTACCAGACGGAGCAGATTGCAAACGGGGCCAACAATTTTGCTCAATGTCAAGAGGTAACCATTACAATAAATTTCTAATCATTCCGTAACTATTTTTGCGTGTCTGTTCTAGTTAATAAGGAGGTTACCAGACCTACATCGAAATGTATTTTTATACATTATGATGTTTCTTAAAGAGCTGCTCAAGTACTCCAGAGACAATATGACGGATGCCAAGACTTTGGCAACCATTTTCGGGGCTATTCTTCTACGCAGTCCCCGAGGAAAAGTTGATACCTCTACGATTCAGCGGGCCAAATGTACGTTCATTCATCACTTCTTGGTGAACGATATCAGTTCGTTAATTATGCCACAGAAATAGCATGATCGTCACGCCACCATTTTAAAGTATTTATTTATTTATTTAGCCTATAAGGAAATGCAATAATATACTTATTGTGTCAGTATTTAATTTATTATTTTTGTAGTCTGGCTAAATCATAAATAAAATTTAATATAAGCTTAATAAGTTGATTTGTTGTTTTTATGTTCTACTATAGATGTTAATTCATTTCAAAAAGTAAAGACAATATAATAGAAAATTTGTCATTTTTGAGTTAAATGATGAAATATACTTGCGAAAGCCCTATTTTTATCAGTCATATAGTTTATAAGAGAACTAACTGGTAGAGAGGGCAAGTGTCAATTAAGGTAAGTTGCAACAATATTCTTGAATTTTTAACTAAAAACCAAATAAAAACATAATGGCGCAGTATTTAGAATTGTGTCATTTTTGTTGATGTGGTTTGATTATTCTACAAATTTGTCTGTGAACTTTACAAGAAAACATTTTATTCTTTGTTTAAAACATATTTTTTAAAGTGAAATGGTTTAAAAATTGGTAATAGAAGAACAACTACAATATTCTGTTTATAGTTCCTGTGGAAGAACGAATTGGCACACAAAATGTTAAACTTAATTTATTTCCAAAAGTGATGGAAGGGGAAAATAAGTATCCCAAAAAATACAAACAAAAAGAGTTGACAATGAATAAAACAAAACTGTACTTACTAAAATTTTATTAATACATTTAAAAACTAAAACCATATTACTAGAAGAATAGTCCATATTCTCATATCGTTAAAAAAATTATATTTTACAGAAGCAGTTTATAAAACCAACCGCTTTAATGTCTACAAATTTTCAAGTTTCGTCCAACTTTCACTACATATAACATAAACGTTGACCGCGTAGACCAGACTAAAGCAGTTGATGTAGTTCTGCACAAGCAATCTACGCATATTTTATATCATAATTGCACACATTGCAGGAAACTATCTGCGGAAAAAGAAAGGAAAGGGAGAGAACAGTATTAAATACAGGAGGAAGGGATTTGCAAAGAAAATACAGGGGAGGGGAATTGTAAATTAAATACGAGGGGAAATAAAAGATAACAGGATTTTTTTTTGATATGGATTACATGTATCATCTATTCAAATTTAAGTCATACATAGTTTTATTTTATTGTCTATAAATAGAACGTAAGTAGCACACATATAACCCAGGAACAACTGATATATCACACAACATATTCATATTTTACTTTTTCTGCCTTTTTTTAGTTAGTACAAGGGTTTTTGTTCGCAATTAAGTGGGTTAAAAATAACGTAATATCAATAAGAATCGCACAAAACTCCCAACGAGATTCTCCTTTATTTCAGCAAGTAATTCATCGCTATTATATAAATAGTATGTATATAATAAATTATATATATATGTATATAATATAATGTTCACGGCAATATTTTAAGTCAGTACGGAGCAAACCTCTAACCCTTGCACCAAAAACAAAGTACCGCAAATAATTCCTCGGAGACTTGTTTACTTTTGACACTTGGAATCAAATCGAATACAGTCTATTACGACGCCGCACTACAGAGCACAAATTATGGCAACGGTTCTTGCCTCGGAAAAACGTTGAAACGAAATTTACCTAGAATAAACGGAAAACGAGAAAAGATAATTAACTGATGGACCGACAGAACTACGTAGTTGTTATTTTAAACCAGAGTATATTTAGAGACAAAGAATTTACCTTAATCTTAAGTCTACTTAAAAACATTTAACAAATCATAGGCATACTGACGGAACACTAGGGACAGAGAAATGAACGGTTTATGGATGAAATATGATGAGAGGACCAATGTGCCATGCATGGCAAAGGGAGACACTGAGTGGGGACCCGTCGCTTCGCGGGGCAATCACGTAGCGTAGCGTTTCGTCCAGAGCCTGGCGATGCGGTCGTGCTCCTCACGGTTCTGCAGGTATTGGGTTGCTATGCTGCCGACCAATGGATCAGCTACAAAAACAAACAAAAAAAAACATATATTAATCGTAATAAACCAATATAAAATAAGTAATAAACCAATATAAAATAAAGACTTGTCTAGAGTTTCTTATTGCTGCCCAACATGTTCAACATTTGTCACTTTATAATCCAATAAAGCAAATTAATTTCAACTGAATACGGTTATACATATTACAAAGCCGGAGCTTTGTTGTGCTACAAACACGAAGGAGCGCGGCTTCATACAGATATTAGCTCCAGCAATTATGTTACGCAAATTAAAAACAAGAAAGCAGCTAAGAATACCACATAAATTAACGGACTTCAAACCTTTTTTGTTACAAGTCAGTCAAAAACTAACGACCAGTATGAATTGGAAAAATTGAGATAAAGTTAAAAAGATAATATACATATTACATATCGTCCTTTTATTACTATAGTAAAATGTCGAAGGGACTATGCACTAACAGACTTGTAGTATAGATAACCAATCTGTTTTATGTAAGAACACTAATTTATGTTCTACAAGCCTAATTTCAACTTATTTAGGCACTTATTAAGGCTTTGCAGTCTTGCGAAGAGAAAAAAATTGTTATAATTTTAACCATAAGACATTTATTGAGGTTACTAAATACGTTTATCATCAAAATAATTTAAATTTGACTGCTAAAATATCTGGTGATTTTTTCCTAGTGTGCACCTGGCATCTGGTTTTATTCCTCCTGGTTATTAAATAGACTATAGTTAAAAGTGATCATGTTTTAGAAGTTTAACATGCAGTCAATTGATCTAGTACTGTGATTCAAGCATAGACATCGACTGTTTTTGTCGATAGAAAACTGACCAGTGTTAGATTTGATTGGAATATTTCCCACTGAATACCTATAATATCGTTTATATTCTGAAATTATTGTTGAATGAGCAATTTGGGTTCTTCGCTAATTCTCAATACTGCATAATTTTCATCAGATTTAAAAAAAAGACTGAAAAGATTTGTAATTTAACAATTTAAATGAAAATTGTATTAATTAAATGTTTTGTCGTATTTTAAACCTGTTATTGGTATTTTAAACCCTTCACAAAAGTCTGGTATGCTTTTTTTCATGGAAAAGCGTTTCATTTTGCATTTTTGGACATTTTTCAATTGTTTTTTTTTTTTCATAAATGTAGACTGAATTCACAATTTCTGTCAGATTCATCAATCAGATTCTATGAAAAAAAGCACACCAGAATCAGTTGTCTCTTAATCATTTAGTTTCAGTTACTGTATTTCTGACAAATAATTGAAAATCTGTGAAATGTTCCAATATTTATAGATTATATTGTTAATAATAGTAAACAAATTTAGAGTAGTTAAAAAATAATATATATTTTTATGGGAAATATTGTTTAAAAGTTAGTACAAAAAATACCTGTAAGAGTTTTTCAGGTTATATTACAACATTTTGAAGATTTTTTTACTAAATAAGTACCCTTGTACTTACAACTGATTATATACTTTGTAACTGATTACAACTGATTATATACTTTGTACTTACACTGATTATATACGTGATTCTCAGAAATTCGGCAAGTAATGTACAGCCTAGTTCAAGTATGTACATGTTTTTTGTTTAATTATATATTTTTTTGCTAGCTTTATAAAGTTAAATACATTCATAATTATTTGATGTAATATTTAAGTTATTAAAACCAAATACACGTCTGTTTATATATATTTTATCTTATATTATTTTATTTGTGTTATTTAATGTTTTTATATATTAATTTGTGTACTGTTTTTAATTTGTGTATTTACATTATTCGCGTGATAAAACACATATGTATTTTATTATCTAGTATAGTCTAACTTAAGTAGAATTGTCGAACACGCTATCTTTACCAACTTCACATAAAATAAAAAGAAAGTAACAAAATGCAAATAAAGCAATCAGTTATGCACCTAAAGTACGTGTTTTAAATTGATATGTATAGTTTCAATATATTTCCAGATAACTCCTGGAAAAGACTGAGAATAAATGCATATTATACAAATTTTATTTCGTTAGGTTGATTTTGCGGTTTGACAACAAAGTATAATAAATTAATAGTTTATTTTGAATGCAAATGTGACCACGACAGCTCTTTTCAGCTGCTGAACTCTATGCAATTTAGTTTTCGCCAGTAAAAATTTGTTGCACGCATCCTATAGACGTAAGCACTGCAAAACACAGAACGTCACTATCTCTCTCAGCACTCTACTAAAAAAAATGCATAAGAATTTTAGTAAAATCAGCAACCGGTCTTAATGAGCATTGGCAACACTGGTTAGTAACGCCTCAATGCGCAAGCCTATTACGAAACCTGGGAGAGAAACTAGGTCCGGTTCTAGTTTGTAAAAACCTTCTTCTGGTATGAAAACAGTGAAGGTTCTTTTTCTGAATTACAAAACTTAACCAAACTTTAGAATTTTTTCTCACCTGGGTTACAATCAGTCAGTAGCGAACAGATGGACAGCAGAACTTTCGAGATCGTCAAAGCCGGCGACCAATTATCCTTCAGTATATCCAAACAGATCACGCCCTGGCTATTTATGTTGCAGTGGTAGATCCTCGTACGAAAGGTCACCTTCGGCGGCTTGAACGGATACTCCGGCGAAAAATGAATATCGAGGAAGAACACGCCCCCCTCGTACACGGAACCGGGGGGCCCCAGGATCGTCGACACCCACTCGTAGAAGTTCTCCCCCTTCGGACCGGCGCTGCAATTCGGCGGAGGGTCCAGCGTGATCTCCGCCAGTTCCTTCTGGATGCGTTTAGCCGACGTGCCGAGCGCCTTTGACATCTTCGGATTGGTCTTCGTCTCTTTCGATTCGGGCGGTTTTTGATCGCCCACGGCCGTCTGTCCGCCCCTTCCACGGCCTGATCCGCTCGAGCCGGCAGTCGACATAATATCACTTTTCTTGTACTAAAAAATAAACGTAAAAATTGTTTACAACATAATGGTCATAAAAGAAAGGAGGGTGTCTGCTTTTGATGGGACTCTGACATAAGTCAGTTTTTTCGACACGATGTACTTGTTAACCTCTAATATTTGGGGTTCTTTCAAAGTTGTGCGTTTGTTTTCAGCAGTGGCATAGCTAACGAGTGTAAAAGGTGACTATTTTTTAAAGGATTTTTTGCCCTGGAATACAGTGAGATCAGAAATGACCGATTGGTTTGTATACCTGAAAAATTGGTATACAATTAAATTATGAAAAAATTTTAGAGTGAATTATCTTTATGTTCAAAGCTATGGAAACATTTTATTTGAAAAAGGTATTTCCATATGTCAGTGTTGCCAAAAAGAAAAAAGATGCTTCTGAATTCACAAGAAATTATTTTGGTTTAATACATGACGAAAATCTGGCTATAGCTGCGCTGCCTTTATTTCCTCCACCGAATTATAGATGGTGGGCGCAAGAAAACCCAATTTACAATTAAAAATTGAGACCAGTATTCTTCTAAAATCTATGTTTGTTATGGAACGTTGGATTACCATATTCCCGTATTATTTTCACGAAACATTAAACGCGCAAAGGTTTTGCAACATATTTATGTTCGAAGAAACATGTATCTCCTCTTTTCCTCCTTATATCACAGTAAACAACATTATTACTACTGCCTTGTACTGTTTTTAAATATGTATGTGTAATCGTAACGGTGAATGGAAACGTAGCTGGGACAGTGGAAGATTATTTACTATTAGTACGATACGATGAGAACAATTTAATTTCGGAATTTTGAATAGTAGGTAAATTAGGTAAATATTCCTGGAGAATAATTTGAAAAATGTTTAACATGTTAAAATATTGAGTTTAAAAATGTGCTGTATTTTTAGTTTTACTTCGTAGATAGAAGAGTTCAAATACATGTTTTCACGATTCTTTGCCATGTTTGTATATCCCTTAGCTTTAATGGAACAACCACCACAAGTCATTCCATCTTCTGATTTTATTGGAATAACTAAAAACTGTAAAAAATTGCAGATCCAATCTGTATGTCTAACACAGCAGTATAGTACAGTACACTATTGATTATGTTCTAATTAAACCTAGAGTGCGAATATTCTACGACTCACAATATAAGTAGCAGATTACTAATTTTCTAATAACGATTTCAATTAACATAGTAATTGTCATCATTAAATCAAATAATCTATTATTCTTACATAAGTTACATATTAACTCCAGTTTAAAAAAAAACGGGTTTAATTCCTGTGAATTTACAGAGCATTTTACATTTAAGTATTTAATTTGTAAAAGTGACTATCGACTATCCTAATAAACAAATGTGAAAAAGGATTTTAGAGTATTTTACATAAAATCTGAATCTGATCAGAGATATTCTGAATTAAGTCTAAATTTTTAGAAAATCAGAGACAAATAACTACAAAAAAAGAATAAAATTCATTTCTTCTCAAAAACTGGACACATTGGAGAAAGTTTTCACTTGTTCAATTTTGTTCAGTGTAAGCAGGGATAGTCACTTAGCTAGTTTATTGGATTTTTGACAAATTAAGTACTTAGAAATGTGGTTAATATGTATTGGTAAATATCGAACGTCACAGGAACTACGTATGGATATAAAGAAACATACTGAGCGAATCCGGAATAAAATATTAAAATGAAGATCACCAGAAAAAAAGGGTATATGTATATTCAGCTGTGACAGTTACATGTTGTATGGTAATAATTCACTCGCATGATTATACACTTACCCAGCGGCTTGTGTATAAACTTCATGCTCGTTAGTTACAGCTTACATTATGTGCTTGTCTAATAATATACTATTATCCACAACTTACAAACAATACATTCATGTATTGTATGTATGTATCAGTATGGTGTTTTATGGTGACTTCTCTGTGTTTTATGATCATAAAACACAAAACTGTGCTAATAAAACAAGAAACTGTCATCTACGGAGATGAATATAAGTTATAAGATGTTTATCTATGGGTCGTAGCTAAATTTTGTATTTAACTAACAAGAACAATGGCAAACGACATTAGGAAAGACAAATAATTTATGTCTCATCGTAACTTTGTTATAAAACTGGTATTAATCGTTCATATGCGTTCCTGACTTGACGCACAGTTCTCAGTATCGAAATAAATTGTTCGGAACATGATTCTAGTGAAGTACATTTATTTAGTTGAGTTTATTTGACGAGTAAAACATATCCGAGACGCACGATGATCTGTCAGAATTCCAACTACCTTCGGCGAACGACAAGCAAGTCTCTTTTTGTCAGTCGTCTAACTAAAGGTGTTAGTTTTTCGTTTTCTTGCAATTGCTAAAGCCAAAAAGTATCATATTTGTAATCAACAAACACTGCAGCATACATTTATCATACCCACAAGTAAATTTGAAAATCTGCTAAACTCCTTATGAAACAATGAAATGAAACAGAAGCTAACTGAAAAACGACACAATCACCCAAGATATTGAGGTTATACCTACTTATTTGTCTCAGATATAAATAAATTAACATATTCTGGTATAAATAATAATAAACGGTACAGACACAAAGCAAAACAAACTCGTTAAAAAAACATACGCAGCTATTCTCCGTAGGTATTCGGCACTCGTATCACACAAACAGCACTTCTTTTGGCGAAATACACAATATAGACGGTGGAGCTGAACACCCAGGTAAAATTTACCCAAGGGATTTCTGGAACGTGACCCTCGTTCACAGTCAAAATCAAAATTGATTCCTGACAACTCCGTCGGCCATTTTGTGCCCTCCGAAGACAAGAATAAATAGTCGATTATTAGAAATTGAAAACGGTCTCGGGACAACGCTTTTCTACCTGAACAAGCGTTATTCGGTATTCGCACAACTGCCGTATAAGCATATTCGGCTGCCAACAAAGATTTGTTAATTTTTTTAACGACGTACCTCCGATGTACCGCGTACGTTTGCGTGCCTTTGCAGATACCGAGACGGAGCACCTTATAACCGATTAATATTTGTACAAAATTGAGTACTTACGATTTGTTTTGCACTAAATTTCAGCTCAAAACAATACACACTCCCTTTTCACAGCTCTGCGCTCATGGCGTACCACAGACAGATGAAAGCAGGGACATACAACATACAAAACCAAAAAAATCAAACTCCGCCGTTACCTGTTATTTCACCCTAAACTACGATTGTTTTATTTCTATCGCCTCGAAAACCATTAGATATTACTTATTATAGTGAAAATATCGTATATAATCCACATTTTTAGTTTAAAATCGATTAAAATCGCGACAAATTTAAACCTCCCGCGATAGTTCAAACCAAACTTCTTAGGGATTTTAACCCGTGCGCGTTTCATGTTTGTTGTCAATGCCAGAACAGTAACCTAACCCAACTTATTATTGTTATTGTAAGATTTTTTTTTGTGATTGTTCGAGTGATTATTGCATCGAATAAACATGGGAAAAAGACAGCATCAGAAGGATAAATTGTAAATATTTTAATCATTTTTCTCCAATCCACATTAATTATAATTTTTTTTAGGTATTTAACGTACACTGAATGGACTACTTTATACGGAGGGAAACAATCTGGTGAACGGGCTACCGAGGAAGAAAATGCTTTCAAACGTCTTCCGTTTGATCATTGCTGTGTCTCGCTTCAGCCTTGGGAGTACCCGTATTGCGATAGGGACGGAAACATCTTCGATTTACCATCATTAGTTTCTTTCCTAAAGAAATACAAAGTTAACCCTGTTACCGGTAAACCCCTTGAGATTAAGTCGCTGATCAAGCTAAACTTCTTTAAAAATGCTGACGGGGAACACCACTGCCCGGTTTTATTCAAAACGTTATCGAAACATTCGCATATCTGTGCTATCGCAATTACGGGAAATGTCTATAGCATGGAAGCCGTGGAACAATTAAATATAAAGAACAAAAACTTTAAAGATTTGATTAGCGATGCGTCTTTTGAACGTAAAGATATAATCGTGCTTCAAGATCCTAATAGTTTATCGAAATTTAATATTTCGACGTTTCATCATGTCAAAAACAATATGCGTGTCGAAACCGAGGAGGAGTTAGCGGAAAAATCAGACCCCACTGCTCGGTTAAGAAGCATGAACGCCGAAACTAAATACACGTTAGAGGAATTAAATAAGGAGTATAAAGAACCGACAATTGAAATTAACAAGAAACAATCTACGGAAAAAGCTGATAAATTTAACGCTGCGCATTACTCCACCGGTATGGTAGCAGCTGGGTTTACTTCTACTGTTATGCCAACCCTTTTGGTCCATGAGGCTGCGATAATTCACGAAGATTTAGTGCGATATGAGAGAGTTAAAAAGAAAGGTATTTTTTGTAGGTTTTTTTGTGTTTGTTGCATTGACGTTGATATTTTTAGGGTACGTCAGGTTGCTTACGAATTTGGGTATGTTGAATTTAGAACTGTACTGCGATAGCATTCCCAAAACGTGCGAGAATTTCATCAAACATTGCCAGAATGGGTATTATGATGGTACAAAGTTTCACAGATCTATTCGGAACTTTATGGTAAGATGTTTTCTATTGTTTCAATATACAGGGTGAGTTACTACAGTCCCGGTGGTTGATACTGTATCAAGTTGTACCTGTGTAAAGTGAATAGTTTCGGAGATATTCAGTTGTTTGTCAAAAATGACAATTTTAAGCCTATTCTAAAAGCAATGTAAAAACACACTTTGTATTTGAATAAATTTATTTAAATAGTTTCTAAACAACCCCTTCTATAAAAATTTCAATATTAATGTACCGTAACAGCATACTACTAATGACTCACCCTGTGTATGGTGTTCCTATACTTAGTGGCTACAACAAAAATAAAAAAAATTGTTTAGGTTCAAGGGGGAGATCCGACAAATACTGGTCGCGGAGGTCAGTCAATATGGGGCAAGAAATTTGAAGACGAAATAAAACCAAACCTCTCGCATACAGGAAGAGGAGTGTTGTCCATGGCAAACTCCGGTACAGCTACAAATGGCTCCCAATTGTATGTTTGAAGAAATAATAAAGAAAAACATGACTAATAAATATTTATTTTAATATTTCTTCCAGTTTTATTACATATCGTTCCTGTAAACACTTAGACGGGAAGCATACGATTTTCGGTAAGGTTGTTGGTGGTATGGAGACTTTATCCGAGATGGAGAAGATTGAAGTCGATAATAAAGATCGCCCAATTGAAGATATCGTACTGGTAAAAGCGCAGGTTTTTGTAGATCCTTACGAAGAAGCTGACGAACAGGTACGATTTATTATATAGGTGTAACGTAAAGAAAATAATTGACAATTTGTTTTGTGTTTTAGCTTTTGAAAGAACGGCAAGATGAGATAAATAAAATGAGACAAGAGGCGGAAGAAAAGAGAAAGAAACTTGAAGCTCAGAGAACGCTGAAGGTCTACAAAAGCGGTATTGGCAAATATATCAATCCTAACGCACTTAAGAAGTAAGTAATACTTCTGTAATAATATTTCCTCTATTTATAAAATTAAACTATAACATTATAACTCAAAAAAAGTAACTGACTTCTCGTATAGCAACATTTAACTTGACTCATAAGTCAAAACTGGTGTGTTATAACAAAAAATAATTGCAGGGTAATTTTTGTATTTTTTACCGTTGCAGGGAAAAGTTACAAGAAGAGGCTGAAACAAGTACTAAGAAAAAGAAGCCTAATGTAAACAGTTTTAATTTTAATAACTGGTAATATGGTTTCGTATCATTATAATGGTTTGTTTTTGTTTATTAATAAGAAGATATAGGATTAATTATTCTGTTTTATTTCAAGTCCTTGCAATAATGTATATAACGAAAGTTGTCAAATCTAATCTAATTAAAAGATAAAACAGTCAACAAAAGGCTTTGATTTATTACCTATGTAAGAAAATACAACAAAAATTAAGGAGCAGCAAATATTTATGTAATTAGGAAAATATATATATTATGTCCCCTCTTTTGACGTCCATTTTCTCGCAAATCTAGGGGCGAAAAAATTTGAAAAAAATGTGATGCTGTCCTTGATTAATATGCTACAACTCATAAAAATTAGAAAGCTGTATATGTTGGCGTTTTCCCGATTTTTCCAAATTAAGAAGAATTAGCGCTGTTTTTCCCCGTAAATTTCATTCGTTTAACTTTAGCAATTAATTACTCCGGAAATAATCCATAGATTTCCACGAATTAAAAAGTAAAATCACCTGTGGAATGCTAGCTTTCAATGTGCATTTTTGTAAAATCATTGGATTAGTTGTTGACCCACAAAAAGCTATATTATACAATGCCAGCAATTCCTTTATTAGAAGAGCTAGAATAATGAAATATAGACTATAGACTATCTTGCATTTTCCCTACAAAAGATCGAGTTGAAGCATCTCATGATTGCTGCAATTGACGCGGCGCTCTTCGGTCTTTGGGGCGAGCGGGGGAAGAGATCGACAGCGACGCTGCCAGTAGTGGCGGATCGCACGTGTATTAGTTATACTAGGAGAACAGTGTTTACGGACACAATACATATAACGACACGGCGATTATGCCTCGCCAAAGAAATTTGGATATCCGGCGACAGATTATTACCGAATTAAAAAATAATGGCAAAATGAGTCAATAAGATAACAGAAACACAAACAGGCATTTGGAACTCCCATGGGTATTCTTGGGAATTTAAATCGGGTTTCGGGATTAGCATTTAAAATTATTGAGCGATCTGCAAAATATTCTATGTGTCTACAAATTTACGATCCTAAATTTGTAAAAGTGTTTTCATATTTTTAAGTTTTATACGCTCAGAGCTGACGTTTGTAATATATGTAATATATCAAGAGTTGTATTTAGTTTATATTGTTTGTGCATGTATTTAAATATTATTAATAAATAAACTGTTGAAACTGTTATAATAGTTTGAATATTTATATAACAAAATCGGGCATACTTTTTAAACATTTTTTAGATTTATCAAGCCAACTTAATTTAGTATTCACCACTAATCGGCAAATCTCCTAACTCCATATTATTAGATCTATCCGCTTCAATCAAAATCTTGTTTACAACCTTATTGTATAAAAACTGAGCCAATCGATAGAAGAGATTTCTCTCGTACCGGGCCACGTATTATAATCAAAATTATGCAAAAATTAAGAATTTAATTGTCAGGTAAAATTACTACCTTGACAAGTTATCGTTCTTTTTGTGTATTGCTAATAAGCTGCCCCGGTTCTCTCAGCTGTGTCGGTTCTCTCCGACGTGACAGCACAGCTAACGCCTCCCTTCCCCGCAGCACACCAAAGCCCGTAAGCGTCGGAATTCACGCGGAGTTTCAGCACGATCTTCTGTATGAAAAATGCAAGATAAACAATGATTATGTAATAAACTTTATACCTTTGAATTATTGGGTAGCCTATAATCTATATTTCGTTATTCTAGCTCTTCTAATAACGGAATTGCTGGCATTGCATAATATAGCTTTTTGTAGGTCAACCACTAATCCAATGATTTTACAAGCATGCACATTGAAAGCTAGCATTCCGCAGGTGATTTTACTATTTAATTCGTTGATATCTATGGATTGTTTCCGGAGTTATTAATTGCTAAAGTTAAACGAATGAAATTTACTGGGCAAAAGCAGCGTTAATTCTTCTTAATTTGGAAAAATCGGGAAAACATATACAGCTTTCTAATTTTTATGAGTTGTAGCATATTAATCAAGAACACCCTAAGAATTTTTTCAAGTTTTTTAGCCCCTAGTTCTGTGAGAAAATCGACGTCAAAAGAAGTGTCATAATATGGCCACGATGGTACATATAGTCTATAATCTATATAGATGTCCTGGTGAACGCTACGCAGCCGCTACTATACAGGAAGTCGATAGATTTGGTCGTGGATCTGTGATGGTTTAGGCTGGAATCAGTATAGACAGTATGTTGTGGTTCCTGGTAGACTGAATGCCATGAATTACATCGAAAACATCTTGGAGGACCATGTGGTGCCTGCTGCATATGGCGTCGTTCAAAATTTCATCCTAATGCAGGAATTCAGGTCATGGAATGATCGGCGTTACGTCCTGGCCTGAATCCTATTGAACACGTTCGGGATCAGCTCGACCGAGGTGTTCGCAAGCGCCCATTTTGAAGTGTAACTTAGAAGTAACCAATAATTGTAACATTGTTTTTGTAAATTTCTTTAGTTTGATATATGCCATTACAGTATACCAAGGTTGATTTGCTTAAAACTAATATTTAAAAAGTGTTCTCCTAATTTTTTTGAGCAGTGTATAACAAACAACAATAAATCGTTGTGCAGTGCATATCACATGACAATCCTGTGATTCATGCACCACAGTATCAGCACCTACTTAGTTTATAAGTAGCCCTTGTAAAAATACGTTCATTGCATATCTGCGAGGTCGATTCTAGCAAAAAGAATCAACAACCGTCTGCCATCATAATAAACTTATCAGCCGAACAAAAAAAAAAACAACGACGAGATATTACACTTATCTCCATGTAAGCCTATTTTGTTCCAAACCAGTGAACAGACAGACGTACGAGGTCGTGGTTGCAGTGCCGGTGTCAATATGAGTATTTTTAGTAGTTATTCCTGCATGAAATATGCGTTCATGCTTTTAAACCTCGTGTTTGTGGTAAGTTATGCAGCTAGCTGGATATACGGCCTACTTTTGATAACGAAAAGATAATTTTTAGCTATCTGGAGGTGTGATAATCGGTCTAGGAGTGTACGTGAAGACTTTTTATAACGAATATGAAGTATTTGTGGACCAGCAATACTTGTATGCTCCGAATATCTTGCTGGCGTTTGGATCGTTAATCTTCATCATTTCACTGTTGGGTTTCTGCGGAGTTTTTACGAAGAGTAGCTGTTTGACACTGACAGTTAGTATATTTCCTATTATTTGTTGTTATTGTATCAACTGCGAGTTACTGACGTGTTGTTGTTTCTTGGTTGCGGCATAACAATATTTTGTGGAAGTGCAAACATGGCTGATTTTTTTACCAAAGAGGAGATAAATTTAGATCAGATATTTGAGCAAACATCCATATATTTGTGCATCGTTTGACTGATGTTATTAATTTATAACTGTTTGACCTTTGGATGAATCTCGCGTTTCATATTGTAAACATAAATCAATTTTTAATTTTCATGAAACATGATCTCGCTGAGTCAACATGCATTTTCAAAGAAATGGTCTCTATAAATTGCACTAACTAAGCAACAACATCAATAGCCGGACAATTATTTTATTATTGAGCATTGAATGTAGAGAATTCCAGGTTCATTACATAGACCATAGACGATAGTTTTTATTGAATAAAAGAAAAACATATAAAACCAATGGGTGTTAGGTTGGGTGTCAATTTGACGTCCATAATAAAAAAGTTGAATTACGCTATACGCTCAGTATTTTTATTGAAGATGGCGCTAGTGTCCGGTCAACTTGATTTTTAAAACGGAAAGGCTCATATTTCCGTCTATTTTCGAATTCTTTAATACATTTTAGTGCAAAAAGTAGGCACTAAGATACCTAATAAATCCTACCCTAATCATTACAGTTTTTGAGCTATTGTCTTAATTGTCTAAATAACATCATAAAATGTTACTTTTACAGGTTACAGGAACGGCGCTAGTTTGATAATTTTTGGTTTTCTTGTGTTCAGATTATATATAGGCAGGAAATATACAGGAAGAAGAACTGGGAAGCAAAAAAAATATATGAAACATTGGAAAACCCTGCTTCCTGCGGTAGTTTTTTTTGGTTGATTTTCAAATATATTTTCTTAAACTTATTTACTTTTTATTGTTGTAATTGTTATGGATTGTGATATTTCCTTTAGTTCGCAATGTTTGATATGCTTTTCTGTTTTTATTATACCCCACATTTAATGTGGTGAGGGTATATTGAATTTCTTTTTTAATATTCTATGGTGGGGATATTTTAACTTATTATTTTCTTACTAGTTTTTCTTTGATTTGTTAATATTTCAAACGGCTGTAACTTTTTAAAGAACTGAAAAGCTAATAAGTTCATATGAATTTTGTTAACTCAGTATGACATTTGCCATCTAAAAAATAATTTTGTTGTGGAAAAAGTGGGACACCTGTATAGTTCATCTCTATATATCATCTGAACACAATAAAAACAAAAATTTGTCAACACTTGGGCTGTTCCTATAAAAGTAACTTTACCCAAAAACAATCATTTTAAGATTTCAAAAACATACTCTAAAACCTATCATTCAATTGTCAATTCAAGAATACCGGTTTTCTTATTGGAACACCCTCCTGTATATGGTTCCATTTTTTAATGCAAACATTTTTCACATACAAAAAGTACATACTATGTTTAAAAAATCTACTGTTTTGAAAAAAAAAATATTTTTACGTCGATCGTATTCAAACAAAAATGTTTGATACATAACAATCTTTATTCTTTTTATGTAGATACTATAGAAAAGCTATTGTTCTATATAATAAAATAAAGCCCCTAGATTTTTCCATAATACAAGTTTTATAAGACAAAAATTGGCGCACGACGAGCGTAGCGAGGAGTGCCCAAATGAAACGAATGCGCCAATACGTCCTATAAAAGGAGTGTATAAAAGGAGTGAGCTATGTTTTCTACTTTGCGACATTAAGTTTACATAAATTTCGAAAATTGCACTGTTATCTTACAATTTAGAATAGTTTTATCTTCAACAGTTAGCAGCTGTGGTAAAATTGCCAAATGCGGTTGACGTGAGCCAATAGCGATTGAGATGTCAGCATCATTTGACACTTGACATCAATCTCACCAATCTTGAAAAACTAAAAGTTACTAAAAGTTAGTGATCTACTGTTTTCATAACCACACCGAAAGAGATTTTGTTATGCATTTATAACGAACGCAAAGTAGACAAAAATTATTTTAGATTCCAAAAATGACACCATATACATTGTACAATATTATGAACACACTGTATACACTCTAGTTGTCCTGTGTCTTGAAATTAATAGAACACAGATTTGCAACATTTTTAAGATAAATATATGTTTATATATAATATGTTTACCAATCACCGTCAAATAAAAAGTAGTAAACTATTTTGTAGATTTCTGTTGCACTATTCCTAAAAGTGCAATGCAACAAGTTGAAATAGATTAGCTATTTATACCTAAAACATCACAACAGTAAACAAAATAACAAGTATATACAAACAAGTTGCCAACAACAAACATAATCGAATACAGAATTCTGTCTGGATAATTATGTTGTTATTTTGATTAATTAGGTTGTTTTGGTTGTTAGAATCTTACTTTTCTGATATTGGGGTTCATATCCTTGTTTTTCTTTTAATTGTTGAGCAAAATCAACATTGCTCATATTCCTTAGGAAAAACAAAGAAAAAGGAAAAATAACACATCAATATGATTACCTATTTAATTTTCAGTATTCCACCGTATTGATCCTGATATTCATCTTCGAGCTGTCATTCGGAATAGCCGGATATGTGATGAAAAACCAAGCAAAATTATTACTAGAAGAGAAATTGAACGAAACGATAACCGACTACAATACCACCGCAGATATCAGGAAGGCCTGGAATGAAATACAAAATGACGTGAGTCCCAAAACTTTCCATATTTTCTTAAAAGAAACTTAAGATATCTTAAATAAGTACGTAGGCTTTCAGGGCCAGAAACATTTAGAAAATAAACTGCTTCCGGGTTATGCCGCGTGTCAAGATTTGATAATGCTGACGTTTCGCGAACCATGTTGCTCGCTTCTTCAAACCTGATTGAATACTGAAGACCTACCAAGAAACTCTCCCTTATACACCTGTATTTACACCTCACTGCGCACATCTGGAGCTACCGCTTCCATGTGCTTTTCCATCTGACCGCGTTAGGATCGAATTGCAGACCCTACTAATGTCAGTACCATCCTCGCGATTGATGTTGTTTCGATGGATTTCGATGGCTTCTCTAATAAGCCTTCGATGGTAATTACCAACCCTTGCCAGCATCTTCACGTCATCGAAAATCATTGTGTGTCCCGACTCGTGGCAGTGTTGAGCAACAGCGGACTGTTGAATCTTGCGTAGCCGGGTGTCTCTACTGTGCTCCTTGACTCGACATTCGGTACTTCGTCCTGTCTGTCCTACATAGCATGTTCCACACTCACATGTTATCTTTATACCCCGCTTTGAACATGGTTCGCGAAACGTCAGCATTAACAAATCTTGACACACGGCATAACCCGGAAGCAGTTTAGTTTCTTAAGATATGTTCTTTCTTTTAGTTTTCCTGTTGCGGTGTAAAAGGTCCTGATGATTGGCTGGAACATAACATGACAATTCCGGCTAGTTGTTACAGAATTCCTGAAAATGCGACAGACATGACTGAACAACCGCCGATTTTGCAGAGGGTCGGCTGTGTTGACGCTTTCGGTGACTTTCTGAAAGAACATTCGAAAAATATTCAAATTATTGGATTGGCCTTGGCCGCTGTGCAGGTAAATTGTTCATTTGTTTGTTGTTTTTAGAACTGAGCTTTTTTGTTTAAGCTTTTTGTAATTTTTGTTTCTGTTTTAGTTATTCGGAATTATGTCATCATGCTATTTGGGTTATCAAACCAGAAGGGGATACGAAGTTATATAATTTATCGAGTCAGATTTCTGAATACACACACACACAGTGGCGTAAAATTTTGTTCCTTAATGTGATATACCTAATAAATGTTATTATTAACCCACTTCTTTTTCATTTTTAATACAACGATAAATTTATGATGATTGAATCATCGAATGTTATATTTTATCTATACGAAATGTAGCGATTTTTGTAAATTTGGTTACCTATTTATAGATATTAATGGTGTTATTAATAATTACCTACATACTGTACTTCATAAATATATAATAAACTTGAAACTGGATTTTAATTATTATTTTTTATTATAAGAAAGTTTATAATACGGTTATTCTTGTCAACAAAATGATTATTAAATACATTCTGGTAGATATTAACATTCAAGCTGGACCTGGGTGACTGGTGAGTTGAACAGATGGTGAAATGATTGTAATTTACCAACAGGCTATAGCAGGCCAGTGAAGGGTTTAATGATCCACTTTCTCCGTTATTTTCTCTTTCTAGGAGGTAAAATTAGTCATTTTTTGAAGTTTTTACTTTTTTATGGAAATATACACATATTTTATAGAAGATGTAGCACAAGTACGCATCAAACCTAACATTAGAAATAATTATTACAAATCATTTGTTGTTAAGACATCGTAGTGCTCTGCTGTCAATTAGAGCTTATAGTTTGTGCTATGACTGCTTATAACTTTTACAATTATTGTAAAACTTTTTTTCATACGTCAAATTATAGGTAGTTCATCAGGGTAGCCACCCTTAAAAACTGGGAGATTTCTTTCTTGTTTCGACGGAATCTTATTATAATTCTGTATTATATTGACAATTTTCCTACAAGCAGATCAAATCTACAAATATAGTAGGCCAAAAAGCGGCTAGATTGTTATATCGTACTACAAGTATTAACTTAACGCAAATTTCCAATTACTTAACTTAAAAAACTGAGGTAGGTATCCATGTTTTTTTAATTTAAAAATCAATAGACTAACCTAAATATTTTAACCGACACATTAACACACTTCTTTACGAGTAATCCAAATTAATTAGATTTAAAGAATGGGAACAATCAATAGTGCACTTTTCTTTACTATATGGAAGCCAAATAAATATTCGATTTTGATGTTGTTGAATGTTTTTTTTTCCTGATTATAACCCTTGCACCCCCTTATGGACGCCCATGGTATAATGTTCGTATTTAGCCGACGATACTTCGATCGTCTATAAATCTCTTAAGTGACGTTAAATACAGGAATGTTTTACATGCCTTCATTACAGGTAAATCAAGTTATTAATCCTGAAAATTACTAGTCTCTACCAACTCTGGTTTGGTCAGATTTTTTTTATTTACGTCTGTTTGTGTATAGTTACTGAAATGTTACGATTTTAGTTTCTGTGGCATTACATGAAAAGTAAATTAGATAGAGTCGATTATTATACATGCCTTGGTCACAGATAAATCAAGTAGTTAATCCCGAAAATTATAAATCTGGACCAACTCTGGTTTAGTCAGATTTTTTTAATTTACTTCTGCTACAGTATAGTTAACGAAATGTTACGATTTTAGTTTCTGTGGCATTACGAGAAAAGTAAATGGGATAGAGTCGATTATTATTCATGCCTTGATCACAGATAAATCAAGTAGTTAATCCCGAAAATTATAAATCTGGACCAACTCTGGTCTAGTCAGATTTTTTAAATTTACTTCTGCTACAGTATAGTTAGCGAAATGTTACGATTTTAGTTTCCGTGGCATTACGAGAAAAGTAAATGGGATAGAGTCGATTATTATACAAGCCTTGGTCACAGATAAATCAACTAGTTAATCCTGAAAATTATAAAGCTGGACCAAGTTTGGTTTAGTCAGATTTTTTTAATTTACTTCTGCTACAGTATGGTTAGCGAAATGTTAGGATTTTAGTTTCTGTCGCATTACGAGAAAAGTAAATGGGATAGAGTCGATTATTATACATGCCTTGGTCACAGATAAATCAACTAGTTAATCATGAAAATTATACATCTGAACCAACTCTGGTTTAGTCAGTTTTTTAAATTTACTTCTGCTACAGTATAGTTAGCGAAATGTTACGATTTTAGTTTCTGTGGCATTACGAGAAAAGTAAATGAGATAGAGTCGATTATTGTTCATGCCTTGGTCACAGATAAATCAAGTAGTTAATCATGAAAATTATACATCTGAACCAACTCTGGTTTAGTCAGTTTTTAAATTTACTTTTGCTACAGTATAGTCACCGAAATGTTACGTTTTTAGTTTCTGTGGCATTACGAGAAAAGTAAATGGGATAGAGTCGATTATTATACATGCCTTGGTCACAGATAAATCAAGTAGTTAATCATAAAAATTATACATCTGAACCAACTCTGGTTTAGTCAGTTTTTAAATTTACTTTTGCTACAGTATAGTCACCGAAATGTTACGTTTTTAGTTTCTGTGGCATTACGAGAAAAGTAAATGGAATAGAGTCGATTATTATACATGCCTTGGTCACAGATAAATCAAGTAGTTAATCCTGAAAATTATACATCTGAACCAACTCTGGTTTAGTCGGTTTTTCAAATTTACTTCTGCTGCAGTATAGTCACCGAAATGTTACGATTTTAGTTTCTGTGGCATTACGAGAAAAGTAAATGGGATAGAGTCGATTATTATACATGCGTTGGTCGCAGATAAATCAAGTAGTTAATCATGAAAATTATACATCTGAACCAACTCTGGTTTAGTCATTTTTTTAAATTTACTTGTGCTACAGTGTAGTCACCGAAATATTACGTTTTTAGTTTCTGTGGCATTACGAGAAAAGTAAATGGGATAGAATCGATTATTATACATGCCTTGGTCACAGATAAATCAAGTAATTATCCCTAAAAATTTCAAGACTCTGCCAACTCTGCTTCAGTCGGATTTTTTAAAATTATATCTGCTACAGTATAGTTACTGAAATGCTATGATTTTAGTTTCTGTAACGTTACGGAAGAAGTAGATGGGATAGAGTTGAGTATTATACACGTCTTGGTCACAGACAAATCAAGCAATTATCCCTGAAAAATACAGGTCTGTAACAATTCTAGTTTAGTAACATTTTTTTAAAATTTACTACTGCTACAATATAGATGAAACCTAGTGGTGTACAACTATTGTGTTATCTTAAATTGAAGGTTTCAAGAAAATATACACAATGCAACAATTTAGAGAACGAAACAGATAAATTAATTCTTTATATTTAATTCGTTGCTATCGCTGAAAACTTATGGTGTTCACCTCGTACGTTTTTAAATCATTTTTGACGCTGTCGTAGCTTATGGCATTTATCGCACATAAATTAAAAACACTCTCCATTAAAATTTAACAGAGTTCAAGTACTACAGGTGTATTTTTTAGACAATTCCGGTTCAACCAATCACCAAAGGCTATTGCACGTGACTCCAAATTCTTTGCCTTGGGCAACGTTTGCAACAGGAGTGCAGCGGCAATTCCGTATTACGTATTACGTTATAACAAAATTGGTTCAACGCACAAGACGACGCATTTGGCTGTAGAGTGTAGACTCGAACTTGCCAGTTGCCAGTCAGCGGTCACACTCGAGTATAAAGACAACACAACGCGCAGTCCACACACAGGTTTTCAAAACGTGTCGCAATCGGAAAAACTTGCCCAGTAGATACAATTAAACGCCAGAGATAACCGTAGCAAATAAAACACGTATCACGCGTTATCGCGTCAAGCAAAACCAGCCATCGCAGATTGAACTCGCAGACAGTAGGTAAAAGTGCACCGTGTGGTAGAACTTGTAGAAACGAAAGTGTTGTGGCATCTTATTATAACATTAAAGTGAAAAAATCGACCGAAAATGAACACGTCGCTACCTTGGAGTTCGAAAGCGATAAAATATCTGCTGTTCGCGTTCAATCTGATATTTTTTGTGAGTATAATTTGCATATTTATTATTAAACCGAAACTATCTCATTTCAAAACCTGAATCTCCTAGATTGTTTATACCCGCGTTCGTGTGGAATTCCTATAACTTATTTATCCGATGTAAACTAACTAGTTCTTTTATTAGATCACCTAGATAAGTCATCAGTAATTAAATATCGGAATTTTTACGTGAAAGTAATATTCCTGCTGTTTGTGCAGTTTTACGATTCAATACTTTTAAATAGCTGACATGCGAGATATAGGCAAATCACACTGATTAAAATCTATTGTACCTAGGCTATACTTTCCACTATATTTAGATCAGTTAGTTAATATAGGTACTTAAGTCTCGTGATAAACAAACATATAGTTGTCATGAATCACCAATAAGAACAGACAATAATAACTTATTATCATGATAACAATGATAAGAATAATGACAGTTCTACAAATGGGAGTACATAATAAAATGGTCGTTAGAAGATAGAAATTGTATGTGACAACGTAAAAATTTATAAAATATAATGCGTTAGGAACAATAGGTGGTATGTTTGGATAATTTATGTTTTCAACTTGTTTACAACATTCCATATGTCATATTATTATAAATATACAAATACTATGACCAGAGGTGATTATACGTTTTGTTGTTGTTCGGTTAGCCCCCTGTATGACCTATAGATTATTTTCTTAATCGTTTAGTATTGACTAGTCCCAAACGTATACAAAAAAGTTACTGAAATGCTATAGTTTTAGTTTCTGTGGCATTACGAGAAAAGTACATGGGATAGAGTCGATTATTATACACACCTTGACCACAGATACACAAAGTTATTAAACCTGAAAATTACAAGTCTCTACCTACTCTGGTTTAGTCAGATTTTTTGAACTTACTTCTGCGTGAGTATAGTTACTGGAATTCTATGATTTTAGTTTCTGTGGTATTACGATAAAAGTATATGTGATAGACTCGATTATTATAGATGCCTTGGTCACAGATAAATCAAGTAATAAATCCTGGAAATTACAAGTCTCTACCTACTCTGGTTTAGTCCGATTTTTTTAACTTAGTTCTGCTTGAGTATAGTTACTGGAATTCTATGATTTTAGTTTCTGTGGTATTACGAGAAAAGTATATGTGATAGACTCGATTATTATAGATGCCTTGGTCACAGATAAATCAAGTAATAAATCCTGGAAATTACAAGTCTCTACCTACTCTGGTTTAGTCAGATTATTTGAACTTAGTTCTGCTTGAGTATAGTTACTGAAATTCTATGATTTTAGTTTCTGTGGTATTACAAGAAAAGTATATGGGATAGAGTCGATTATTATAGATGCCTTGGTCACAGATAAATCAAGTAATAAATCCTGTAAATTACAAGTCTCTACCTACTCTGGTTTAGTCAGATTATTTGAACTTAGTTCTGCTTGAGTATAGTTACCGAAATTCTATGATTTTAGTTTCTGTGGTATTACGAGAAAAGTATATGTGATAGACTCGATTATTATAGATGCCTTGGTCACAGATAAATCAAGAAATAAATCCTGGAAATTACAAGTCTCTACCTACTCTGGTTTAGTCAGATTTTTTGAACTTAGTTCTGCTCGAGTATAATTACTGAAATTCTATGACTTTAGTTTCTGTGGTATTACGAGAAAAGTATATGTGATAGACTCGATTATTATAGATGCCTTGGTCACAGATAAATCAAGTAATAAATCCTGGAAATTACAAGTCTGTACCTACTCTGGTTTAGTCAGATTTTTTGAACTTAGTTCTGCTTGAGTATAGTTACTGAAATTCTATGATTTTAGTTTCTGTGGGATTATGAGAAAAGTATATGCGATAGAGTCGATTATTATAGATGCCGTGGCCACAGATAAATCAAGTAATAAATCCTGAAAATTACAATTCAGTACCTACTCTGCTTCAGTCACATTTTTTAAAATTACTTTTGCTACAGTATGGTTACTGAAATGGTATGATTTTAGTTTCTGTGGCATTACGAGAAAAGTATTTGGGATAGAGTCGATTATTATACATGAATTGGTCACAGATAAATCAAGTAATTAATCCTGAAAATTATAAGTCTCTGCGAGCTCTAGTTTCAATAATATGTAATAAACAATTGACGCATAAAGATTGATTCATGATCAATTTCGACAACATAGTATCTACACTTTATTGTAACATTGCAGAGGGATTTCATAGGTATTTCTTCAAAGTTGTCATCAAGGACATTTTTTATGCAAGGTGACATTTTTACAGTATTTATTTGATGATTTTTGTAGTCCAATTTTACAACTTGTAGTATATTTTTAATGATATATTATTAATGTACAATTACAACAAATGTCAATAACGTCGAACTGCTTTGTTCAAATAATTACCTGCAGTGTATTGACATTGAGTGTTAGCATTCAATTATCTTAACATATACTTTGTTAAATAAACAACATACATACTACAGTAAAAGGAGGTTTATGGCTTGTCTTGTTATCTTATACATATCTCAGATCTATCAGATGAAAAGATGACTGTACTCGTCGATTTTTCATGTCCACGTGGCTCTGTTGCTGCGTTATTTTATTTCCACCAACTGTTTACTTTTGTTTTATATTTAGCTTAACATTGTTAGAATGAATTCAAGGTTAACTAAACACCAGTTAAATTACTACGTCAGTCCTGGAGCTATATATGTTTCAGTTATTCGTCGAAGTTAGCTTGAACCATAGCTATCGATTATCGATATATTTATGCATGTTTTGCAAGAAACAAAAAATAAACAAGCAGAATTGATTATCGTCAAGTCTGTACTAACGAACAATGAAAGGAAACAATTGGCATAACAAATAGAACAGAACAAGATCAACTCATCCTCATAAAAAATAGAATTTTAAGTGCTTTGATAATCTTGCTATCATATAAAAATAAATTAGTCATTGTCTTCTGTCACGTCTCTGATTCACACTGGCAACCGTGGCAACTGATATCACAATAATCCAGATGTAAATATTATTTTACAAGTGAATGTAATAAATGAGTTATAATCAGATACTACAAGAAATCAAATAAATACTAAACAAATATTCTTAAAATTAAAGACAAGTTTCAAATACAATAAAAACTAACTTGGTGTTAAAATATGCTTCCTAATATGGAACCTCACACAATCTTCTTTCCATTAGATTTTCTTTTTCATCATCATTTCTTTTTCTTTTATTTTAGATTGTTGGTATCATAATCCTATCAGTGGGTGTCAGCGTCAAGGCCTACTATTACAACTATGAAACATTTTTGGACGACCAATACTTCTCCGCACCAAATTTGCTGATTGCCATTGGTGTCATAATTTTCTTTATAGCCTTCTTTGGATGTTGTGGTGCGATAAAAGAGAATTATTGCATGACGATTACGGTAAGTCACCCACACAAAATTGATAGGTTGGATTTCTAATCAAACTTTGTACTTCTAGTTTTCGACATTGTTAATCCTCGTGTTCGTCTTGCAACTTGCTGCTGGAATTGCTGGCTATGCCTTGAGGAACCAAACGTATGAGTATCTGCAGTTGGAGATGAATCATACTATGTCGCTTTATGGGACACCTAAACACGACGAAGCCACAAAAATGTGGGATACAGTTCAATCAGCTGTGAGTATAATATCTACAGTATCTTTCCGCATCGAGTTACAAACACGAAGAACTGTGTTATTACTGATTCCAAAATCAGAGACACAAAATCATAAAGACATAAGTTTACTTAAAAATTAAACTAATTATGACATAACAGTTAAAAATAACATTAATTAAAAAATATATAAATTTTACACCGATTTAATTTTACAAATTTTGTACTGAATTGCTTCAGAAGTTTTCTTTTGGCCCTCATCCACATATTTTCTACATTTTGTGTGCGTTTGTTTTGATTTTCTGGGTCCACAAAATTTTGTTCGTGAACCGTCACCTGGTGATTATAAATGCCACCACCTATTTGGTATATTGTGATAGCTCCTACAAGTATCTGACATTATAGTTCACGGTAATATAAATCTAAATATATTCAAACTTTCAAAGCCGTCCAAATTTGCCAATTATTTAGCTAATTTTGCTGGTTTCTTTATATTAGCAGTTATGTTACCTACCTAAGTAGTTTTGATAATTACATTTTTGATAGAACTCAATTTTAATATAAAACTTTAACATAAAGCAAAGAAAAAATTACTGAAATGCTTTCGTTTAATTCTGTAGCATTACGAGAAAAGTAGATGGGATAGAGTCGATTATTATACATATGCCTTCGTGAAGGATAAATCACAAAATGAAAATTACATGTCTCTACCAACTTTGGTTTAGTAAGATTTTTTTAATTTACTTCTGCCACAGTAGTTACTGAAATGCTATGATTTTAGTTTCTGTGGCAATACGAAAAAGTAGATGGGATAGAGTTGATTATTATACATGCCTTGATCACAGATAAATCAACTAGTTAATCCTGAAAATCATAAATCTGGACTAACTCTGGTTTAGTCAGATTTATTAAATTTCCTTTTGCTACAGTATAGTTACTGAAATGCTGTGATTTTGGTTTATGTGGTATAGGAGTAGATGAGATAGGGTCGACTACTATACATACCTTGGTCATAGATAAATCAAGTAATTAATTCTGAAAATTACTAGTCTCTACTAACTCTTCTTTTCATAAGTTTTTTATATTTTCAGATGAAAGCACCTTTTCAACAAATGGCATTGTTTTGGCAGTGTTGTAAATTCACAATTTATACTCTCTAGACCAGTGATTCTGAACCTTTTTGAAGTCATGGAGTACTTTTGTTCATAAGAAAATACGCATTGTGCTAGAATCAAAGAGACAAAAACAAAGACATAACTTTTATTACTATCTTTATATTATTTTTATTTATTGCTCAAATCTTTCTGCGTTACTACAGAAAATATTCAAGAACAATTGAACAACAGTTCATAATTATTAGTGAATCTGAGGAACAAGGATTATGTGAAGAGAAATTGAATAATGGTTGTCAGTAGATTTATTATGAATACAAAGTGGTACTACATATATTAAAATCATTGATGTTTTTGTTTTAAATACATAATAACATACTTTTATTTTTTGACAGAATATATTAATTACATATATATGTATTCTATAATTGGAGTGCAAAATAACGTGACAAATCAAAATTCAAAGCAATCCCAATCCAATAAGCTATGAAAAAACTGGAGTAGGTATGCTTCTGAAAGATTGCTTTAGACATATAATTTATTTCGTTATTATTGAGCAAAAATTTGATTATTCCTCTATTATTGATGTTGATATTTCTTTTTCTTCGAGATAGTTTATATACAGTTGTTTATAGAAAACTTTCCTTTTTTTTATTGTTGATTTATTAAAAGAATCAGTAATTCTCTTCCTCTTTGTAACACGATCTGGGGAGATACTATAAACAATTTTTAAGCATGTAAAATGATGTAATTATGTTGTAGTTTGAATGCTGTGGTATTGCTGGCCCAACAGATTGGACCCAAATGACCAATACCAATAACTTAATACCAGTATCTTGTTGCAAACGAGCGATTGGTGCGCTAGGAAATGATACTTGTACCATGGACCCAGAAGATGATGCCAGGTTATTTAAGACTGGATGTTTGCCAGCATTTGGTGACTTTATCAAAGGACACGCTCTAACCATTGGTGGAGTCGGCATTGGTTTTGCTTTCGTACAGGTAAAAAAAAACAATTATAAATACTAAATTCAACGTTATTTAATTCTTAATTTGTTTGTTGCAGCTTATCGGCATTATCTTCTCATGCCATTTATCCAGGCAAATCAAGTATCACTACGATAATATGTAAACTTCTTTTTCCATAATTATAGTTATACTGTATATTAGTTTATATAGCTTCCGTTTGTTTATAAGTTATAGAAGTTAATGTTTCAGTTACTGTGTAAAAAACGTCCTCCATTACTAGTCAAACTGATTGTGTTAAGCAGAAATATCTTAATAACTGTACTTGATAAAATAATATGTATAAGTAACATAGATGAGGCGTCGTAATTATTATAAACTTATTGTGGAATTTTGTTTCACGTTTTTATATGAGTTGCTCAATAAATGACTACAAAGTTACACTATAGATTTAATTCAATATACCAACACAATAGTCCAGTGAAGTGGTGTTTTGGTTAGTTATTCTTACTTTCATTCTATATGTTTTTTGGGGTGCTGAATCCGAATTTCAACAATTTTCGTCTTTTCTTCAGTTTTTTGCCAAATAGTCATCAAAAGAGGCTTTTATTATACCGAAATACAATACAACTTTGCAGTATGGATTCAGCACAACATTGATTTTTTAATTCAACGTGTCTACATTTATTTTATTTAACTAAATATAAAATAATTATATTTATTTGTATATTTAAATAAAATATATTTTGTTTTTTATAACTTACTTGCTGTAAATAAGTTTCACTTCTGTAAGGTGTAGTATCGTATACACGTTTATTTCTTATAATTATAAGACAACACAAATAAATTTTAAAGTGGAAATTCCGAAAAATAAATTGTCCTGAGAAAATAAAACAAAATAATTGTGTAGACGTTTTCTAAACATTTTATTGAATATCGTATGGTAGGTATACACATAAATAGTTAACATCGATATAATATATTATAGTATTTAAAAGTGTGTTCAACATCAATAATATAAATATCAAATATGTAAATGTAAATGGAATTAAAAAAGTATGTACTTATATTATTGTATGTATAAATAAATAAACGGTGCACGTATATATATTATAAAAGATCGGAAAATATAAAATGCGTAATAAATTGATGTTAACTATCTTAGAGTTCTGTGTTTGATTAAACGAACTAACGAACCATTTACATTTGCAGTATTTGTTGCGCACACAATAATGGTAACATACAAAGTACTAAACCTACGTACTTGTTCATTTCCTAAAATTCTACCACAATATCAGTTCATAGAATAGTTAAACAAAGTTTTTGTTTTACATTGAGAATCTTATTGCTTTAAAATAAATAAGAGAAAACGCTATCAAAAAGATCTTACGATTATTGACTTCAGTTTTGTATTTGAAACCCATGTTAGTCCATTGTTTTTTTTTGTAAATTCAATCAAAAAATAGGTTAATTTTAAGTTAGTTATATACACAAATAAAAAAAAACGCATGCCAAGACGAACTAAAAATCACGATTTCTACATTATTACCGATGCTTAATAAACAGCTAAATTTCATACTGAAGCCGCTTATAATTTTATGGTATAAAAGCTAAAGTTTTCATCTTTTTTTCAATGACACGATTGTTCCATATTAAATCTAGGACAACAAGGAGATGTATATAAGAGAAAAGAACAATAAAAAATCAGTCTGTGCAAGTGCCTATGTATAAACAACAAATAAATAAATCAACATATAATAATAATATCCTATATAAAGATGTACGGTTTACAAGATACATTCTATGTATATATAATACAGGGATACTAGTTTTTACATTTACAAAAATAAACATAAACAAACAACTCTTTCGCTAAATGCACTCTAGATAGCAATATAAGTAGTGCTCACTTTTGGTTATATCGCTGTAATAAAAATACTGGGGACAAAGTAAGAAGTATTACTGTACCTTGAATAATTCACTTTAGACTGTCTCGTACTCCTTGCGGATAGATCTTGCAAGACAGCAAGCAAATATAACCCCAATTAGCTGGAAAAAAAAGTGATGCATTAGTACTATTCTGTATAAAAATTTGTGCAAAAAAAATCTATTCTAACAAAATATATAAATAAACTAATATTCTACTACGAATAAATAATTAAATAAACATTAATTTAACTCGGGCTCAAAGATTCCACCTTGCGCTGCAAGACACTATCCGAGCTGTTTGTAGAAGTTGTCCCTCACGCCAGAGAGCGTTTCGGCTGTTACAGTGTTGGCAGCTTCTGTAATTTTTGCTCCCAACCCCTGTAAATTATGTACCCTGTTGACTTCATCAACATAAATGGTATTTTTAAGATAACCCCACAAGAAAAAATCGTTCGGAGACAGATCAGGTGATCTTGGGGGCCAACGAATGTCGCCTGTCCCACTAATAAGATGGTGAGGAAATAATGCGGTTGTTAAAAACTCTCGCACCCTGGCCGCGTTATGAGCAGGACAGCCGTCTTGCTGAAACCAAACATCATCCTGATCTACTCCGGGAAGGTTATAAATGGCGGGAAGTACTTGCTCTTGCAGCAAAGTAAGGTAGTTCTGGGCGTTAAGAGATCCATCGATAAAGAATGGATCAACTAAATGATTGCCTAGAATACCAGCCCAAACATTTAGTTTTTCGGGATATTGAGTATGGTAAGCATAACTTCGGTGCTGATTTTGTTGGGCCCAATATCGAAGAATGGAAGGATTATGTTTGACATGTAACGGAACAGTCGATTCATCAGTAAAAATAATATTTTGTATACAATTTTCATCTGGGATCGCCTTTTCCATTACAATTTCACAAAACTCCATTCTACGAATACTGTCCTCTGCAAAGGTTTCCTGAGTCTTTGAGAAATTATAACTCCAGAAATCACCCTTCTTCAGAGCCTTAGCAACAGTTTTAGCAACATTAGCACAGACATTTCTAGTGTCAACCGACAATCGTCGTACAATCGCTGTGAACAATCGTTTCACATTAAAACGGGCATTTCTAATGTCATCTGACCGGTTGACGTGAAATCGCAAAAAAAACTTCAATAAATAATACAAAATTACCCGTTTATTTTCTCGTATAGGTTCCCAAATCCTTTTAATGGTAAATTTTGTCTGCTACAGTGTGGTATTTTTATTTTTACGATTAAGTGAGTGAGATTCGGGGAATGAAGGATTAATGTTTAATTAATGTTTAATTAACAATTTTTCAATAGTTTTTCCTTTATTAACTATGATTTTAAACAGTTTAATATGTTACTACTCATCTAGAATCATCTAGAATGACTGAACTAACCATAAACTGGACTTGAAACTTTAAACGCCTTTTTCTCATTTTTAAACAGGTTTTTTTCGCGACTGGCTGAACTAAAGTTTTAAGTAACTACTAACTTCGTAACTAACTATGTATGATTTAATTTAATAGCCAAAAAACATTGTTGATTTTGTGAGCTAATAGATAATATGAGTTTGACAAGTAATCTGTGGGTCCTACGTTGCTTTTATAACAATTTCCTAAGTAATATGTATATCCCCACACTGGGCCCTATTACCCACGTGAGCCTAATATCCTATATTTTAAAAGTACTAACCTGAACTAAGGCTACGCCAATACCAACTGCTCCTATGATGGATCCGTAATGGACGATGGTGTCTTTCAATTTATTCAAGCAGGAGTCGTCATACTTGTTCAAGCTCTTGATGGTGCACGTACCGTCATTGGTTGTGTCAGCGCAACAAGTGTGCGGCAAGGTGTCGTTATGGTTGATCTTGTTCCAATCAGCGGGACCATTCATGCCGCAACATTTCATCTGAAAACAAACGAAAAACGTGGTTTAATAACACATATTTGTTATTTTTTAAATATATTTTCGGCCACTTGTGGTTTTATTACAGTAGGTTGTTGTAAATTTGAAAAAAATCTCATGCTGTCCTTGATTAATATGCTACAACTCCTAAAAAGTTAAAAAGCTGTATATGTTGGCGTTTTCCCGATTTTTCCAAATTAACAAGAATTGGCGCTGTTTTTGCCCCGTACATTTTATTCGTTTAACTTTAGCAATTAATTACTCCAGAAATAATCTATAGATTCCAACGAATTAAAAAGTTAAATCACCTGCGGAATGCTAGTTTTCAATGTGCATTTTTGTAAACTCATTGGATTAGTGGTTGACCCACAAAAAGCTATATTATCCAATGCCAGCAATTCCGTTATTAGAAGAGCTACAATAATGAAATATAGACTATAGGCTACCCAATAATTCATAGGTTTAAAGTTTATTACATAACCATTGTTTATCTTGCATTTTTCATACAAAAGATCGTGCTGAAACTCCGCGTGAATTCCGACGCTCTACGGTCTTTGGGGTGCTGCTGGGAAGGGAGGCGTTAGCGGTGCTGTCATGTCGGTGAGAACCGACACAGCTGAGAGAACCGGGGCAGCTTATTATCAATACACAAAAAGAACGATAACTTGTCAAGGTAGTAATTTTAACTAACAAATAAATTCTTAATTTTTGCATAATTTTGATTATAATATGTGACCCGGTACGAGAGAAATCTCTTTTATCGATTGGCGTTTATGTTTTCTTCTAATAATATTGAGTAAGCAGATTTTCCGATTAGCGGTGAATACTAAATTAAGTTTGCTTGATAAACCCAAAAAATATTTAAAAAGTATGCCCGATTTTGTTATATAAATATTCAAACTATTATAACAGTTTCAACAGTTTATTTATTAATTATATTTAAATACATGCACAAACAATATAAAATAAATACAACTCTTGATATATTACATATATTACAAACGTCAGCTCTGAGCGTATAAAACTTAGAAATATCAAAAAACTTTTACAAATTTAGCATCGTAAATTTGTCGACACATAGATTATTTTGCAGATCGTTCATTAATTTTGAATGCTAATCCCGAAACCCGATTTAAATTGCCAAGAATTTCCATGGGACTTCCAGGGATTTCCAGTGCCTGTTCGTGGTTCTGTTATCTTATTGACTCATTTTGCCATTATTTTTTAATTCGGTAATCTGCCGCCGGATATCCAAATTTCTTTGGCGAGGCATAATCGCCGTGTCGTTATATGTATTGTGTCCGTAAACACTGTTCTCCTAGTAACTAATGCACGTGCGATCCGCCACTACTTGCAGCGTCGCTGTCGATCCCTTCCCCCGGTCGCACGAAAGACCGAAGAGCGCCGCGTCAATTGCAGCAATCATGTGATGCTCCAACTCGATCTTTTGTAGGGAAAATGCGAGATAAACAACGATTATGTAATAAGCTTTAAACCTATGAATTAGTGGGTAGCCTATAGTCTATATTTCATTAATCTAGCTCTTCTAATAAAGGAATTGCTGGCATTGCATAATATAGCTTTTTGTGGGTCAAGCACTAATCCAATGATTTACGAAATTCAATTTTTCAATGATGCCATTCTTACCAAGTATTTTTTTTTCAAGTATCGCTTTGTGAAGTTTGCAACATAGTACATAAATTGAAACATTGTAGTCTCAAAAAAACTAAAGTGGCATCTAATTTTGAAGAGCAACATCCAACATAGGTTCTAACGCCTTTTGTGTAGCCTTCAAACAGGGCGTTTATCTCGTTTTAAGTCTGTTTAAATAGGTCAAATTGTTCCAGAGACATTGATGATGTACAACAGGGTAATGGTTCGGAATTTCTGTCATTGACTTTCATAACAATTGTATTTATAGCACCATAGACATACTAATTAATGAGATCTGTCCGGTTTGTTGTCATGTAGATTCTCTTCGTCACGTTACGTTGTATTTTTTTTTCAGCCAAAAGTAATAAACATTTCGTTAAAATTACAACACGTTTGTTTTCTAAAGAAACACGCTGTATTTTCCATGTATTTTCTATTCCAAATCCAAACCAAACGATGTCACAATGTCGGACAAAAGGGCACTGACATCCCAATTACCTCTCGTATTTTTACCCGCCCACTCCAATAACAATTAAAGACGAGCACATGTGCAGTAAATTGGTCCGTCTTTGTCGAGAAGAATGTGACAGGTGAAAGCAATAAAATTGCCGACTTTGAATTTCAACAGAAGTTTACTAAAAGGTGTTTTTTTATCACGTTTGCCACGGTTTTGCGATTGCAGCATTTGTTATCGGTATTAGTCATCAACGAACACTAATAGGTCAGTTATCAAGTTGTGGCAAGCACTTTTTTACATATCTGTAGATTGCGAGCAAGGTTTATTTATTTATTTTGGGGTTTATAACAGTATACACTGACAATAAATAATATAGTATATTATAATACAATTTTACAGTTTTAAAAGACAAACATTGGCGCTCGAGTTGTTTTGGGCACGTCGAGCGCAGCGAGGAGTTAAAAAAGTTAAATGTTCGCAATTTGTAGATTTTATAATTAATAACCAAAAACATCGATAAACATTTTCGACCTTAAAATATGTTATTTTACCAACCTAAAATGTTCATTTTCCGATTTTGGCTTCATTTTCAGTTTTGATATCATTTGATATCATCATAGTTTCTCTTTTTTAGAAATCCTTTTTAATATATAGCATTGCAGGTGCGTTGACATTACGAGAGGTTTTGTATTACGAGAGGTTTTGTATTACGAGAGGTTTGGTATTTTTGTTATCTACAACAAAATTTAACTTCTCTGAAAAAAAATCCTATTGTCTGCCGTTTTTAATAAATAAAACTGTTCAATTTATATTTTTTGTTCATCGACATTAAAATCATTGTCGTAAGTTTATAAAATTTTGGAAACTGCAATAAATAATAATGTTTTGTTATTTCTATAATTATGTGGAACCAATAACTTACTAAAATTACGTTACTAAACCTATAAACAGTGGCTTTATAATCGAGTATAGGTCGACTAAAATGTTTGGAAAGCTCTACACATCTAAAAGCAAGAAAGTAATATTTAATTTTAATTTACCGATAGTAGGGGCTAGGTCCCAAAAATTATATAATAAATAATTCGATTTTGAATTCTCAAATTATATATGTATACAACAAAAATCTCTGATGTGGCCAGGCACATGACTTTATCATACAATATATAAAATTAATAGTTGAGCTGCATGAGATTCTATCGAGATCGATCGTGTTTGCATTAAAATAAAACGAATTAGCCAGGATTTGACAGATATTGACAGTAGGTATTGTCAAAAAATCAGCCTTTAACACTACGTACTGTCATTAGAATAAAAATATCTTGCAAATCCTATATTAATGCAGACACGATCTCGATCAAATAGAATTTGCTCCTACAGCTAAACTATTAATTTTACCAAAATATGTCATAGACATAAATTATACAAAATTTCCTCTACTTTAATTTATTATTTAACTATTATGACCAAATTACAGAAATGGCGGCTCTTTTGCAAAATCCTTGAAAAATGCATAACAATATTGCTATCCGCACTTGAAATATACATTGACTTTGTAAACACCATGGAAACACCAAGCTGTTTCAATATTGTTTCACATACCGTACGTGCACGCGTGTTTCTCCTCCACATCGCATTCTCCATACAGTTGCGTGTTGAATTTCTAATAAAATTGATTTTATTTATAATTTTCATTGTCATTTTCAAAAACCCAGGGGCGGGGGGGAAAATTTAAGTTTTACAGTTTCACCAGTGCATCTACGCAGTTCATCACATGACAAATTGCGTTCCATTTACATTTCTATTTCTATTGATTACATACGTATAACATACGTAACAAGAGCACCAATAAATCCAGACAAAATCGACGACAAAGAAAAAACTTTTTCTTTTTCTAACCTACAAACTACCAATTCGATTTATAAGTGACACCAAATCATTGTGGCAAGCAATCCTCTTCGAACCTCTCAATTTAAACGACATATACTTGAAATCTTTATTATTCAGTCAACACCTGGACATCGCGCACAATCATTTATTAAATCCTAAACGCTGTGTAATCGGGAAACTTGCCGTGCGTTCAATTATTTATGTGGGCGATTGGACAGAGAGCTTTTCGTGTCATCGATTGCAGCATTAAATGCGACACATCCGGTTCTTGTGCAACCTGCATTCTCTTATCGCGTCCAAGTCGCTGATGTACGGCAAATTTATCGAGTTGCCCTATTTAAATAAACTAGTTAGTCCAGGTCGGATCATACAAATTATGACACGGATTGCTTATATAATGTATCCAGGTCAGTTTGTTTGTTATTAATTTAGATGGCGACGATCCGTGTCAAACTTTGGTGTGTATAATTAAATAAAGTTTAGTTTAGTTCAATTCACGCCTTCAGGTGTGATGGTTTTAGTGGCTAGCTAATATTTTATGAAGGAGTTGTGGCTTCAGTTCTATAACTATGGTTTGAAGATTGCCACGTCATATTTCCTGTCCAATTGTATTTCTAAGAATGTTATTAATATACCATTATAGTGATTACACTACGGAAATAAAAAATATTACATTATTTTTGTATTATCTACAATTTTCGGTGAAATTTTTACTTTATCATACGCAGTATGATGAAGTATTGTAATCGTGCCGAAAAAAAATGGGATTTTAGCGGAAATAGGTCTTTTTGGATCCCCTGATCATTTTTGATCATTTTGGAATTTGCAATGCATGAATGAGCCGCCATTTCTGTAAATTCCTTAATATAGTTAAATCATAAATTAAAGTAGAGGAAATTCTGAACAATTTATGTCTGCGACAATTTTTGGTATAATTAATAGTTTAGCTGCAAGAGCAAATTCTATTTGATCGAGATCGGTCGCATCTGCATTGATATACTACTATATAGTGAGCCAGGATTTTCCAAATATTTTCAGTCTAATGACAGTACCGGTAGTGTCAAATGCTGATGTTTTAGACAATATCTCACTATATCTACTGTCAATAGTAAAAACGTCTCATATTGTGATACCGTGTACGGTCCTTGCCTGACGGCGTCGGATAGGCAGCGTGTTCAGCGTGTCCAAAATGCATGTGTTCTGTTTGTTTTTGGTTTGAGGACGTATGATCATGTATCGAATGGTCTGGGCGATTTGGGGTGGTTGAACATGGATAACACAAGGGCGTTGCATGCAGCAATATTATATCATAAGTTGCTATCCAAGAGGATCCCACAATACCTCGTGCGGAAGATACGCTGTAGAACGGATGTCCATAACCTTAATTTAAGATTCAGGGGTTTGTTTGTTCCACCTGCCCATCGCGCTGAGCTGTATAAACGGCCATTCTCTTACCAGGTCAGTCACATATACAATGGTCTCAGGGAAGATATGAAAAAATTATCGTTAAACAGTTTTGGGGGAAAGGTGAAGTGTTGTCTGTTTGCTCAACAGGGGGGACTTTAGGCATTGAGCGCACATCGGTGGCTGTTTTAATTTTTACTTTTTATGGGCCTGTGCGATGTTTTGATGAGTTGGATTTGCTCCAATTACTTGTAATTAGACTAGAGTATTTTTTTTTTTGATAAGTTAAATAAATTTTAAAAAAAATTTCTGTGTTCCCATATTTAAAAGTTATATTTTTGGCGATCCGGTATTTATTTTGTATAAAACTTATTACACTAATTAATAGTTATCATAATACAGATTTAGTTAGACCTATTTAATAAAGGCCAATTATAAAGAAGAAAAAATGATATGACGTCTTATATTCAGAGCTACTACAACAAAATAATATCAAAGAAAAATTAAAATAAACTATTCATCACTTTAGGAATAGAAAAATTCCAGTTCTCTCGCTCTGGCCACGCTGTGATAGGCTTAGGGTACTTCTAAAGATAGTGTTCGTAGAAGAGATATTAAGATTCAGACCTCGTAACTTGAGGCGATGGCCACATAAAGAATTTGACGATCAAAGAATGCTAGGCTTAGTTCGCCGGTATGTAAATGTCAAAGAATTAAAATGTCTTAATTATATTTGTCAGAAAGACTAATAAAACCGACTTTTTACCATTTATAATTTCTAAATCAATCAACGTTAAGTTTTTATTATGTTTGCTGCAATAACTGTGTAATTATGCAACAGCCATTCGAAGATTGTTATCAAATTTACAGCACAATGAACACCATTCACTTTTCCCATACTAGCGTTATTCATAACGAAAAAATGTCGGTGTTAAACTAATAAAGCATCCAGAGGAATTCTGTACATTTGAGACGACCATAGAAACCAGTTTAAACAATAAAGGTTTCGGTAAAACAACACAAAAGCCGTCTTTGTTGCTGAATGTTTGTTTCTACATCTAAAAATACCTTATCTTCTCGTAATGGCTAAGTGTGTAGGTATATAAAAATTCCAGTATCTCGTGTATGTGTAATATAAGCGTGACAGCTACTTCGTCCATAAAAATATGCGATATAACTGGTTCACAGGCAGTTATAGTGACTCATTTCAATTTTGATAACACGAAGAAAAGATTAACAATGTTTTGTTATTGTTGGTTATAGAACTTAACAACAGAGATACCTGAATAACTTAAGCAATAATTTTAAACACAATATTACATCATTAACAGAAAGTGTTTAAATTAATAAATGTTTTAAGAAACATACCGATAACCCTGTAGTATCCGAAAATATTTTTAATACCATATCTTTTGGCGAGCTTCCAAAATTAACAGGTTGTTGAGCATAAGTGTCATTAATTTTACTGTGCTGATGTTGTTATATCGCTACTATAAATCACATTTTAACAGTTACATTAGAGAACAAAGTGATTGAAAATAAGTATAATCTAAATTTAGATGCAAAGCTTTTGTTTACATTTGTTTTTACCGGATATCAAGAAGTATTCTTGAGGCTGAAAAGCTCTCAACCCATAAATTTATACAAGGTGTGTGGCATTTTTTGATCAATTGTCTATTTCACGTATAGATAAAAATGTGAGGTGCTCCTGTTTGTCGTGAAGTTCGTAACAAATAACGGAACCACGGAACAACGTGGTACACGCGTTTTAAATATTACTTTTCAGTTGAAAAAGAACGTACTATTAATTATTTAGTATCAATTTTCGAGAATTTTAAAGAGTATTTTTGTTTTTAAGCTATGATATTGGTAACAAGAAAGATGTTTACCCTAATCGTTTTTCAAAGATTTTGCAAATGTGCCACCATTTCTGTAATTTCGTAAAAATAGTTAAATAATATATTAAAGTAGAGGAAATTCTGAATAATTCATGTCTATGACATTTTTTGATGAAATTAATAGTTTAGCTGCATGAGGAAATTCGTTGAGCAAATTTGATCGAGATCGGTCGTGTCTGATTTAATATAAAACTAGTTAGCCAGGATTTGACAGATGACAGAAATGCTGATGTCTTGACAATACCTACTGTCAATAGTATTAAAATATCTATCAAATCCAGTCATGTGCCTGGCCACATCAGTTTATTTTTTCAACACAATACTTTTTATTAATTTTTTTATATATTATTAGAACAAATTAAATTTTTATTTAAATAAAAAATATGTATACAATACTTAACCACACAAAAAAATTTTCCAGATAATAAATGTGACGCTGAGCAAAAAGTCTAATATTTTACTTCTAATATGTATTTTTTACTTTATTTTACTTTATTAAAAACTATCAAAATCTGATAGCAAAAATTGTGAATTATCTTTAAAACAAAACGGACAATTTCCAATTTTTTGCCAATTACCGGCAATTTTTTTTCACAATCAGTTGTCACTTGTTCGATTTCTTTGATATTGTTAGCCAAGATAACCATTTACAATTATTTACAGTTACAATTATTGTAATTTTGACAAATTGGAAATTAGTGAGAATTTTACTCAAAAGTGTATGGATTACTTTTGTATTATGTTAATAATTTAGCCAATAGTTTTATTTTTAATACAAATACTTTTTAAATATGGAAAAAAAACTTTAGCTTCTCATTGACACAAGTTTTGACAATTTTTACATTTTTGGAAAAATAGGAAGCACTTTAAAATGCATCCTAGAAGTGATATTTTTTTTGCATCCCCTCCCCTATTTTGTTCTTTTATGTAAATACTTAATTCCTGCAAAATTTGAGATCGATTAAAATAATACATATTAACTTGTGCCCTAAAGGGGGTCAAAATTCAGAATAAGTTCGATTCAATAATATTAAAGGAATTTACATTTTTGTTTATTTTTATTGGCTTAATTTTAAAAAAATAACCCATTAACTATAATAAGAGCATTTCTCATATTTACAAGTACTTAATTTGTTAAAAATACAATAATCTAAGCAAAGTGGCCAACAAAGAATCAAATCGGTCAAGTAAAAACTGTTGCTGGTATGCTTTTTCGTACAATCTTAGGCTCAATTGGGAATTTTGGTCCTCTGATTCAAATTCTATGGAAAAAGTAAACCAGATATAATCACTTATGTTAGATTTTGTCCATTATTGGTCAGGATAATGACATAGCTTACCGGTTCTTGACAATTCTTGACAAATTTAACACACTGTCATATTCAAAGTTGCCAACAAGACATCCTGAAAGGTTTTGATATACCTATTTTGGAACAGTTCTATATTAGCCTGTCATATCCACTTTTTAGCACAGCAGATTTTTCTGGAGTTTTCCAATATTATTGAATTTTTCTGGCCAAGCACAATGATGACATAAAATTATGATGGACATAATTCTGACAAATAAATACTGAAGGTTTGGTACTAGATCAAGCTGGTTGGCCATTTGTTCAAGTCAATAATCCAACAAACAAAAAACTGGACAACAAAAGAATCTAAATTCTTAGTCATTTTAGAAACTTATCAGATTAAACCCATGGTTACTTTTCTCCACAACACCGATTGTAATTACTAATCAAGCAAGCAGTCATCGAGATAAAGAAGAAAACGACTTACCTCATGCTGCAAAATGTTCCACGACTTCTCGACACCTGGGTGGCTGTAATAATTGTACATGGACGTGTTGAGGTTGTTCTCCAACATATTGCTGACATCATTCTTGCGGATATACCCAGCAATACCCACCACAGCTTCCAATCCAAAAATCAGCAGAATGAGCACAGAGAACTACAAAAAAAACATTCCTCAATACATAAAACCTTCTTTTTTGATCATTCAGGTTTGACTTACAGTGATAACCATACAATGGTTCTCCCTGATTGCTCCACAGCATCCAAAGAAAGCGACCACGAACACCAGTACACCGATAATCATAAAAAATATCGGAGCAGATACAAACGTGGGGTCGACAAATCTCGAATAGTGGTGGTAAACGGTGTGAATAATCGCTCCGACAGTCAAAATAGCAATTCCTGACACCTGGCAAATATATTACAGGATAAAAATAGTGCCCATCCGCAACGAAATCGTTCCAAACTTACCGCGAAGAGCAGATTAAAGCAGAACAGAAGATATTTCACGCAGTTCATGCCGCCCGACCCCATATTGCTGCTTTGTTTTTATATGGAAGTGCGCAAAAACAACACCACTCCGTCGGGATGTTAACAGGTTGTATGGAATTGTGTAGAATTTCAATAGAATGTAGCACGTTTTATGCGAAATGTTGAAACGCGGATGAATCGTGGGTTTGATCGGCACGTACGGGCGCTGTTGGATTATTGGGATAGATTGTTGAATTAAACGTCGCTACGCACGGCTTCAGTAGTAATACGACACTAGTATTCCCCCACTATTTTCTTTCTTTGCCGAGCTAACAGTGCTTTTTTCTGGACTACCCCCTTCGGTAACGACCGCGCGCTGCATGCAGAGACTCCCGGTGGTCGGCTTGCGAACTAAGTGAAGGGAAATCTGCAAAGCGCGCGAATAAGCATTTTTAAACTGCACTTTTAGATTTGTTTTATTTTGAAACTGGATTTTGGGAAACTGGAGCGGTGTTTGATGAATATATTGAATATTGAGCTGTAATTTTGTTATATAAATCGTTAATTAGCTTCGTTATTAGTTTTATTTTTGATGTTATGTCTTGAATCAAATAATTTTATAACAATTAAAAAAATGTTCTTGTTATTACTTATTTTGATGCTGAAAGTTGATTTATGTATTAACTCACTCATTTCTACCAAATAAAGAACTAGAATGATATGCAATTAATACAATTAGAAAAAACTTTTTAAAATCGTTCAGAACTTAAATATCTGGAAATACTGCAATTTATAAACTACTATATAGGGTTGCCAGATCTTATATATTTGATATGAATCTCATATGCTTTGAAAGAATCTTTTCAAAATTTTTCTAGCTCTGTATCTTCAAAACAAAGCAGGTTTTCAAAAATCATCAAACGACATTTTTCTCATTGATTTAGAAGACACAAAATTATAATAATTATTGTGACAATTAAAACTATAAATCTTTCCATCCTAAATTTTTTAATTTTGGGGTTATTTTTTTTTAGTATTAGGCCAACGCTGTTCAACATTTTAGTGGCTAATATTTATATTTATTTAATCTATATATTTCTTAAAAAAATAAACGTAAAAATCAATAAGCAAGAACAGTTTATAATTAAGTAATACTTTATTAACATTTCTACAACAATAGATAAGTCCTCACCTTTTGCAACGCTTTCATAAAATAAAAAGAATAATAATGTGTAATAACAGTTTTCATTATGAAACTAAGAACAGTGCCAACATTAAGATTGGTTCCTTTAAACTTGCACAAATAAAAGAAAAAATTGTAGAATCAAATAAGAGTTTTACCTAGTAAATTAATAAAACAATGATTGCGTATAAATACATATTTTTATTTTTACAAGGCGTACAATATAATACAAAATATGTTACTTAAGGTATGTTGTTTACATCTGTGTGGCAGTGAACAGTTTTGACATATTTAAGACTTACATAAGAATATTATAAAAAAATATCATAAACCAACACTACACAAATGTTAACGAATTTCAAACCATTACATGTTAAGGTACTGTTGAAGCCATAAGGCAGTATTTATCAAGTTATCGACTTCGTTAGGTACATTACCAAGTGGGTGATTATCATCGTACATATTCATTCTAAAAAAACACAAAAAAAATTAAACACACCGATTATAAACTTAATTTTAATAAAGTGCTTACTTCACGGGTACGTTATTAGCTTTTAAACGCAGGTAAAAGTCCACGGATTGCGATGGAGGAACCCGCAAATCTTTAGAACCAATTTGCAGTAACGTCGGAGCTTTTATTTTATGCGCGTGCATTATCGGAGAACACTGACGCATCTTAAGCAGAAGATCATCGCTGGGTTTGCCAACTTGCGTATACTCGGCACCAGCCTCAACAAAACACCTTAAGGAAAACCAGAATACGTCAAAATTAAGAAAGAATTTTTTAATCTAACCTAATAAAATTATTGTAGAAAATTCAAATACAATTACGTACCAGTCGGGTATGTCGCTGCATATGCTCATAGATGCAACATCGATGACTGGATTTCTTGCAACAACGGCTTTGTACATATCTGGGTATTGTCCGCTAAGGTGGGTTACAAGAAAGCCGCCATGGGATCCACCCACTAACGCAACTTTGTTTCCGTTTAACCAGGGATATTTGCCGAGTGCTGTTTTCGTTGCTAATACGCAATCTTCAACATCTGCGCTCCCAACACGTCCCAATAAAAAGTTGACTGAAGCTTCGCCAGCGCCAATTGAGCCCCGATAGTTCACCAGGAGAATAGCGTAACCTAAAAGATTTATTTTATAGGTTATACTGGTACAACTGACAGCTGTCAAAGTATTTAATTTAAATGTCAAACTGTGACCAATCAAATTGTAATTTGGACCTGTAAATGCAGTCATTATTACGTGTTGCCAACGTTATAATAAAATCACGGCTTACTCTAATAGAGAATTTATTTGAAGTTACTGTATTTCTCAGATTTAACTAATGAATTTGAAAAAGAATGGGTTATGATTTAGATATTCTTTATATTAATGGTTATACTGTTACCAATGACAGCTGTCAAATTATTTAATTTAAATGTCAAATTGTGTCAAACTTTATAGTAAAATTATGGCTTACTCTAATTGAGAATTAATTAATATCCTTTTTATTAATGGTTATGTTACCACTGACAGCTGTCAAATTTTGACAAATCAATTTACAATTTGGACTTATTATGTGATACCAACATTATAATAAAATCTTTTTTATGTCAATATAATTTAACTTATGTTTCTTTTTCAGTTAGTAATGATCAAGTAAAAGAAATTAAAGATGACTGTACATACCTAAGGAAGCAAACAGCGATGCTTCAAGGGATAGGTTATTTGCAAACGCACTGTGAGGTCCACCGTGAGGCCAAACGACCAACGGAAATCCTGATTCAGGTCCGGACTCAGGTCCAAAATAAATCGCAGAGGAACTTCCTAAATTCACAAAATTAGTCGTTGCACTTTTCATCATAAAAATCAACTTACTTATAGAATCGTCGTTATTTTGCTCAATATCCAAATATTCATACGTGAAATTCTCCAAACCTTCGATTGTTTCCGAAGTTGTTAATTCATCCCACACGATATTAAATTCGTTGTTCTCTGGTACTTTCGCGATCATCAATATATCTTGTTTTACGAAGTTTCTGTTGCATGCAAGAACTGTGTCGTTATGGACGTCTAAAATTATTTGACTACCTGTGTCGCATTCCAATTTAGTTATTAAGCTGGATTCTGTAAGAAAAAGATTTATTAAAACTACGTTTTTATAATGGTTTGTTATTTATCATACTTAAATCGATGACGTAAGAGTTAATCGTGTTCTTCTGATTGGTTGATACTAAAAGTCTACCATCGTTAGTAAAACATCTCCTCGAAAAGCTTTGGTTGTATAGTCCATGGAAGATTTTGTTGTTGTTGATGTCAATTTGGTTTTGGACGATGTCAACAATTGGTTCCGCGTGAGTCTGAAATTGTTTATCATTAATACATTAAATATAAAAAGCCAGCGTTACTTACAGAGGTACTAAACGGCAAATCAGTCTTCATTAACGCCATGCAGCCAGCGTGGGCACCCCCAGCGTCTCTTTGTAACCAAATCACACTGCTGCCATCTGGTGTTACCCTTGGGTCTTTAACTGATTTATTCGTCAACGGTAATTCAGCTAAAAACACATAAAATTTTGTAGTTACCATCACTACATTTCACAATATAAAAAAAATATATTTAGAGAAAAAACAGATGTCATTTGTTTTCAAAAAGAAAAAGTTGTTTGATAAAGTTGTAATAATTGTCTTTGGTTATTGTATTTTTAACAAATTAAGTATCGGAAATCTAAAAGATGTTGATATCTATACTCAAATGTTCTTTGATTATTTCTAACTTTTACAAGCAATGTATGTTTTTATAATTTTTACTATTTTTTTTTAATTATAATAAAAAAACATGACTAAAAATGGAATTTTGCCAAAAATAAGACACACCGAAAGATAAAATCATTATTATGGATTATAATTTAAAGATTGGTAAACAATTTTGTAAGATAAGAATTGTCTCATTCCATAATTTCATTCTATTGAGTTGAATTTGTCTATTAAAAATACGTTTGATACAAGAATGAAACCAATTCATGTGTTTTCCATAAAATAGAAATGCAACATCTTTATTTATGATAAAAATCTTTATAAACTTACTGTACGCTCCAGCAATAGTTAGAAGAAATATTGTACTCAGTCGGTTTGTACAATAAATCAAACCCAACTTCCTGGGCTCAGTCTTATACGCAATACCAACAACGTAACTTCCATCTGTACTCCAAACCACCTTCGCGGGACATACATCTTCCGGAATACCGTCCAATATCTCAAACGAGTCGTTCTCTAATGTATACACGACAACCACCGACTGTTTCTTGTTGACAAGTTGTTCTCCCCAATCTTGGAGGTACACATATTCCTGACCCTGCTGTCAACGTAGCAAAATAAAAATTAAATTAGAAATATTTTCTAACGGTTTCTTAAAAATTACCTTTATTACATCACCTTCGTCTTTACTGTCAGGATTTTCTTGTTTACGTTTTATAAACGGCTCGGTTTTTGGTTGTTTCTTTTCGGCAATGAAAACTACTTGCGTTTCGTCGGGAGAGAATTCTAATGCTCCAAACTCACCTAAGAAATTAAGAGTAATGAAAAATATCACGTTTCAGTTGATATAGTAAAGTCAAGTCTAAAAACAAGACAAATTGCTTTAATCTTTATTTTTTTAGCTACCAAACGAAACAGTTCATAGCTTTAGTTATTCCAAGCATAAAAGTTTAGTAAACAAGATTCCTCATCATATCATGTGACAGTATAAACTGAATTATAAATTTGCTGCAATCTGCTAGAGCAAATGCCTAATCTTTATGAACACACCGATAAAGAAATGCCATTTGTTACCATGACAATTTAAACATTAAATCAACAATTATTACGAAATTCAAGTAATGTCATTTCATAATACATACCGTCTGTGTAAATATCTCCATGCAAGTCCAACGCTTTCAAATCAACGCACTTTGATAGATTATTCGTGGTCCAAATTTCAAAATATTGCTTACTATCAGATTCACGGATAACGCATTGCAATCGTTCGGATTTAGACGTACAACGCAACAGCCTATAACAGATTCATAAAAATCTCTTCGCAAAAATAAACAAAAGGATCGTACTCGGAAGAAACATCCACTGGCGGAACCTCTCCTAGTTTAACGAAATTTTGCGATAGAATATGGGAACATTGGAACTTCGTCGATTTTCCTTTCTCTAAATTTCTTTGCGACCATACGGACTTAACAATGGTCCCGTTGGCTGAAATACATGCCCCTGCTAGAGCAGGAATTTGGGCTAGTTTACGATATGTTTTAACTATTTTTTCAACCTAAAATTATAAGTTTGTAATACAAGAATTAAAGGAGTATGTCTACTACCTGTGCCATGTTGAATGGGTACTGCGGTTTTCACAATACTGAACAAATATTTATTGTTTAATTTAAAAGATAAAACCATTCGGTTTGGTATGTAAAATTGTAAACAGGCCACCACAGGTTTGTAGGTTATGTCGGAAATTTTTGATGAACTTTAAAACTTATTTTTAAAATGTGTTTATTCACTCTCATACGGGGTAAATAGCCGATTCAATTCTAAAAATAACTTATAATAATATGAAAACAGTTTGGAAAAAAGTTTTGCGGAATATAGGCCTTTATTTTGACAGCTGGAGAAACAGAAATCTGTAATCCACCGAGATTGAGGTTACGTTTGCCCTTGTCACTGAAAGCTCACAATTATAGCCTCATTGCTTCTGCAGATAATTAAATAGGGTATTCGGCGGCAATAATAGTTTTATGGTCGTGTTAATATTAAGCTGTGCGGTGATATATTCAAAAGCGGCCACGTCCTTGAATCGAACGTCATTTTTTTCCTAGGGATTTCTGCAAAAAAAGGTGTCTGTTGGCTGTTGGCAGTAGTGCCGTTTTGCGAACAGAAAGAAATGTCGTCATGGAGTTCACATGTGTGAATTTTCGCAAATAATAAATAAGAATCGGGTATCTGGGCTGTGATAAGTTATCTCTCGCGTTCAGCTTAATCAGTAAAATAGCGTGCTTGGTGATTTTTATCGGATTCCGGTGCGCGATAAACTGGTTCTGTCGAGGAGATACACCCTCGTACTACAGGAAGGTCGATACATCTCGTACGAAATTGATCTTATCTAATTTATTACGAATTGTGCTGAGTGCGGGCATGCTCTAAATATGATTTTGAAGCTGATTGATTTTGGATGAGCAGTACCGAAGTGCAGTAAGTATTAGGTGGTTTTGAACATTTTGGAACGTTGCCAGCGGTGTCCACCTACAAACACCTGCTTTTAGTGATTATGATCTTCACTTTACGCCTTCGATTATCGCCGATTTATCGATATGATATGACCGACGATTATCGAAACGTAAACAATTGCCAGCGCTGGCGATGTTCCGCTATTTTTTTACTTATTTGGGCCGCGGTCAATTCGGCAAAGGTTGTGCAAGTCTTTTCTCTCTTCTTTCTTGTACTAGTTTCACATTTAAAATAGATTCTATTTTTGTGTCAGTTATTTCTAAGTTGCATATAGATTTACACATTTTTTCAACTCCTTTTTTGTCATTAATAAAGCGAAGTATAAATAAAAGTCAGTCAAAATATTGAGGTTATGTTCGTAATCAAAATTCTTAAGGGCAGTTTCGAATGGGGAACATGTTGCGATGTACTATTTATTAAATAATTAGTTAATTTCAGGATTTATTTCATATATAAATTCCTTTCATTGGATATCAAAAAAGAACTAAGTTAAAAATCCTGGAAATCAATAACAGGTTTGGCATTTTACAAAGTATTATTTTTGTAAAATATTTCTACAATTAATGTTGTCAAATGACCATTGTTTTAAAAGAGTTGTCATTCGACACCTCACACGATTAGTTATAGGTATCTCTATGCTGTTTTTAAAGTTGGTACTATTGTTTTTTTTTTTTGACGTTAGTTAAGTTGGAATTTAGCAATTAATTAGGAATTTTTCCAAACAAATACTTTTTAGAATAGGTGTTTCCAAATATGTATGTAGTTTATTGCAATTTATTTATTATTGTATACTTTTGAGTCAAAATTGAGTTTTCTACTCGATGATATAGTACTTTCACAATCATCGCTATTGTAAACATGGTTGCCAACTTATTACAAACACGCACTACAATACTCCAGAGTGCAAGTCTAGAGAAGTTCAGAAGAAAACTTGTGCTCTTATAGTTAACATTTAATTATATTTTATAATGTATTACTGCAGACAATGATATACCATATCTTTACTCAACCTGAAATTAATTTTATTTTCATTCAAATATGTTGTATGTAGGTTTTATTTAGGCTTTATTTGGATCAATACAGTTCAATTGATGAAAATTTGTTAAAACATAAATTTAAACATACAGTTCTTCACAATATTAACATTATAAAATTTGTCAAACTGGAAGTTTGCGTTCTCTAGATAACACCGAGGAAATACATTCTTTCTTCCTAGTGTCATTATCGGAATGTCAATGACGTATACAGGATGTCACGCAACAAACTAACCAAAAAAATCTTCGATAACAAAATATTTAACTCGCTATTAGCGAAGCAATATAATATAGTGTAGAAATCAGACCAAACCATACTGGCAACTAAATATATTTCGATAATGTCAAAAGTAAACAATTCCGCGCATAACTGCGTGTTTTCCTTTTAATATTTGCCTGGGCCATCGAAAACAAACATTTGTTCAGTCTCGTCGATGCTTCTGTGAACGCTTCTTCTTCTTCTTCCTTCCTCAAATTCAAAGTAATCTATTTTGCATATGTACGCTTGTAGTTGTTGTTGTTGAGTTTTGCGGTTTGTGTGACGTCATATGTTGTACCGTAGGTGTGTGGTGTTGGTTTGTCTTCTTCGTGTTGGCAACAATGGACGGCGGTGGAGGTAGAAGAAGGATCTCAACCAAGTCATCAGCCGAGGACCAAGCGTTAGATCAGATAGCAAAAGAGGTAAGATAAAGTTAGAAGTAGAGTTTGGTAGTGATATTGAATTGAATATAAACTTTCCTAGATGTAATTTTTGTTGTGAAAGAGATGGGTGGTGTCTCGTTATTTAATTTTAAGTTATGGTGGCTTTTATTTTTGGTAAAAATGAGTCACAGCCGAATTCCTTCTCGGAGATTTGTCCACACCAGTGTGGTCGTGTCAACGTTAAATTTGTGTATTTGGAACACGGAACGTGAACATCGTATCTATGTTACCGGGGTTACAAAACTAAAAGCGTCCTCGAGTTTGAAAATGGAACGCGGAATACCGTCGTATGATCCAACAACCATGCTGCACCTTATCTAGATAAACTGTAACTATATAGTTCGTTTTCTGAATTCTAATATGGTTAGACTAGACTATCCCAACCATTTTATCTATAACTATAATTAAAAAAATAAATAAATAAACTGCAAAGTCTTATGTTGAAATGTTTCTCCTAAATATAAATTGACGTTTTTATAATAAGGTTAGAATTAGTTGAGCAACATCGCATAATTTCTAGTTATATCATAGCTAGTTAGTTCTAATAACTATGCAAAATACATTTTTTATAAAAATTTATACAAATGGAACTAAATTAAAGAACTGAAGAGTGGTCAAAGGGGTAGTCATATCCAATTTAAAGAAAGAATAATAAAAAAGCAAGTAATCAGTTAAAATCAACTTATTCCAATAGGTTTTTGGATACGAATACTATTATTATTATTTATTGGAACTATCTATTACATCTTGGTAATGGTAAAAGTCACTAATTAACAATTTGTTATATTTTATTAAAGCACAAATTAATTGTGGCCAAATGCTGATAAACGCGTATCTAAACGAAAATACGATCAATAAGTGTTATTAAAATAAGTTCAATAAGTTCTTAAAATCCATTAATTCTCTGGAAAACGTCATTATATTTATTGGTATTCTATTGTAGTCAGGTTTTTGTAATTATTTGAAATGTTAGTTAGTTACTTTTACTTTTAACCAGACGATATGCAGACAGAGACATATCTTTGTTGAATTTTACATATTCAATGTTATTCAAATTATTTTACACTACGCAATTTATCACGCGAAATGTTCTACAACTTTTTAAGCAATAAAAAATTGCGGATACTGCCATTAACAATAGTGTAAAACCGCTATTATACAGTGAGAACACAAAGTATTGAAACATGACAAAATCTCTAAATCGGTCAGTTATTTTAAAAAAAAAACAACTCTGTTTTGAATTGCAAAATATTTATGGTAAACTAAATTTCTGACCTTCAATGGTTTTTGAATTAAGACGGAATCGACATATTTTTTATATGACACCATTGGCTTAATAACAGCATATAATAGTATGATGGCCGTACGTACATAGAAAAATTTTCTAGAAAATTAGTGTTACATTGTGTATTTTATACAGATTTTGAGGTTTCTGGGAAATTTAATTCAAATGGCATACATTTACTAATGTTGCTAAAATTACTGCTTTGACATTTGGCCTCACTTTTTCGGATGTCTTACATAATTTTGAGTTCGCATTCGTATTCAGGGCAAATAAAGTTCCAGAGTACATTTTATATTCCATTTACAGCCGCCATGCTACCTCAAAGTTATCAATATTTGCAATTTCAATTATGGTCTTTAAGCCTTGTATTTTTTCCGCTACCATTAAGACAATTAAATGTTATATTAAAATAACTTTCAAATATGGGATTGCCATTTCATCAAAATGTGTATTTATATAGTAAAAAATCGACGTATTCAAAGACGGTTTTTCTTAGCCGTATAACAAACTTGAAAGAAAAACAAAATTAAAAAGCGCAAAATATCTGCAATCCTGCAGAACGTGGCTTTTGGAAATGGAAACTGCATAGGCGATTATGATCTATTCTTTGCCAAAATCGCAAAGTTGAGTTTTTTAATCACCGGCATTCATGTGAGACTAATCTGGCAACCCTGTACAACATATAAGTAGTAAAATTTCACTAATAAATTTTGAAAAGTAATGAAGAACAGACTTGGATGAAACATACAATTTAATGTTAACTGTTTTCTAGTTTTAATATCGAAATCGCGCATTTTGCCCGTGTGTCAAGATTCGGAAATGCTGACGTTTCGCGAACCATGTTCTCGCTTCTTCAGAGCTTAATGAATACTGAAGACCTACCAACGAAATCTCCCTTATATACCTAAATGTTTAGTTAATGAAACATTATATTACTTTAAAGGATTTTTCTTTGTATCCAAATATGTTCATTTGACTTAAAAAATATACTAAAGAAATTAATTTCTACAAACAAATAAACTAGAGTATTCAAGGAATAAATATTGTTGGTGTCAAAGAAATACTTTGATCCTGAAGAATAAATTCAAAAGAAACCTGAAAAGTGAAAACTTAAACTTTACTCGCTAAAAAATGATTGATGATTAATGAGTAATGATTGATGAGTAACACTCGCTTCTGGGATGGATGAGTAATGAGTGATCAGTGATCCATTAATAATGAGTAGGTAGTCGAATATTACTTTAAATTACCGAAAATATGCGTTTCAAAACATAGTGAACGACTTGGCAATATTGACAAACATTGCGAGGTGACAACGTGTGTTAATTTGATAACATGACAACGTGTATGAATGCACCTAACTTGATATCAACAATAATATGTGGGTAGGTAACTTTTAAAAAAGGTCGATAGGATCCTTTTACACCAATACCTCAAAACACTTGATCATATTGTTCGTTTGCTTATGTGTCATCAGTTTTCTTATAACAGGCTTACATCTGCGAAATGTATATTAACCAGTTACATCACTATTGAATGAGGAAAGCATATGAAATCATTGTATTTGTCACACTGTTCCATATACAGCATTATTCAAAATGGTAGAACTGTTTTCTTCTTAAATTTGTAGTTTATTATTTTATACGTACACTATAAAAGAGTGAACCACATGCGTCAAAGTATTTAAAGATGGTCTAAATTTTGCATTCTTTGCTGGATCCTGCCTGCCCACCATTGTCATTATTTTTAACTTAAACTTGACAATAACATTTGCGAAGATTTTTCCTAACGGATTAATGACATTAAATGCGGTTCCCACTATATTTTAGGTAATAAATTTTCACTGACACTTTAAGTGTCCGTTTCTAATTTGATAAATTCCGTTTCGGTTAACCACGTTTCCTACAATAGCGTATCATTTGAGAGGGGGGCGCAATGACAATAAAGGAGAGGGAGAGAACGCATTTATTCAAAGTTCGATACCCTGTAGTGTTGAACGGGAGTTCCCTGGTATTATTTTGGGACCCGTCGACCCTTTTCCTGTTCAGTGCCAATGTTGTTCCTTTACCTTAGTACCGGGAGTCGATGTCTACTTCCGAAACGCGTCTGTCTACACTGCCTACCGTTTCCTGCCCTCATATATGTACTTCTGAGATGTCTAATGCTGTAAATCTATTTTTATAAAATACAAGCGATGTTTTTTTTTTTTTTTGGAGAGGTATTCAGATGCCATCTAAGGCATTACAGTTAGCAATTATTAATTTATTAGATTGGTGTAGCGGTGGGTTTGGTTTTCGATAAAAAATAGTCCTGACAATCTAAATGTTTGATCTACAGGGTATATAAATGGAGTAGATGAAACTTATATGATTCGATAGCTTTTGGTTCATGTAGTAACATATTAAAATCTTTAGAATCAGAGTTTATAGGACTTTTATCCTTCCTTCCTCAAATCTCTCTCACATAATCACAAAAATTAAAATACCACATTATAAGAAATCAAAACCTTACTTTGAGAGGTTGAAAAAATTCTTGCTACTTGCTTTGGATGAAATAAACTTATACGCCAGGTGGTGAGACTTTACAACATTCAAATCATCACAATTCAAATATTGTTGTGATTTTTGTGTTCTTGAAGACTCAATAGACATGGTATGGTTGCTATTTTTTATTTTTAGCCTTGTTTTGTAATAACAAAATGGCAAGAATTACTAATATTAAATTTTTTGCACGGGCTTAAAAAATGAGCTACGCAAAAAGAAAACAGGCACCCATACCCAAAACAATGTAAGGTAAACGCCGCAAAAACGGCAGGTTAAGGAATTTTTGTTAGATTTTTAACTGTAGAATTTATATTTATGTGATGCTAATGATTATGTCGCCTTTTTTAAATTAATATTTCCTGCTAAAGATATCTGGCTACTGATGTTTTGAATTTTGTTAATAAGATTTATTATTAAGAAATTTTAATTTAAAGTTCTAGCGGTTTTTAAAGAAACAATGTATAAAATAAGTCCACATTCAGTCAGCCCTCGTGTATTTTAATTTTTCTTGCATTTCGGTTTAGTGTTTTCTTGACGCAGATATTTATGCTGTTCATTTTTCGCTTCCTTTATAATTTTTCTAGAATGAATCTTTTGTGCTTCCTTCTAGTTGATTAACAAATATTTTCTAACGATTCTTCTAACCATGTATACTAGGGTGTTCCAAATTTCAAATTCCAAATGTATTTTTTTCCTTTTTTTCAATTTTAGAAAAAAAGTATCGGGAAATTATCAAAAATTGTTCAGAACTCCCCAAGGATCAAATACAGAACCCTTATTTTTTTTTTCACCGCCCCCACCCTCTCCGGCAGTACCCTAAAAATGAGGCAAAAGTATCCCGAAACTTATCATTTTACTAATGTTTTTTTGTCATTTCAAATTGTTTAAACAAACATATATGATGTAAAGCACATATTTCTCTAATTTTGCAGAAATTATTAGATTATTGGCATGTTTTATCATTTATTAACTAATTTGCAATTGTTTAAACAAATAACATTTATGTAAACAAATCTATACATTGTAATCGACATAATTTTCTATATTTTTTGCATCAATTATTATTACATTATTGGCATTTTTTGATATTTATTAACTAATTGTTTAAACAAATACATACATTGTTGCGGATATATTTTCTATATTTACCGCAGACCCTTTTATTAGATTATTGGAATTTTGTTGTCATTTATTAACCAATTTGCAAATCTTTAAACAAGTACCTTTTGTTTAAACAAAAATTTACACTGTTTTTCTTTTTGTGGTAGGTAATTATTATCGGTACATTATTGGCATGTATTTTGTAATTTGTTACTTAATGTGCAATGTTGAATGTTGAACAAATGAATTTGTTTAAACCATAATATACAATGTTAGTACGTATTTCTTGGTATAAATTATCATAGGATTTCTGGTGTTTTTGTTTGTTTGTAATTTTGGAGATGTTACGGTGTCGGTCAAACCAGTAATGTGGTTGCAACACATCTGCAACGCATATTTTTTTCCTTTTTTTTTTCACGTTTCGGATTTAGGGAAAAAGTTGCGGGAGATTAACAGAAATTGTTCAGAACTCCCCAAGGATGAAATCCACAACCACTATTTTTTTTCACCGCCCCCACCCTCTCCCGCAGTACCCTAAAAATGAGCAAAAATTTTCCCCAAATTTACAAGTTAAGTGATTTATATTTTTTGGCAGAAAGTACTATGATTGGATTATTGACATGTTTTTCTATCATTTATTAACTAATTTAAAATTGTTTAAACAATTACCATTTGTTTAAGCAAAAATATATTAAAAATTATCATAGGATTCCTGGTGTTTTTTATAATTTTGGAAATTTTCCAATAATGGTCAAATCAGTAATGTGGTTGCAACACTAATTATTATTATTATTGAATATTATTTTAAATATAATTATTATATATAATTGTTAGTTATACATAATTGAAAATTAGTTAACAAATTTGGCAAGAAAAGAAAAGGACAAGAAATACAGTAATAATTTTTACCAAAAATATACGTCAGTACCATAGTATATTTTTGTTTAAACAAATGTTATTTGTTTAAACAATTGCCAATTAGTTGATAAATGACAAAAAACCAATAATTTAATAATATTTTTGTTTAAACAAATGCTAATTCTTTAAACAATTTTTGCAATGTATTTTAAATGGGAAATTTGAGATGCTCAGTGGCACGTGTCAATTTTTCCCTAATTTGGGGGGAATTTTTTTCTGGAAAAGGAACAGATTATGGGGGATCGTTGCCCTCTAGCGAAACGTCAGTTTTTTGGACCACCCTTATGTACACGTTTCCCTTATCTTTATCTATAATTTGACGTATAACATGTGAATTTTGGTACTCAATTAAGCTCAGTATGGATACTTCTGTGTAGTGTTCTTCAATATAACGTTGAGATCTTAGTAGGAACTAGGACGATTCCGGCGCCCCGCCCCTTTTACCCCCACCACTTTTTAGGCCACGCCCACCGACCAATCAGGAGCCAGTATTTCCCCCACCACTTTTTAGGCCACGCCCACCGACCAATCAGGAGCCAGTATTTCCCCACCCCTTTTTAGGCCACGCCCATCGACCAATCAGGATCAGCCATTTTGTTTTTACGGCCAATCAGGAGCAACGCCCTCGAGCAACTGGCAGCCATTTTGTTTTCGGTCGGGCGGCCATTTTGTTTTAAGCAACGCCCTCGAACAAGGGGCAGCCATTTTGTTTTTTATAAAGTCGGGCGGCCATTTTGTTTTAAGCAACGCCCTCGAACAATTACTATATTAGGGGCAGCCATTTTGTTTTTTATAAAGTCGGGCGGCCATTTTGTTTTAAGCCACGCTCTCGAGCAATTAGTATATTACGGGTGTATTTATAACTTCGACCAATCACTAACTGGTAGCCATTTTGTTTTTATCTCGATGAGTATTAATTAATATGCACCCTAGCACAATATAACTTTCTTTATCTTCTAGTCCTCTTTACATATTCTCGGCCAATCAGGAGCAAAGCCATTTTGTTTTTCGACCAATCAAAAGGAAGTATTCCAACTCCCATCAGCTCTACTATACCGGCCGAGGTACGCTTGATTGGGTCCGCTCTACTTTATCGGCAATTAGTGGCGCCATCTAACGTCTCTGGTTGTTCATAGGTTAGGAGCGTAATATTTTGGTTTGAGACTCTGCTATGTTATTTCCAGTACTGCCAACATTTGTAATGATCTACTATACCGGTAATCTAGTGGCTCCATCTAACGTGTAACGTCTCAAGCTGCTCATAGTTTAGGTGCGTGATATTTTGTTTTGAGACTCTGCTATGTTATTTCCAGTACTGCCAACGTTCGCACCAAAGGCGTTTTACGTTATAATCAATTTTACCTTATAGATGATGGGGTCGCTTTTTTTAAAGGAGAAGTATTGATCGTGTTTACTAGCTTTGTACCATATGGTGAAATTGCAGAGGGGTACAAACTAATGAATATCAGATTTATATGGTGGTACCCGCATATTACGATGGCCACTTTTGCTAGTGTGTGCAGTTATGTGTGAAGTATGGTGTGAATTTTAATAATAAAAAATTTCTGTATATATTAAATAACTCCATAGTAAAGTTAAATGAGTGTTAATTAATTAATATGCGTCCGCGACCAAGACATTGTTTAAGACGAGTACAAGAACCACATAAGTTATACCCTCTATAGGTACATGATTTATAAGTTAGCATTGCACCATATACTGAAATTGCAGACAGGTGAATATTAACGATGGTGTAAATGAAACGCTTTTTAAGGAATGCGAAAAGTATTGATCAGAGTTAGCAGCCTTTTTTTTTTAAATACTAACTGATTCACTATTATATCATATATACAATTATATAATAATTATACCATTAATAAAAAAAAAAACTTACTTACCTATACTTCTTACTTATTGTTAAGAGTAAAAACACAGGAAAATAAAACAACCATCCTAAAATACATGATATTTTATTAAAATATATATTCAATACACAAAAAAAATGATCCATTAGAGAAGGCGTTGCTTTTTATATCCATACGGGGTCGAGTCAAAATCGTCTCTAAATATTCTCTTCGTTGAATTCGGTCGATATCTTTTCGTTTCCTCCTTCGTCATTACTTCATGATATTTATTTCTCCTAATGTTTTTTGAAACAATTTCAACCTCTGAAGAGTCATTAATTATCATCTCCCGTATCTTGTCAAAATTAATAAGTTTCGATGTTTGATAATTAACCCTAATTCCTTTCACCTTTACAATTGTCTTTAAAGAATCGCTGTTTGTAGAATACACTTCGTAGGCGTAATTTTTGGGGCCACCAGATGCGAACTTCGTTATGTAGCTGTCACTTCCATACGTTTCCAATTCATCCGTCATTTCACCAAGAAAGTTTCCTACAGGCACTTCCTCATCTCCATCTCTAGATACGTATATAACAGAATCGGTGTCATAATACAATACCCTCTCTCCTAACATTTCGAGATAGCTGTATAATTTAATTCTTGCTTGTGAAGTAGTATATGAAGCAAGACAAACGTTTACCGTGCTAAGAGAATCGCATGCTTCCTCTTTATATTCGTAATTGATAATTACCACGTTATCGTTTACTGGTAATACGCCGTTTACAATTATTGATGGATTCGTTAAAAGACTAAAAAAAATGTTCCGGGTTGTTAATAATGGCGGTCTTTGGTTGGTTTTCTCGTTGCCCAAGCTTCCCCCAAAAGGAGTTAAGCATTAGCTTTGCTAAAGATCGCAAACCTGGATTACTGGTGATATTATTAAATTCAAGTTTTACGCCTTCCTTATCAAAAAATTCATCAATATATGTATTCCTCTCTTCTTCGGTAACGCATGTGTAAGGCCACCCAGTTGCCTCTTGTTTAATTTTGATAAAGGCATTCATCATTTCTGTGAATAAGCCACCTGTTTTTAGTAAAGGGTCGTATTGTTCGCATTTATATTTCCATATTTCATCAATTTTCAAAACTTTATAACCCACTTCAATAGCCTTTCTTACTTCATCGATGACCCATGTCCCTGACAATGCCCTATCCTCGTCGTTGTGCTCGCACTCATCGTTATTTAAGCTTTTCCCGCAACTTCTACACAATACAAACATTAGTTTTTCGTTCATCTTCACAGGCAACACCGGATGATACAACTGCTGAGGTGGTAGTATGGTACACTTAATTATCCCGTCTGTGTCGTTTAAATTTAATGCTGAACAGTTCTTATCGCCCACAAATACAGTAGGATGCCCGATTGGAAATTTACCGTATTTGCAAATGTATGGATATAGACTACAAATGTCCACATATTTAATTTTCTCTCCTGGCTTGCAGTCATAGTAAGTTTTACAATTACCTGTTCGTCCACCTAAGAACGCGTCTCGGGGATTAAGAGGAGATGCAGTAACGAGATAATGATTTTCTGTATAATGGCACATGTTAATATCTGTAGAAAGCAACTTCCTGAATGTACATTCCCACATTTCAATGACTTCGTAGCCTAATTCTCTAAGACGGGTTGTCTTTGCTATTGTCGATTCTAATCGCGTATTGAGTGTTTCATTTGAATTATCGTGCAGGGGAGTATTACGATTAATTTTCTGACAGACGTCGTGGCCGTGAAAATAGCAACCTTGAAATTGGAACACTTGATTCGTTTCTTTACAGTACCCATCAACTTTAATTCCTCCTAAAATATTCTCTCTCTCTTTTGCTGCATGAATTATATCTATATTACGCGTGTATTCTTCCCATACTAGCCACTGCGTTGCAATTTGTGACTGATTATCTCTCCATCTATACCCTGCTTTTGGAATTAATCCTATCGTATCAGGTTGTAAAAAATTTCTTCTGAACACCCGATTGCAAGTAGAAGCAATAGTGCAACTTTCTAAGAAAGGACATACGTTAGAGGTTGCTAACATTTGTTCCCGAAATTTCATACTCGCTTGCGTTAATATTTCAACGTCTGATACGCAATAATCTACGAGCTCTTTTTGAAAATCAAACTGATCTGTCTTGTGTTGTTCATACCATTCCAAAAACAACTTTCTTTCATCCTTTTCTGTAGGATCATCTGTTCCCATCATGGTATCTGGACTATAGTACTCGACAGCTGGCAAAGGGCCAATGTAACTTTTGTTTTCATTCGTATTAAATAAGTGCGGGAAATACCCCTTTTTAAAGCTGTTGGGTAAACCAAATGCTTTTGGTAATTTTGCAAGAGCCATAGGAAAATAATTTAAACTATCTATAAATTTTACATTTCCAAGTTTCATTTGAATCAGTTTTGTTCCACGCATTATTAACTCTGGTGTTAAATCGGTTTTAGTAATTATATAGTTCAATAAAAATTGATGATCGAAACCTTGACCATTGTGCGCTATAACCACAACTGTTTGATACTGTTGTCTGTAGGATAGAACAAAATTCATAAACCATCCGATAGGGCCCTTTTTTAAAAAGTTATGCTTTTCACTGGAAGATATGCGGACTCTATCATTGCAGATTCTATCTCCACATTTAGAACATGTGTTATCATTTGAATTGAAACAAATATCGCAGCATGTTTTGAATACACATAAATTTGGTGCGTGAAGCAATGACCCATCATCTAATAATTTTTCCTGAGTTGTTTCTAAATCGTAAAAAACAAACAGAAAGTCTTTCAACCTCGGTTTACCATGATCAGGACGCATATAACATTGATGTGTTTGAGGCTGATGTTTCTGACAGATCTTACAATAAATTTCACCACAAATATGTTCTCTATTGGTTTTTACAGTTTTTAGGCAATCTGGGCACAGACGAATCGCTTCACAAACACTAGCTCCCCCGTTTACACCTTTACTTTTGTGGTTGTCGTAACAATTCTTACTTTTAAAGGTTCTAAGACACTCTCGACATTTAATTTTGCATTCTTCAATGCACAATGGTACTTGCTGACAAGATATGCATACTCCACCACACCTATGATCGTGTTTAGTATTGTAAGGAACATTGCATTCTTCACAGAAGTAACCACATGCGAAAGCTGCAGTTAGAGAGGTAATCACATTGAAGTGCCCATTATGAAACAGTAAATTAAGTTTGTGTGGAGCATCGGTCCCCTTAAACATCACATCTCGGCCTTTGTTGGCATAAGTGTAAACAGTAATTTTATAATCTTTTAAATAGGTCTGAAAAGATTGAAGTTCAGGAATACCACAACCATCTTCGGGAATAAGAATACCAATTTCTCTTATCATGTCTCTAGCACGAGTTGTCTGCTCTTTTCTGATATCTCGTCTTATAGCTTCATAATTGGGGTCTTTCATGATGTGCGCTATTGCCACAACTAATGCCCGAGGTAAACATAAATTATCATTGTTATTAATCACTACGATACCTCTACGTTTTCTAGATTCCTCTTCAAAGCTGTTGTATTTTGTGCACCTTTTTCCTTTTCCAGCAGGGATTTTGACAGAAGTTACACCAAAGCAGAATGTGTCTGTGTTTAAGCCGCTAGAATTTGATTGGAAAATTCCATTAAGAACTCCCCAAACATCATCGATATTAATCTTGGAGGCTTCTTGAAACCTAACCCACCCGGTACCCTTTTCGAAATGTTTGCTACAAAAGCTGAAACCAACTTGATCTGTTGGTTCCAAATCTTTGATGGCGTAACGAATAATATCCCTAATACCATCCCTAATCCAACCTACAGGTTCTACATTGTCAGGGATCGGTTTAAGTTTAAATTCAATGGTGCGACCCGCTAAATTAAATCTTCTTACTCTCTTAATGACATTTTTTTCTATCTTAAATTTCTCCATTTCGTTTTATTGCTATTATAAACTAGTTAGAATGCGTATGAGATAGAACAAAACCCAATTTTGTGCCAGGTAGAGTAATGCTACTTGTGATTATAAATATAATTTTAGCTGATACAACCGAAGTTTTTTAATTACCTATCAATTAACGATATAGATAATAATAGAGATCAAAATTGTTAAACACACCGAATAACCTATAGTTATTAAAATACCGCTCGGGGGTTGACGACTATTCGCAACGGCATACGCGGCACACTGAGCCTAACGACTGATTAACCTCGCTATTTGTACACTTAACTGGTATATCACCAACCAATCAGAATGAAGCTTATTAGCTCTGCACACAAAGATCGCATATATTGAGAGGATTTGTGTCTGTTTTCCATAAGAAACAATGTTAAATCGCTAGGCTCCCCCTATATGTAACAACATCCCATTAGAATGCATACAATTCAACGCACAGCTGTTCTGCAGACTAAGAATTAATTACCACGACGGTTTTTCGCTGTTGTTTTTCCGTATGGACTTGTTCTATGGCACTCGTTAATATTATGCAAAAAGTATTTTTAGGTATTTAGAGATATATTGTTACCTGAGTATATTTACATGGTGTTATTATAAGTTAATGCCGAATACAGTAAAGAACTATACTAAAAACTTTATAATTGTTCTAAAACTAATCATTTTTTAATGAGTTACTTTTGTTTATTAAATTTATGGTTTTTAGTCGTTTTAACGGTTCTAACGTGGTTATTAATGTTTTTGAGTTTTTAGGGTTTCTTTAAGGTTTTTTAGCCGTTTCTGACGGTTCTCAAGTGGTTTTTAGGGTTTCTTTAAGGTTTTCTTACGGTTCTCAAGTGGTTTTTAGGGTTTGTTTATGGGTTTTTTAGTCGTTTTTAGCAGTTCTAACGTGGTTTTATATCGTTTTACGATTCGCTTTCATTCTTTAACACACAAGGCTGTTTTTTCTTCCATATAATTTTTGTTAATACGACTAGTATCATTGATACCCTCTTCTTTTTTTTTTATTCAAACAGTTTCTATAATCACTAATTATTTGATAAAAATCTAGTAACACACTATCAAAATACACATCGTTTCTTGCTTTTAAAGTTGATTGATTTATCTGTCAATACTGGTTGGGAAAACGTCACACAGATTTTCTTTTAGCGTGTTTACGGTTCTCTAGCGGTTTTTAAGATTACTTTTTGCTTTGTATAGTCGCTTTAGTGGTTCTCTGGTGATTTTTAGCGTTTGTTTGTTTAGGGGTTTTGACGTTCTTTACGGTTTCAACTTTGTTTTTAGGGTTTCTTTAAGGTTTTCAGCGGTTTCAATTGGGTGTTTTAACGTTTTTACGGTTCTCAAGTTGTTTAACTCGCAAGGCACAGTGTTTTTCTTACATATCATTTTTATCGTGGAGTATCATTACATACACTCTTCTTTTTATTCAAACCGTTTCTAAAATCGCTAATTATAATTGGATAAAAATCTAGTAACACACTACCAAAATGTTTGATTGTTTTGCTATCATCTTCATCATCATATTCCTTAATTAAAATATTAGAGCCAAGCAATTTTTGATTGGTGTTATTTAAAAGTATTCATCAAATCTCCAGGGAAAACGTCACACGAAAATTGTTGCTATTATGATTATATTTCTACAATAATTATATAAAAGATAATCGTAAAGGAAAATTAAAAGTACACACCTAGCGAACATTTTGAATAACTTTAAGGAACTATTGTAGTTGTTGCTGTTGATTTCAATATGCAATTGTGTACTATTGTAATGAGTGCCCTTAATATATAATCTTACTAGGTATAAAAATAATTACTACAATGTAATTGATTTAAACAAAGGAATTTTTATAGACGCATCTCAAGCGATTTTTTAGGGTTTCTTTAAGGTTTTTTAGCAGTACTAACGTGTTTTTTTTACAGTTTCAACTCGGTTTTTACGGTTTCCTGAAGGTTTTTAGCAGAACTAACGGGGTTCTTTTACTGTTTCAATTCGGTTTTTAGGGTTTATTTAAGGTTTTTAACGGTTCTAACGGAGTTCTTTTACTGTTTCAATTCTGGTTTATTTAAGGTTTGTAACGGTTCTAACGTGGGTTTCAAAGTTCCTTTACTGTTTCAACTCGAGTTTTAGGGTTTATTTATTTTCTAACGTGCTTTTTAGTGTTTGTTTATGGGTTTTTTAGTCGTTTGTTGCGGTTTTTAGGGTTTTTTAAGGTTTTTAATGGTTCTAACGTGGTTATTAACGTCGTTTACTGTTTCAACTCAGTTCTAAAGCGGGTTCCTGACCAATCATGAATACTAAAGAAACAACAATCAGAAGCTCAGAAAAAAAGGAAATTAGCTGTGCTTAAGGCAAATAATTTTTTGTTGGAAGAGCATCTTAAGTAGCGGTTATTATAGTATAAGGAAAAAGGTTCTCTCTGTATACAGTTTCTAACACATGTCAGCAGGTATA